>OY757912.1:45553233-45853233 GCA_963585895.1 Sepioteuthis lessoniana | reverse complement strand
AATGGTAATCACCGACTCGACTTCGAATCATGCATGAGGCTGTTTGCATTTTACTTCTCGCTAATGCCTCTGTCCTTTTTTTCTCACTCTAAATATAGTTTCAATAGTAGTCCAGACTGGGTTCCTTAACATTTGTTTGGGAACTATTCTACGTGAAGGAAAATTCTTAATCAAAACATATTTTAACAATGACCTTGTTTAAAATCTTTTTCCATGGCCCTGGGATTGGATAAATACATACAATGTCCCTAAAAATATTGATGATGGAATTTGACAGAGACAGTTAAATGAAGTTATATAATTATCAGCCGATAATTATTCATCATTATCATCATCATGACGTGCGACTAGCACGGATATCTCTGACCCTCTCTCTCCACGTCTCCCTATCATTCATCGCCTCCGGCAGGTCTTCAGGGTTACATCCCGTATCATCACATAGCTGCTGTATGAATGTTCGAGCTCGTCGTCCTGCTTTTGATAGGCCATATGCGTGGGTCCACAGGAGCACATCACTTACGATCTCGTCCTTGCTTCTCCAGCAGTGTCCGGCATGCCTGGTTCGTCTTGCTTGTATAGTTTTTGTGATAGGTGGTAGGTGGCCGTACAGTTGGCGGCTTGTGGGGTCTTGCTGCCAGGACCGATAATTATTACTTTCATTATTATTATTAGGAATCATATTACAGCTTACAAATCATTAGTGATTGATAGGGATCATTATAAATAGATTATGTGTTAACATACTAAATAGAATTTTTACTCATTTACAAATAATTAACCGTCATTAGAAATAGTAACAGAAAGCCATATAAGTGTTCGAGAAAAGATTGACTTTTGCATTAAATAAACCAACAACAGTTGACATGCCTTAAAAGCAAACAACCAATGGATTAAAAATATTGTAAATAACATTTCATTTACCAAGAGACTTTGTTATTGTAATTATTGTTTTTGGCTAATGAGTAGAGTGTTCACCCGTGGTCCGGGAGACCGGGGTTCAATCCCAGGTCGAGTCATGCCAAAGACTCAAAAATGGTACTTGATGCTGCCTTGCTTAACACTCAGCATTATAAGGTAAGGATCAAGGGTAAAGTGAAGCAATCAATGGAAAGGAGTAGCGCTCTCCTCTACACCTCAGTTTTAGCAGCTATTGAAAAGGGAGTCTTCGTGTCACCCTCGACTAAGTTTGCCAACTTTACTTACTTTTACGCCCACTTGATTGGCTGATTTTTACAGTATGTCAGTACGTGTAGGTTTTTTTTTATTTCATAAGTTTAGGGTTATCGATTTCATTGTACGTTCATATTTTCATATTTTTTTTTGTCTCGTTGTTTCTAAAGATATTTCTTTTATTTGCATATGGTTAGAGTGAACCTGTGAGTAATGGCAATGAAGGGCCAGTCCACACTGCAAGATCTCCAGAACTGGAATTTCACCATCAAATGCAGTTTACTATCATACCCATAATTCTTCATAGTGTGTGTGTGTGGGGGGGGGATCTTACTTCTCTGCTGCGGGATACCGTCAGAGTATTCTGAACGCCGCTAACAATGCGAATGACCTGTTGGGATAATTCCTCAGTTTAGGAGATAGGGGAAAATCGCTTGTATGTATTTACCAACCTCTCTGCACAGGCAGGATGTGACATAAGGTTAATTTTAAAGAAGAGTTTAACAGGTTTAATCAAGTGTTTTCCTTCTCCTCGACTTGTTGCCTAATCAAGGCTAAAGAAATCAGTCTGCCCTACTAATTACCCATAGTTCGAGGGAGAATAATTCGGTTCAAGCTTTTTTAAGGATACGAGTGCAATGTGAAATGCAATCAGCCTCGTGCTGAATTTGAACTCGTGTTGCCGTGTCCATTTGTATGTGACGATAACCATTACACCACGGGTATCACCAATTGCAAAAGTCGCATGTAGCAATGTCTTCTGTGCATGGAGTGTATTTCACTTGTATAGTTCTGTATTACGTCAGAAATGGCTGGAAAAGCTGTGAATAGTTTGCAGGTGCATATTATTGATAGATATGCCACTAATCACCTAGATAATGCCAGCCTTTTATGAACAACAGAATCCCACTGATGTCTGAAGAACACCAAATCCTATTTACCAACCCCTCCGCTCGGGCAGGATATGACACAAGGTCAAATTTTAAGCGGAGTTTAACAGGTTTGAATTCAGAGTTTTCCTTCTCCTAGACTAGTTGCCTCACCAAGGCTGAAGAACCCAGTCTGTCCTACTATTTACCCATAGCTGGAGGGAGAATAATTGGATTCCTGCCTTTCCCAAGGATATTAGTGCTATGTGAAATGCAATCATTCTCGAGCAGGATTTGAACTCGAGTCGCTGTGTCCATTTCCTGCGACGATAACCATTACACCACGGGCAACAAATAATACCATTTAGTGGGAGAACTGGCCATGTATATAAAATTTCACGTATTTTGTTGTCACCCACGTGACGAGTTTCCGCTTATTTACATAGGTGTGTCCTGCGATCACATTGTTTACACAGCTTGAACATCTGGCTGTGTCAAAGGTCAATATGCAACATTACAAAGAGATCACCTAATCCCGGTCAGAAGACTAGATCTAGTGATAATTAAGATTTAAAAAAAGAAACAGAACTGGGTGTATAATGGACTTTGCCGTTCCAGCCGACCACGGAGTGAAAATCAAAGAACACAGACAAGTACTTGGATCTTGCCAGAGAACCTAGAAACCTGTGAAACATGAGGGTAACGGTGATATCTACTGTAATTTATGGGCTTGGAACGGGTACCAAAATCTTCGTAAGAAGGATGGAAGAATTTGAAATCAGAGGACGAATCTAGCCAATACAAACTATTGCATTGTTGAGATCAGCCAACATACTGTGAAGAGTCCTGGATACCCGAGGAGACCTTTTGTCTCTCAGCCTCCCGTGAAGCACTTTCATCTAACGATGGTGTAAAAAACTCGCAAGGATGATAATAGTGATGTCAACTGCTTTTAATGTAAGGTTAGGTTATTTTATTTTACGGTAACTCAACCCTTTTTGGGTCATTTAATTCCTAATAAAGTCATTTTTATAGAAACTTAGTTTTTGTTTAATTTAGTTTTATTGTATATCAACTATTGTTGGTTATTTAATACTAAATATTTTGGTACTTATAAACGGTTCTATTTCAAACAATTCAGTTTACCATAAGTACACAGTTTAAATGTCAAAAACAGTTCTATTTCAAACTATTCAGACTAGTCCACAAAGTTAGTGGTTCCAAGTATAGCTATGTATCACTAATTATTTAAGTCATTTATTTATACACATTTAAAAGTCAAAACGGTTCAATTTTGAACAGTTCAGTTTAGCATAAGCACACAGTTTAGTTTTATTTGACCCACAGATAGGACTCTATCAGCAGCTACCACTCAGGGCCTGAGTGGACCTGGGAGTGATGGCAGTGAAGGAGTACCCCGCATCCCCTAAGATCCAGCAACACCAGAGCCTCACCATAAGATTGTTTAGTGTCATATCATGACACTCGTTAGGGGATTTTTACCCCTTTGCAAAGATGCAGTTGGTGTATTCTACACCCTCAGCCGACTGGACTACTTTTAATCTAAAAGAGATAAATTAGATTATTTGATTGTCAGATTGTTAAATATGCAACAGTAAAGAAAATAGTTTTAACAAAATTTTGATTCATGGATCATTAAAATATTCAATCAATTCATCGATACATCGATCATATTCTTACAGAATATATTGATTTTTCAAGTATCATTTTTTTCTTTTTATTATTTCGTAATGTATCTTGGCTACAGCGTGTGTTTATCACATTGATATCACTGATAATATTATACCAAGACATCATTTTAAAAAAAAACTATGGAAAAGTTTTTTTTCTCGAAGAAAAATCAACTTTTCCCTATTTCTCTGGCAAATTCTTACGCTCATGTTCTTTTGTAGTGAAACTTATTGAGTTAATATCAACGAAAATATTACCTCGAATTTTGTTAGTAGCGCGGCCCACCCGGTGATGAGCTATGCCTCATTCAACCTGCTACGCAACATAGATTATTAATGCCTGGTATAGGGTAATTTTGATTATATTCAATAAGAATCTCATCGCGAGAAATGACGATTGCATGTAAAGATAAAATTTCCAGATTCAAACTCTTACTACCTCCCACACACAAAGATATAAAAGGGTAAGGAAAATCAAAATGATTTTGCAAAAACTTCAGATCAAGGATCATATGTGTTAGTTGAATAAAGAAGCCTGTGAATATGAACTAATTAGAATGCAGCTTATATTTAAGTGCGAAGTATTACTTCCTCTTCTGGTGTATTTGTTGTCTTACACTTCTCTCAGAAATATTAACTTCGGTTTCCACCGATTTGTCTTTCATTTGTTTAGTTGTACATTTTCTATTTTCAATGAATATTAACAACAAATAATTTGGCAGTAAATGATATTATAAAACATTTAATATATACTCGTAAAACAAAAAAAAAAGCGAGAAGAAAACTCCGTCTATGTAAAAAGAAAGCCAGAGTAAACTAGACCGATTTAAAACTTTCTCGAAAATGTGTCGATTTAATGCTGAGAGATAAATTTTAAAGAAAATAAAACTGAGACATACGTAAAACATCTGAGTCATACGACTTGATTTAAACATTGCCAAATTATTAAGTTTAATATTTCTTTTTTTTTTTTATCTTTCTAATGTCATTTTTATTTTCAATGCTCGGAGTGATACATTGTGAGGCATAGGATAAGGCGAAACTTTCGTTTACGTTGAATATTGAATGGAAAGGTCATAAGTTATGTGGGTGGAATAAGAGATATGCACGTAAGTAAATAGAGCGCTGATATTTCCTCCGTGGACGTGCCGCATAAGTTGTGTGGATAGCATGCTAGACAGGGGGCATGTCCATACGCAGGAGGTGTGACCACGAGGATGGCATTGGCGTCTGGAAAATAATATAAACCAGGGAAGATTATGAGTCAAAGACCACGAAGAAGTCCAGTAGAAGAGCTACAAGACGCTATGCTGCTCTGGGCTAGACTGTCCAGGATTGCGAGGCGGAGAAAAACTTGAGCTGTAGGAGACTCGTGAAAGTCGAGAAACGAGTTGAAACAAAAGTGATTCAATTCCTAGAGATAATGCCAGAAAAGCGAGAAGAAACTAGCATGATTTGATATCTTGAAATAATGCCAGACTCGTTTAAGTAGAGAAGAAAGGAGAAACTAAGATTATCCAATGCTTTGAGGAGGCTCTATCCCAGTCATGTGGAAACAGAAGGAAGAAGCGGTTCACTGTGTGTACATCTAATCCGCCTTCGACTCTCTCTTTCATTCTACTATTTAGTACATTTCGAAAATAAAAAGAAGCAGATCATATTTTTGTACATCAGCGTTGTGATCTATCTCAGCTATACGACATTAATACTGAAAATATAAAAGTAATTTATTAAATAAGTGATGTTCAGCATATTGAAGGATATTTTTCAGGGTTTACCAGAAGGTTTCCCTTTTTAAAACCATCCAATTTATTTCTGCATCAGATTTTTAGAAAAAAATAAACTGGGAACAACCGACTTTTTCTCCTCATTCCATTGTGGATTTGCTTTCTTGAATGAATTTTACGATCGTTTCCATTATTTAAATAAACTGTTCTTTTGTTGGAGTCATGTCTACTTTATGTATGCCTAACTGCTTGTTGGGGTCTGAAAAACAGACTTTTAACTGTGGACCGATTTACATAATTACGCTTCTGCTAGTATCTGTTTTAGAAATGTGAATTACAAGATCCTTTCAGAATTTTCCTCAACATTTGTTTGTTCCATAATATTTTTCTGTACATAGCCTTGGAAAGAAAATTATACAATTGTTTAAATAATTTCATCTAGTTTGTTTAAGGAATATTTTATGCCAGCAAACGTTCAACTATCGAAGAAAAATGTTTTATCTCTTATCTGTTATTAGGTTACTTACTGCTAAATTAATAACACACTCGAAGGGTCCTTATTCCATAAGATTTGCCAAGGGTAGTATACATGTAATTATTCTGCGTATATTAAATTTATGTTTTATCGGCCTTAACAACGAACTCATTATGCTACCTGTTAATATACAAATTAACCTGTGTATGATATTTAAAAAAAAATGAAACTGAAAAAGATATGTAAAATGATATATCAAATTATTTTATATATTTTAAAATAATTCTGGTGACAATTCTGTACAATAATATATTTTCCTTTAAATAAGTTTTATTACATATTTTTTACCGTGACGCTGGATACACTGAACGCACCACTCGGCATTGGGTTTGTTTGTTTGGTTGGTTGGCTGGTTGGTTTTACGAATAGGCCAACCCTTTATGAATACAATATAAATCTCTACGCAATCCTATTATTAAACGAGTCAAATCTCATTTTTTTTGTACACAAGTATTACTATTGTTTGCACATAGTTAAATGGTTCCACGTATTCTAACACGAATAATTCTATTTAAGATCAATCCATTTTTTTCACTCATTTAAAATGTTTCAAATATTTTATCTAATATAAATAGTTTTATTTGCACATTGTTAAAGGACTTCAAGCATCGATATGAAAGAGTAACAAATCAATTAAATCCCACAATTAAAGAGTTTCAAGTATTGCTAACCAGCGCTAATAGTTCTGTTCAACGTTACTCATGCATTAGTAGACAGTCAAATGGTTCCAAGTATTGCTATGTGTTACCAACCATTCAATCAAACTTCAGTCATTTATTTACACACAGTTAAATGGTCAAGCAGTTATATTTCTAACAATTCGATACAACGTTAGTCACTTGTTCGCACAGAGTTTAAATGTCAAACATATCAATTTGACCAATGATAAGACCCTATAAGGTGCTCACACTCCTATTGAGAAAGGACCTGGGAACAATAATTCTCCATATTTCCCAAGGCTACAGAACTGGAGCCTCACCGTCTGATAGTTTTCTGTCATATCCTGGATACTCATTGGATAGGGGTTCATAACCCTCTGCAGAGATACAGTCGGTGAATTCGACAGTCCTAGTTGACTGGGCCGAATAAGTAGATTCCTGTGTATGACATTAAACTGCATTTGATGGTGGGGCTTAGAGTTTGCTGGGTATGGATTACCCTCTCATCAACACGTGACTAGCAAAGGCATGGACAGCTACCGATAGACTTTCGGTCATACGGAAGTTGGACCTGACCGATAAAATGAAACGCAGTTTTTTTCAAGCAGCGGCCGTATCGATACTGCTGTAAGTAAGCACCACATGGACGCTAACTAAACGTACGGAGAAAAGGCTTGACGGCAAGTACACACGAATGCTGCGAGCACTCTTGAACAAGTCCTGGAGACAGAACCCCACAAAGCCACAGGTGTACGGCCACTTAACAACCCATCACGAAAGCTATCTAAGTTAGACGAACCAGGCAAGCGGGAAACTACTGGGACGAACTCATAAGTGTCATACTCCTGTGGACCCCTTCACATGGATGAGCAAAGGCAGGACGACCAGCTAGAACCTACATACAGCAGCTCTGTGCCGATACAGGATGCAGCCTTGAAGACTTACCAGAAGCGATGGACAATAGAGAAGGGTGGCATTAGAAGGTCTGGGAAGTCTACGCTGGCGATATGACAGGATAATAATGATGATGATAATGATGGTGATGAGAATATTTTAAACCATTTTGCAGTTTGCAAACAAATGATCTCTAACAATTTGTTTGAAAATAAAATGAGCAACAAAAAATTCTCTTAGAAATCACACACACACACAGACAAACAGACAGACGCACACACACACACACACACACATGCATATATTTATATATATATATTATCATCATCATCATGTCATGCCGCTAGCACTGATATCCCTGACTATCTCTCGCCACTTCTCCCCATCATTCATCGCTTCTGGCAGGTCTTCAGGACTACATCCTGTATCCTCACATAGCTGTTGTATATATGTTCGAGCTGGTCGTCCTGCTTTTGCTTGGCGATATACGGGGGTCCATAGGAGTACATCGCTGATGAGTTCGTCCTTGCTTCTCCAGCAGTGTCCTGCGTGTCTGGTACGTCTAACTTTTATAGTTTATTTCTAAACATGATTCGGCATTAAATAACCAAGGGCTGTTATGCCATAAAACACCATCCAACGTAAACTTGTAAGCAATTATGTAGTTTCACTACTACTACTACTACTACTACTCAACTACTACTACTACTACTACCAATAATAATAATAATAATAATAATAACATTAATTACTTGCAAAGAATTATATTTCCAATTAATTTTTCTATCAAATAGCAATATCTCTTTTAAGAGCAAATATGTCAATAAATTTCAGTTATTTTGAGCTCATAAATACTTCATACTTAATTAGAATATCAATGATTTATGAGTAAACGGAATTCAAAATCATAATCTTTGATCTATTTAATGCCTCCTGACATCATCAACCTGAAATTAAACTGTATCAGATGGTGAGACTACAGTTCTGGACATCTGTTAAGAGTGGACAACCCATTCATTGTTACCACTCCCAAGTTCACTCTGAATCGAAGTGGTACAGCCTGTAAGGATCATATCTGTTGCTAAAGTTGATCTGTTTGCAAAGCAGATTGGAATATCCGATATCTAACGGTGTGAAAACACACACACACACACACACACATACTATGAAAATTTACTTCTAAGAAAAAAAAATCTAGCTAATCACGTGCGGCACTTGATTTGGCCTGAGTGGAAAAGGGTGAAGTAATCCCAGACAATGCGGCACCAAAAGTGACTTCCTCTTTTTATCATGATTAAACTCTGAGTACTAATGCGGGGACCGAACTGATATCGCGAAAGCTAGCAGATGGGTTTCGTCACTCCTTCATGAATGGAGCTCCCTAAGCTATAAAAGTTGAAATAAATGAAAGTCGACTACCGAGAAAATTCAACAGAAAGAAAACTCAACCGAGAATTCTGCGGAAAAGAACCTTAAAGAAGACTCAAATTCAAAGAGCTCTGAAACATTTCTATAAAACAAAAAAAGAAAAGAAAAATACTTAAATTCAAAGAACTTTGTTTCTCGGTCACTCTCTCAGATAAACTTCCCACAAATTGTACAAAAAATTCGAAG
The DNA here is from genome assembly GCA_963585895.1 of Sepioteuthis lessoniana. Classification (NCBI taxonomy): domain Eukaryota; kingdom Metazoa; phylum Mollusca; class Cephalopoda; order Myopsida; family Loliginidae; genus Sepioteuthis; species Sepioteuthis lessoniana. Next base: position 45,844,074 of record OY757912.1, on the reverse strand, counting down.
CACTTTATCTTTTCTATCCCTTTCTTTCTGATTTCTTTGTATAAAATTCCTTTTTAAAAACTTTATTGTCAGTGTAATCTTTTCGAATCAGTATCCGAACTAGAAAGCAACTGAACTTACTGTTTAAAATTACTGTTTGAATTACCGTTAATGGCACTCTAAAGCCCCCTAAAACATTACCCAGTTACATACTAAACTTGGCATTAGTATCACTTAAATTCCATTTATATAGCAAATTTTATTTTATTTCTCAAAATCCCTTTAACACACACACACACACACACACACACGCACAACACATATATGTATGTGTGCGCGCGCACGCGCGTGTGTGTGTGTGTGTGTGTGTGTGCAGATATATATATTGACATAATGGTTACAGTACTCGCCAATAGCCCAGGAGACCTGGGTTCAATCCCAAGTCGAGTCATACTAAAGAGTCCAAAAATGGTACTTGATACTACCTTGGTTAACACTCAGCATTATGAGGTAAGGATCTAGGGTAAAGTATAACAATCCAGTGACAGGAATAGTGCCCTCCTCTATACCTTGGTGTAGTAGCTATCGAAAAGGAAGCCTTCAGGTGACCCTCGACCATGGTCGCCAACTTTACTTATATATATATATATATATATATATATGTGTGTGTCTTTTCACATGTAAGTAGTGTGTATTTTTATTTTAACAAGGAAGCTTCATCCCAAATACAACCAGAATATTTCGTATTATATACATATATATATATATAACCAATTATTTTACTCATTGCGGGAGAGAAAATAGTTATTTCATACCTTTCCCAAAGTTATTGGCGTTGTGTGAAATGCAAACAGACTCATCCAGAATTTGAACTAGTAATTTACGAAGCTCTTTGCTTCGATGTGGCACAAGGCCGAATGAATGGGGTACCCAATGAGACTCGAACTCGTGTAGGTTTGAAAGTCAAGCTTGCTAACCATTAAACCACCAAAGGTGCCCACTCCGGTCACTATATGTAATTCCTACGACAGTAACAATTACACAATATTCTTACAAACAAGGATCTGAAAATTCTACACATTTAAACAACAATCGACGACCTGCGCGTTCAAATACAACATCATCAGCACATTTGCTATTTTCTTGCGTTTTATCTATTTTCGCTTTTACGTAGTTTGTCTTTATGGCGTTCATTTGCTCTGCTTTGAGAAGAGATTCAATTTCTCTTTTAAGCTTTCTCTTTCTTAGCCATGTTCAGGTAATCCAGTGGGAAATTTCTTCAAAATATTCAATGATTTCATGAAGCATCACTTAATCTAGTGGGTGACCCATCAACGTTCTCGATAATGACCAATGAAGTACAAAAGTACATAAGAGATTTCGGACAATTATTTACCAGCTTTCTTCCTCATTTACCACATCTTACTCATGAAGAAGATAAAATCAATTTCAAATCCTTTGTCATTGTTAATAAATTATGCCGACAAGAAAATCTATTGCCTGTGTATACACAAATACTACGCACCATATTTATACACATGCATACGCATACTCACGTGCACACACACACACACACACACACACACACACACACACACACACATATATATATATGTATATATATATATATATATATATATATATTTATTCACACACACATATATATGCATCCGCAAATCTCCCCCCCTCTCTCTCTCTCTATATATATATATATATACGCACATACTATTGAAAAGGATTTTTTCTATTCCTTTCCGTCTATATGAAACAATAGGGAGTTGAGGGTTGTAAAGAATAGTGGTTGCTATACTAAAAAGTGCTTATTGAATGAACCATTGAAAAGATTCAGTATTTCACAATGGCCAGCACATACTGATATGATTTTCTGTATTTGATTCTAAGTGGCGACAAAAATTAATTGTGAGAATGGCAGCGGACAAAGTGCCAGCGGTTAAGAGGTCATAAATAAACTAATCGAGTTTTGCCTTTCGTTATCCTGCTTCTTTTCCCACTCACTTTTTTTTAAATTATTAGTGATATTATTATTATTTCTATTGAGGAGTTTTTCCCACCAGCTGTCGCTGGTGTTTTTTCTCTGGTGTTTGAGTAACAGCAAGTCTCCCTAGGTCTCCAGAACTATTCTCAGTATTCTAGTTGGTCTATCATTGTATGGTCTCGATTCTTCCACAATTCCTCTATTTTCTTTTCCAAGCTCTTTGGGACTGTTCCAAGTGCACCATCTACTACCAGTGTGACTCTTATGTTCCACAGCGTTGTCTGCTCTCTGGAAAGATTCAGGTATTTGTCTATCATTTCATCTTTTATTTTCCCACTGAGGTCTGCTGGAATTGCAAAAGCCACCAGTTGACAGAGTTTTTATCCTTGTTAATTTGCACTGGATCTGGTTATCTGGCTGGGATTATGTGATCGTTTGTATCTCTTAGGTCCAAAGAATTTTTTGCGTCTCCTTTTACAGAACAGATTGTGTTTTGGGCATTTACCATCTATTAGTATCGTCAAATTTGAATATCTTGCACAATTCCCAGTGGATCACCTATATCACCAAGTTTGAATTAGTCTTGTACTCATTTTGTGTTAGTTTTCTGAATTAGCTTATTATGTGATTATACGTTTCATCTCTGTCTTCACGTAACCCACAATTGCTATTCTGTTGCGTATTATTATTATTATTATAATCTTTGCGAGTTTTTCACCCCAGCGTTAGCAGGTGATAGCGAATATCCTCAAGTGTTCAGGACTCTTTTCAGTATTCAGGTTGATCTTAGTAATACTGTAGACTAGATCCTGTCAGTTTGTCCAACGATTTCCAATTCTTCCAGGCTCTTTATCAAGCCTTTGAGGACCATTTCAAGTGTACCAACCACAACTGATGTCACTGTCACCTTCACGTACCAAAGATTTATTTTTTTTAGTTCTCTAGCAAGAATAAAGTACTTGTCTCTCTTTCCGTTTTCTTTGATTGTCACTCTGTGATCCGCTGGAAGTCCCATCTAAAGCTGCTCCTCATTTTTTTTTATTAATTATAACTAAGTTTGGTTTTCTGGCTGTCATTAATTGATCAGTTTGTATCTGAAAATCTCAGAGAATTTTGTTCATCTCTTTTTCAAGAATGGATTCTTGTTTATGCATATACCATTGGTTCGAATAGTCAAACTTCAATTTCTTACACAATTCCCCATGGATCATCTTCCCCACACAGTCGTGTTTAGTATGGTACTCTTCGTGTGCTAGTTGGTTGCATTCGATTATAATGCGAGTAATCATTTTGTCTCTTTCATCACATAATTTACATTCACTATTTTGTTGCGTTATATCTATTTTCGCTTTAACATAGTTTTTCCTTATGGCGTTCTTTTGCACAGGTTTCTGAAAAGATTTACTTTTTCACTTAAGCTTTCTTATTCTTAGACATGTCCAGGTAATCTAGTGCGAGATTTCTTCAGTTTGTCACTTGTAATATCAATACAGTTGTTTTTCTTCCGAGTTCTGTTTCCTAGCTGTGGTTTTGGTTAATCTTTATCTTATCTATGCTATTTCTGGTCGCTTTAATTAACCTGTATTTATTCATTTTTAGGTGGTCCTCGAGAATTCGCATTGATTCATCAAAGCTCTCTTCAATGCTGACAAGTAGTCTTTCTCCTTCCTTTCTTGACACATGTAATCTATCTATGTCATCTCTCGGATGTAAGGCCTTAGGTAACGTCATTGGTTTTCTTATCCCCTGGTTTATTTGTTGATGTTCTTCCTTTCGTCTATTTCAATGATGGTTCCAGGTATCTTATAAGGAGAACTGCTTCCGGGTATTCATCCTTTGATGAGATATCTGTCGCAGAGCTTGATTTCGAAAATTTTTCTCGTTCGTTTGAGACTTTTTTTATTTTTTCTTTCATCTCCGCTAGTTTAATGGTTTCCATTTCTAATATTCCCAACCTATGCATGTTTTAACTGGTGTTTATTTTTACTGAAGTGTGAATGACAGTAAGTCTCCTTAGATTTTCAGGACTTTTGTACGTCTTCTCTCTGATTTCATCAGTGTTGGGATCTGGATCGCATCGATTTTACCTCCGATCATCAGTTCACATATTTCTTTCTCAGAAATCTAGGGATCGTTCCAAAAGCTCCTAACACAATCGGCATCACCGTCACGTACATATTTCACTGCATTTTCAGCCAAATCTTTTCGCTTTCTTTTATGTTCACTTTATCGTCCTCTGACATAGTAAGGGGAGTGCCCGTGCTGTTGTGGTTAAAGTGCTGGATTTTGGCCTCGAACTAAACAAGTTCAAACTCCCATTGCCCTATTACGTTCACTTTCAGACTAATACATTTGATAAAGGTACTCACCCCTTTATGTTCCCAGCAATGGGTTAAATCTTTTCACTGCTGTTCATCAACAGGGATGTCTTTGGCGTTAAAAAATCTACTAGGGTTGATATACCATTAAACAAAGAAACCAATCAATCACGACAAAACCCACAATATGACATTTTTTCATGTTAATTAGCAGTTGGTCAGGTAGTCTGATCACTTTTAGATAACCAGTTGACGTTTCAATACCCCAGAGAATTTTATGTGTCTCATTTTGAGTTTTACAAATACCATTTGTCATCATGGTCAAGTATTAATCTCTTGTCCAATTCAGAATGGATCACCTTTTTCACCCAGGGGTGTCTTGTTCTGTAGTCCCTTTGTAACAGTTTGTTGCCTAAACTATTTCAGTACATAACCCACACTTGCTATCGTGTTGCGTATTATCAATTTTTTCTTTGATGAGATATGTGCTTATAACAATAATTTGTACTACTATTTCCTTGTCGTTTGGTTTGGTTTGGTTTTATGGCATATCAACCATTAGAGGTTATTTAATGCCATTCTATTTTTATACATATGAACAGTTCTATTCCAAACAACTCATTATAGCATAAGGAGAGTTTTTTTTTTACACACAGTTAAATGTAAAAAACAGTTCTGTTTCGAATAATTCAGTTTAACATAAATACGCAGTTTAGTTCTCTTGGACTTCATAGATAGGATCCTTCGATTCCGGGCCAGAGTGGATCTTGAAACGAAGACAGTGAAGGGGTACTCTTCAGTCCTCAAAGCTCTATCATTACTGGAGCCTCACCATCAGATTATTTTGTGTAATATCCATGAAACTCGTTGCGGGGACTTATCCCTTTGCAGAGATGCAGTAAGTATATTCTGCAGCGTCAGCCGACGGGGCCATTGTCGTTTGAAGTATTAATAAGGTTTCTTTTCAATCTGATTTTTGTTTTCGAAATTTAGTTGTTTTACTGTTTCTCCTAAAGTTATCGATGTTGTTATTGTTGTTTTGATTGCTGTATTTAGTTCTTCTTTACTTTCTTTTGTGAATTCCTTAAGTTTCTGGATTGGTGAATCTCTGTTTTCTTTAATGCTGGCGAGTCATCTTCCTTCTTTTTTTCTTGATATATAGACTCTGTCTCTGTAATCTCTAGGGTGTATGGCCACGTGCTTTGTCAAAATTTTCTTGTTATCTAGTCCATATTTCTGAGACCCTCTCTTGAGATCCTCTCTTGTTATAATTTACAAGGGTATAGAATTGGGAACTTCCCATCTATGTATTTATTCCTTTGATTAGATTTCTCCTGCAGAATTCTTTTTCAAGAATTTTTGAAAACTTTTTCTGAGGTTTGGTCAGTCGGCTGGGGCTGCATCTCTGCAAAGGAGTAAGACTCCCCCAAAGAGTGTCCTGGTTATGATACTAAATAATCTGATGGTGAGACTACAGTAATCGTAGAGCTTTGGGGAACATCGAGTACCCCTTCATTGCCATCGCTTTCTGGTCCACTCTGGCTTGGAGTGGTAGCATCTGATAGGGTCCTATCTATGGTTCAAATAGAACTAAACTGTGTATTTATGCTAAACTGAACTGTTTGAAATAGAAGTGTCTGAACCTTTGCTAAACTGAATTTCTTCAAATAGGACTGTTTTGGACCGTGAAACTGTATACTTATGCTAAACTGAATTGTTTGAAATAGAACTATTCTTTGACATTTAGCTGAACTATTTTGATATTTAACCGTTTGTAAACAAAAACTATACTTATACTAAACTGAATTGTTTGAAATTTATTTCGGCGTTAAATGACACTGGGAGATGGGTAAGGAAGTGAAATTTGACCATACCAATAAATGGTGTATGTACAACCCTGCACCTGTCCTTGAAAATGACACACGTAAACTCCTATTGGACTTTGACGTACAGACGGATCACCTAATCTCGGCCAGAAGACCAGACCTTATAATAATCAACAACAAAAAAGAGAACTTGCAAAATTGTCGACTTTGATGTTTCGGCTGACCACAGAATAAAACTGAAAGAATATGAAAAAAGGATAAATATCTCGACACTGCTAGAGAATTGAAAAACTGTGGAACATGAAGGTGACAATCATACCAATTGTGATTGGTGCTTTAGGTACAGTAACTAAAGGATTACTAAAGGGACTGGAGGACATGGAAGTTGGCTGATGAGTGGAGACTATCCAAACAACAACATAATTGTGAACGGCCAGAATACTGATAAGAGTCCTGGAGACTTGAGGAGACTTGCTGTCACTCAAACTCCAGTGAAAAACCATCAGTTAAAACTGACGTGCAAAACTCTCAATGAGTAAATAATAATTATTATAATAATCCTGAGTAAACAACTATAATTTCAAATAGATATTATTGATATGAATAATTTACGGTTGCTTAGGAACAAGTATTCCAATCATATATGAATAATTCTTAAACAGATCTCTTTGAATTATAGATATGGCTCTAAAATGTTCTTTCACTCAGAGTCAAATTTCACCTGGGAGTTTGTTTTTTTTTGGCGGAGGTGTACTTACCACTTTTTAGGGAAGTCCAGCTAGCGTATTTCAAACCCTACCGACAGGTGATTATCTTTGGCGCATTTTTTACATCAGATCAAAATGTTGATCTTTCAATGAAAATCTTTCTTTTTCTTTCAATCCAATTATTCTTCCTCCAGCTATGGGTAAATAGTAGGGCAGAGTAGGCTCTTCAGCTTTGGTGAGGCAACTAGTCTAGGAGAAGGAAAACTCTGAATTCAAACCTGTTAAACTTCGCTGAAAATTGACCTTGTGTCACATCCTGCCCGAGCGGAGGGGTTGGTAAATATGATAATCTGGTTTGGTTTCGTTTGGTTTCTTTGTTCAATGGCATATCAACGTTCCTGGGTTATTCAATACCAAAGCCATCCTTTGTATAAGAATGTTACTATTTAACCCATATCCTGTGGGGATAAGGAGGGGTTCATGCCTTTACCAAGAGTGTTAGTCCGAAATTGAACGTAATAGCGTAAATGGAGCTCGAATTTGCTTACTACATCTCAGTCCAGTACGTAGACACTAGGCCCTAGAGACCTCCCTAGAGACCTCCCATTCATTGCTTTTCTAGATTAATAAATAAAAAGAAGAGTCAATATAATATTGGACCACTGTTGCAATTTGAATCCAATGTATTTAGAGATCGTCTGGTTTATTTGATTTAACTTAGAGAAGACAAATCTACAAGAATAAGGTACTCAGTAAGAATTAAAATTGCTGTATTAACGGATTGGTGTACGGGATTGGATTTTTAACCATCGATCAATGGTATATATATATATATATATATATATATATATATATATATATATATATATATATTACCCCTTTTTTTCTGCTGTCTCTCTTCACATTCCCCCAATGTTTGGAGTCCTTTCTTTCTTTCTTTCTTTCTTTCTTTCTTTCTTTCTTTCTTTCTTTCTTTCTTTCTTTTAATAACTGACTCCCCTCGCTTTTTCTTGCTTACCTACCTTTCTCCGACTTTCTCGGAACTCAGCTCCCTCTGGCGTATTCCACCAGAGAAATCATTATTAAAGGGCTAGCAATTCGCAACGGTCTATTCTGTTCGAATTATTTCCGCCCTGATCACTGCAGATAATCTCCAGTCGCCAAACAGCCGGGTCACGTGCCTCAACAGCTTGTTCTTCTTGTAGCCTCTTCCCTGGACCAGCCCTGCCACTTCTCTCTCTCTCTCTTTCTCTCTCTTTCTTTCTTTCTTTCTCTCGATCTCTCTCTCTCCCTCTCTCTCTCACACGCACGCACGCACAGGCAAATACACATAGACACAAGCAGGCGTATAACCACATAAAGTAAGTAAATTCATAGCAATACACGCTCATACTCTCACTTTTTTCGACCCAAAAGGTACGTATATTTGAGGGTGTTTCAGAAAAAATGATATCATTTGAGATATTTGAGGGTGTTTCAGAAAAAATGATATCCTCTGAGATATTTGAGGTTGTTTCAGAAAAAATGATATCATTTGAGATATTTGAGGTTGTTTCAGATAAAATGATATAATTTGAGATATTTTTGGGTATTTCAGAAAAAAACGATATTATTTGAGATATTTGAGGGTGTTTCAGAAAAATGATATCATTTGAGATATACTTGGTATTTCGGAAAAAAAATGATATCACTTGAGATATCCTAGGTATTTAGAATATAATATCTTTTGAGATATACTTGGTATTTCGGAGAAAATGACATCACTTGAGATATCTTAGGTATTTAGGTAAAAAATAATATCACTTGAGATATCCTAGATATTTTGGAAAAAAATGATATCATTTGAGACATACTAGGTATTTCACAAAAATGATACCATTTGAGATATACTAGGTATTTCAGAAAAATTATGTTTTGCGATATCCTAGGTATTTCGGAAAAATTATATCGAGATATCCTAGGTATTTCAGAAGATAATGATATTTTATAATTTAATAACTTGACCAAGTCTCGTTCAAATGATCTTGGATTTTAACAGGATGTATAGAAACAAGTCATTATTCTACTTATAATGTTTTATGATTTTTAAACTAATTTTCAGGTACAGAAACACTTTTTTATTTTATTGAAAAAGAAATGGCGTTTAGAAATAAAACACATAATTACTAGTGGTTTCTTCACTTGCTGTAAAATTCTGAGATCATTTGAATGTGAATTGGTCAAGTTATTTGATCATGAATTGATTTCATATTTTTCTGAAATATTCTGTACATTTCAAATGATACGAATTTTTCTTTAGCATCCCGTATACTGGAGAGCGAAAAATTTGGCAAGGGTTTTTACTTTTTATGCACTTTGTGTTTTTACTGAATAAAGACAAATAATATGTGCCAATATAGAGCCAATATATTTCGTTCAGCGAGGAGTCTGTTCAGTACTTAAAGGATGATACTCGCTTAAAATAAGTTGACCGTATCCCATGCAAAGAGGTAAGACCCTTTCGGAAGTGAGTGTTCTGTGTATACTACTTAACTTTATCTGGAGGTGGCGCTTCCGTTCTGGAGGTCTGACGAGAGTAAAGTAACAATCCTTTGCCATTACTCCTAGGTCCACTTTGACTCAAAGAGGTAGTACCTGTTAAGATTCACATCCAAAGATCAAATAGATCTGGTTGTAAATTATTTGTATTAGAGGGAAATACTTGCTATTATATAACGGTATGAAAAAAATCTCTTAAGAAATTGCACAAAATGTGTATATATTAATGTACAATGTATGCAATTCCATAAATTCTTGACAAGAAATACAAGGGTGACATGATGTTCAAACAAACAATCATTAGAAACATCTCTTAGCAGAGATGGAATCGGTGTATTCTACAGTCCCAGCCGACTGGGCCCTCTGATACCTGAGGGTCAGACGAAGGAAAGATCTGTAAACAACAACCGTATTAAGATTATATATAAGCGTATTTGCTAGTATTCAGGGTCTTTCTTTTAAAATGAATATTCTTTTTTTGTTGTTTGTCAGTTGTTTTTATCGTGTGTCAACGCTTGGGTTGTTTCATCCCGAAGACTGTCATTTTTTTCTGCGATTCTATGGTTTAAAGAAATTGTTCCTACTTAACAATAAACATTTGTTTGCATGCAGGTAAGTGGGCGCCTCGGGTGGCGTAATGGTTAGCAAGCTAGCCTAGCAAACCTTCAAGATTTCAATTCTTATTGCATGTCCCATTCAGGCATCCCTGAGCCACATCTAAGCAAAAAGCCTTCTTAGTTACTGTTTGCATACTGTTATATAGTTTCAAGTTAGTTGGAAGTCAACCCTTAGCTTATTTTATGCCAAAGATGTTCTTTTTTTATTCTTTAGTGGAGAATGAATATTATTTGTTGGTTGGTTCATTGATTGGTTGGATTTTACGACAAATCAATCCTTCGATTATTTTACGTTAAAGACGTTTTTATTTTATTCCTTTTTAGGTTATTTTTGTTAATACATGTAGTATTATTTCAGGTTTTGCTTCGACTGGTAATTGTGTATACATGCTAATATTTGTTGGTTATCTGTTCAAGGTGGGTTTGTTGGTTGGATTTTATAGTATATCAACCTTTGTAGGTTATTTAACTCCAAATCCATTTTTTTAACAAATAATCAGTTCTATTTCAAACAATTCAGTTTAGCATGAGCACACAGTTTAATTATCAAATCAGTTCTATTTCAAGCTATTCAATTTAATCAAACAGTTCTAATTTAGCTAATCCAGTTAAATATAAGTACACATTTTGTTTACACACAGTTGAATGTCAAAACAGTTCTATATTAAACAATTCAGTTTAATGTAAGTACAGTTTCAATGCCAAAAACAGTTCTAATTCAAACAATTCAGTTTAGCATAAGTATGCTGTTAGTTCTATTTAACCTATAGATAGGGCCCTATCAGGTGCTACCATTCCGAGCCAGAGTGGACATGGGAGTAATGGCAATGAAGTCGTGCTCCGCATTCCCCAAAGCCCCAGCGTCACTGGAACCTTACCATCAGATCGTTTAGTGTTATATCCAGGACTCTTATTGGGGGGGGGGTCTTAACCCTCTGCAGAGGTGCAGTTGGTGTATTCTACAGCCCAAGCCGATTGGGCAATTATCTGTTCAAGTCAGCATTTCTGCTCAGATTTGAGATATTCTTGTCTTTATCTACTTGTAGTTGAAGTTTATGGATCTATAGCCCTGACTGGAAGTCGATTTTTTCAAGAAGTTGGTTACGCTAAAAGTATCTGTTATTTCAAATAGTTCCTTCAAGTTTTTGACGAAGTCGAAACGCCTTCGTGTATGGGCAAAATTTCTATGTAGAGATCGTGTCTAAGTTACTTAACCAACTCGCTAAGTCAAATTTGAAACTATACTTTTTCATAGTGAAATGCTACGCACGAATCAGTGGAAACATCTGCATGAATTACCGACCTTTGTGAATGAGCTAATAACAGCAGAATGTTGCTCCAATTTGCCAGATATTCAACTCCGGTTTTGAATACAAAGTTTTTTCCCCATTTTCTAAAACCGTTTGGTTTTCAAATGAAAAAGTACCTTGTCTGCCTTACTTTTTATGCATAGTCCGATGGATAGTAAGGAAGGATCTTTGTCTTTTCCCAAGACACAAACCCGAAGCGAAGCGCAGAAAACTTCATCTTAGGTCGATTTCCTAATTCAGTAATAAGCGCACATGCATGTCCAGAAAAACACGTAACCCGCGCACATACACGCAAGCAAACACTCATACACACATACACACACAAATATATATATACATATATGTATATATATATATCATGTCACGCTGCTAGCATGGGTTCCCCCGACTCTCTCTCTCTCTCTCCCTATCTCGCCATTCGTCTCTATCATCCATCGCGTCAGGCAGGTCTTCTTGAATATATCCTGTGTTCGTACAGAGCTGTTGTAGATAAGTTCTTGCTGGTCGGCTAACACTTGCACGTCCGTGTGAAGTGGTCCATACGTGGAGGTCGCTATGAGTCCGTCCTAACTTCTTCAGCAGTATCCTGCATGTATTGTTCGTCTTAATTGGATGGTTTTTGAGATGGGTGGTAAGTGGCCGTACAACTGCTGTTTTGTAGGGTACTGCTTCCAGGATTTGTTCAACATAGCTCATAGTATTCTTGTGCAATTCCTGTCTAGCTTTTTCTTTATACACTGAGTCAGCATCCATGTGGTGACACAACTGTAGCTTGGAAGAAATTGCGTTTTATTTTATCGGATAAGTCTGATGGTTTGGTTTCTTTGTTTAATGGCATATCAACCTTTGTAGGTTATTTAATACCAAAGCTATTCTCCTAGAAGAATAATAGTGGCACTATTTAACCCATAGCTGGGAGGATAAGGGAGTTCATACCTTTCCCAAGGGTATTTGTCCGAAAGTGTACGTAATAGTGCGACTGGAGTACGAACTCGCTTACTACGATTCCGCAGTCCATCGCTTTAACCATTACACCACGAGGCCCTTCCCTCGGATAAGTTTGACTTCCATATGATCAATCAATCGCAGTTTAGGTATGTGAACTTGTCCATTGATTTCAGAGAAACACCATTTAGTTTGGAGATACCTCCTTTTTGATTAAAACACATGTCCTCCGTTTTGTCTGCATTGATACGGAGACCAGCGCCCCTGCTGCTAGCTTCAGACTATGCAGCAGGATTTCAGCTTTGGTAGGTGTATTTGCCAGAAGCGCTATATCATCTGCGTAACCTTCATCCATGATAAAAATTTGTGGACGATATTCTTTGTTTCTTGCCTTTTTTTTTTAGTGTAAAAGTACGTAGTCTAGATAGATTATGGCGATATATGGGGCTAATGATCTCCTTGCAGAACACGCGCATGAGTACATTTTCCTAATCAAGTACCGAAAAAGAACTTCTCGTAAAGTCTATGAGACAACAGAGTTACGCTTTCGTGCTGGTTTGAATTCTGTGTTTTTCTTTTTCAAAGTTGAATGAGTTAACAAGGCTATACATCATTGTCTACCTGACTGTTTACCTATTATTTGGGTTGAAAAGATTTTGTAGATTCATCTCTTTTCTAAGAGCATAAGCACAGTATGTCATGCCAAAAGTCCAGCGTGAATATATATATATATATATATATATATTCCAAAATAAAGGCAACAATCTGTCACAATGTGACCGAAGGTTGCTTTCTTTTTTTTTTTCAAATTATTTGCTCTGTGGATTTTATTTACATTGAACTCTTTACCAGGAATATTTAAATATAATATTCTATTTTGGAATATTTTTATTCTGATTGGAATTATTCCCTATTCCGGATTTACTGGATTGAATAATATTTTATATATATATGAGACTAAGTCTAACGTAAAGTTGGGCGGGTTTCGATCCCAGCTTCAAGCGTCCTACGTGTCTAGCCACACTGAAGAGTTGTGATACAACGAGACACTGTCTGTGGATGACGCTATATATATATATATATATATATGTATATATATATACACGCTTAAATACATATAGTAAGTAAGTAAGTTGGTGACCGTAGTCGCGGGCGACCGGAAGGCTCCCTTTTCAATAGCTACTACACTGAAGTGTCGGGGAGGGTGCTACTCCTTTCCCTGGATTGCTCCACTTTAACCTTGATATACGCCTTATATTGCCGAGTGTTAAGCAAGGAGGTATCAAGTACCATTTTAAAAGTCTTTGGTATGACGCAACCTACATATACGCATACTAATATTTTGAGAAATATTAAACGTGGAAAGCGTGCAGTAAAGTGAGAAAGCTTTGTAAAACTGTAGGAAACATTTCTGTAGTGAACTAAAGAAATAGAAAAATCTCCTACATGAAAAATTATTTAAAAAGTGTCGACGAATTACTTGATACTGTAATACATTTTAACTTGATTGTCTTACAGATTGATTTTAACACATCTTAACCCACCCATGGTTATTTCATGCCATGTGAGGAATAGTGTTCACTGTGTAGTTGTTTCGTTTGAGCTTTTTGCACATATATAAATATTTCCATCAAATGCGAATAATTTGCACACAATTGGGGATCATCAAGAAGAGTGGTTTTGAAAGCATGGGAGGTCATCGAGATAAATTAAGGCGTATCCCAGAAGACTCCTTCCAGCATGACAGAGAAAAATGAGAAAGTGTATTATACTGGAGGGGGTTACTCTGAAGAAGAAATTATATATTGTATTGAACTGAAATAAATTCTTTGTAACACAAGTTCCGCTACTTTTCGGACATATCTGGTATTACTGGATATTGACTGGCTGCATAAATTTCGTGGATAGCATGCTAGAAGGACGTCGGTCACTGGGAACGAGAAATAGAAGGAAATACACCAAGCTCCTAAAGTAAACAGGACGCAGTTGCATCGGTGAAAATGCCACGTAAATTTCGTGGGTGCAAAGCTAGAAGAAAGTGTGATCTCGTGCATCGTGTGGGTGGCATATTAGAAGGAGGCGTGTCTACGTGCAACCTGTAAGCAGTAGTTTGGAGGAGATGTAGCCGTGAGAATTTGCATGGGCGTCTGGAATATTATATGACCAGGATCATGTTCAACCCGACAAGAACGAAGAAGAAAGAGCTAGAAGTTTCACTAAAGAACCGTACTGTCGCCCTTGTGTGTGCATATTCATCCGTTTCCGAATCTATCTATCTATCTATCTATCTATCATAACTTTGCCAATCGTCAAAAACTTGAGGGAACTATTTGAAATAACAGATACTTTTAGCGTAACCAACATCTTGAAAAAATCGACTTCCAGTCAGGGCAATAGATCCATAAACTTCATCTACAAGTAGATAAATACATTCACACAAGAATATCTAAAATCTGAACAGAAATGCTGACTTGAACAGATAATTGCCCAGTCAGCTTGGGCTGTAGAATACACCGTCTGCACCTCCACAGAGGGGTAAGACCCCTCCCAATTAGTGTCCTGGATATGACACAAAACAATCGGATGGTGAGGTTCCAGTGATGCTGGAGCTTTGGGGAATGTAGAGCACCCCTTCATTGCCATTGCTCCCAGGTCCACTCTGACCCGGAATAGTAGTACCTAATAAGGCCCTATCTATGGGTTAAATAGAGCTAAACTGCATACTTATGATAAACTGAATTGTTTCAATTAGAACTGCTTGATTAAACTGAATAGCTTGAAAAAGAAATGTTTTGACAATTAAACTGTACTTACATTTAAACTGCGTGCCTATGCTAAACTGAATTGTTTGAATTAGAACTGTTTTTGACTTTGAGTCTCTAATTACAGTAAACTGATTTGTTTAATATAGAACTGTTTTGACATTTAACTGTGTGTAAACAAAATCTGTACTTATACTAAAATGAATTAGTTGAATTAGAACTGTTTGAATAAATTGAATAGTTTGAAATAGAAATGTTTTCGACAATTAAATTGTGTATTCAGGCTAAACTGAATAGTTTGAAATAGAACTGACTATTTGGATAAAAATGGATTTGGCGTTAAATAACCTACAAAGGTTGATATGCCATAAAACCAACCAACCAACCAACCAACCATAAGTACATTTCTGGAAATAAAAGGAAAAGAAACAAGCAGATTATATTTATATGTATCGAAGTTCTTGTATTTCTCTGCTACACATACGAGTGAACGCTGAAAAATCTTTTAACTGGCTGGTGCTGTCGAATAGACGAACTGCATCTCTACAGAGGAGTATTAACCCCTTCCGAATGTCCTGGATATGACAACAAACCATCTGATTGTGAAGCTACGCGTAATATGGAGTACACATTCATTGCTGTCTCTCCCAGGTCCACACTGGTATCACCTGATAGGGTTTTATCTATGGGTCCTGAGTGCAAACAAATCACTTATACTAAATAGAATTGTTTGAGACAGAACAGTTTGTTCATTTAACTGTGTGTAAACAAATGACTGATGTTTAATTGAACTGTTAGGGATACATAACAATAATGAACCATTTAACTGAGTACAAACGTATAAGTAATGTTGAATAGAATAATAAGTGTTAAATAGCAATACTTGTAATAACTTTACTTTGTGCGAACAAATGATTAATATTAAAGAGTTAAAAGTCTTAGATAGCAATAATTGAAAACTGTTAACTCATTGGAAACAATAACAATTCTAGACTGCAAAGAAGTTACTTCTGACTCATTTAAAATGAAATTAACTACAAACTATTTACTGACAAATCTTTTATGTATATCAATTTTAATGAGGGGCGGTGTCCCTGTGGTGTAATAGTTAAGCGATAGACTTCGGAATCGTAGTAAGCAAGTTCGAACTCCTGTCACGCTCTTACGTTCACTTTCGGGCAAATACCCTTAGGAAAGATATGAAACCCCTTATTCTCCCAACTATGTGTTAAATAGTGCCACTATTATTCTTCTAGGAAAATAGCTTTGGCATTAAATAACCTACAAAGGTTGATATGCCATAAAGAAAAAAAACCCCGAACCAAACCATTTTAGTGTGTGCAAAAACAAATCACTGGTTTTACTTTGAATTTGAAACTATTTAACTGTGTGCAAACAAATGATCAATTGTAATAGATATATTCGTATTAATATTTGAAACCATTAAAAATATCAGTACTGATAGCCGAAACCATTAAGAATATCAGTGTTGATGGTTGAAAACATTAAAAATATTCGCGTTAATTGTTGAAACAATTAAAAATATTTGTGTTGATAGTGTTATATATTGATCCTCGACCGAGCTGTCAATTAAGAGATGCACCTGTGTAAATAAGCGGAAGAACAGCAGAAGCAGGTGGGCATTAGAAAATAATATATGCCCGGACGGTTCGAGTCAGTCGAAGACAGGAAGCCAGCATGAGAAGCAGCTTGCAGACTGAGGGCTTTGGGCCCTTAGTGACCCCCGGTTGAGCAACCCGAGTCAACATGCGAAAGAAGTGCTGCTATGGTCGAGGAAGAACTTGGGTCAATATTGCAGTCCGTCCTTGCCTCCACTCATTTCTCACACACAACAAACATTGCCTTTTCGAAAATAAAGAGTGAGAGATTTATATAAAGAAGTGTATTCATTCGTTATTGAAGTCGTCATTATCAGTTCCCGTGTATATTTGTATACACGTAGTATACTATTCAACAATAGTTGAGATCATTAAAAATATTCGTGTTGATAGTTGAAACCATTAAACTGTGCACAAAAAAATGGGCACATACTCGTTTAAAATTCTGTCTACAAAATGATTTTATGAATCACTTATATTTAATATATTTATGTATAAACAGGATTTGGCATCAGATAACCTACAATGTTTGATATGCCATAAAAACCAACCAAACCAAACCAAACTATCCGATAAAGAAAGAAATGATCAAGTGCTTTAAAATGCAATTGCTTATTTTATATATTTATTCAGCTAGTTCAACACGCTTGCCACATCTCTTCTCACGTGATTTTTTTATTATTCCAAAACATTCAACCTAAGAAATAAAAAAAATCCCGTCAATTCCTTTAATGTTTTCTCGTTAACACATAAACTTATGATAAGGTTTAATTTATGAATGAGGCACTGCAAAATGAATCATGCTTACAAACACGAAATATTTCTTCCCCATTTTTCAATTAGTTTACAGTGTAACTTTGAAATCGGTTTAGCAGTAGGAAGCAGTTCATAAGAATATGTATCGCTCAAGCTCTTGACGTGAGTATATATATATATATATATGGAACAACCTCTTTGAACAGGATGTTAAACAAGGTCAATTTTTAAGCAGAGTTTAACAGGTATAAATTCAGAATTTTCCTTTTCCAAGCCTGATTGTCTAACCAAGGTTAAAAAAAACAGCCTATTTACCCATAGCTGGGAGAATAATTGGATTTGTACCTTTCCTAAGGTTATTAGTGCTATGTGAAATGCAAGTAGCTTCGTCCAGAATTTGAACTTCTATCACCATATCTATTTCCTATGATCATAACTATTACACTCTCGACAACTTTCTCTCTTTCTTTCTTTCTTTCTTTCTTTCTTTCTTTCTTTCTTTATATATATAGAGAGAGAGACAGAGAGAGATAAAGCGAGAGAAAGAGACGTGCATAGTATTGGAGAGCTTAACCAAGGGATAATGGGTAGGTGGGAGAGAATATGAAATGAAGAAGAATCTGACTATTGTTCTTGGTGTGACGTGTTATTGTCATGTGAGGTTTTCAGCAGCCGCCAACAATGTTTGAAAGGAAGGAAGAAGGGAGGAAGAAAAAAGAAAAAAAGAGAACGACTTTATCATAAAGAAAAACAAACACACAAACACACAAATAAACAAAAAACAAAACAAAGCAAAAAAACAAATATAGTTAATTACAAATCAACTTTTTCTTTAAAATAGTTTCCTTGAGAAGGCATATTTCGGCCAATAGGTTATTGCAATTCCGGGAAGATATAATGAAGGTTTTCAACTGAAAATACCTATACTTAATTCAATACTACTTGTTGCATATTATTGACAATTTTCCAATAGCGACCTCGGAGATGGGTTTTAATTTTTAAAAACAGTGCAGTCACAAGGACTAATGGAATAGGAGGACTGGGGTAACATAGGGATGTTCATTTTTTTTCCTTTTTATAAAATACTCATTCATATATATATATGCATATCTTGAAAGTAATGAGATTGATTTTTTAAAAAAAATTCAGTTTAGCAACCCTTATTGAAAATTAGATAATCAATGTTAATCAATTTTCAATTACTTTTACCGTTAAACCTCGATTATATTTGATGAAAATCCTTGTCGCATTTTTTAAATGTTTTTTTTAATGCACATTTTACAATTTCGAAAAACCTATCCCCAAATCATGTGTTTTCTATTCTATTCTATCTATCTATCTATCTATCTATCTATCTATCTATCTATCTATCTATCTATTACCCTGTAACTGTTAAGCTCTCTCTCACAGTGCATGTATTTGGCTACCCTCAATTTCTGCTTCTCAATCATAATTATAACTTCTTTACATCTATCTACCTATCTATCTATCTTGTTAGCTAGCTAGCTAGCTCATCCTGTTCTAAAGAATTTGGATAGTTTTTAAACTCCCTTCAACCACAGTTGTGATATCTCCTTCGCCAAAAGAAAAGATTAATAAAAATCTTATCTATCTCTCTATCTATCTATCTATCTATCTATCTAAAGTCTTATAAAATCATCGTCATAATCCTCTGTTAACATTTTATATGTTTCCATTCTATTGTCCAGAATTAAAAAAAAAAATCTATCTTGCGTTCTATCTTTATGATACAACCAAACACTCGTAAGGATCCGAGATTACCCAGCCGAACATGAATTCTGAGAGGCAGTTATAAACAGAATATTTTTGCACGTGTTCAAGGTCAACTTTGATCCGTTTACTTTCACTGAATGTTACAAACGCCAAAAATGAAAATAAAAAAACAAAAATAATTAATTTCTTGTATGATGCCTGCTAAACTAAGGAATCAAAACACTTGATACATTAATATTACAATATATAGCAAATGAAGGCATAATTATATACTTTATAGAGAACATGATTCAACAGATATTTTGATGGTTTCTTTGTTTAATGGCATATCAACGTTCATAGGTCTATTGAATGCCAAAATTATCCTTGTAGAAGAACTGTAATGGTACTATTTAACTCATCACATACGGGGTGGGGAGATCAGGGAGTTCGAACCTTTCATAAGGTTATTTGTCCGGAAGTAAACATAATAGGGTGACTGAAATTAGAACTCGCTTCCTAACATTTTACTAACCAGCACGTTAGCCATTATGCCAGAGGGACTCCTTGTAACCACTATGGTTTAGTTTGGTGTAATTTTCTTTGTTTAGGGGCATATCAACCTTCGTAGGTTATTTTAATGGCAAAGCCATCCTCGTATAAGAATAATAACATAGAACATAGCCATATGGATTAGGGGGTTCATATCTTTCTTAAGGGTACTAGTTTTAAAGTAAACATTATAGCGCGACTGGAGCTCGAACAAGCTTACTACGATGTCACAGTAATATTTTGTGAGCCATTACCCAACGGAGATTCCCCCAGATATTATGAACTCAGTCAAATAACTATCTCTGATAAATATAACAGGTGTTGGCGAACCTTTCAGTGAAAAAATATTAAATCCTTTCTAAGACCACCTAAAGGTATGAAAACTTTGCAGGTAAAATTTTACACCGGAGCAATTTACGCACCTTATATTTGCAGTAAGCCTGAACAGAAACGCGCACCTGTTAAAAGCGCCTTTTCTTTTAATTACCCTCAAATAGGCTAATTATCGGATTTTAATAAAATTTTCGGTTCTTAAAAAATAAAAGACAAGGTTTCTTTAAAAAAAATTTTTTACTGGAAATTCTAAAGACGTGTTTTATTTAAAAAAATATTTTGTTGCCATGCACCAACAACCCCGTTTAATCATTTAGTTAACTTACCTTTGTTAATGAAATTATCGCTGAATAATTTTTACATTTTTATAAGATCAATCCCACCATGAAATACATTCAGTTATCAATTTTTTGCGATGGAATAATAAAAAGTTCTTACTTTTTGGTTGTTTATAAACGGTCCTACATTGTTATTCTAGAAATTATTCCTTTTTATAATCTTTGTTTTTAGGAAAGCAGTCTTACATATTCACTTTAATATTTCTTTTGAGATATTTATAAAATTAGCCAGCGTAAATTAAATTCTTTGTACTACAAGGTTGCTTGTTGTTTATTTAATATAAAAAAATCTTATAAGTAAATAAGAACAATATTTTCGAAATTATAGGCCATTTATATTTTTATAAGCTTTTTTTTGCGTGTCGACGATATTCTTCGTATGGGCGTCTGCAGATGCTATAACTATACTGTTTAGGTGTTGCATATTGACTTTTGACCGAGCTGTCAATCAAAGATTTCTCTGATCAGGATGCACCTGTGTAAATATGCGGAAGCAATCACGTAGTTGTTCGAAAATCGTGGGCGTTATGAAATGATATACACAGATGCCCGCGTGAGAGTCCCAGTCAACTGATGCCAGAGTGAGTTGAGTCATAACCCAGCTTGCAGTCACTAAGAGCGCGCGGCGGGGCAGTGGCCCACTGCGGACTCCGTTTAGATTCTTACCAGCCGAGAAGAAGATGAAGTGACAAGTGCGGTCTTGATTATCACACAGCGTGGTATAGTCAAGAGAAGAAATTATAGGTCGGTATAGCTACCTGTCTTTTTCTCCGTCCGTCAGTTGTGTAGGAATGAAGATATTAATAAAAACAGTAATACAAATACAAACACAGGCGGACTCTGTTGTTTCGGATACGAACGGGTTTATTCATTTTTGGTTTCAGTCCTTGGCGATAGGAGAAGAGAGACACAATTCTTAAAAACCTACGCTAACCATATAATGCTGCCCCCACTATGCGCAGCACATCTTGTGATGTTTAAGATCTCAATTCATCTCTGCTGGTCGAGACCCGAAAAATTCAACTGTTACCTTCAATGGTCGACCTCAACTACTGTATTTTCAAAGTCCTCAAATTCTCTGTACCATCGCTTCTGGACATGAAGTCATCCACCCCCACCCCAATTTCCTGTCTGGGGTGTTTATTATGACGGATGATGATTGTCTTATCCTTTCTGAACGGGCGTAAGAGTGCACTAAAGAGATACCGAGTAGTTCAAAGCCTTACTAAACTAAATAATAAGATACAATTAACGAAAAAAGGATTAATAAAAAAATCCATTGCCTTAATTATATATCATCATAGAAGCTTTAATTATATATCATAGAAGCCTTAATTATATATCATAGAAGTCTTAATTATATATCATCATAGAAGCTTCAACCCCTGCCGAAAATAAAATATAAGTGTTACATTTTTATAGAGAAGTGTTATAATCATTCTACATCCATGTATATTTCTTCATTAGGGTATATAACAGAGGAACATAATCTTTTTGATGATTAACTACTTTCGTTAGCAACAAAACAATTATCTCTTTAGATTTCTTTGTACAGGTCTTTAAAGTTTTCTTTTTTCTCTTTATTTGACAGAGAAATACTTTCATTTTTCTTGTTAACATTTAGGAGTTATACGGTTTAGTGACATGAAACTGAAACATACAACTCATAGACACAGACAACAATGGCGCTTTTGACCTTCATAAGTGTAGTTGGTGAAACTAGTCGAGGGCAACCCGAAGGCTCCCTTTTCAATAGCTACTACACCGAAGTGTAGGTTGAGGGGCAACTCCTTTTCCTGGATTGTTCCACTTTATGTTTGAAACGTACTTTATAGCAAGGAGGTAACAAGTACCACTTTTTGAGTCTTTGGTATGACTTGACCAGAGATTGAACCCCTGTCACCCGGACCTGTCGATTGTTTGTTTGTATGGGTTTTATGACATGTCAACCTTTGTAGGTTATCTAATGCCAAATCCATTATATACAAATGAACAGTTCTATTTCAAACAACTCAGTTTAGCATAAGTATACAGTTTAATTGTCAAAAACATTTCTATTTCAAGCTATTCAGTTAAGTCAAACAGTTCTTATTCAAACAATTCAGTTTAGTATCAGTGTAGTTTTTGTTTACACACAGTTAAATGCCAAAAATAGTTCTATTTTAAACAATTCAGTTTAGCATACAAAAACAGGTCCATTTCAAAGAATTCCATTTAGCAAAAATGTGCTGTTTAAATGACAAAACAGTTCTATTTCAAGCAACTCAGTTTAGTTTTATTTGGCCCATAGATGGAACTCTATCAGGTGCTACTACTCCGGGCCAGAGTGGAACTAGAAGCGATGGCAATAAATGTTTGCATTCCCCATTGCTCCAGCGTTACGGGAGTCTCTCCATCAGGTTGTTTGTTGCGGTGGGGTCTTACCCATCTGCAGAGATTTAGTCGGTGTCTTCTACAGCTCCAGCCGACTGAGCAATACTGAGAGTTAAATGTAAAAACATTCCTCTCTTAACCAACACAGTTTAGTTCTATTTGACCCTTGGATATGACTAGGTGGGAATATATTGTCAAGTAATGTAAACAAAACACAGAAACTGGGGAATTAACTGTCACAGTTTTTGCTATGGTTGATGAACGTAGGTTTTTCTTCTTTTTTGTGAATAATTGGAATTGTTTTATTCAACTAAAAAGAAATAACAAATGAGTAAAATATCACAGTTTTAATTCATTTTCTAAAAACACATATTTACTCAACTAGAAAAGGGTGCAACACAAGGTTAATTTATTAGGAGGATTAAATTACCATGACCAGAAAATCCGGCAAACACCAACGCACGACATACAGAAATTTTTGACAGCTATTTCGACATTATTCAGGTAAATTGGCCTGGCAAATATGATGACTAATTAATTTGGCGTAACTTGTGTGCGATATGAACTGTTGGCTCAGTTGTAGAGTTTTGGCTCTACAATCTGTGGTCGCTGGTTCGATCTCTAGTGGTGGAGATCACGGTATACACTGCTGATGATACCTAATAAGGTCAAAGCAGCTGTCCAATGTTTCCGTATAATTCCTAAAATATATATATATATACATTTATTAAGCAGAGTTTAACGCTTTTGAATTCAGAGTTTTCTTTTTCCGAGACTGGTTGCTGTACAAGGGTTAAAGAGCCCACTCTGCTCTACTATTTACCCATTCATGCAGGGGGTGTATTGTTTGATTCCTACATTTCCTAAGGGTAGTAATAATTTACTAAGCTTTTTTCTTAGATGATACACAAGGCCACATGAATGGGGCACCCAATGAGAAATGATTTCCTAAGGGTAGTAGCGCTATGTTAAATGTAAATCTCGTTTAGAATTTGAACCCGGGTTACCATGTCCATTGCCTATGACGGTAACCATTAAACCACGAGTGCCACTAAATGCTTTAAATAAACTGTGTTAAGTTCCTTGTCTTTGTATACTCCTAATTTAGCGTATTCCTTGGAAATTCTTCGTCAAATAACAGAAACATAATAACTCTACCCATGGGTTTGGAAGAATTCAGGTGTTCACTCGCACAAATATTTTGGCATTCACTATTCAGGTATATTTTCGTTTACTTTCGTCGTGGCCAAGGCTAAGAAAGCAAAACCCATTTGCCAAACAAATTCTATGATCTGAAGCACGTGGTGGAAAAAAAGAAGTTAATATAAAAAAATGTTGGAAAATTATTTTTCTTGGGAAAAGCTATGCTGATGACATAGGTCAAGAAAGTAATGAGATTCATTTAAAAAAAATCATCTTAGCAACCCTGCTTGAAACTAACTTGATCAATGTTGGCCTTGAACACGTGCGAAAATATCCAGTTCATGTATCTCTCTTCGAAATGATGTTCAGTTGAGTAAACTTCGATTCTTTAAAGTGTGTTTGGTTAAGTGTGTAGTGAACTGAAACACAGGATCAAATTCTGTGTCAAGTTTGTTTAATTTTTTTTCCGCGTGGAGAAATTCAATGATACAGCTATCATATCATGCTTTATATTTCACTGGTATCTATAACAGGATAGAAAAACAAACAAAATAATGGCTTATTTGCGGGAAGATTTAAGTTGCGATCTGTTGCAAGTCAGAAAACCAACCAGCCAACCAACCCACCAACAAACTAAACAAATAAACAAGCTAATAAACATGCAAATTAATGGCTTGTTGGTACAAATATTCAAATTCTACTGCCCAACTAACTGCTATCAGAAAACCAAACAACCAACCAACCAACCAACCTTTATACTAATGGTTTGTTTGCGGAAAGGTTCAGTTTCTACTAGTTTCTACTACTGTACTAGTTGCCATCTGTACAAGAATAATAAAAAAAACCCACCAGAGAACAATTCTACTGCCATACTAGATGCTACCTGAAACAAAACTAAAAAAAACACCAACCAACCAACCAACCAGCCATCCAACCCACCAAACAAACAAATAAGCAACGGTCTTATTTGCCGAAAGGTTCAACTTCTACTGTCATATAAGTTCTTACCTGTAACAAGACAAAAAAACCAACCAACCAACCAACAATTCTACTGCTATACTAGTTGCTTGGTGTAACATGATTGAAAAACAAACGAACGAACGAACGAACGAACCAACCAACCAACCAACCAACCAACCAACCAACCAACCATTCTACAGCTATACTAGTTGCTAGGTGTAATAGGACTGAAAAACGAACGAACGAATGAACTAACAACCAACCAACCAACCATTCTACAGCTATACTAGTTGCTAGGTGTCATAGGACTGAAAAACGAACGAACGAACAAACGAACGAACGAACCAACCAACCATTCTACTACTATACTAGTTGCTAGGTGTAATAGGACTGAAAAATGAACGAACGAACCAACGAACCAACCATTCTACTGCCATATTATTTTCTAGGTGTAAAAAAAAATGAAAAACCAACAACCAACAATTCAACTGCCATACAAGTTGCTAGCCCAACTAAGACAGAAAAAACCCATCCAACCAACTAACCAAACACACAAGCAGTCTTATTTGCAGCAAACTTAAACGTCTGTTACCGTAATAACAAATTCCGTGACAACGCAATGTTTTTCTTTTGACGAGCTCAGCCAGCAAGATCCTGTTCATTGCATGTCACAATAAGAATGTTTTTGTAAAAAAAAAATAATGTTTTCTTGCTGAAAACTTGCTCTTAGTTGACGATTTGCTCCATATCGTCAAAGAGAGAAATCAGTGGGAGACATTACTTTCGGGACGACGCCTTTTCCCTCTAAAGATGAGTTGGTTTCTTTATTTAATGGCATATCAACCGTTGTTGGATATTTAATCCAAAAGCCATCCTTCTAGAAGAACTGTAACTGTACTATCTATCTAATAGTTGGGAGGATTGGGGGGGGGGTTTCATGCCTTTTCGGGGAGTATTTGTCCGAAAGTGAACGTTATACCGTGACTGGAGTTCGAACTCGCTTACTACGATTCCGCCGTCCATCGCTTTAACCATTACACCACGAGGATACCCCCTCAAAAGCTACATGATCAAGTATGTCTGCATAACATACTGAATGTTTTGTATCCTCGCAGAAGTGGATACGTACAAAACATTGTAAACTCACCCAGTCCATCAAGTGCACTTGCATTCACACAAACACAAACACATACACACACTTAGATACACATACACACACACGCGCACGCGCGCGCACACACACATATATACATACAGCGACAAGCTGTTACACAGGCATTATCAATTTTACACATTCTGACTTGCCAACGTAATTATACACGCTTCTAATAATTTTTTTTTAGATAATTTTCTTAAATTCTTCTATTGAAAATGAACGTGTACAGATTCTATAGGATCTTGGAAGACATGGTAAAACTGATTCGTAAGCGATCGATCTGTTTTAGATGCTTTTTGCTATTTCTTAAGATTAAAGATGCATTCATATTTTTAAGGCCCCTTTTTTTCTTTAAAGGAGACAGTTTCTTCTTCTTCTTCTTCTTCTTCTTCTTCTTCTTCTTCTTCTTCTTCTTCTTCTGTGCTTTTTAAAAATTCTTTCTTTTTCTTTTCTTTCTTTCCTTATAATGCTTCATCGTTCTTTTTTGTTGCTTTGTTCATGATCCTATCTTATCTTATTCTTTCTTTCTTTCTTTCTTTCTTTCTTTCTTTCTTTCTTTCTTTCTTTCTTTTGCCTTATTCATTTCTTTGTTGATAGTAATAATTTTCTTTCTTTCTTTCTTTCTTTCTTTCTTTCTTTCAATTATTTTTTATCTTTAAAAATTTTGCTTTAGAAATTTTTTTCTTTTTGGTTTTCTCTTTTATTTTACCCGTCTTCTAAATATTCAATTGATTTTTCCGTTTTTTTTTTCTATTGTCAGTGATTTTTCTAGATTTTTTTTTTTACAATAAATTTGTCATTTCGAGATAAAACTATATTCCAGAATTTATTTCGTCATTTTAAAAAAGTGTTCGTTTTCATTTTTCCTAAATATTTTTTCTAAAAATTTCCATTTCAAATTTTTACCTTAAAAATCTTTCTTTCTTTCTTTTTCGCATGATACATAGATACATGTTGATTAAATAAGCAATCTATCTATCTGTCAAGATCTCTCTCACTGTATATGTATTTCTATCTTCCTTCACTTTCTGCTTCTCTATGAAACTTCTATCTATCTATCTATCTATCTATGTTCCTTTCTTTTTTTATCCTCCATGTTTTATTCTTTCTTCTCTTTCAATCTTCCTGAATTCTCTCGCTCTACCTTGCACCTAATCTATCTATCTATCTATCTATCTATCTATCTATCTATCAGTTGCTATTTCTTTCCGCTCCAACACCCGCCTCTCTTAAATGTATCAACTTCACATCCGAATCTTCTCTTTATCATTCATTTTAATTCCATTCATTTGAATCTGAATTCCTCTATCAGTTTAATCCTTTCTCTGCCTAACAAGTTCTTCATGTCGAATCTCCTTCAGCCGCCTCCTGTCCCTCGAGCTCTCGACACATCACCCAAACACCAGCCCCACCCATCGCTTACCGTTCCAACAATGGTGCGCAGGGATTTGAATGATGTTTCAATGCGTCGACATTTCCGTTCATTCATCGTACCGGAAGTAGAGGTCGCTGAAAATACGCTGTACACTAACTCAGCAACTGATAAAATAAAGTCTCGTCGGTTCACACTTGGATGTGAATAATGGGGGGAAAAAGTGACAAGAAGAGTAGAAAAGAAAAGAGAAAAACTAGAAATGAGGAGAGAGAGAGAGAAAGAATAAAAAGGAGTGAGAAATAAAAAAGGAAAGAGAGAGTGTGTGTAAATAAAAAAAAGAGAGAAATGAAGAAAAGAGAGGGAGAGAAAGAGAGCGAGAGAGAAAGAGAGAGAGAGAGAGAATAAAAGAGGGAGAGAGTAAGAGAAATTGAGAACTGAAAAGAAAGATAATTTTAAAAAGGAGAGAGAATCAATAAAAAGAAGTGAGAAGTAAAAAATAGTGCGAGAGGAGTGAATAAAAACGAGAGAGAAATTTATAAAAGGAAAGAAAATAAAAAGAGAGAGAGTGAAAGAGAGATAGGGTAAGAGAAAGAAACAGAGAGAATTTTTTAAAAAAAGGAGAGAGAGAGAGAGAGAGAGAGAGAGAGAGAGAGAGAGAGAGAGAGAGAGAGAATGTGAGAAAGAGAACAAAGAAGTGGCAGAAAATCTAAAAATGAGAAAGTGAGAGAGACAACGAGACAGAAAGAGACAGAGAGAATAAAAAAAAGACAGAAATGAAAAAGAGAGGAAGAGAGTGTGAATAAAAACGAGAGAGAAATTTCAAAAAAGAGAAGGAGAATAAAAAGGAGAGAGAGAGAGAGAGAGAGAAAGAGAATTTCAAAAAGGAGAGGGAGAATAAAAAAGAAGAGCGAAATACAAAAGAGAGAGAGAGAGAGAGAGAGAGAGAGAGAGAGAGAGAGAGAGAGAGAGAAAATATAAAAACACGAGAAATATGCAATAAAGGATGCAGAAAATAATGAAGAGGAATATATATATATATATATATATATATATATATATATATATATATATATATATATATGTGTGTGTGTGTGTGTGTGTGTGTGTATATATATATAGAAATATATTAACTAAAACCAAACCTCGGAGTTTTACGATATCGATCGGCAAGAGAGATCCTTTAAATATGTCAGACGGCTCCTGAACTCGTTTGTGTATATCCTTTAGATAGATATATTTAAAAAAAAAAATGATAAACCCCCCCAAAATCTAGCTTTCAGAGAAGTAAGACAATTGATTTCGTGAAACACAGGGACGGGATTCGTTTATATTAAAATATTTTACTAATATGTAATATTGTGGTGTTTTCTCCTTAGTTTTTCTTTGAATTTTTTCAGCGTAACAATTTTACTGGTTCTAATGCCTTTTTATATTTCATCAAACTTTGAGAGCCCTGAATTTAATTACATCTATCTATCTATCTATCTATCTATCTATCTATCTATCTATCTATCTATCTTAACCAACCCCTCCGCTCGGGCAGTATATGACACAAGGTCAATTTTTAAGCGAAGTTTAACAGGAATGAATTCAGAGTATTCCTTCTCCTAGACTAGTTGCCTCACCAAGGCTGAAGAACCCAGTCTGTCCTACTATTAGGTCATCGCTGGAGGGAGACTAATTGGATTCTATACCTTTCCCAAGGGTATTTGTGCTATGTGAAATGCAATCAACCTCGTCCAGGATTTGAACTCGTGTCGCCGTGTCCATTTCCTATGACGATGACCATTACACCACGGGCACCTCTCCCTCCCCCCTCTCTCTCTCTATCCATCCATCTATCTATCTACATATCTAAAAGATTAATAAATATAAGACCAATAGGAATATTTCTTTTGCTCTCTTTGATTGTCCCCACATAGATTCGGCCTTTGGTCATTGTAAGGAGAAAAGTCTTTGTAAAGAAAAGTTTTGTTTTAAACTGTCTTTACAATTTATAGGTTTTTTTTAAAGAAAGACGTCCAGCTGCGAGTTTTCCATTTGGGCGATATATGTCAAGTATATGAAGGTGTGTTTTAAATTAGCTTTGACTGTTTTGGTTTGTCGATTGTTTATTTCGGTAGGTATGTATCACCCAAATCTCATCATCGTATTTCTAAGCGATTTTTTTGAGAATGCTTTCGGTATCAAAACCATTTGGGGTCAGTGTTTGGATTCCTTTTATTTATTTGTCTGCGTATGTTTTTCTTATGATATTATGCAATTTTTCTTCAATTCTTTTTATTATGCTAAACTTTACATCTCTGTTAAAATGAGTGATAATTTGAACAGAAATGTTTTTCTACAAGTATTATTTTGTTGTAATCTATTGAGTTGATAGAGTGCCTGTAGTTATCTTGCAAAAGGTATAATATCCATTTAGACTTTTCAATATATTGCTTTTTGCAGAGTGTATATTCCAGTAAAAAAATAATCTATCTATCTATCTCTTTTTTTTTGCAGCTTGTACATTCCAGTAAATAAACAATATTTAAAATTTTGAAAATGGATTCATTGTAGATTTTAATATTGTTTTGCTATAAAGCTAGTTAATAAGTTGTTTGAGTTTAACTGTTTATAGCGTGTGCACACACACAAACACACACGTGCGCTAGCATATATATATATATATATATATATATATATATATATATATATATATACGTGGTGCATTTAATAAGTTTCCAGACTTTTTTTGTACAGGCATTTAAAATTGTCGTAGACTTTTGAAAGTTCAGTATGTTATGGCTCTACATCTTATGAGATGACAGACTAATTTTTATGATTTCAGCTTCAAATGAACAGCTACAGCAGCAATTGGAATACACCCTACCAGAGCCTGATTGTTACAGCTGGTGAATTTCAAAAATGCCATCTGGACGTGAGGACACTTTAGAAGAATGATATGCAATAAAATTCACCTTTAAACTTGGAAAACGTATGGAATGCTTCAGACTGCTTTTCGACCATCTTGCATGAATCTAGCATCAGTTTTTGGGTGGCATAAGAGATTCAAGGAAGGCAGGGAGTCTTTGATGGATGATGAGAGGTGTGGGAGGAGTAAAGAAGTCAATATACCAGAGTTGATTGTCCAAAGAGTTAGGGTTAGGGTTACTATGTTGAGGTTTTAAGGGGATTCAGCATGACATTCCGTCGGAAGGAGCCAGCACCCTTCAAATTGGGTCAGTGGCATTTCCACCTGGACAATGCACCAGTCCAGAACTCCATCGTTGTCACAAACTATTTGACCAAGATGGGCATCAAGACAGTTCCTCAGCCTCCCTATCGTCGAGACCTTGCTCCCTGTGACTTTTAGTTATTCCCTAAGCTCAGAGGCTGTCATTATGAGACAATTAAGGAGATGAAAGAGGCTGTGACGAAGGTCGTTGACACGCTCACACAAGAGGACTTCCATGGGGCCTTCCAGAAGTTGTTGGAACGGTACAACAAGTGCATTGCAGCCGGAGGAGATTACTTCGAAGGAGACTAGAGTTTCATGTGTGTACTATCAATAAAAGTGCCCATTCGAAAAAAGTCTGGAAACTTATTTAATGATCCTAGTATATAATTCTAAACTTCTTTTCTTTTTTTTTTTCCTGTTCCGTCACATATTCCTCAAATATTTGAGGAATATGAAGTCTTTCTGGCTGAATAAAGAAAGCAGGTGAACGTTGATGTAAATAGATTCAAGGAAACCCCAGATGAAGATTTCCTAGTCGAGTACACCGACTGCATCTTTGCAAAGGGTTAAGAATCTCACAACAAGTATCCTGGGTATAACACTAAACAATCTGATAGTGAGGTTCCAGTAACTATATATTTGTTCTGGTGTTTAATGGCCTATCAACCTTCTTGTGTTATTTAATGACAAATCAATCCTTCTAGAAGGACAGTAGTGGTACTATTTAACCTACAGCTGGGAGGATAAGGGGCTTCATACCTTTCCCATGGGTATTTGTCCGAAAGAGAACGTAATAGCGCGAGTGAGTTCAACTCGCTTACAACGATTCCGCAGTCCGTCGCTTTAACAATTACACCAGGAAGACATCCTGAAAAACAACTAGGGAACCGGACCGATAAACCAAGAGGAAGTACTCGTGGCGTTAAAATAAAACTAAACTTATGTCAAAGAATTTTCAAAATGCCTTAAAAACCCCTGATATAAAGCATCATCATCATCACGTCGAGCTGACCGCACGGATTTTCCTAACTCTCTCTCTCTCTCTCTTCTCCATCCATCCTTTTTATCTGTCATTCCCGGTAGGTCTTCCAGATCCCATTCTATGTCAGAGCTGATGTAAATAGAATATTGTTTGTCGGTCAACGCTGGTATGTCCATGTGTGGTAGTCCGTAGAAGAACGTAACTTATGAGTTTGTCCTTGCTTCTCCAGCAGTATTCTGCATATCATTTTCGTCTTACTTGGATGATTTTGAGATGGAAGGTAAGTGTCCGTACAGTTGTTGTGTCGTGGGTTTTGCTACCAGGATTTGTTCAAGGTAGCTCAAGCATTCTCGAGTAGTCCGCATCAAGCTGATCTTTTATACGTTTTGTGAGCGTCCGCGTGGTGCATCCATTCAATAGTATTGTCACAGCCACAGCTTGTCTACTAGTTTCAGAGAGCTAGCGTTTAGTGTGGAGATGTCGCCTGTTTGATTGAAGCACATATATTCCGTCTTGTGTGCATTAACATGGAGGACGATGCCTGCAGCGGCTCGTTCCAGACTATGTAGCAGGCTTTCGGCTTGGGCGGGTGCATTTGCCTGAAGTGCTATATCATTTGATGAAAAAATAACCGAATGTTTAATTGAATTGTTAGTTATACAGTGCAATACTTGAAACCATTAAACATCTATTGGTCATATAGATTTGTTTGATAGGAATACTTGATGACAAATAAATGAATGTTTGATTGAATTGTAAGTAATACAAAGCAATACTTGGAACCATTAACTTTTGACTTTAGCTAAAATTGAATTGTTAGAAATAGAACTGTTTGATCATTGAACTGCCTGTATCTACAAAATGTGTTTACAAAATCATATATCAAATAAACATGCATAAAGAGGATTTGGCATTAAATAATTAAATAGATTGATATGCCATAAAACAAAACTAACCAATCCAATCAGCAGTACTGGCATGCAATCAAATGAGTTAGAACTCATTTAGAAATGGAATTACATACAAACTATAAACTCACTAATCATATATCTATATCCATTTAATTGCATACAAACAAATAACAGATATTAAATTATTACTGTTAGATTGCAATACATTTCACTGACAGCAAAAAATTAGCTCCGGCTCGTTGAAAAATGTTATCGACAAACTGTGTCTATAAATCATTTTTAGAATATATGTATAAAGAGGATTTGGCATTAAATAATCTAGAATGGTTGATATGCCATAAACCAAACCAAACCAAATTATAAATATTCATTACATATATATAAAGAGGATTAGGCATGAAATAACCAAGAATGGTTGATAAGCCATAAAAATCGAACCAAACCAAACCAAACCAAACCAAATAATCGTGTGCAAAGAACGTAAATATGAATGCTATTCCCGAATTTCATAGCATAAAATAATCCCCGTCCGGTTGAAATATCATAAAAATCAAACATCTACACGTATGTAAGTAAAAATATGAGAAACATTTTAAGCAAAATCACCCCCCCCCAAAAAAAACGCCATATTAATTGTTTAAAAAGGAATTATCTTATTATCTGCAACTTTTTTGAAGATAAAAAACAATTTCTAAAATAAAACATTTGCAGGCTTCCGAAAATATATACTAATATTTTTACTTTTCAAATGATTTTTTTCATGCCAATAAAAAAACGTTTTAAAGAAAAAAAAATATGTATATGATACACTAGGAAGATTTAGTAAAAAAAAAGAATAAATGAATAGATAAATAAATTGAATAAAGAGGATTTGGCATAAAATAACCTACAATGGTTGATACCCATAAAACCTAACCACACCATATATATTTAATAAATATGTATGAAGAGGATTTGGCATTGAATAACCAAGAATGGTTGATAAGCCATAAAACCCGAACCGAACTAAACCAAATCAAACCAAACCAAATAATCATGTGCAAAGAACATAAATATGAACGAAAAATATAAATTAATATTTTTATTTTCTGAATAATTTTTCCATGCCAATAAAATAACGTTTTAAAGAAAAAAAATGTATATGATACACTAGGAAGATTTAGAAAAAAAATGAATGAATAAATAAGTAGAAATAAAATAAAATGAGATAAAAACAAAACAAAATAGAAATAGATAAATTTTAGGATCTTATTTGACTGCGCTTTTTTCTTTTGATTTTTTCTTTTTTTCATCGCTTCAGAGCGACCGGATGATAATGGTATTTTTAAAGCAGAATTTTCTTGGGAGTAGAGAGCCGACCTATAAAAAATCAAAATTATTATTTCTAAATATGCTCGTCGATTTAAGTTATTTTGAATTCTAAGCTATTAAATTTTCATAAAGGAAAGTCACTCAAAACGGACACATACAAAAATATGTGTATGGCGTAATGGTTATCGTCGCAAGAAAATGGATCTGAAGAAACTTTTTCGAAGCCAAGCCAATACCTTTGAGAAAGTCATTAATCCAATTATTTTAACTCCACCCTTTCTCAGTTGTCTGGGACTGTAGAATACACTGAATATGACATTAAGCCATCTGATGGCGAGGCTTCAACCATTGAGATTTGGGAAATGTGGAGTACCCCTTCATTGCCATTGCTACAAGATCCACTCTGACCCAGAGTGATAGTGCTTGTAAGGTCCTATAAATAGATTAACTGTGTGCAAACAAATGACATGATAGATGGTAACTATTATAGAAATACTTGAAATCATTTAACTGGGTGCAAAAATAGTGTTCACTCTCGTTTGAGAATGATATCTACAAAATGAGTTTACAAATTATATATATATATATATATATATAGTATATATGTATGAATAGGATTTTACATTCAATAATCGACAATTGTTGATATGCACTAAAACCCAACCCAACCAAACCAAACCAAACTCTACTCACAGGCTTGGGTAAATAATAATGCAAATTGGACAGTTTAGTTTAGAAGAAAGGAAATCGCAAAATTAAAAAAAATAGTAGGGTGTTGTAGGAAGAATCAGTTGTACATATTGTCTCATTCTTTTGTCATCGGCTGATCCAAAAAATGTGGCTTGTCCTACTGTATACAAATTATCCCTGTAAGCAGTTTAACGGTTTACATGCTTAACTAAACTGATATCAGTAATTTGCAACGTAGTGCAACAATTACGCCTTAGACAGGCATACTTGTTGCTTTCCGTTGCGAATGACTTATATCAAGAATACGGAAAAAAATTGGGTAAAAACCTGAATTAGAGGAAGAATTATATCATTGTAGAATCAAATAAACTCGGATACTTAGAGGAGTCCTGAAGTTCTGTGGTGACTTATTGTCACTCTGTTTAAGACCACCAGTTAAGCCTAGAGTGAAAAGCTGGCGAGGAGTAAAAATAACTACTTTTTCTTTTTCATCATACAACGTGTGAAAGCACGTGCGATACCCTGCCCTCATCAGCCACCAATCAGAGGTGATAACACAGTCTTGGTAGCTCAAGGCGGTACTACCACTCCTGGCGCTACCATGCAGCTTTTACCACCGGATAGGGTATTTAAAAGAATCATATATATATATATATATATATATATATATATATATATATATATATATATATACACGCCAGATCAACTAAAATGAGAAATTACACTGTACGTTCAACTTCATTTTTAGTGCAGAAAAAAAAAATGAAGAAATAACTACATTAATAATCATTTGGATTTTGGTATTCAAACAGATCAATCTGTCTGGAATGGAATACTAATGTTGATAAACAAGTTTACCTACTTTGTCATCTGATTGACATTAGTGTTTTAACGGACTACAAAGCGAATGCGAAAAAACAGAGAAATACTTGGATTTTGCCAGAGAGCTGAAAACACTGTGGCATATGAAGGTGACGGTCATACCAATTGTGGTTAGCGCGCTTGGGACGGTCCATAAGAATTTGGAAAAGATACTGGAGGAATTGGAGATCAGAGGAAGAATCGGGTACATCAAAACCAAAGCCTTGTTGATATCAACTAGAAAATTCACAAGAGTCCTTGTGACCAGAAGAGACTTGCTATCACTCACACTCCAATAAGAGACGACCAATTAAAACTTCTCACAGAATGAAATAATAATAATAATAATAATAATAATAATAATAATAATAATAATGACCAGACCTTATTACAATCAACAAAATCTTTGCTGTCCCAGCTGACCACGGAATAAAATTGAAAGAAAGTGAAAAGAAGGATAAGTACGTTTACCTTGGTAGGAAATTGAAAAAACTATGGAACATGAAACTGAAGTTTATGCCAATTGTAATTGGTGCTCATGGTACAGTCACCGCAGGATTATTAAAGTAACTAGAGATTGTGGAAATAAGAGGACGCGTGGAGACCATCCAAACTACGACATTATTGAGAAGAGTCCTGGAGACTTGAGGAGACCTCTGTCTCTCAAACTTCAGGGAAATACCATTAGCTAACGCCGATGAGGAAAACTCTCATGGAGTAAATAATAATAATAATAATAATAATAATAATAATAATAATGATGATAACAATAATTTTACTTGTAATAATTGTATGGCTTGACACGCAAACCTGGGTAATAGAGTGTCTGAAAATGTACAAAATATCCGACAAAATCATAAACATCAGGAATTCTATGGAATATTGGAGGGTGGAATTGACAGTG
Organism: Sepioteuthis lessoniana; assembly: GCA_963585895.1. Lineage (NCBI taxonomy): Eukaryota > Metazoa > Mollusca > Cephalopoda > Myopsida > Loliginidae > Sepioteuthis > Sepioteuthis lessoniana. Next base: position 45,807,879 of record OY757912.1, on the reverse strand, counting down.
AGAGTACAAACCCTTGCAGCAGTTAAAATACAAAAAGACATCTTCCAGGGAGAGTCACTCTCTCCGTTGCTCTAGCAATGATTCTACTCAACTACATAATTTGGAATTGCACTGAGGGCTAAAGATTTACGAAATCACAAGAAAAGGTCAATTCCCAAAAGATCAATTTCGCCAAAAATGAAATAGAACTGGATATTCTAATACAAACAGCAAGACTATACAGCAAGGATACTGGAATAGAATTAGGTATTGAAATATGTGAAGTGCACATGATGAAAAGTGGGAAAAGAGAAATAACAGAAGTATTTAAACAACTAAGTCAAGAGAATGTTAGAATGCGCGGAGAGAAGTAAAATTGGATGCACTTGGGAATACAGGAAGCAGACACGATAAAAAAGTGGAAATGAAAGGTAAAAAAAAAAAAAAAAGAAAAAGAAAAAATTCCTTTAAAAAAGAGAAAGGTGTTCGAAATCAAGCTCTGCAGCGGAAATTTAATCAAAGTAGCTACTAATTGCATTGGCAGCATAAGTAAGGAGAGAAAGAACAACAAAATCCGGGAAAAACAAATGGAAAATAAGCACAAAACGGTTCCAGACCAAATTCTACTGGTTGTGAAAGGTGATCCACTGGGAAATGTGCAAAAGATTGAATTTTGAGCATGTTCGCCTATGGCTCGGGAAACCTGGGTTCAATCCCGGGTCGAGTCATTCAAAAGAGTCAAGAAATGGTACTTGATACCTCCTTGCTTAACACCCAGCATTATAAGGTACGGATCAAGGGTAAAGTGGAGCAATCTAGGGAAAGGAGTTTCACCCTCCCAAACACCTTCGTGTAGTAGCAATCGAAAAGGGAGCCATCGGGTCACTCTCGACTAAAGGGAGACAACTTTACTTTTTTTACTTATTTAATAGTAAATGCATTACCTAAAACCTCTCCAAGAAAATGAGATGCAGGAAATTCTCTGAGATTTTGAGGTGCAAACAGATCACCTAATTCCGACCAAAAATCTAGAGCTAGCACTAGTTAATTGATTTATTAAGTAATTAACGATAATGATGAATAAACAAGTAGAATTGATAAATAGACAAATAAAATAGATAAATAAGGCTAAAGAAAACTTGCCAAAGAACTAAAAAGCTATGTAACATAATGGTTGAATGTAATAATAATTGTAGCTGGTGCACTTGGAACGGTTTCCATGGGCTTGGAGAATGAAGTGGAAAAAAATTGAAATCAGACGAAGAATCAAAACCATCCATACTACAGCTTGACTGATATCGGCCAGAACATTGATACTGCCAACATGGGGGGACCTGATCAATATCCTGCGAAAGTTTGTATAGGGTGACCAAAAAAATCAAAACAAAAAAAAAAAAAACAGAACCTATATATTTTCGACTGAAATTCATAAATTTAATTCTAGCCTTTTCTTTTTTTCAGGATATGAAGTAGATTCTGTGCTTGAAAAATAGGGGATCATAATATCCACCAACGTGTCCAGAAGTTCTAGTGTACAAAATTAGGATTATTTTGTTTTATTTTTGTAGAAGTAATAAAAAAAGTTCATGGGTTTTGTTTTTTTTTTGGGGGGGGTCACCCTGTAATTCTAATTTTAGGTACATAATCAAGGACCGAAAGAACTTATCTACTCAGGGACATCAACGGAAGAAATGGACGACGAGACGACACTATCCAAACTACAACAATGCTAAGGTCGACCAGAATATTGAGAAGAGTCCTGGGGTTTTGTAGAAACTTGTCACTCAGACTCTTAAGAGAGACCATCAGCAAACGTTGGTAGGAAAAACTTTCCGGAACTAATATAATAATAATAATAATAATAATAATAATAATAATAATAATAATAATAATAATAATAATAATAATATTTACATACCAGAGATGACCTTGACAGACTGTGTCAAGAAAAGTAAGTGGAAAAAGACTCGACAGCATTCAACAGAGTGTCGATGCATCAATACAAAAAGACTAAATAAAAAAGCACGGTAGAAGACTGATTACAGCGAACAGAAACAATGTAGATAACTCAAGCATCAACGGAACAAAAATAACCAGAAAACAAAAATGGGAAGGAAAACAATTGTATGGACATTTCAAGCGACAAACAAGTGAAATATCAAATGAGAAAAATTGAATATGGCTAAAAAAGGGACACGTTCAAATCTTAAGAGATAAAAAACATAATATCTTCTGAAAGCAGCGCAAAACAACGCCATAAGGACTAACTAGTTATAACAAAGAAGATATAGACAAGACGAAAAAAAATAACAGATGTAGACAATATGGAGAAAGAGACGAAACAATCAATCACATAAAATTCGAATGCAGTTAGAGAGTATAAGACTAAACACGACTGGGTAGGTAACTGATCCATTGGGAATTGTGCAAGAAGTTCAGATTTGACCATACGAACAAGTGGTATTAACATAAATTAGAGTCTGTCCTAGAAAATGAGACGCACGCAATTTTGTGGGATTCTGAGATACAAACAGATTATTTAATCGCGACCTGACAATCAGATTTAGTGATTGCAACCCCCCCACCCAGGAAAAAAAACCCTGCCGAATTGAAACAGATTAAAACTGAAGGAAAATGAAAAAAGAGATAAGTACCCAGAAAACTGAAAAAACTATGGAACATGCAAGTGACGTTGACACCATTTATAATTGGCGCGCTATGCAGTGTAACCAAAGTGTTGGTATTGGGACTGGAGGACTTGGAAATAAGAGGACGAGTGGAGAACATCCCAACTACAACATTGTTGAGATCGGCCAGAATACTGAGAAGAGTCCAGGACACATTAAGCGGCTTGCTGTCACTCAAACTCCAGATAGAAACCATCGGCTAAAACTGCAGTGAAAGACTCCTAAATAAATAAAATAATAATTATTATATTTGGAAAAAAAAGGGTCTGCAAATATATTTTAAAGAAATTCTAATCCTAATAGGAGAGGAGCGTAAAAGAAGGAAGAAAGGATAGATACAGAAAAAAAGAATGAGGAGACGAAACAAAAGGGGTTGGGCTTAAGAATTAATGATTTGTTTATCGGGAAAAAAACCCAAAAACAAAACAAACAATATGAGATATATTTTATTCAGATGTAGATAAAATATGTGGCGACAGTATCATTGTTAGTTGTTCTGTAAAAGACAAGATAGTTACCAATAGATATAAAAAAAGGAAAGATAGTGGTGAGAAGGAAAAAGACAGTAAGAAAAGGGGGAAAAGGAAAGAAACATAAATAAAAAGACACCCTACTAAAAAAATAAAAAATAAGAAAAAAAAACACACATAAAAATAAAAATTACAAAAAAACAAAACAAAAATAAAAAACCCAAAATTAGATTTGAAATTGAAGAATTATATATAAATATTAATGAATGAAGAGTGAAGGGAGGAGTGGGTACAATTCAGAGAGGAACAGAACAAGATAGATATATAGATAGATTGAGAGAGAGAGAGAGAGAGAGAGGGGGGGGATATGAAAATAAAAGCGATGGGAATAAAAAAGGAGAGAAAGAGAATTATTTCATGTTGAGTTTGCCCATATTACCAAATGGTATATGCACAAACCAAAATCTGTTGAGAACAGCCAGAATACTCTGAAAAGACCTGGTGACTTGAGGAGACTTGCTGTCACTTAGACTTCTGTGGAAGACCACCAGCTTATGCTTGCGTGAAAAACTCGTGATATAATAATACATAGAGAAATATAGATATATATTGATATAGATTCTACTTCTAATATATATATATATATATATATATATATATATATATATAAATATATATATATATATTAATTCTAATATATATATACATATATATATGGCGACTGTAGTCGAGAGTGACCCAAACGCTCCCTTTTCAATAGCTACTACATCCCTTCTCTGGATTGCTCCACTTTACCCTTGATACGTATCTTATAATGCTGAATGGTAAGCAAACAGGTATCAAGTAGGATTTTCTAAAATTCTTTGGTATGACTCGACCTGAATTGAACCCCGGTCTCCCAGACAATTAGCGAACACTCTACCCACCGGGCAAGTATATATATATATATATATATATATGTAACACCAACAATTTGATTAAACATTAGTCATTTGTTTACACACAGTTAAATAATCCAACAGTTCTACTTCAAACAATCCAGTTTAGCATAAGTCGACAAAGATAAATGGTTCCAAGTATTTCTATGTATCACTAACAATTCCATTATTAAACATCAGTCATTTGTTTACACAGTTATTAAACAATTCTATTTCAAACAATTCAATTTATCATAAGTCGTTTTTTTGCACGTAGTTTAGATGTCAAATGGTTCTATTTGACCCATAGATAGAACCCTCTCAGGTGCAACAACCCCAAACCAGAGTGGACCTGGGAGTAATGGCCATGAAGAGGTACTCCGCTTTCTCCAAAACTCCAGCATTACTGGAACTTCACCATCAGATTTCTTAGTGTCATACCTAGGACACTCATTGATTCAGTCTTGCCCCCCGGCAGAGACGCAGTCGGTGTATTTTACAAATTTTCTAAGTACTAGCATTAATATTAGCACATATATATATATATATATATATATATATATATATATATATATAGGGTGGGATGATAACATTGTCGTCCTAAAGAAAACAACACTACAGCATTATTTTAAAACTTTTATGGAAAAAATCAATTCAGCTAACTTGATTATGTAGTAGAGCTGAAATCAATTCAATGTAGCCGCCTTCACCCTCAATCACCGCCTCGACACGGATCCGGAACTGGGAGCATGCCTTTTCCACAAGCGCCGGCGAATACTCAGCGGATGGCGGTGATCGAAGATGTGAGGTGGCATGATGTGGCCCTCACATGAAACCACACCAAAGACCATAACCGTAGCCGGAAACTTTATTTTCATCACTCTGGGCACGTCACAGTTATTCGTAGCAATCCAGATTTGCATTTTGAGGGTGCTGGCAATGGCCCTGTTGTCATAACTTGGATTGGTAGAGAGCATGAGTTATACATCGGCGTTGAATATTGTGTCACTTTCAGCAATGATAGAAGGCTCCTATCGTTCTTGGGATTTGTACACAACTGGCCAACAAGTAGATGGTCTGCAACAACAACAACAACAACAACAAAAAAGAAAACCGATTTTCATTAAATGGAAATTCGAATCATATCGTCTTTTCTAGGGTGACAATTTTATCGTTCCACCATATATATATATATATATATATATCAGTTTTTTTGTCTTTTTTGATTATTAGGAAAATCAAAGAATCATCATCATCATCATCATGTCATGCCGCTTGCACAGATTTCCCTGGCCCTCTCTCGCCTTAGGTCTTTATCATCCATCGCTTCCGGGAGGTTTTCCAGGCTACATGCCGTATCAGTACAGATTTATTGTAAATAGGTTCTAGCAGATCGTCCAACCTTTGCTCTTCCGTGCGAAGGGGCCACAGGAATATATCAATTATGAGTTTGTCTTTACTTATCCAGCTGTGTCCTGCATGTTTGGTTCGTCAAATTTTAATGGTTCTCGTGATGGATGGTAGATGGCCGTACAATTGCTGTTTTATTGGGTGATACCTCCTGAACTTGTTCAATACAGCACGTGGCTTTCTTGTGTAATTGCCGTTTTTCTCCATATGCTTAATCAGCGTCCATGTGCTCCATCCATAAAGCTGTACTGACACAACTGCTGAGACAAAACCTACTTTGACATTGTAACAGGTGTGCCGTAAGAGGAAACGTTAGCCCTATACCTGTTTATTATCTGCCTAGACTACGTGCTTAGAACGGCTATAGATTTAATGAAAGAAAATAGCTTTACGCTGGCAAAGGAAAGAAGCAGAAGATACTCTGCACAAACTCTTACGGATTCGGACCACGCTGATAACATAGCACTTCTGGAAAATACTCCCGCCTAGGCTGAATCCCAGTTGAAATGTCTGGAATAGGAAACTGGTGGCATAGTTCTCCCTGTGAAAGCAGACAAAACATAATGCATGTGCTTTAATCAAAAAGACGACATTTCCACTCTAAATGTTGGTTCTCTGAAACTGGTTGACTAGTTCACCTACCTCGGAAGTAGTGTCTCATCAACTGAAAATGACATCAATATACGACTAGCAAAAGAATAGACAGCTATCGATATGCTATCGGTCATATGGAAGTCAGTTTAGAAGAAAAATTCACAAAAAATATCATTTATGATTAGATTATTTTATTGAAACTATTTTGAATTTTCTCCCAACCTTATCTCCAGCGTGAAATATTTTTTGGGATCAGTTGGAACTTGTAATTATTTTCTTCGGCACTTCGAGAGAGTTCATCGTACTCCTTTGAATTCGAAACGCTTAAATTCATAATATAATTTATAACAAAGCATAAATTCTCATTTAATGGATTATTAATAAATATGAAGATAGAATATTTTTGTGCTAATGGTGTCAGCTAATCAAAAAACAACTCTTGGCAGTAAGAATTAAAGCTACCAAAACCATATTTGAAAACCACTCTTTATGACACACTTTGCATTGATCTTTGTGCGAATAAAAACGGTTTATGTCTCACTATGATGAACCACGTTACAGCAGTAGTTATAAGAATCGGAAGTCTGACCGACCAAGTTCTTCTCGATAAGATATGAAAAATAAAAACACCAAGTCAAAAGGGGTGTCCTCGTGATGTAATGGTTAAAGCGATGGACTGTAGAATCGTAGTAAGCGAGTTCGTTCTCCAGTCGCTCTATTCCATTCACTTTCGGGTAAGTACCCTTGGGAAAGGTATGAAGCCTCTTATCCTCCCAGCTAAGGGTTAAATAGCACCACTACTGTTCTAGGAGAATGGCTTTGGCATGAAATAGCCTACAAAGGTTGATATGCCATTAAACAAAGAAATCAAACTAAACCAAACCAAACAAGCAATAAACGTTCAAAAGAGAATATAAGAAGTTACATATGTTCTTTTATGCAATTAAAAAAGGCATAAGGAAGAAATGTACCTTAAGGAACTTACAACATATGGTAAGAAAGATACACACATAGACCCCAATCAACAAGCCAATGTGAGAATATTTATCCTTAAAAGAAACCGTTTACGAAATGTCGAAAAAGATAACATCAAAGAACAGATTGTTGCTTATAATCCACAAAATAAAACTATCATTAAAAAATAAAAGCTAATAAAGAAACAGATTCTTTATTTAAACAATCAAGCAATGATTGTATGAAATTATAATCTAATAAAATATGAAACTGATACTCTATTAAAACAAACGAACAATGGTTATATGAAACTGGTACTTTATTAAAACACTCAATCAATGATTGTATAAAACTGGTATTGTATCAAAAAATTAAGTAATGATTATAAAAACTATAATCTATTAAAACAATCAAGTAATGATTGTATGAAACTGATACCCTTTTAATGCGATCAAGTAATGATGGTAAGAAATCTATTAAAACAATCAAGCCATGATTGTACGAAACTGATACTCTTTTAGGACAATCAAAAACTGATTGTATCAAACTCACACTCAGTGATGGTATGGAACATATATTCTATTAAAACAATCAATCAATGATTGTATATGATCTATCAAAACAATCGAGCAATACTTGTATGAAACTGTTAATCTATTAAAACGAACAAGCAATGAGTGTATAAAACTGATATTCTATTAAAAATTAAGCTATGACTGTAAAAATTATAATCTATTAAAATAATCAAACAATGATTATTTGAAAATTGATAATCTATTAAAACAAGAAATGATTGTATGAAACTGATAATCTGTTAAAACTATAAAGCAATGATTGAATGAAAACTGATAATCTACTAAATTAATCGAAATAGAAAACTGATACTCCATTAAAACAATCAAGTTATAATTGTATGAAACTTATATTCTATTAAAAAATCAAGCAATGATTGTATTAAATCTGTTAAAATAATCAGCAATGATTTTATGTATATGGTACCCTATTAAATCAATGATTCTAAAAACTCATAATCTATCAAAATTATCAAGAAATGTCTGTAAAAAACTGGTACCCTAATAAAACAATCAAACAATGATTTTATAAAAACTAGAACCATAGAAAATTATACAACTAATTAGAAATTAATCAACCTCAAATAAAAGAACCCAGACAGCACAGAAATAAGATCAACACTAACGAAATGAAACAAAATATGATCAGAGATTTCGCTAAGGTAACTGATATTGATATGAAAGACTGATCAGCCTTAAAAAAATTGGAAATAACCAAAAGAACCTCATGTGGATGAAGTTGGAAAACTATGTTACAGAAGACCTTCTCCAAGACTTTTAATCAAATCTTACGCTTTTAAATGGAATAACATATGCTACTGCTACAGTAATCATAGAGTATAAACAAAATAACTTTAAGCAACCCAAATAGGAATTAAGGAGACACACAAAAAAAACAGAGGAATACAGAAGAGAAATATGCATTCTTCGTGAAATTAGTAAAAGTGTAAAAGAGAAAACTGGGAAAGTCAGAAAAAGTAAAAGAAAACATGACAAAAATCAATTGATAAGATCTCGATAATAAAAGAAAAACTGAAGAAAAATCCAACTAGAGGCCCAGGGTATCTGAAGAAGAAGAAAGAAGAAAATTCTTTACACAAAACAAAATATTTCAAAACAACGCCAAAAAATTCTATCGATAAATAAGGAAAGAGACAATAAATGTAAAGGAAACCCTACGATTGAAAAATTGAAATCATTTTGGAGTATTATATGGAACCATAAGAAATCATGCAATAAAAAAGCAAGATGAGTTGAAATTGTAAATAACATTTATAAAAACGAACCAAGAATGAACAAAGATATTACAATAGAAGAGATTATAAAAATGCTCAGACGCGCACATAAATAGAAGTCACCTGGAATAGATAAATATCAACCTTTTGGCTATTGCACCTATCATCCACACATCAACTATTAACGAAACTTATTTCAGAAATCGCGTAGTAACCTGAAAAATTCCTGATTGGCTCATAGAAGGAGTAACATACCGACTATCAAAAACAAAATATATAACAAATGCATATATATATACATACCAACCAATGAAATGCCTTCCTACAAAATATGAAATGATGTCATCTATTGTATAGGAGAGGAGGTAATTTACAAAGCTCTTTGCTTCGATGTGGCACAAGGACAAATGAATGGGGCACTCAATGAGACTCGAACTCACTCGTGTAGGTTCGCTAGTCTAGCTTGCTAACCGTTACACCACCAGAGGTATAGGAGAGGAGAGACAAATTCATAGAATGTAAAGATATCTAAATATTTAAAAAAAAAAAAAAGAGCTGCATGGTTACCAAGATATGCTCCTCATAAATAAGATCATGGAGAACTATTGATTTAAACAGAAAAATCCAAGAATGGCTTTTGATAGGGTACCCCATGAATTAATTCTAAAAATTCAAAATATTTTAATGATATTCCCAGTTATAATAACATTCTTGAAATATGGAATAATATCATTCCTAAAATATAGAGAACGTGGCATACTAACCTCAGATTAATCCGTAAAAAAGCTTACTCGAACCTAATATTTCGAACATTAACAAGAGAATCTTCGAAAGAGACTCAATTTCTCTTCGTTTTTTTAAAAGAATTAATACCACTCTACAAAGATCTTAAAACACAGCAAATGCATTCAAATATATAACTAAAAATAAGTCACCTATTCTACATGGATTATACAAAGATATATACAAAAAAATGATGACAATTTAAAAAGTCTACTAAGCACTGTAAAAGATTTCGAGATGATATAGGGATACAATTGGGTCTAGAAAAATGCGTGAAAGTCACATTTAAGAAAGGCTCAGAGATTAAAGTGTAAAAAAAGTCTCGCAAGATATAAACACGGTAATTAAAGAGTTTGAATATAACAAAACCTATAGATACAGAGGAATAATTGAAGATAATGCTATCAGATATACTATTCATGAAGAACAATAAGGAAAAATCTATTAGATGGTAAAAGCAAAGAATATAATTGAGACTAAAATAGTATAGTAATGATATATAATTTTAATATAATAGATTAAACGTTTACTGAAATCTAAACTAATGGATGCTAAAGTTTGGAAACTAATAACCTGCCACAGAATGTATCACGCAAAAGTAGATATACAACGTCTCTACGTCTAGAGATAGATAACGGAAGAGGCTTAATCCAATCAGAATTGTATTATGAATCAACCACAAAAGGATTAACGACATTTTTGACACTGCAAAGGATTGTATACTCTAGTTAGTAAACACATAGAAGGTTAAGAAAAAAATATTCAATTTATAAAGAAAGTAAAATATATCCTTATCAACTCGACTTTATACCAACAAAAATATCAGCTAAAGCAATAGAGACAGTAAAAACATAAAGAAAGAAGCAAAATTGCAAGGATTAAGTTAATTAAAAATACCTGGAGACAAAAACGCCTACATGAACGATACACATAAAAATTTAGAAATGCTGATATAGATATTGTAAAGAGTACGAGATGGTTGAAGAGTGCTGGACTGAAGGTGGAGACAGTGGGGTTAATAATAGCAGTACAGCACCAAAGCCTACTGACTAGAAACTATCAGGCAAAAAACAAAACAAAAAAATAAATAAAAAAACCGGATCAAACACAATATGTAGATTGTGCGAACAAAATATGAATTAATCGACCACTTAGTATCCAGTTGCCTAATCCTAACACCAATAGAATATAAAGAAAGATATCAAATGGAAGATTACATTCATTAGAAATTATGTAAGTACAATGCAATTTTGGATTGTAAATTATAATACGAACACAAACCAAAACCAATGACGGAAACATAAGGCACTATTACTCTCTAGGACAATGCAATCCAAACTGAGAGAAAAAAATAACATCAATTGACTAAATATAATAGTTAATGACTATGAATGAAAACATGCGTTCTGGTTTTAAAAAAATCACGTCAGTGCATGACAGACTGGTAATCTAAATAAATAGATGGTTAACAGAAACAAACATATCCGAATGAATGACCAAAAGAAAGACCACCCTGATTAAAAAAGACCCCAAAAAGGAACCGCTCTAATAACTACAGACCCATAAAGTACCTACAGATGATGTTGAAAATACTGCGTCACAAATCGGAGATTTACTATTCGCAAAAAAGCCACAAACTGTTCTCCGAAGAACAGAAAGAATGCCACAAGGGAACAAAAGGAACGAATCTACTATACATTATTCAATACATACTCAAGGAGAGACAAACGATTCAGAAAAAATGTATCTATGGTGTGGATTGACTTTAAAATTTCATATGATATGGTCCCACAAAGCTGGATAATACTTTGTCACAAAATGTACGAGAGATCCGAAAAAGTTATAAAGTTTATCGAGTAAACCATGAAAAACTGGAGGGTGAAATTGGCAGCCAGAGTAAAAAAAGTTTTGCTCAGATGAAAATCCAGAGAGGTATATTCTAGGATGATGTGCTATCACCATTATTATTTGCATAAGGGATGATGCTACTTATCACATACTTAGGAAATGTACGGGCGGCTGCAACGTTACTAAGTCACCAGAAAAAAATCAACCAACTAATATACATGAACGACGCTAAGCTGTTTGCAAAAAGGAAAAAGAATTATAGACTCTAATACAAGCAATAAGAATATATAGTCAGGATATAGGGATAGATTTTAGTAGAGAAAAAGGTGCCATGCTAATAATGAGAAGTGGAAAACGAAAAATGACGGAAGGAATAGAAATACCAAATGAAGAAAGAACCAGACCACATGGAGAAAAGGAAACTTGGAAATACTTAGGAATATTGGAAGCGGACACCATCAAAGAAGGGAAGATGAAAGAAAAAATAAAAAAGAGGAGTATGTCAGGAGAACGATAAAACGTCTCGATACCAAGCTCTGAAACAGGAATCTTGTAAAAAGGAGCAACACCTGGGCTTTTTCCCTTTGAAAGATACTAGAAACCATTCTTAAAGTGAACAAGGCAAGAGCTTCTACAAATAAACCAGAGGACAAGAAAGCTAATGACGATGCATAAAGCCTTACATTCCTGAGATGACATAGATAGATTATATGTGTTAAGAATAGAAAGAGGAAAGGAGCCATCAGCATTGAAGATGGCAATAATATGAGGCTTCAATCACTATCTTAAAAATGCAAAGGGAGACTGATTACAGCGACCAGAAACAGCAAAGTTAGCATAAAGATCAAAGGAAAAAATAAAAGCGAGGAAAGAGAAATGTGAACAAAAATAACTGTATTGATATTTCAAGTTATAAACTAACGAAATTTCACACAAGAAGGCTTAGACATGACTAACAAAGGGAAAATCTCTTCTAATAGCAGTACAAAGCAACGCCATAAGGACAAACTATATTACAGCAAAAATAGATAAGACGTAACAAAATAGCAACTGTACGTTAGGTGGTGATAGAAATAAAATGACTTATTACATAATAAGCGATCGCCGCAGGTTAGAGCAACATGATTATATGACAAGATACGACTGGGTGGGAAAGTGATCCTCTGGGAATTGTGCAAGATCTTAAAATTTGACCATACGAAAAATGGTTCATGCACAACCTAAAATCGGTCCTGGAAAATGAGACACACGAAATTCAATAGGATTTTGAGATAAAAAAAGATCCACAAATCCTACCCAGTAGACCAGCCCTTGTGATAGTTAACAAAAGAAAGAGAACCTGAAAAATTGTGGACTTTGATGTCACAGCGCAGCACAGAGTAAAAATCACAGAAAACAAAAAGAAAGAAAAATACGTAGACCTTGTCAGAAACTAAAAAGCTATGGAATATGAAGACGGCAGTGATACCAATTGTAATTGGTGTACTTGGAAGGAACTCCAAAAGCTCTATAAATTGGCTGGAAGAGCTAAAAATCGGAGGGCGAGCAAAGATCATCTAAATTACTGGATTGTAGAGATCAGCCAGAATAATGAGAAGAGTCCTGGAGAATTGAGGAAAATTGCTATAATTCAGACACCAATGATAGACGATCATCTGAAGCAAGGATTAATACTAATACTAATAAAAATAATAATCAAACAGATCACATAATTTCAGCCAGACGACCAGACCTTATAATAATCAACAACAAAAAAGTGAACTTGCAGAATTGTGAACTTTGCTGTCTCTGACTACAGAGTAAAAGTGAAAGAAAGTGAAAAGAAGAAACTTCCTAGAGAATTAAAAAAACTGTGGAACATTGTAAATGATGCTCTTGGTACAGTTACAAAAGGATTGATACAAAGAATGGATGACTTGGAACTAAAAGGACGAGCAGAGACCATTATTACTGCATTATGGAGATAAGCCAGAATTCTGTGAAGAGTCCTGAAGACTTGAAGAGACTTGCTATCACTCAAATTTCAGCGAAAGAAGCAAACAGTGTTACCCATAAATGCTGATGCACTTGGAACAGCTCCCAAGGGCTTGAAAAAAGAGTGGCAGATAATATCAGAGGAAGAATCGAAACCATGCAGACCACAAGATTGCTGAAATCAGCTATAATACCGAGAAGAATCCTTGAGAATTGAAGAGGCTTGCTGTCACACTCCAGTGAAAGACCATCATTACTCGAAAGGAGTAAAATTATACTCCTCGGGGATTTTGAGATACCAACGGATCACCTATTTTCGGCCAGACGACCAGAGATTATTATAATCAACAAAAAAAAAATGAGAGAGAGAACCTGCACAATTACTTTGCTGTTCCTGCTGACCACAGAGTAAAACTGAAAAGCGAAAAGAAAAATAAGTACCTCGACCTTGCTAGGGAATGGGCAAAAAAAGTATGGAACATGAAAGTAACGGTTAATTGTAATTGGTGTTCTTGGTACAGTCACCAAAGGACTGATAAAAGGACTGGGAGACTTAGAAATAACTGGATGATTGGATACAATTGAAACTACAGAATTATTGAGATCGGTCAGAATACTGAAAAGAGTATTGGAAACTTGAGGAGACTTGTTGTCATTCAGACTCCAGTGAAAGACCCTCTGTTAACGCTGATGTGAAGAACTCTCTAGATATAAACATAAAAATAGCAGAAAACAGAGTAAAACTAAAACAAAGCGCAAAGTGAGATGAGTACCTAGACCTTTCTAGAGAATAAAAACCACCTATGGAGCATAACAGTGATGGTGATACCAATTGTAATTGGTGTTCTCAGAACAATCCCCAAATGATTGGTTAAGGGACTGGAAAAAGTAAAATAATAATCACAGTAGTTTCTTGTCCATATTTATATGATTTCGAGCGTCCCTTTCTAATAGTTATAATCTTTAAACAAATTTATTTGACGCACAAATATGACCCTTACTGATACTAACTTCCTAGGTCAGAACGGACACGGAATTAATGGCAATGAAGGTGGCTCCACACTTAACAGAGCTCTGGGTCTAAAGCCTCACCACAGAATGCAGTTTGGAGTCAAACCTCAGACATATTTTCTGCTTTGCTTTTTACCCTTTGTGGGGTATGCATCAGACATATGTTAGATCCCGATTCCCAAATCATATCCGCTTTGCCGCAATAATGATCCACTAGAAATTTAAAAAAATGAAACAATTAAATTTAGAGAAAATTTATTAAAAAATAGTTTGAAGTATAGTTATATATATGTATCTAGTAAGTTAGAAACTGTAGTCGATGTCAACCCGAAGGCTCCCTTTTAATCAGCTACTTCACCGATGGATAGGGGAGAGCGCTACTCCTTTCCTTGGATTGCTCTAATTTGATCCATACCTTACAACGACGAGTGTTAAGCAAGGTGGCGTCAAGTACCATTTTTTTGAGTCTTTAGATTGACTCGACCTTGGATTGAACACCAGTCTCCCTGGCCTTTGGCGAACGCTCTAACCACTTGGCCAATGGGGTGGTGTATAATTGGACGGCATTATTTAACCTTGGTATCGCAATCGGTCTCGGATAAAAAAAACCCCACTGAATTCAAACCTGTCAAAATTCGCTTAAACCATTGACCTTGTGTCACATCCTTCTTGTCCATAGGTCTTGGCACACACACACACACACGTATACACACACACACACACACACACACATATATATATGTGTGTGTGTGTGTGTGTGTGTGTATTAGGACTGGTTTGAATTATCCGTATTGAGCCACTTCAAAATACACTTTTCTCGCTTTTAATTGACAATCTCAAACAAATGCGGATAGCAATACCTGAAATAAACTCTTTTACGGAAACATGTAGGAATTAGCGACAGACCATATCAGCACAGAGAAATATTTCCAGTTAGCTAATATACACACGCTTGATGCCCGAACATACACACTTTTCCTCTTGTAATTGACAATAAAATGGAGAGGCAGATTGCTAGGCCAATAATTATAATTTCAAGCATGTTTCTCACCAACTTGAAAGTATTTTATTTTCTTGTCCATCAGCCACCCACCACCACGACCCCGTTTCTTCCTTTTCTACTTGTCCTTCCTCTTCATCGCGTCCATTTGTAGAATAGGTGAATCAATGGAACTGGCTTTTTCCAATGAAAACCGGTAACGGTGGCATTGTCAGAACTAGCTGTAGTTAATGACTCAAAGAATAATTCTTCCGGACACATGAATGGTATTTGAACGCTTCTCTTGTTTCTGCCAGTATTCTCTCCAAGAATCCTGAAAGGCTGTGACCAGACACACAGGTTTATTAGGACTTCATGCTTAAGAGATACAGCAAGCAAAAAAGAAATAAAAAGAATTTTAAAAAAGAAAAGAAAAAAAGAAGAAAAAGACAACAACAAATTACCTTTAAATAAAAAGTAAATATTTCAAGATAAAAAAAAAACACCGGATTTCTAAAAACTAACTATTCCGCTTGTCATGACTTAGTTAATATCTTTCCTAATTTGTTTTAGAATTTTAATGTATTCTATTCGCCGCTGATTTCCTGAAAAGCGAATGGCAACTAATTTTTTATGAAATTTCGGAAAGAACTGATTGTTGCGTTGTCACCGATTACAGCTATGTTTGTGCTGGCTAATTGTTGGATGGTGAGGTGGATTAAAATGTTACAATGATAATGTTTTCTAATGAGTTCCCTGGTCTGAAATCTAGGGATGCTGTAGATATTTACTAACCTTATAATAGACGGAGGAGTTCTCGTGGCGTAGTGCCTAAAGTGCTGAACTGCGACATCGTATTACGCGAGTTCGAAATCCAGTCTTGCTATTATGTTCACTTTCTGACAAATACTCCCGGGAAAGGTAATTAATCCTTTATTTCTTCAGCATTGTGCCTCTACTGTTATCTAGCTAGGATGGCTTTGGTATTAAATAACCCACGTATGTTGATATGCCATTAAGAAAAGAAATTTAACCAAACCATTTATTAGGCACCCAGTGTGGATCGCATCCACTTCAGTACCGTTTTTAAAACAACTCTGCTGACTATAAGGTGAAAATGTATGACTTTCTTTTTATACACACATTCTTTTCTCCTGTTATTTCATCAAACATTCATCAACATTTTAACGATATTTTTCATGAATTTAAAGTCCCGAAGAAGATTATTACAAATAGAACGTTCAACGTCGACTTTCACGATAAATTCTTCAAATTTTTCATATATATATATATATATATATATATATATATATATATACACACATTTGTCCTTTTAATATTTCTTCTCCAGTATTTAGGAATCATTTTTCTTCTTCATTTTCTTATCATTATTGTTATTATTATTACTCATTAGAGTTTTTCACATCAGCGTAAGCTGATGGTCTTTCACTGGAGATTGAGTGACAGCAAGTCTCATCAAGTCTCCAGGACTCTTCTCAGTATTCTAGCTGCTTTCAATCATGCTGTTGTTGGGATGGTCTCCACTCGGGCGCCAACTCCCAAATCTTCCAGGCCCTTTAATAATCCTTTAATTACCGTGCCAAAAGCACCAATCACAATTGGTATAATTGTCACCTTCATGTTCCATAGTTTTTTCAATTCTCTAGCAAGGTCGAGGTACTTATCTCTCTTTTTCCCATTCTTTCCGTTTTATTCTGTGGTCTGCCGGGACAGCAAAGTCGACAATTTGTCAGGGTTTTCTTTGTTGATTATTATAAGGTCTGGTCTTCTGGCCGAGATTAGGTGATCCGTTTGTATATAAAAGTCCCATAGGAGTTTGTGAGTGTCATTTTCTAGGACAGGTTCTGGATGTGCATAGACTATTTGTTGGCATGATTAAATTTAAATTTCTTGCACATTTCTCTGTGGATCACCTTGCCCACCCAGTCGTGTCTAGCCTTGTACTTCTTCTGTGCCAATTTGCTGCATTCGCTTATTATGTGATTGATGGTTTCATCTCTGTCACCGCATTGTCTGCATTTGCTATTTTGTTGCGTCTTATCTATCCTCGCTTTGATATGATTGGTTCTTATGGCGCTGTTTTATGCTGCCCTTAGGAGAGATTCTGTTTCTCTCTTAAAGTTTCCTTTTCTTAGCCATGTCCAGGTTTTGTCGAGTTTGATGTTTATTATTAATATTATTATTATTATTATTATTATTATTATTCCTACCGAGAATTTTTCATACCATTGTTCGCTGATAGTCTTCCACTGGAGTCTGTCACAGTAAGTCTCCACAAGTCAACAGGACTCTTCTCAGTATTCAGGCCGATATCATCAATGCTGTAATTTGGATAGTCACGGCTAGTCCTCCAATCGCCAACTCTTCTAGCTCCCTTTACAAAGGCGCACCAATCATAATTAGTATGACTGTCACCTTCATGTTCCGGTTACCTTTTTAGTTCTCTAGCAAGGTCTAAGTACTTGTCTCTCTTTTCGCTCTCTTTGATTTTCACTGTGTTGTCCGTAAGGGGTAGCAAAGTCTAATATTCGGCTGGATTATTATTATTATCATCATTATTATTGCTATTATTATCATTTATGTTAGTTGTTCTTGAACCCATTTTGGGGGTATCGTTGTGGTGTAATGGTTAAAGCGATGGACTACAGAATTGTAGTAAGCGAGTTCGAATTCGCGCTACTACTTTCACTTTCGGACAAATATCCTTGAGAAAGGTATGAACCCTCTTATGCTCCCCGTTATGGGTAAAATAGTATCACTATTATTTTTCTAGAATGATTATTTTGACATGAAATATCTTACAAAGATTGATATGCCATTAAACAAGGAAACACATAAAGGTGGATTTGAACCTTTTTTCACGGTATGCTAATTATTTGTATCAAGAATTGTTACTTGAAGCTATATATTTGCAAATTATATATATGTTAAGCTAATAAGCCAAAACGTCACAGTATTTTTCACATTTTGTGTTGGTTAAACAAACATTATGGATTCAGTACATGTAGGGGATGGTTGGTTTTTTTTTATTCAGCGGTAAATAAACATGAAATCTAATTTAATCTATTTTGTTTAAGGAATATTTTATGAAACGAGAGTGCTCAGCTATTAAAGAAAAACAATTGTTTTCTCTGTTAGTAGTTAATTTATTTCAAAATGAATAAATAAAACCAGAGAAATATCCGTTAAGTGTGCTAACTATAATTTTGATCAGAGGTGATGTTCCTGATTACTGTTAGTTTTTAGCGGCCATGTAAAACTTCGGATCTGAATACGGATTTCCTTGAGAAACAAGACTTGACCACCTCAGCTGATTGTTGGATTATGAAGCCATAAAATCTTCCTCGTCTAACATCTATCTAAATTTGAGCCATGAAAAATTAAGCTCCTTAAACCTCTTAAAGTATATTATATCTCTCGCTTTGTTTCAGCGTCAAGATAGATTTTCAGCACATAACAAGGTCGGCCATATTGACGATAGCTCTTTGAAAAATATCAGTGGACCAAGGAACCGGGCAAGTTTTTTTCCCGATCATCTAAGACCTGTCATTATTATTCCATCATCTAAATCCCACGACATAGTTTCTGAACTCCATTTCAATAACAGAAGATAAGAGAGAGAGAGAGAGAGAGAGAGAGAGAGAGAGAGAGAGAGAGAGAGAGGTGATTTGAGAGTCCAAAGGGATGGTCCGTTGAATGATTTAGCTTAGAATATATGCATATCGCCGTCAAATATGAAAAGCGTTAGAGTCTGAATTTACTTTTGTCCCTTTCTTTGAAATTCGATAAAGAAAGAAAGCTATTCAGTCTTGTCACGCGACCGTGAATGGAAAGGACGGATTTTATGAGCAGTTCAGGAAAGTGTCACTTTTAATCAACTCATTCATTCAAGCGCATCAGTAAATAATGATAATTCCTCATCTCAGAAAAATCAGCTAAAAATATTTACCAAGAGTATTGCCCCATACATCTTTTTAATGGAGAGTTTAATTTTCGACTAAACGGAAGATACTATCTAGCGAGACATTAGAAATACAATAGGGGTGATAAAGCATTTATTTGTCTATTTGTGAAGATCTTGTAAGGTCAGGTGTCATGAAGAGTAAAAGAAAAAAAAGTTTTTAAAATAAGGACGGTCACACGAAATAAGTATTTGAAATAATTACTTTTGAACAGCTACGCATTCGGATTTTTGATACGGTGGTTGCTTTTGGTTTGCGTTGGTTCCTTTGTTTAACGGCATATAAACCGTTGTGAGTTATTCAATGCCAGAGAAGAATCGTAGAGGTACTATTTAACCCATAGCTTTGTTGAGAAGGGGGATTCACACCTTTCTCAATTATATTAATCCGAAAGTTAATGTTATAGTGAAACTCAAGTTCGAACACATTTACTACGATGTTACGATCCCATGCGTTAGCCAATTCGCCGCTGCAATTCACCTAATTATCTGAGAATTAAATATATATAATGTAATCTTGATGTAGAAATAAATACTTAGAAAACGTTCTATACAATTAAATAGAATGATTATTGAATTAAATATGTAATAACTTAATTTTATAGAATTGATGGTGAAATAAACACACACACACACACACACACACACACGCATACATATATATGTATATATATATATATATATATATATATATATTGAATATTTTTACCATTATATAGAATTGATATTAGTTTTCTCTCCTTGCTTAATGTCATATCAATATTCGAGGGATATTTAATGCCAAAGCCATCATTGTAGAAGATCACTATTTAACCCATAGTAAAGGGAGATAAGTGAGTTTACATTTTCCCCAAGGGTATCAGTCCGAAAATGAAGGTTACGGCGAGATTAGATTTCGAACTCGGTCCACCACGTTAGTCTGTGCATACAAAGAAAATTTATCCTATTTTTGGTTTGGTTTGATTTCATTGTTTTATGGAATATCAGTCTTTGTGGGTTATTTAATGCTAAACTCATACTTGTAGTAGTGGTACTATGTAAACCGTAGCTGGGAGGGGTTAATAGGGTTCAAGCGTTTCCCGGGGGTATTAGTCCGAAAGTGAAACTCGCTTACTACAGAATTGCTGATAAGCCATTACCCTCCCTTCAGATCTTTGGTTACAGAATTTTTGTAACAAAAAGAATGTAACAATATCCGTTAAGATTGTTTCTTATTCCATTTGAAATAATACAATGCTGATTTCTCTGGTTGCAAAGGATATCAAAGTTTCATAAAAAATCGTTGAAGTAGACGTATGGGTGATAATATATATTTATATATATGGTATTTGCTTTCTTTCTTTCTTTCTTTCTTTCTATTTCAACGTATTTAAACGTAGTCTTTTCTAATCTATATAAATGTATACTATATTAACATAGATACTTATTTATAGTAACACTTGTACATACAAATCATTAAGTCTCTATCCTAATGATGATATTTCTATTCAACATACTCTCTTTCCTAG
Source organism: Sepioteuthis lessoniana (assembly GCA_963585895.1). Taxonomy (NCBI): domain Eukaryota; kingdom Metazoa; phylum Mollusca; class Cephalopoda; order Myopsida; family Loliginidae; genus Sepioteuthis; species Sepioteuthis lessoniana. Next base: position 45,786,976 of record OY757912.1, on the reverse strand, counting down.
TAAAAGCACTTAAAGCTCATGAGGTATACTCTTACTTTTTGAGAACGAAAACAGAATCATAGGTAAATAGATAGGTTGATAGACAAACTGATAGATAGATAGATAGAGAGAGAGAGAGAGAGAGAGAGAGAGAGATAGAGGGACTAAGACAGACAGACAGACAGAAAGAGAGAGGGAGAGAGAGAGAGAAGCCATCAGTTTGGGAGCGGAGAAAGATAATATGGTTAAATATGGTGGTTAAAGAATGGTGGCATGGAGGGTGCTAAATGATTGGCTGAGAAGAAGAAAAGAGAAGGAAGCCGGAAAGGATTTGCCTAGTGTGTGTGTGGTGGGGCGAAAAAGACTTAAAGGCGGTCCTGAGCGGAACATCATGAGATGTTTCTGCAAAGTGATAGGATCTTTCTATGGAGAGTAGAAGAGGAATATATATATATATATATATATATATATATATATATATATATATATATATATATATATAAAGAAAATGTTGAAAAATAACTACAAAATAGAATCTAAAAGAAACTTGTAAAATCAGGACATTATATGAAGAATGTTTATATATATATATATATATATATATATGGGGGGGGCATCCTTATGAGTATGAGGGTAAAAATAGTGACAAAAGAACGAGAAAAGAAATTTTAAAAAAACCCTACAAAATCAGAATATGATACGAACGGGATCTATCTATCTATCTATCTATTGATTTCGTAGGTTTCTTTTCATTCTCTTTTATACTTATTTTCTCTCTGCTGTCTTTACACACACACACACACACACACACACACACACACACATATATATATAGTGAGAGAGAGCGAGAGAAAGAGAGAAAGAGTGAGGGAAATATATATATATATATATATATATATATATCATATTACATGGTAATGTCCGTGACTATAGATTTTATGCATTTTGCAATTGAAAGACGATTTTTTACTTCTTTTTTTTGTTCCAAAAGTGTGTTCTCTGTGCTTTTCTGGGTGAGCTCCTTTTCCTCTAATTAGTCTTTGATATTTGATATGCTATGAAGTTAATTGATTATTTTACTCTGTGTTATTGTGTATGTGTATGTATGTGTATGTTGGGTCATTGTGTGTGTGTAGATGATAGTTTCAAAACACCTTTACGATTTCATTAATGAACAGTTCAAAATAATGCCAATATAACAAACTGTCGATTACATATTACTCCATATAAAAGAAAAAAAATCATTCAAACCTACTATGAATAGACCCTAATTATACACACACACACACACACACAAACACACACACACACAAAATCACACACGGATAAATATTAGTTGTCAGTTGAATTTATGGCTTATCAACTTATATTTAAGGGAAGAGAGGTTATAAAGGAATTCCTTCTGAGAGTATATACATAAACATTGACGGGAACAACTTCACAGACGCACAAACATGCAGAATACACTCTTGTAAAAAAAAAGCGAGAGGAACAACATCTGCAGAGACCAAAATTTGTCACGGACAATTAACTCGAAGAGGTCAGTCACAAACACAAATACTGGAATAAAAAAGAACCACAACTCTGTCAAAAAATTCCCTATGATTAAAACTGAAGGGGACACTTAAATCAAAAAATTTACTTCCTAAAAACGATTTAAAACGGCAGATATATGTGTTGAAGGAAAATGAATAACCTAAAAGCAAATCTACTTTGTGGACCTATTCATTTTAAAGTATATATATATATATATATATATATATATATGAGGTAAAACACGAGAACAGAATTTAGAAACTGAAAGAAAAACATAACCTACAAAGTCAGTTTATATGAAGGGATCTATCTCTCTATCTATCTATCTCTGCCCCCATCTATCTTTTGATTTCGTTGGTTTCTTTTTCATTCTCTTTTCTATTTCTTTTCTAAGAGTTTTCTTTATACATATATATATATATTGGTCCAGTGGTTAAAGTGTTTGCCAATGGCCCGGGAGAACGGCTTTCAATCCCAGGTCGAGTCATAATAAAGACTCAAAAATGGTACATGATGCTGCCTTCTTTAAAACGCAGCATTATAAGGTACGGATCAAGGGTAAAGTGGAGTAATCAAGGGAAAGAATTAGCACCCTCCCCTACACCTCGGTCTTGTAGCTATTGAAAAGGGAGTCTTTGAGTCACCCTCGGCTACACTCTGCCAACTTTACTACAACATTTTTGTGTGTATATATATATATATATATATATATATCATTATTAAGTCGAGCAGCTAGCACGGATTTACCTCCCCCCTCTCTCTCTCCTTCTGTTTTTATCTTGCATTGCTTCCGGCAGAAATAGATAAGTCCTTTCGATCAGCCAACACTAGCACGTTCAAGAGTAGGGGTCTATAAAAGAACGTCACTTATGAGTTCACCCTGGCTTCTCCAGCAGTGTCCCGCATGTCTTGTTCGTCTTACTTAGATTGTTTTAAAGATGAGAGGTATCGATAGGCAATCAATCATATTTTAGTCTGACCTATCCAATAAAATAAAATGTTATTTCTTCTTATGTTATTTCTATGTGTCAATACTACTGTATAGACGCACCACTAAGACATTGACAAAATGCATAAAAAGGAATGTTACAAGTTATATTGAAGAAATCCTAGAAGCAACATCCTATGAAACTACAGCTATAAAGCCACTTATCTCCTATATATATATATATATATATATATATATATATATAAAACAACCAGGTTTCGATCCCAGCTTCGGGAATCTAACCTCTCTAGCTACACTGATGAGTTCTGATAGAAGGAAACAGTCTGTCTATGGATGAAAATGTATATGCTTCCTTACCCCTGTGGAGTTGAGCTCTCTAGCGAAGGAAGTAAATGGTTGCCACTAGCGTAAAGCAAGGCTCTTCAAATGAATTGAGCTCTCGGTAGCCGTTAAGCGGATATATATAAACAAATACGAAATGTGATACATAAGCGTTTAAATTTCCTTCGCTTATGCTGATGTCCTCGTGGCTGAGTGGTAGAATCTTGGATTGGCGTTACAGTCAAACAGGTTTCGATCCCATCTTTAGGAATCTAGCCTGTCTAGCCATACTGATGAGTTCTGATAGAACGAAACAGTCCGTTTGTGGATGATATTTATATATATATGAATTAAAGAAAGCATTGAGAAACGAACAAGAGAAGGAAGAAGAAACCTACAAAATCAGAATAGGATACCAAGGGATCTATATTATTTTAATAAAAGAATAATTCCTCAGATGGGAAATAAGTATAAAGAAAAAAGTTTGTTTTGCTTTGTTTTATTTAACACCATATAAACTACTATATAATACCGAAATTGAAATCATATGTAAATTCTTTATAATAATCATAATTACTTATATTTTTAACGTTCGACTGTTCTCATTTTTTGAATCATACTTTCTTGTCAACAATAATTATTTGATTACATAAAGTTATATGATATCAAATATTCCCATCTAATACAAATAATTGACACACAGTTATATGCTTTCAAGTTATCCGATCAAATATTAATAATTCATGAAACGTTATATGGTTTCAAACAACTAAAGCTATTTAATCATAATGAAAGAGGAACGATGAATGAAAAAATAACAAAAAACACAGAATCAAAATATGATAAGTGAGCAATAATATCAATAATAGAGAAATAATAATACAAGTAGGTAAATAAAAAGAAAGGTTTACTTTGATGTGTGTAATGGCATATCAACCTCTTATGGGTTATTTGATATCAAAATGTAATTCATTTGTAAATGCTTGAGTCAAAGAATAGGTATTTGGATTGAAATTACCTACAAACTATTCATTAACAAATAATCTATCTATCTATCTATCTATCTATCTGTAAGTTAGTATTTCTTATCTATCTATCTATCTATCTATCAGTATCTATCTATCTATCTATCTATCTATCTATCTGTAAGTTAGTATTTCTCATTTATCTATCTATCTATCTGTAAGTTAGTATTTCTCATCTATCTATCTATCTATCTGTAAGTTAGTATTTCTCATCTATCTATCTATCTATCTATCTATCTATCTATCTATCTATCTATCTATCTATCCATCTATCTGTAAGTTAGTATTTCTTATCTATCTATCTATCTATCTATCTATCTATCTATCTATCAGTATCTATCTATCTATCTGTAAGTTAGTATTTCTCATCTATCTATCTATCTATCTATCTATCTATCTATCTATCTATCTATCTATCCATCTATCTGTAAGTTAGTATTTCTTATCTATCTATCTATCTATCTATCTATCTGTAAGTTAGTATTTCTCATCTATCTATCTATCTATCTATCTATCTATCTATCTATCTATCTATCTATCCATCTATCTGTAAGTTAGTATTTCTTATCTATCTATCTATCTATCTATCTATCTATCTATCTATCTATCAGTATCTATCTATCTATCTGTAAGTTAGTATTTCTCATCTATCTATCTATCTATCTATCTGTAAGTTAGTATTTCTCATCTATCTATCTATCTATCTATCTATCTGTAAGTATGTATATTTATCTATGCCCGTAAATGTGTGTAAATAAATGACCGATCTTAAATTATTACTGTTACATAGTAGTACTTGAAACCATTCAACTACGCTGAAAAGAGCTCAGGCTCGTGTAAAAATGTTACCAACAATTGTGTTTACAAATCGTATATTTAATATATGAATAAAGCGGATTTGTCATTACATAACTTATAATGATTGATATGCCATAAAACCCAACTCAACTAAACTAAACCAATTATATTTTCAGCGTTCCGTTATACTACTTTTTAATCGCACTATCTGTCTATATAACATGGATAGACAACAAAAACGTCTGTGATATTGTCCCACAAACACTGTTTATAGAATATCTGATACGTACAAAATACCCAATAACCTCTGGAAATTTGAACTGGCACTGACTCAAGACTCACACTGACTCAAGACTCACACTGACTCCAAATGACTGAAACCCTCACATGTGCATCTGAATATACCATTTTGTAACTCTCACACATTTCCAATGAACCACGTGACTGCTTCCGCTTACTGGTGCGTCCTGTTTAGAGAATCTCTAATTGACAGCTCGTGTAAGGAACAATATGAAATAATAGGAATGAAATTTGGGATGGAAAAAGGAGCCCTGCTGATAATGAAAAAGAAGAAAAGGTAAACACCGGACGAAATAGAACTGCTAAATAAAGTAAGTATTAGAACATACGGAGCTAAGGAAAATTACAAATTTTCGGAAATTTTCGGAAATATTGGAAACACACCATCAAGCGAACAAAAATAACAAAAAAAAAAAAAAAGGTAAAAAAAAATGTGTACCATAGTAGAACAAGAAAACTTCTTGAAATTAAGGTCTGCGGCAGAAATCTAATCGAATCGATAAACACCTGGACAGACCTCCTAGTAAGATACTGTGAATCACCCTTAAAGTAGATAAGTGCCAAACCCAGAAAAATCGACAAAAGGGCAAGGAAATTGAATGTTATGTACAAGGCTTTACACCCGAGAGAAGACATAGATAAATTATATGTTACAGGAAAAGAAGTAGGAAGAGGACTTACTTGTATTGAGGTTTACGTTGGTGCAATAACTCAAGGATTACACTAAAAAGATCAAGAAAACTCAAACTATTGTTAAGAATTTTTCAGTTTCCGTGCTCAATCTATATTTTTTGACAGTCTGGTATCAAATGAGATGTGCTGATCAAAGGTGTGTTAATTATTTATGGCTTTTGAGACATATGATTGAATTTCATGAACTTTGAACGATGTAGCTTCTGAAGAAAACTAAAAAGACAAAAGCAGTTTTCGCTCAGTTGTAGAAAAGAGAAAAAATTAGAAAAAAGGAATAAAACAAAATAAAGAGAAGGGATACAAATTTGTTGACCTGTACATATAAACGTACTCAGACAATTGTTTTACGGCTGAAGAAAAAAAAAAAAAAAGAAAAAGAAAAAAAAGCGACCATTTAATTATGAAAATAATTATTTGCCATAAACAGTATATTTTTAGCACTTACAGACACCCATATATCGTCCGTGAAAAGAAACACGATTTGGTTAATATTTTTTCCTGCAAACTGATTAAAGTTTCAAGCTAGAGGTTTAAAATTCAATTACTAAACTCCCAGTCATTGATAAAAAAAAGGCTTAAGGTTAATATGTTAGACGATAGTCCATAAAATTAAGAAACTAAAATAAATAGATACAAAAAAAGCTGAGAACAGTAAAATTGTGCTGTTAAGAAACAATCAAAAACGTCTAAACAAACTCATCAATCTTTAATAGAAAAAGGTAAACAAAATATATTTCTCGAAGGAATTATCTTTTAAAGTATGTAAAAATCATTTTGTGAGAACTTGAATAACTTTGGCAAATCAAGTAAATTATTGAAAAAAGGGTTGACAGATGACAAACACATCCACAAAAGAGATTAAAAAGTCATGCTGTCGTCAGAATTCAGAGTAAATTAAAAACAAAAGAAACCTCGGGTCTTACTCATTAATTAAATTAAAAATTTTATTAAAATGCGATATTTAGCCGATTTTCGTCGGTGCAGGTTTCTATTCTGCTCTACTTCAGAGATTTGTAAAAAAACTACTATCACATTTAATATATATATATTTTAGTACAAACACGTTTAATACGTATATTTAAGTACCAACTAGCTTAATACGTATATTTAACAAATATACGTATATTTTATAAATATACATGTATTTAAATAACATAGCTTGGTGTCTTAAAGAACTTCGTGATTCACGCTGACTACAGATAGGTTTGTGGCTAATAGGTCCGATGCAGGACAGGCAAGCAAGATCGAAGCAACCTTGCTACAAGTCTGGTCTGGGCTTAACGGCATAGTGTTGTAGTTTCTCCTCTTGATCCTTTTAACTTTGAGAGTGGCCATGCGGGTCTCTTTAAAAGTAAAGGCATGTTTGGTCGTGTAGAGCCATAATTCACAGCAAGAGTCGATTATCAGCGATTGTTGATATGACAGGGACTAAGATTTTTCAAGCAGTCACTGAGTCGTTTCTTGAGTGCCCATCTGTCGAGATGCCCAGCCAAGAGCTAGATGAATAGTATGAATCAGGGTAGGTGATGTTTACTCATCCTGTAGACATATATTTTAGAATATACATATAATTTATAGGTATACATATATTCATAAATATGTAAGGATCATTTAAAAAGTTCTAAACCCCACCCAGAAAAAAAGCCATAGCTGAACATTTTTGTTTAAGCAACTCACTGCCATTTCTTATAAAACTTATAAAACTTATTCAGGTTTTTCCAGTTTTAACAATACCAACAATTCACCACTTCCACGAAAACCCCTTATTTTCACCCATAGGCGCAATAATACAAATCCGTATTGGTGCATACGTATTTTTCTGTGTACATATCCAGATAGGTCTCACGTTCAGGTATATATTTATGCATGAACATATACGAACCGTCATATCGATAGGAATATGTGTACATATATACTTAGCGTATATGCTTGCGAGTACTATGATGTGTATGAATTATAACTTTAATGGCTAGCCAAAAAAGTTAAGGGATCAAAAATGAAAAAAAAAAAAAACGTAAAATATGAAGAAAGGGATTTCCTGAAATTAATAAAACTGAAATGAAACGATTATTTCCTAATATCTATTATAAACTGAGGTCTTCAGTGCTAGTACCATTAGAAAATCTTATTTTTAACTGTCTGTAGCACTAGAGTAGGTTAAGCTAAAAAAGCATAGATTTTTACCCGGAGCTCAAATAAAAGTTCAATAGAGGCTATGGGGCCCACGCAGCGGAGATTAGAATTAGAAGCAGTTGGCGGGGAGAGTCCTCATGGCGTAGTGGCTGAAGTGCCAAATGGTGACATCTTAGTAAGCGAGTTCGAACTCCAATCACACTATTATGTTAACTTTCAGACTTATACCACTAGAAAAGACATGAACCTGCTTCTCTCTCCAGCCATGGATTAAATAGTACTACTACTATTCTTCTACAAAGTTGACTTAGGCATTTAATCCTATTTACCAACCCCTCCGCTCGGGCAGGATATGACACAAGGTCAGTTTTTAAGCGGAGTTTAACAGGTTTGATTTCAGAGTTTTCCTTCTCCTAGACTAGTTGCCCCACCAAGGCTGAAGAACCTAGTCTGTCCTACTATTTACCCATAACTGGAGGGAGAATATTTGGATTCATACCTTTCCCTAGGGTATTAGTACTATGTAAAATGCAATCAGTCAGGTCCAGGATTTGAACTCGTGTCGCCGCGTCCATATCCTGCGACGATAACCATTACACCACAGGCATTTAATAGCCCACAAAATTTCATATGCCATGAAAGAAATCAAACCAAATCAGAATCAATTCGCAGTTGGAGAGGTCCTTCCCTTCCACTATAGGTGAAGTTATTTGGTTTCTTGGCATATCAACCCTTGATGGATACTTAGTGCCTCATCCTTTTTTATACATGTTTGCACGCAGTTAACTAATTTCAAATATTGTTTTTTTTACTATTTGCACACAGTTAAATGATTTCAAGAATTATTATTTATTGTTAGCTCGCAGTTAAATGTTTTTTTTTTTTTTTATTACTATTTATTGTTTGGTCACAGTTAAATGGATTCAAGTATTGCGATCTCAGCGCAAATGACTCTTAGCTCCGCCTTTTAGCACTTTTAATATTGAATAAGGTTTGCCACTACTTTGCTACAAGAGCAATTTGAAGAATACGGTCAGGACAATTATATTTACAAGGGCTTGGCATAACCAGCTGATGGACTAGATCAGGCCTTTCCGACTGCCTGTCTAGCTCAGTAAAGGCCAAAAGGGAGTGTTGCAGGTCACGTGAGCACTTTGCTTACCATACTCAGCAATTAAGACTTCGTTCTGAAGCATTACGCGTTGCCACCCACGGTCAACAGGTAGTCTCGTTGGGTGGGAGGTCTTAGCCCTCTATAGAGGTGTAGACTGCATATTGTACATCTCCAGTTGACAGTAAGTTTCCGATAGAGATAGAGTTTGTTTGACTTAGTGAGAATGAAGTTTTACATTCACTGCTCCAGACATTAGCTCGAGAGAAGCAGCAAACAGTTATCGGTAAAAAAAAGTCCATAGGATTCTCTTATCATCTTCGTTTTATTTCTTTTGCCTTTATGGATTGAATAGTGGCTTCTACAGTTTCTATTATAAACCGGCGGCCAACTTAGAAAAAAGACCCCCCCCCAAAAAAAAACAAAAAGAAAAAACAACCAAAATAAATAAAAAAAACAAAAATAAAAAATAAACAAAAAATAAGAACAAAGCATACAGAGATAGATAGATAGATAGATAGATAGAGAGAGAGAGAGACTCGACGAGATGCAGATCGGTACTGTCACGTGCTCCAAAAGAAGGACACTCACCACACAATGAAATAGACTTGCGCCGCCGTTTCGCAAATATATTCAACTATTCTAAAACAAATTCAAGGAAGATTTAAAGAGAGAGAGAGAGAGAGAGAGCAATTGAGAGGGAGAGTGAGAAAATCCCCCTTAAAATTGTTGTCTTTACTACGGTCAGCCTAGTTTTGCATAAGGTCAGAATTATGAACCATCCAGTAAGAAACGAACTCACTGACAGTGGTCTGCTAGTCTACCTAGATGCCAATCACACGGTCGCAAAATTGTTGTCGAGAAAGTGGCTTTGGTTTAGGTTCTTCCTGTAACGGTATATCAATCTTCGCGGGTTATTTAATGCCAAACTCTTTCTTTTAGTGTTAGTGTTTAATCCATAGCTGGGGGTGTATAGGAGGATTGATGATTTTCCCAAGAGTAATACTCCGAAAGTGAACATAATACTGCGACTGGAGATCGAACTTGATTACTACGATGTCACTGTCATGCACATTAGCCATTATGCCGCGAGAAATTCTCTAAGTATTATGTGAAATACAAACATCCTCGGAGGCGTAAGATTATAGATTTCCTTCGAGAAACATAAGAATCTTCTACAAAGATTACCTTAGTTTTATTACAAGGCGCCTGTATGAGAATCGACTTTATTATCAATGTTCAGTTTGATTCCAACTTTCGCCAAGAGAAAATATACACACGACGGTGAATGAAGCCAATTTTGAATGATTTTTGAATAATCGAATTGTTTTTAACGGCAAACTAGTCTCAGTGGCCAAATGAGTAGAATGTTCGCCAATGGACCTGGAGGCCGGGTTTCAATTTCCGGTTGAGTCGTATCAAAGACTCAAAACATAGTACTTAATGATGTCATGCTTAACAATCAGCATTATAAGGTAATGCAGAAGGGTAAAGGGGAGTAATCCATGGGATAGAGTAGCGCCCTCCTCTACATCTCGGTGTAGTAGTTAGTGAAAAGGGAGCCTTCAGGTACCCTACGACTAAGGTCGCTTACTTTGGACTTTTTGGCTTACTTAATGCTGAAGTCAGTCTATTTTAACCAATAGTTATATGGTTTAAATATAATAATCATTTAAAAAACAGCCTCGTTGGGTGGGGTAGTAGAATACACCGATTGCATTTCTGCAGAGGAGTAGGACACCCCCAACGAGTATCCTGGTTATGACACTAAATAATTTGATGGAGCTTTGGGCAATTTGGAGTACCCCTTTCTATGTAATTGCTCACGGGTCAAATTGCAATGCTTGTAAGCACTTTGCTGTGTAAAGACAAATAATAAATATTGAATAGAATTAATAGTGATGGATAGAAATAATTGAAACAATTTAACTGTAGAAATAATAGCAATTCTAGAGTGCAAACAAATTAGTTCTAACTCATTTAGAAATGAAATCTCCGACTAACTCTGAGAACAAACAAATGACTGATGTTAAATTGTGGCTTTTATCGAGCTATCTCAAAACCATTTAACAGTGTATAAAAATGTGCTCAGGCCCATTTAAAATGTTATTAACATGTGTTTATAATCACATCTATCTAATATATATGTACAAAATAGGATTTTGCATTACATAACCTACAACGGTTGATATACCATAAAAACTAAGCAAAGTCTATCATATATATTTAATACATATGAATAAACAGGTTTTTGCATTAAATAACCTTCAAAGGTTGATATGCCTTAAAAAACTAATCCAACCCTCTAATATATATTTTATATATATGAAAAAACAGGTTTTTGCATTTAATAACCTACAACGGTTGATATGCCATAAATACTTACCCGACCCTATCATATATATCTAATATATATGAATAAACATGTTTTGGCATTAAATAACCTATAATGGTTGATATGCCATAAAGATTAACCAAACCCTATCATATTTAATATATATGAATAAACATATTTAGGCATTAAATAACCTATAATGGTTGATATGCCATAAAAATTAACCAACCCTATAATGTAGATTTTATGTATATGAATAAACAGGTTTTTGCATTAAATAACCTACAATGTTTGATATGCCATTAAAACTAACATAACCCTATCATACATATTTAATATACGAGGATCATTAAATAATTTTCCAAACTTTTTTCGTATGGGCACTTTTATAGATTGTACACACATGAAACCCTAGTCTCCTTCGAAGTAATCTCCTCTGGCTGCAATACACTTGTACCGTTCCAACAACTTCTGGAAGGCTCCATGAAATTCCTCTTGTGTGAGCGTGTCAATGACTTTCGTCACAGCCTCATTCATCACCTCAATTGTCTCATAACGACAGCCTCTGAGCTTAGCGAATAACCAAAAGTCACAGGGAGCAAGGTCGGGACTATAGGGAGGCTGAGGAACTGTTTTGATGCCCATCTTGGTCAAATAGTCTGTGACAAGGATGGAGTTGTGGACTGGTGTATTGTCCTGGTGGAAATCCTACTGACCTGATTTGAAGAGTGCTGGCCTCTTCCGACGGAATCTCTTGCTGAACCCCCTTAAAACCTCAACATAGTAACCCTAACCCTAACCCTTTGGCCAATCAACATTGGTGTATTGACTTCCTTTTTCCTCCCACACCTCTTCTCATCCCTCACAGACTCCCCGTCTTCCTTGAATCTCTTATGCCACTCAAAAACTCATGCTCGATTCATGCAAGATGCTCCAAAAGCTGTCTGCAGCATTCCATACATTTCTGTGGCATTTTTCCAAGTTTAAAACAGAATTTCATTGCATATCGTTCTTCTAAAGTGTCAGATTGCATTTTTGAAATTCACCAGCTGTGACAATCAGGCTCTAGTAGGGTGTATTCCAATTGCTGCTGTAGCTGTTCCTTTGAACCTGAAATCATAAAGATAGGTCAGTCATCTTATAAGCTGTATAGGATAACATAGTAAATTTTCAAGAGTCTACACCAATTTTAAATTCCTGTACAAAAAAAAGTCTGGAAACTTATTGAATGCCCCATGTTGAAGAAAAAACAGGTTTTTGCATTAAATAACATACAATGGTTGATATGCCTTAAAAAGCAAACAAACAAAATCATTTAAATCGTATGGAGTCAAGTAATTAGTCTTAATACAAATAATTCACACAGAATATTCTTATCCTAATAATTTGCACATGGTTATATGGTTTTAAATATTAATACGAATCATTATCAAACAGACCGTAGATAGTATCTTCAAGGTACTATCATTTCACTTCAGAGTGGCCCTTGAATTAATGGCAATGAAGGAGTAATTAAATGACTTTGTCGGTTCAAAAATATATCAATACGTGTTGGCTTATTCATTGAGGCAATTAGGCTTAATATCTGAATTTGCTCGACAAAGATGGCTTTGGCATTTAATAACCCAAAATGACGCCACAATATTTTTTTTTTATTTCAAGCAACTATACAGTTTCAAGCAACAATTCAATCTTACAATTCCTTTGTATATAATTATTACGTTAATTAATTATTCCTAATACATAATTTGTAAAAGATTATATGGCTTCATATATTCCTATCTAATATTAAAAATTTACAAGCAATTATATTATTTGAAGTCATTAATTTTTAATAAAAATAATTATTTGCGAACAATCATACATCATTAATCAGCAATTCTAGCTAAATTGCAATGACAATGTTCAAAGAGTCAATGTAAAAATTAGCGCTAAATTTTTCGAAAATGAAATTACCAATTGATTATTCACATACAGATTATATGTATATCCATTTAACTGTTTGGGTTTTGTAATTTGGTCTAATGGTATCTCAACTCTTGTGGGTTATTTAAAGCTAAAACATGCGCACATATATATAAAAGTCAATCATTTCAAATAAACAAACATTCAATGTTTAGATTTAAGAGCAAATTTTTAGTAATCATCTCAGATCTATTTGACTGATATATGGGAGTCTAGCAAGTACGAGTCCAGTCAACTGAGGCTGAACAATACACTGATTGTATTTCTGCATAGGTGTAATACGCCGATCGTAACGAGTGTCCTCGATATGACACAAAACAATCTGATTGCGAGGTTGGTTTGGTTTGGTTTGGTTTTATGGCATATAAAACATTGTTAGCTACTTAATATCAAATCCATTTATATACATATAAACAGTTCTATTTCAAATAATCCAGTCTAACATAAGTACACAGTTTAAATATCAAAACCATTTCTATTTCAAGCAATTAATTTTGTATTAGCACAGTTTAAATCTCAAACAGTTGCTGTTTGACACATAGATTGGGCCGTATCAGGTTCTAGCACCCTTAGCAAGAGTCGACCTGGGGGCAATGGCAATGAAGGGTACTCCACATTCCCGAAAGGTCCAGCATGAATAGAGTGTTTACCAATGGTCCAGGAAATCAGGGATCAATGCCAAGTCGAGTCATACGAAGACTCAAAAATAGTACTAGATGCCACTTTGCTTAACACTCAGCATTACAAGGTAAGGTGTAAGGGTAAAGTGGAGAAATCAAGGGAATGGGGTTGCGCCCTCCCCTACACCTCGGTGTTGTAGCTATTGAAAAGGAAACCTTCAAGTTACCCTCGACTAAGGTCACCAACTTTACATCTATCCAGGGAATGGAGTAGCGCCCTCCCCTACACATCGGTATAGTAGCTATTGAAAAGGGAGCATTCCGATCACCCTCGACTAAGGTCACCAACTTGAATGTTTTAAAGGATTACTATTTAATAAGAATAATTTCCAAACTCATCTTTTTGACCATAAATAAGATATAAACAGGTACTACTCCTCCAGGTCGGATAGGACCAGAAAGGAAGGGCAATGGAGAACTCCACACTCCTTAGAACACTATAACCGAATACATTTAGGATTTGTTTTGTCTTTTGGTTTAATGATATTTCGATACTTGTGGGTTATTCAAACCTAAAATCTGATTTGCAAGTAAAAGCGAATACTTTGTTGTTAAAAGTATTTTTAAACGAGTCTGACTTCATTTCTTTGCACTAAGTTAAAGTATTGCTAATACTAATAATACCATTTGATATTAGTGATTTATTTGTACACAGTTTAAATAGTTTTAAAATACTACAACGAATAATTCTATTCAATAGTAATAATGTGTGTACACGCTTTAAAACAGTTTAAAGTACTACAAGTAATAATTCTATTTATTACTAATAATTTGCTTGTACACAGTTTAAACAGTTTAAAATCCTACAAGTAATAATTCTATTTAATATTAATAATTTGTTTTTATATTGTTTAGTTTAAAATACTACAAGTAATAATTCTATATAATGTTAATAATTTGTTTGTACACGCTTTCAGTAGTTTAAAATACTACAAATCATAATTCTATTTAATATTAATAATTTGTTTTTAAATAGTTTAAATAATTTAAAATATTACAAGTAATAATTCTATTTGATACAAATAATTTGTTTGTCCACTGTGAATTATTTAAGTATTGTTATCTAACACTAATAATTCTATCTAATAATCATCAAATTGAAATAGTTTCAGATACTGCTATCTCAGCACAGTTCACCCAAAGCCACCGTCTTCTTGCACCTTTATGATAAAACAGCATTGGCTACATTTTTTTGCCACAAGAGCAATTTGAATACGATCGGTATTATCATTTATAAGTGGTAAAACTAGACATAGCCAGCCGATTGTCTCATTGGGTACCCCTTTCATATGGCCTTGTGCCACATCTAAGCAAAAAGCTTAGTAAATTTCCATAGCCAGCCGATTGACGGGATCGAGTCTCTTTAAGCCCAGTAAGGGCTAAGGTAGAGTGCTTTAGCTCACGTGAACACTTGGGTTTGCATGGACACAGACTGCCCAGCAACAAGCATCTCGTCCTGAAGCATAACAGGTCGCCACCCACGGTCAACAGTTAACCTCATTCTGGTCTTATTCATCCAGTAGAGATGTAGACAGTATATTCTCAAGCCCCAGTTGACAGGGTGGCTGATAAATCTGAACTCAAGTCGAAGACGTTAACAAATCCGTACACTCGGACGTTCTTGTTTCTTGCTTCTTATGAGGAGCTGATATTCAGTCATCATCATCAGCAGCATCATGATCGTCATTTAAAACTTTGTGTTGGTGAAAAGTCTCGACGGAATAAACTTTTCCTTGACGTCTGAGAGCATCTGTCAGTTAAATTATTCTTGAATTTATGTAGAAATTCCAACAGGACAAACCAGAACAGATAAAACGCACGCATCTCCCAACTCCTCGCTCTTTCACTCTTTTGGGGTTTCTGTCACTCGTCTTACGGCTAATCAGTATGCATATATTCAACGCAGAGCACCGTTCCTAAATGTGTTGTATGCGAGCCTACTAACACGCACATTCAATCTCATTGCAAACTCTTCACACAGATGATTGTCAATACTGACACAATATAACTGTACGCAAATAACAGCCTCGTGTGAATTGTATAATGATGTCTTTTGTGCACTAATTTATATTCCTTTCCATTTGACAGTTTCAACGCTTGCAACGATATTTAATAGCGTATATGTGCATTTTATAGTCTTATTCAAAGTTGCATATTTCCCAATTATCATTATTTTATTACTACTTTTACTTCATCTTGTTATTGTTGCTTTTAAAAAGAAAATTCAACATTCTGGTTCGATACGCCCTTCATTATTATTAGTATTTTATTACCAGTCTTATTACATCTTATTATTGTTGGCTTTTTATTATTGTCAACATTCAGATTCTATACACACTGGATGTTCAGTGGTTATTATCGTAGAAAATAGACACGGTGAACCGAGTTCAAATCTTAGACTAGAATTTTTTTTTTGCATTTCGCTAATGCTCTTGAGGAAGGAATGTATCCAACTATTCTGGCTCAAGCAATACGTAATAAGTAGGTCAGACTTGACTCTTTGACTTTGATCGGGCTACTTGTCTCGGAGAAGGAAAACTGAATTCAAACCTGCTAAACTACGCTTAAAAATTGACCTTGTGTCACATCCTGCTCGTGTGGAGTGGTTGTATAAATACATACACGCTTCCTTATTGTAAGCATTTTATTACTAGTTTTACATCATCGTATTATTGTTGCTTTTTTTTAATCTCAACTCCAGATTCGATAGACTCTTCATTATCAATAGCTTTTTATTATTAGTTTTAGGTTGGTTGGTTGTTTGGGTTTTATGGCATATCAACCTTTGTTGGTTATTTAATGCCAAATCCATTTTTATACATATAATCAGTTCTATTTCAAACCAATTCAGTTTAGCATACAAAAAGAGTTTTATTTCCAACAATGCAGTTTAGAATAAGTACGCAGTTTAAATGCAAGTACAGTTTAATTGTCAAAAATTTCTATTTCAAGTTATTCAATTTATCAAACAGTTCTAATTCCAACAATTCAGTTTCGTACTGGTATAGTTTTTGTCCATACACAGTTAAATGTCAAAACAGTTCTATTTCAAACAATTCATTTTAGCATAAGTACGCAGTTTCAATGTCAAGAACAGTTCTATTTCAATTAATTCAGTTTAACATGTACGCAGTTTAGTTCTATTTGACCCATAAATAGGACCCTACAAGGTGCAGCCACTCCAGGCCAGAGTGGACCCGGGAGTGATGGCACTAAAGGGGTGCTCCACATTCCTCAAAGCCTCACCATCAGATTGTTTAGTGTCATATCCAGGACACTCATTGGGGCAGTCTTACCCCTCTTCGGAGATGCAGTCGGTGTATTCTCCAGCCCCAGCTGACAAGGCAATTATTACTTGTACTTCATTTGTTTCTTTTTTTACGGTTTGAGTAACTCCATATTATTACAACTGTTAAATTACTAGATTTACTTCATCCTATTATTGTCTTTTTTTCTGAAAAATCTCAACAATCAATATGAATTTTGCTAGTTCTTCTTGTTATGGTTGTTTTTATCACATCAGCTTGGGTCAAAACTCGGGGATTTGTATTCCTAATGAGAAGGTACTAATAAGTCTAAAATATCTTTACAAGCAGAATTTAAAGAAAAATAAGTTGAAAGTAATTTTCATTTCAACCGCATTATATGAAACTTTAGGGAAACTCAGTGAATTTATACGTATTGTTATAAACACTTGAATCTTGTTAGTAGATATTCGCTTTTGGAAATCGGTATTTATGATAAGTAAATTAAATTAGCAGTAACCACTTTCCACGATAAAATGATTTGATACTTTTCGTGGTAATAGGTAATACATTTGAGTTAGGATTACAATCAGAAACACACTCAGCCAAGAAATCCTACAAACATCCAAGCATTTTTATACAAGTACTGAAAAGCGGTGGCTAAGGATCAGCTGCACCAGCAGAAACAATTTAGGAAAATCCTAACAATTTATTAATACACATGAAATTATATGTCCGATGTAGGTGAACTTGTCCTGTTGTTTCAGAGAGCCACATTTAAGTGTGTCAATGTCTCCTTTTAGATTGATATGCGACTAGCGAAGGCATGGACTCCTATTGATAGGTTATCGATCGTATGGAACTCAAACCTATAAAATAAAAACAAACGCAATTTTTACCGAGCAGCAGTCCTGTCAATTCTACTATATAGATACACCACATGGACGCTGACAAAGCTTATTATAGAAAAGCTTGACGGGAATGGCACCAGAATTCTACAAGCTATATTGAATAAATCCTTGAAGCAACATCCCACAAAACAGCAGCTGTAACTCCCATCTCTAAAACCATAAAAATAAGACGAACAAGACATGCGGGGCACTGTTGGAGAAATAAGGACGAACTCATATACGACCTTCACCAAAGGACACCATCACGCAGACGTGAAAGTATTGAAGAACCAACTAGAACTCACCTACAACAGCTCTGTACGGACACAGGGTGTAGTCTAGTGGACCTGCCAGAAGCGATGGATGACAGAGACAAATGGCGAAAGTCAGGAAACTCCGTGATAGCAACAAGACATGATATATATATATATATATATATAAAGAGGCGTTCGTGGTTGATTTGTTATTGTCGTTGGAAATGGATGCGGCGATTCGAGTTCAAATCCTGGACGAGGTTGTTTGCATTTTACAAATCGTTTGGGAAACGTATGATTCCAACTAATTTCTCTCCAGGTCGAAGGACATACTGGTATAGTAACGACTTTAAATTTCGCATAAAATTGACATTAAGTAGCATCCTGTTTCTGCAGAAGAGTTGGGTATATATTTATTTGGTTGGTATGCCATTAAACACCAGCCAACAACAAAAATCTTCAATCCCTGTTGAATTAGTGAGAGAGAAAGCCGGAAAATATGA
The DNA here is from genome assembly GCA_963585895.1 of Sepioteuthis lessoniana. Lineage (NCBI taxonomy): Eukaryota > Metazoa > Mollusca > Cephalopoda > Myopsida > Loliginidae > Sepioteuthis > Sepioteuthis lessoniana. Next base: position 45,768,259 of record OY757912.1, on the reverse strand, counting down.
AAATATTATATTAGCATTTTACTTCATTTTTTACCGCTTTTTATGATATGCTTCAGTTGAATTCATTACTCATCATCATAATTCTTGAATGATGATATTGAGGTAAGTGATTTACGAGGTGCTTTCAATATGTTTCCGGACTTTTTTCTGCCGGCATTTAAAATTGTTGTAGACTCTTGAAAATTCAGTATATTATTTCTATACATCATATGAGATGACTAACCAATTTTTATGATTCCAGCTTCAAATGAACAGCTACAGTAGCAATTGGAATACACCCTACTAAAGCCTGATTGTCACAGTTGGTGAATTTTAAAAATGCAATCTGAACGTGCGGACACTTTAGAAGAACGATATGCAATAAAATTCTGTTTTAAACTTGGAAAAAAGACGACAGAAACGTATGAAATGCTTCAGACTGCTTTTTGACCATTTTGCATGAATCGAGCATCGGTTTTTGAGTGGCATAAGAGATTCAAGGAAGGCAGAGAGTCTGTGAGGGATGATGAGAGGTGTGGGATGAGTAAGGAAGTCAGAACGCCAGAGTTGATTGGCCATATAAAGAATTTCATGAATAAGGACAGTCGTGTGTCTATAAAGACAATAAGTGTACAGTTTGATGTTAGTGTCGGAACTGTACACACAATTATTCGCGAGGAACAGTAGATGCGGAAGATTTGCGCGAAGTTTGTCCCGAGGCTGCTCAGAGAAGATCAGAAAGAAAGACGTTGTCATGACAGCAGAGAGATGGTCGAGCTGGTCAATTCAGATCCCGCAGTTCTTGATGCTCTGGTGACCTGCGATGAAAGCTGGACCTACTGATATGACCCAGAGACCAAGAAACATAGTTCCCAGTGGAAGCATGCTGGCTCTCCCAGACCCAAGAAGGCCTGTCAGAGCAAATCCATCCACAAACCTTTGATGATCACTTTTTTGACAGCACTGGCATGATCCACATGCACTGGGTTCCCACTTGACAGACAGTCGACAAGGAATACTATGTTGAGGTTTTAATGGAGTTCAGGAAGATTCCGTCGGAAGCGGCAAGCACTCTTCAAATCGGGTCAGTGGCATTTCCAACAGGACAATGCACCAGTCCACAACTCCATTCTTGTCACAGACTATTTGACCAAGATGGGCATCAAGACATTTCGTCACCCTCGCTATAGTCCAGACCTTGCTCCCTGTGACTTTTGCTTATTCCCTAAGCTCAAGGAAAACGTTAGAGGCTGTTGTTATGAGACAATTGAAGAGATGAAAGAGGCTGTGACACGCTCACACAAGTGTATTTCCTTGGGGCCTTCCAGAAGTTTTTGGAACGGTAGAACAAGTGCATTGCAGCCGGAAGAGATTACTCCGAAAGGGTCTAAAGACTTATGTGTGCACTATCAATAAAAGTACCCATACGAAAAAAGTCTGGAAACTTATTTAATAAGCCTTGTAATTATGCAAAAAAGCACTCAAAAGTAAATTTGCAACACAAACTAAAAGCGACGGAGTTTCCTTGATTAGCGTGCGAGTCTTTGACATAAGAGTAAGCGAGTTCAAACTCTTGTCGTTCAATTAAATTTACCTTTGGATTAATAGCTTTGAGAAGGTATGCACCCCCTTATCCTTTCCAGCAGTTGGTTAAATATTTCCACTACTGTTCTTCTGAAATGTTGGCTTTGGCATTAAATAACCTACGAAGGTTGATATGCCATTAAATAAAGAAACCAAACCAAAACCAACCGTAGTGTGGTGGGGTGCGACATCCTAGTTAGTGAGTTCGAATTCCAATTACGCCTTAACATTTACTTTCTCACGCCAAAGCCATCCTTGTTGAAGAAATGTAGTTGTAATATTTAACCTGTATCCAGGGAATGAGGGGTTCATACCTTTCCCAATGTTATTCGTCCGATAATGAACGTAATAGCACTACTGGAGATTGAACTCGCAGTAAAGTACTTTAGCAGTTACACTACGGGAACTACCCACAACATTTCCTTGGATTTGTTTTCCACAAAATATTTTATTTTGATAAATCAATAGTATCTTTATTCAAAGTAGTTCATTGTCTAAAAACCTTTTAAATGTTTCTGATAAATTCTGTATTACTGTAAAAGAACGCTTCGGATTTTCATACGAGGCATTTTTCAGTGACTTTTCAATATCTTGAAAAACTTACTTTCAAGAATTTCTCCATAACAATAAACAAATAGATTGTTTGTTTGTTCGTTTGCTTGTGTCCTATGGCATATCAACCTTTGTAGGTTATTTAATACCAAACCCGTTTTATACGAAATAAACAGTTCTATTTGAAACAATTCAATTCAGCATAAGTACACAATCTATTTGTACAAAACATTTCTATTTCAAGCTATTCAGTTTTGTCAAACAGTTCTAATTCAAACAACTCAGTCTAGTTTAAATATAGTTTTTGTGTACTCACATTAAATGTCAAAACTGTTCCATTTCAAGCAATTTAGTTTAGCATAAATACACAGTATATTTGACGTATAGATAGGACCCTGTCAGGTGCTACCACTCTTGGCCAGAGTGGACCTGGAAGAGATCGCAATAAAGAGGTAGTCCGCATTCCCCAACGCTCCAGTATTCCTGTAACTTCACTATCGGATTGTGAAATGTGGGAGTGTCTTACCTGTCTGCTGAGAAGCAGTCAGTGTATTCTACAGCCCCATCAGAAAGTAGATTTTAGAATAATCAATCTATATTTTTCGTTTGGGCAAAGCAAAACAGTATGAGAATTTTAAGATTGGAATAGTTTTCATTTTTTTAAGAAAACCATTTTTCGTCTTTTAGTTTTGCTGAGTAGGGAAACCTCCAATGATTTAGACTTTATGATGGTCTGAATTATGCACATTAAAATGTAAGACCACATAAAGATTTGGGTGTCCTCGTGGTGTAATGGTTAAATCGATGAACTGCGGAATCGTAGTACGCGAGTTCGTACTCCAGTCGCGCTATTACGTTCACTTTCGGGCAAATACCCTTGGGAAAGGTATGAACCCCCTTATTCTCCCTCCAGCTATGGGTAAATAGTAGGACGGACTAGGTTCTTGAGCCTTGGTGAGGCAACTAGTCTAGGAGAAGGAAAACTCTGAATTCAAACCTGTTAAACTCCGCTTAAAAACTGACCTTGTGTCGTATCCTGCCCAAGCGGAGGGGTTGGTAAATAGTACCACATAAAGATTTTAAAGAAATGTTCAAGTCAGGCCAAGACAGTGTTCAACTTATCCTTTCCACAAGAGAAAAAATGGAATGTGAAATAGATTTCTATGAAAAGATCTGAAAATGTTTCAATGCATAAAAAATCGGAGGACATTTTTGCTTTGAGTTACCGAAGAAAAAGACCAGGACAAGTGTCTCTTCCGCTTCCGGTGGTGAATAATTCTTTGAATGGATAAAGTGTTAATAAGCAGTGTTACCGTAAGAAATGATTTTGTTCAAATGTACTATTTGAGGGGAATATCTTTTCTATTGCAAATCGGCCAAGTTTTTTTAGTTGCTAATAACACTCGTTGTTTGTTCTGTAAATGCTGAAGACAATATACCATGTATCCGTAAAAGGTTATGTAGACAACAAAAACAAATAGTTCGAATATCCGAATAAGTCTTCATTTGCAACTGTTTGCTGGATCTGTTATCATACTACCCCAAGCAAAAATTATGGAATACAAACACTTATAGGATTTTTACCATATTTCTGCCGGTTGGATTTTAAGGCATATCAATCCTTGTAAATTATCTAATGCCAAAAACTGTTTATATATATATATATATATATATATATATATATATATATATATATATATATTGGCAGCATTTCTTCATTAATACAAATTTCGTTGAATATAATTGACATTTTCTGTCTACATATTTTCTTGTTGATCCTTTCATATTGCCGTATTGATTTTATAGTATTCGGCGGGAATTGATTGATATATTTTCATAGCATAGCATTTAAATATCATTCATGAACAACAACAGAATTACGGAAAATTCTCACCGAAAACATAATAATATCAGAACATCAAAATAACAAACAAAAACTACAGATTCTCGAAGCACTACATATTAGAAACATGCGACCCAAACTTAACAGAATTAAGTTTCTAACTAGTGCTAATGTACTTAAATGTCTTTAGCTACTGACACTATTTATAGAACAATTTAAAAAGTAAACGCTACACCCTGCAACGGCCCTGATGCTCTGCTTCTTACAAAGTAGTAATGTACATGCAAAAATTAGATCCCTTTTGTAATACATCCTCCCTGATGATGGCTCAAAGTCAGGCAGAAAGTACTTAGGAAATAGAAAATTATGTAAAATATATCAATCAATTCCCGCCGAATACTATAAAATCAATACAGCAACATTAAAGGATCAATAAGAAAATATGTAGACAGAAAATGTCTGTTATATTCAACGAAATTTATATATATATATATATATATATATATATATATATATATATATATATATATATATAAATCATTTGCAAACGAATAGTTTATAGGTAATATTTTAAACAATCCCGAAATCATTTGTTTCCTCACATTCATTGCTATCTGATACGAATAATTATATCTAACATTAATCATTTGTTCATACTCAAGTAAATGATTTCAAGTATTGGTATATACCACCAATAATTCTATTCAACATTATTCATTTGTTTGCACACAGATAGTTTCACGTATTGCTATGTAACACTAATAATCAAATTTATCATACCATTTGTTTGCATAGAGTTAAATAGTTAGTTCCATTCATTTAACTCACAAATAGGAACCTAAAAGTTACTACCAGGCCGTTTCAGTGTGGACCAGGATTTAATGAAGGAGTACTTCACATTCCACAAAATTTAAGATTGAAAACTTCTCTGCAGATGTTTTAGTGTCATATCAAGGATCCTTGTTGGGGTGGCGGTCTTACCCATCAGTCGGCGTTTCTACAACCTCAGCGGTTAAAAATATCCATGTATGATTTTTTTTGTTGTTTTAAAGAGGCAAAACACTTTTTGTGTAACAGGTGAATATTCTGGCTTCATAGAATATTCCTTTAGGATAAAAAGATTAAGTTATCAAAATTAATGTATAATTTCTTTCCAAGCAATGTAGAAGAAAATATGGAATAATCTAATGTTGAGGAAAAATAAAAGATTTTTTAATTTGTACTCCTAAAACATACTAACCAAAATCTAGATACGCAAATATGTCTACTGTTAAAATGCAGTTCTTGCAGAACTCAACAGGCAGCTGAGCATACCTAATTGAAATGTTTGTTTTGGTTACTTTGCTTAACGGCATATCAATCTTCATGGGTTATTTCATGCCGAAGCTATCCTTATAGCGCAAACACAGTGAGACTTTTTAACCCATAGCTGGCTTGATAAGGGATTTCATACATTCTCCCAAATTGAAAGAAAACAAAAGGACTATATATGAAAAAAAAAATGGAAAGGATAATAAAACTCATTGCAAAAACGCAATTCACTTGAGAGTCTCATCAGCTGGTTCTACAATTAAGTGCAAATAAAAAAGAAATGATTGGTTTGTTTGGTTTGTTGGGTTTTATGGCATATCAACCTTTGTAGGTTATTTAACGCCAAATACATTTTTATGTAAATAATCTGTTCTATTTAAAACAATTCAGTTTAGCATAAGTACACAGTTCAATGGTCAAAAACATTTCCATTTCTAACTATTCAAGCAGTTGTATGTAACAATTCGGTTAAGCGTAAATACAGTTTAATGTCGAAAAACAGTTCTATTACAAATAATTCAGTTAAGCAAAAGCACGCAGTTTAAATGTAAGTACGGTTTAATTGTTAAAAATCATTTCTATTTCAAGCTATTCAGTTTTACTCAAACAATTCATTTTAACATAAGTATGCTGTTAGTTCTATTTAACCCATAGATAGCGCCCTATCAGGTGCTATCGCTCCGGGCTAGAGTGGACCCGGGAGCAATGGCAATGAAGGGGTACTCCGCGTTCCCAAAGGTCCAGCATTGCTGGAACCTCACCATCAGATTGTTTAGTGTCATATCCAGGACACTCGTTTGGGGGGGGGTCTTACCCCTCTGCAGAGAAGCAGTCGGTGTATTCTACAGCCCCAGCCGACTGGGCAAAAAAGAAATTGAGTGATTAAGAAAGGTAAACATGAAGGTAAACCACGAAAGGCATCTGGTGGTAAGACTTTTTCTTAAGCTCTGGGGAGCGTGGATTATCCGTTTATAACCATTAATCCCAAATCTATTCTGATCTATTATGGTTCAATTCACGTGTCAAACATATCTGTTTGGTAATTATTTTTTATAAAATAGATTTAATTGAAACCATATATGTGCATATCTGTGCAAATTATTCAAACTAAGAATGGTAATTGGAAGAAATTATTGTTTACTAAGGATTGGTAGTATTAGTAAGTTGAAATCATATAATAGTTTGTAAATTATTATTGTTAGATAGAAATACTTGAAACCATATAACTGTTCGCAAATTACTATTATAAAAAAAGAATATTTACTTCCAACCATACAGCATAATATTAGAATTAGATATGAAAACGCGATAACATGTTTGTGCAAACAAATGGTCATTATTATAATAACAAAAAACGGTGGTTGCAAGGGAATGGGGAAAATATAAATAATTATGATAATAATCACCGGCTCATTGGTCTAGTGGGTAGAGTGTTCGCCAATGGTCTAGGAAACTTTGGTTCAATCCCAGGTCACGTCATACCAAAGATTTTAAAATGGTACTTGATGACTCCTTGCTTAACACTCAGCGATAAAAGGTAAGTATCAAGGGTAAAGTGGAGCAATCCAGGGAAAGGAGTTGCGCCCTCCCCTACACCTTGGTGTAGTAGCTATTGAAAACGGAGCCTTCTAGTCGCCCTCGACTATGATCACCAACTCATGATGATAATCAAACATGTTCAAATGAATCATGATCTTGTTTAAACGATTAGGAGCTATCTCCTCCTTAAGCGGCAGGGGTAGACAAGTTCATATACGACGGCAGCAATATGTCAATATATGCCTCGAAAGAGGTGTACTGCAATCGATTGGTTATCAATAATATGATCTATCCTATAAAATAAAAGGGGTGTTTCTTCCAAGCTTTCGTTGTGTCAATACAACGGAATGGATGTACATCATTGATGGTAACAAAACGCATGGAGTGAAAGCTAGATGGGAACTACACAAAAATGCTACGTTCTGTTTTGAAAAAAAATCCACAAAACAGCTGCTAAGCGGTTATTTAGCTCACATGGATATAACAATGTAGGCTGACTAGCGGAAACAATCCAATCCTTATTACTGGAGATGTGGGTACAGGAAGATCATCTGAATGGGAAACGGGTCTCATAGGAGATCGAAGGTTGGGATATTTGATCTTTTTCCTTGAGGATGCATTGAAACCAGTTATATTATTTAAACAAAAATAACAATCATCTGCGTAGTTTCGCAGCTCTCTCCAAACCATTGGGACTGCAAAGTTGAAAGCCGCTTTCTTGCCATTAAACCATGCAGTTAGTCCATTGTAGCAGGGTTTACAACAGATGTGTGGAGCCCAAGACTTGTTCTGATCACCAATTTTACTGTCAAAATAGTGAAAGTAGGCGGTTTTGAGGAAGGTTCGACGCTGTGCAACTGTTGTGAAGTCCCCACACACGTAGCAGAAAAAAGTGGCCTTGTTGAGGAATCCTCGACATTTTGACGTGCTTGAAGCCGTTGGAGAATCTGAAAATATAACAAAGTAAAACTAAATGTGCATTTGAAAATGTAATACTAATATTTAGTAACCCAAAAGATGTGTAACACGATAGTTGAGGGACACCAACCTCCTGCGCCGCCTGCGAGACAACCTCTTCCAATGACTGCCAGAGTGTGGATGGAGACCTGCTGCCTTAACTGTCAAAACCCGTCTTGATATATATATATATATATATATATATATATATATATATATATATATATAGATATAGATATAGATATATATATATATATATAATGTAATGCTATCACTAACATTTCGAGCATAAGAACTAAAAAATAAGCCATAAGTTTCACAATATTAGAATTAACCCTGAATTCATATACGCCTTTATGTACCGTATATGCACAAAATGCACACTATGCATATCTAAAAAACTAGAGGTGATGAGTAAGAACGGATTTCAAATTTGAATTCAGCACCCTCAAATTAGGTAAAAACGAGTATTTTTGCACTTGTCTCAATTTCTTTGTAAACCAGTGTATAATCTTTTCCGATGTTAACTTTCTTTGTTTAATGGCATATCAACTCTTTTTAGGTCATTTAATGTCAAAGCCATTCTCCTAGAAGAACTGTAGTGGTACTATTTAACCCATAGTTGGGAGGATAAGAGGGTTTATACCTTTCCCAAGGGTATTTGCCCGAAAGTGAACGTATAGCGCGACTGGAGTATGAACTCGCGTACTACGATTCTGCAGTCCATCCCTTTAACCATTACACCACGAAGCCACCCCCTTTTTAGATGCTAATTAATTATGGTTAGTAGTCATCGACATTATTAATCAATGCTTAAATATTCTTTGCACCATTTAAGATCAACCTTCATACAACTAAGCATCTGTGTGAACGCAAAAATATACCGTAGTTGTACTGTGTCAGACCAGAAAAAGAAAAGAGATAGTTCAACCTAGCACTGTAAAAAGGAAGCCTCAAACGGCAAGTGTTATATAATTGCGGAAGGATTTTATTTTCATATCATCGTTTTTGTTGGTTATATCTTATCATTCGGTTTGGTTAGGCTTACAACTGTTCGGCTATTAGCGCAGGTGTTCACGCTCATGCGCGGAGGATGTTACAATCACAAATGTCATAATAAAAACTCCAGATGGGAAATGAGACTGGGGTGTGAATGACGTCATGCCAGGAAGCGATGGGCTGGTAATTTTTGGTGATTTTTGAAAAAAACATTTAGTTGAGATTCGACTCTGGGCGAAGTGAGTTAAGATTTGTCTCTGGGCGACGCCAGAACAGCTGAGGTCTACGGGATGCACGGCCCGTTTGTCGGGTCAGTGAGTTGAGATTTTGACTCTGGGCCGAGAGTTCAGTTGGGGTTGACTGAAGAACGATTTAGTTATAGTCAGCATCGTAAAAATTGTGTCTGTCTCTCCTCGGGTCGAAAAACTAAAAGTCGTGGCCGTACAGCTGTTATTTCGTGGGGTATTGTTTCCTCGATTTGTTCAATAAAGTTCACAGCGGTCTTGTGTAGTTCCCATTTTTACTTTGGATAACCCATAAGCGTTGATACGCAATACTACAATAACCAACCAACCAACCTCCTACTTGTATATCTATTATGATGCATCCTAAATTCAAAAGGTTTCCTGGAACTCCGGTTCAAAATTTTCCTTTTGACCTTATCTATCTATCTAAACAGGAATTTACTATAAATAAAGTGTTGATATGCCAACCAACCAACGAACGAACCAACCAACCAACCATATACTTACATATCAAATAGGATTCATCTTTAACTAAAGCCTCTGGTTCAAAGCACGCTTTTTTTTCATTATATATATATATATATATATATATTTTACGTGTGTGTGTGTGTGTGTGTGTGTGTGTGTGTGCAAACTTTCGTGAATATGTCGAGTGAATATGTTGAGCTAGTGAACCCGGAACTGTCAGTGTAACATTGGCAGTCACAATTTTCAACTCGGTAAACGCCGCATAAAGAAATAAGGTAATTATCTGTTGGCTGTAAAGCATACAAATTATTTTGGAAGTTGCAGAGTCTGGAAGACCTTGCCGACATTTTCCAACCTGTTGGTTTGTGTGTCAGCGCATGTGCAGTTGACTTGTGCAGTGGATATCTTCGGTTGATATGCAATTGGACAAGTTCTTACGGCTGCACGTTTGTTAATTTGCAACTTGCATCAATGGTTCGTTGCACTTAGGTTTTTTAGGAAAAAAATAAAAACAATATAAAAAACAAACAAAAACAAAAATAAAAGACAAAAACAAAAAAATAAAAATGAATGGGCTAAGAGCATTGGAAGGAAGACTGAATTTGAAATTAAGAATGGAAGGATTTCATAAACAAATAACGAAAAGAAGAAATCATAGGTTTCCATTATAACATATATAGAACATTAGAACATATATATATATATATATATATATATAGGAAGAAATGAGTTGAATCTGTCAGAATGTTCATAGAAAAGGTAAAATCGAAGGAAAATATATTTGATGTTTTGTTTATTTGCCAACATTTCGACATCATTCTTTTTTGGAATGAAAAAGTGTTTTTATCAAATCACTTTAGTATGATAAATTATTTTGATAGATTAACTTTGATTCAATTAGAAGCCTTCATCCGTGCTTGTAGATCTTGCATTGTGAAAAAGCGCATTAATCCAGGTTGATATGTATACATGGTGCATTCAATAATTTCCAGACTTTTTTTTTGTGCAGGCATTTAAAGTTGTTGTAGTCTCTTGAAAATTCACTATGTTATTGCTATACATTATATGAGATAACTGACCAATTTTTATGATTTCAAGTTCAAAGGAACAGCTACAGAAGCAATTGGAATACACCCTACTAAAGCCTGATTGTCACAGCTGGTGAATTTCAAAAATGCAATCTGGACGTGAGGACACTTTAGAAGAACGATATGCAATAATATTCTGGTTTAAACTTGGAAAAAATGCTACAGAAACGTATGGAATACTTCAGATTGTTTTTCGACCATCTTGCAGGAATCGAACATCAGATTTTGAGTGGCATAAGAGATTCAAGGACGGCAGGTAGTCTGTAGGGGATGATGAGAAGTGTGGGAGGATTTGAGAAGTCAATACACCAGAGTTGATTGGCCAAAGGTTTAGGGTTAGGATTACTATGTTGAGGTTTTAAGGGAGTTCAGGAAGAGATTCCTAGGGAAGAGGCCAGCACTCTTCAAATCGGGTCAGTGGCATTTCCACCAGGACAATGCACCAATCTACAATTCCATCCTTGTCACAGACTATTTGAACAAGAGACAGTTCCTCACCCTCCCTATAGTCCAGACATTGCTCCCTGTGACTTTAGGTTATTCCCTAAGCCCAGAGGCTGTCGTTATGAGAGAATTGAGGAGATGAAAGAGGTTGTGACAAAGTTCATTGACACGCCCACGCAAGAGAACTGCCATGGGGCTTTCCAGAAGTTGTTGGAATGGTACAACAAGTGCATTGCAGCCGGAGGAGATTACTTTGAAGGGGACTAGAGTTTCATGTGTGTATTCTCAATAAAAGTGCCCATACGAAAAAAGTCTGGAAAATTATCTAATGATCCTCGTATATTCCGTTTTTTACAAAAACAAAATTTATCAATGAAAATTCTCTCTCTCTCTTTCTCTCCCTCTCTGTCTATATATATGTATGTATATTTATATATATATATATATACATATATTTATATATATTTATGTATACAAATATATATTGATATATATATTAGTAAGTAAAGTTAGCGACCGTTGTAGAAGGTGACACGAAGGCTCCCTTTTCGATAGCTACTACACCATCATGTAGGGTTGGATACAACTCCTTTCCCTTGATTACTCCACTTACCCTTGATCCTGACCTTACAAGTACTTTTTTTGAGTCCTGGGATAGAACTTAGGTCTTCTGGGCTATTGGCGAACACTCTAACCATTAAGCCAACACACACACACACACACACACACACACACACACACACACACACACACACACACACACACACACATATATATATTTATATATATATAATTTCGATTTTTTTTGTGAAAAAACAGAATATACCAGGATCATTAAATAAGTTTCCAGACTTTTTACGTATGGGCATATATAAATATATATGAGGGACGTACTTATTTTTAGACCACTTACAAAGTTTCAATACTGAAGATTTTAGTAATAGTATATATTTTCCGGCATAATGATCTTTCTGGTTTTAGACATAAAAAGTTAAGATAGATTGTATTCAAATTTTATTTTTGCTATTAGAAAGTACAATATACGCCAACTTCTTTGTCATGCCGTCCAAATGCTTACTTTGATGAATAATTTACGCTTGAAGTCTCATCCGGAAGTCCTGCACTGGTTGACTTATTGTTTCGGGTATTCTTGCGATTTCATGACAAACCATTGGTATCGTTTTATAGAGATATGTATATGTGTGTGCATGTATTAGAGTGTATGTATGTCACAGTGACTGTATGTGTGGATGTAGGTACATGTATAGCAATGTATTTGTATGTATGTGAATGTAGATGTGTATAGACGTATCCATGTGGTATGTGTCATCGTGCAGAAGGAAGAAGCAATTTACCCACTACCAGCCTGGCAGGTGAGTAGTTCAACGATGGTTTAAACGAAGAAGCCTTGTCACCTTGAGGCGAACTGCGTTGGTAAACGGGACAAAGAAACAGGATATCCTGAAGAATTCCCGCCTGTCTCGTGATGTAAAATGCCCTAAAACCTTCTGGAAAGTTTTTCTACCCAACTAAAGGTTAAAACATGGGAGTCAGTAGGTTAAAGGAAGATGCCGGAAACAGAAAACTCTTCGTGAGTTTGTGCTAGAGTGATCTGCAAAAGGTGCCAGGGGCAAGTTAGTATTAGCACCGAATGCATGGAATGTCCTAAATAGCACACATACACACCCAAGCAAGTTCAATCCTTCAAACCATGTGTTCATCTTTTCTTTTTTCCTTATCTTTGGTGACTCGTCCTCAGATTTTGTGCAATAAATAGCGTGGGTTGCACCTATGCAATCAGCAGGTGCACTACGGCACTCGAGGTGTATCCCTCAATAGTGGTGCAACGGAACAAGGATTTTTCTTTTCAACATGGTGAAGAAAAAGAGAGAGATAGATAGATAGTTAGATAGATTGAAGGCTGGAGAACACGTCGTGAATTGAAACACTACCGGACGCAAGAGATACAAAGCAGAAGCAGATCAACATTAACAGTCGAGAAAAAATTCAGGTGGAAACCAAACTTCGGAAGAACTTTGAGTGAAGACACTCAGGCTGACTGACAGCTGAAAATTCAACGGTAAAATTAGAATCCTTAACAACAACTTTGAGACACATGATTCCCCTAATGAACTAGGAAGTAAGAAATAAAACCCTTGATTCCAAGCCATTTTTTTGTGTTGGTTATGAAAATCATCATCAATAGGCAATCACGTTAAAAACTTGGATCAAAATCATGCCGGGATCTCGGTTACGAACAGGAAGTAATACGTTAACAATTAATATTACATTAGATCGTCAGTTTTTTCAGTTGCTTTTGATTACACTTTTTTTTATCTTCTGAAGAAGTAATGAAAAGTGAACAGATCTTGAGTTACCTGCTACGTAGTGGTGATAACAATTATAAAAAATCAATTTTAAACAAAATCCAACAATTTTCACCATTCCACGTCGTGATGGTATAAAAATACCATTGGTGCAGCTCAAAGACAACGGTCCCATCCGCTTGTTTGTTTCGATCAGCGACCAATATATCTGGTATAGCGCGCTCTAAGCTATGAAATAGGAACTCTTATTGGACACGTGTATCTCATAGAAGCAATAAATAATCTGCGTAGTCTGCGTCCATATGGACGTTAATAAGAGGAATTGAGTAAAAGTAAGTTGGAAACTACACAAAATGCTGCATTCTACGAGTGCAAAAAGAGACACCCCACAAAACAACAGCTGTACGGCCAATTACCACCCGACGCACAAACCATCCAACTAAAATGAACAAACACTCCAGGAGAAATAGAGACGACCTAAGAGGCGACGTTCTCTAATATCTTACTATACATGGAACTTTTTGGTTGGTCGACTAGCAGGGAGATATATCAATACTGAGCGGGCATTGGATGCAGTCTACATGACCTACCGGGAGCGATAGACAATTGGGACGAATGGCGAAAGAGAGTCGTGAAATTCTGTACTGCCGGTGTGACTTGATGCTGATAGTAATGTCTGGTGTTTCTGTAACAAAAGAAAGTGAAATTAAAAAAAATTATTTTATTTAAAAAGAGGATTTTAGTTTTCAATTTTGTCGTTTCCATTTTTTTAAAATTCTTGATTGAGATTTCTCCAAAGATGCTTTGCATTGTAATATTTTTTCATTATTCAGGGGTAAGACCAGTTTGATAAACACTTTGTTTTGATCAGCAAAAGAGAAAAAGAGTCATAGCCGTCTCTTACTACTTGTGACCCTGATGCTCGATTTCGTGACCGACAACACTAGATTAATCCCGATAACCTTCGCTGTAGGGATGAGAGACCGTCATACTTGAGGGTGGAGGATTTTTGAAAAGTGAATTAGTTATCAGGAGAACAAGCCATGACCTTAATTTCAAGAATAAGTGACATCTCTCATTGACTACGATTAGTCAAAGAATTGACTTTTAGCTTAATAGGCTTGCAAAAACCTCTTCACAGCTTCCTGTTTATGAGACTGGTCATGAGGGAAATTGTCACATCAACAAGAAATTAAGTTGGATGCTTTTATGACGATATGTCTGACTTTCTTTTTCCTGTTTTTAAAATTCGGTTTCAATGATTAGGTTTTGTTGTTTAGTTTAATGGCATATCAACATTTGTGGGTTATTTGGTGCCAAAGACATCCTTGTAGAAGAACTGCAGTTGTACTATTCAACCTATATCTGGAGCAATAAGGGTTTGATACTCTTCTCAAAGGTATTAGTCTGAAACTAAACGTAAAAGCGCAACTGGAGTTCGAACTCGTTTACTTCGATATCACTGTTCTGCACTTTAGCCACTACGCCACGGGGACTCCCCTATATGGTTTTATGTGTTCCTATCTGATACTAATAATTTTAACACAGTTATATAGCTCAAAGTATCTATTCTTATTTGATAATAGGACTCCTTCGGCCTAGTGGGTAGTTTTCACTAATGGTCCGGGAGACCTGGGTTCAATCCCAGATCGCGTCATACCAAAGACTTTAAAATGGTACTTGATACCTCCTTGCTTAATATTCAGCAATATAAAGTACGTATCAAGGGTAGAGTGGAGCAATCCAGGGAAAAGGGTAGCGCCCTCTCCTACACCTCGGTGTAGTAGCAGTCGAAAAGGGAGCCCTCTGGTCGCCCTCAACTACGGTCGCCAACTTTACTTTTACTGTTCCTTTGCATACAAGGGGTCTCGTATGGCGTAGTGGTTATCGCGCTGGACTGCAACTTTTTAGTAAGCGAAGAATAATATGCCACTTAGTAAAGAAAATAAATAAACCTTATTTGTGCTTAGTTAATTATATGGTTTCAAGCATTTCAATCTAATAAATACTGATAATTTTCAAACATCTGTTCCTCTCATATACGAGACACCTGACAGATTATATCATTCCGGATGTTGGCCAGTCGGCTGGGGCTGTAGAATATACCGACTGCTTCTCTGCAGAGGAGTAAGACCCCCCAACAGATGTCCTGCATATGACATCAAATAATCCGATGGTGAAGTTCCACTAACTCTGGAGCTTTGAGGAATGCAGAGTACCCCTTCATTGCCATTGCTCCCAGGTACACTTGTGGTAGCACCTGTCAGGGTCCTATCATTGGGTCAAATAGAACTAAACTATGTTAAACTGAATTGTTTGAAATAGAACTGTTTTTATAAAATTGGATTTGGCATTATATAACCTACAAAGGTTGATATGCCATAAACCCCAAACAAATCAATAAACATTCCGGATCAAAATTGACTTGGAAGGTGCGCATTTTCTGCATGTTTGAGAAGTTTATTTACAGCATCTTCTGACATATAATCCTACAAAAAGTTCTCACATTATAAGTTTGGTTTGCTTGGGCTGGGTTTTATGACATATCAACCATTTTAGTTTATTTAATGCCAAATCTTCGTTATACATATTATGTATGATTTGTAAATGCATAGTTTGCACATAACATTTAAAAAAACAGAACGCAATTGTTAGCAAGGGGCTAAATGGTTACAGATAATTTGGAAGTCAGTAGTTAGTTGGTAATCTTATTTATAAATGAGTCCAAGATAATTTGTTTGCACACAAATGGTACTATTGTTTATACATAGTTAAATAGTTCATAACATCTTAATACGAATAGTTCTGTTTATTATTATTCATTTGTTTGCATTCACTTAAAGGGTTTTAAATATTCCTATCAAACGTAAATAGTTTTATTGTGCACATTTAAATGGTTTAATGCATGGCCATGTGACACAAACAATTCAATTTAGGCGCACAGTTAAAGAGTTTAAAATAACGCTTATCAACACTAATAATTTAATTCAAAATTACTCAATCATCATCATCATCATCATGTCTTGCCGCCAGCATGGATATCCCTGACCCCCTCTCACCACTTCTCCCTATCGTTCATCGCTTCTGGCAGGTCTTCAGGGCTACATCCCGTATTCTCACTTAGCTGCTGTATGTTTGTTCGAGCTGGTCGTCCTGTTTTTGCTTGGCCATATGCGGGGTCCATAGGAGTACATCATTGATGAGTTCGTCCTTGCTTCTCCAGCAGTGTCCTGCGTGTCTGGTTCGTCTAACTTGTATAGTTTTCGTGACGGGAGGCAGTTGGCCGTATAGTTGGTGCCTTGTGGGGTGTTGCCGCCTGGACTTGTTCAATATTGCTCGCAGCATTCTTGTGTAATTGTCGTCTAGCTTCTTCTTCAGCCGTTTAGTTAGCGTCCAAGTAGTGCATCCATATAACAGTATCGATACGACCGCTGCCTGGAAGAAACTGCGTTTCATTTTATCGGTCAGGTCAGATTTTCATATGATCGAGAGCCTATCGATAGCTGTCCATGCTTTCGTTAGCCGTGTGTCGATGTCTTTTTTGGTTGATGAGACGCTGCTTCCTTGGCAGGTGAATTTGTCTACTAGTTTCAGAGAGGCTCCGTCTAGAGTGGAAATGTTGCCTGTTTGGTTATAACACATATATTCAGTTTTGTGTGCATTGACACGGAGTCCAATGCCTGCGGCGGCTCGTTCCAAACTATGCAGCCGTGTTTCGGCTTGATTGGGTGTATTCGCCAGTAACGCTCATAAAGACTCCCAATTCGATTTAGCATAAGTCATTTGTTTGCACACATTTTAAAAGTCAAATTGACCGATTGAGAAGACCTTATCAGGTGCTGTCACTCCCAGCCAGAGTGGACCTGGGAGCAATGACAATGAAGGAGTACTTCATATTCCCCAAAGTTCCAAAGCTGGTGTCTTGCATTTAGATGATTTAACGTCATATATCAGGACAATCGTTGAAGGGCTTTACCCCCCTGCAGGGATGCAATTGGTATATCCCCAGCTAACTGGGCTGTTATATTTGGTGGGGTTCATTTGTTAACGTCATATTAATGACATACGGGTTATCTAATACCGACATCTTCATCAATTTTTAACTGTATTTTTAAATATTTATTTGTATTTTATTGCACTTTTTTATATTTCTCTTTAGTCGTTTTTTGCACATGTGTATGTTTTGAAATATAACTAATAATTAATCCCAGGTCGCGTAAAAAAAAATGGTATTTGATGCCTCCTTTTTTAACACTCAGTATTATAGGGTACGAATCAAGGGTAAGTGGAGCAACCAATGGAAAGGAGTAGTATCCCCCTGCACTCTAGTGTAGTAGCTTTTGAAAAGGGAACCTTTGGTTCGCCCTCAACACCGATCGGCCAAATTACCTACTGATATATGTTATCGATGGGAATCGTGGATTTTTTTTAATTGCATATCAATTTCGTTTGTTATTCAAAGCCGAAGTCACTCATGAAGAATAACAGTGGTGATACAATTTAAATCGTAGCTGGACAGGATGAGGGGGTTCATACTTTTCCCAAGGATATTATTCTGAAAGTGAATGTAATAGCGCGATTGGGTTTCGAACTCGTTTATTACGCTGTCACAATCTAGCGCGTTACCTCGGGTAGTGTAATGACTAGCAAACCTGCTAGAGTGAGTTCGAGTCTCCTTGAGTGCTCCATTAATTCGGTCCTGTGCCAGTGTCACGAGGACTCTCTCCGTATGACATCCGGTCTAAAACTAATATATTTCAATTCATGTGTATGTTTTACAGTAACAATTCCTATTTTATAATTTCATTTGTTTGCATGCAGTTATATGATTTCAACATTCCTATCTAACATTATATAATTAGCAAGGAAATTGAATTACCAGGACCAGAAAATCCGGCAAACACTTGCGCGCGACATATGGAACACTGGGCAGCTGTTTCGACCTTATTAGGTCTCATCAGAAGTGTATACCGTGATCCCCCCCCCCACTGGAAATTGAACCAGCGACCACAGAATGCAGAACCGAAAATCTACCACTGAGCTACTGGTCCACAAGAAAAGAAAAAAGAAAATGTATATTAATCAGCAAGCAATTTAATTGTTTCATATAACGCTTCCCAAAGGTTCGGTAAGGGGGCTGGAGGAGTTAAAAATCAGAAGATCAGCCGAGACCATCTAAACTACAACATTGCTTAGGTCGACGAGAATACTGAGGAGAGTCCTGTTGACTTGAGGAGACTGGCTATCTTTGAAACTCTGATGAAAGACCACCAGCTAACGCTGGTGTGAAAAACTCGCGAGGAGTAATAAAATCGTCCATAGAAAGCAATATTGCTTCAAGAACTTTATTGAAAATTATTTGTATACAATTCAACTGTTTCAAGTATTTTTATCAAACATTATTAATTCTTTAGAATAACTATTTGTATACACACAATTATGGTTTCACATATTTCCTAATTAATACGAATAGTTTGCACACAGTCGTATGGTTTCTGGTTGGTTACTTGATTGGGTTTTATGGCATATCAACACTTGCAGGTTATTTAATGCCAGATCTTCTTTACATATATATATATATATATATATATATGCATGTATGTATATGTGTGCGCGTGTGTGTTTGGACATGTGTAAAGGAATAGTTCGTAAGCAACATTATTTTTAAATGAGTCAGAACTCATTTGTTTGCACACAATTAAATGTTTTCGAGTATTGCTGTTTATTGTTTACACACAGTTAAATAGTTTCAAGTATTGCAATTCGACACTAAAGATTCAAATATTAATCGTTTGTTTGTACAGTTTAAATGGTTTTAAGTACTAATATCTCTTTGCAACTAATCCCCAATCATCACCTTTTAGCTCCTGAAAGATAAAAAAAGGTTTAAGTACTTGTTTGCCAAAAGCGAAGAATACGATAGCGACAATCATATAGGTGCTTGGGCTTGACATGACCGACCGAATGATCGGATTGGACCTCTCTAAACACTCGTATAGCCCAGTAAAGTACAAACTGGACAGTTTCAGGTCATGTAAACACTTTGGCTGCCGATTACAGACCGTTCAGCCACCAGTACTCCGTCTTGACGCATTTCAGGTAGCCATCCAGAGCTAATATGTGTAAGGGGTGGTCTTACCTCTCAGTAGAGTAGCAGTCCGCGTATTCTCCAGTCCCAGTCAACAAAACAATGTATTGTTTCTAGCAGTCTTATTCAATACAAATAGTTTACCCACAGTTGTATGATTTAAGTAACAATTCAAATTGGATTATAATCATTTATTTGCGTAGGTTTGGTTTCTTTGTTTAAAGACATACCAATCTTCGTAGGTTGTCTTATGTCCAGACCATTCTTTTAGAAGAACATTCGGACTATTTAATCAATTTAACTAATAGCTGGGAGGACAATGTGTTCATATCTTTTCCAGGGATATTTGTCCTAAAATGAACATTATAGCGGGATTAGAGTTCGAACTTGTTTACGACTAATTCAAGTATTTTTATCATTAAGGTTTTTCGGACTATTGTCTTCATCTGTATTATTATTTCCATAACGTTTCGGTCGATATGTCCTCCAGCCTTCTTCAGGTGTTTGTCGAACTCGGGAACCTTCACGGAACTTCGAACTACGTCCAGCAGGACACATGGCGTAACGGTTATAGGTGTTGGTTCGCTGAGCTTCTAAGGAGACAATCATCTGAAGGTTGCAGGTTCATTCATCACTACAGACGAGTAATATACAGGAATACTTAACACTTGTACCCGGTTATGGCTAACGGAATCAGAACAGGTGACTCCCGTGGTTTCACTAAAGGACGTAGTTCGAAGTTTCGCGAAGGTTACCGAGTTCGACAAACACCTGAAGAAGGCTGGAGGCCATATCGGCCGAAACGTTGTGGAAATAACAATATAGATAAAGACAATAGTGCGAAAAACCTTAATGATAAAAATCAACAAGCTTCGTCTCAGAAATTTAGACAACTAATTCAAGTATTTCTAATTATTGTTTGCCCACAATTAAATCGTTTAAGTACTGCTATTTGACACCATTCTATTTAATATTAATAATTTTTGTAAAAAAAAGTTTAATGATTAAAAAGTTTTATTTCACCCATACTTAGGGTCCTAACTGGTGCTATCACTCAATGATAGAGTGAACCTGGCAGTAATGGCAATGAATGATTACTCCATACTCTCCGAAGCTTCTGAACTGGATCCTCACAATCGGTGAATCGCGGTCGGTGAATTCAACAGCCAAAAGGAAACTGTAACTTGCTAGCAAGAACCTCTTTTTAAAAATAAAGCCTTTGGTCACTATACAGTTTCTTATGAATTATCTAGAGATACAGTTTACGGTTTTTTCACTTGGCAATGAATGGTATACTCAATACTTTTCAGATATCTAGAACAAGAAACTTACCACAAAATCTAAGGGGGTGTCCTCGTGGTGTAATGGTTAAAGCGGTGGACTGCGGAATGGTAGTAATCGAGTTCGTACTCCAGTTGCACTATAATGTTCACTCTCGGACAAATACCCTTGGGAAAGGTATGAACCCCCTTATCCTCCCAACTATGGGTTAAATAGTACCACTACCGTTCTTCTAGGAGAATGGCTTTGGCGTTTAATAACCTACAAAGGTTGATATGCCATTAAACAAAGAAAGAAAGAAAGAAACAAAATCCAACTTATAATGATATTCAAGAGATAGTGTAGAAAATATTCTCGATGCATTTTATTCCTCGTTGGCAGTGCGGTCACAGATTGAACCCTGTTAGTGATCACTTGGCTAAACCACGTCATCATCACCATGATATATGGTTTGCTCATCGTGGTAAAATATGTTAACCGCATATTTAATACTGATAGTATTCATTAAAAGAAAAAAAAATGCATTGTATGAGGCGTTGCGGGATCGCGAAGAAGCTTGTTGAAGATGTAAAGACCGAGACAAAGTGGAGAGATAATGACCAGAAAAGAAAGGTGTTAAAAAAAAGAAAAAGGAAAAGTAAACAATGGTCAAAGAAAAATCCAACTTACTTTGTCTTTGATGTGGCAAATTTCCTTTGAATTGGTCGCAAAAAATAAGACCGTTCTGTCAACTGGGTCTTTGAACTCGTTGACTTTAACCCCTACAAAGCTGAGAACTCCAAAAAGGGATTTTTTTTTTCACTTTAGTTATTTCAGTTGAAATTACAGATGTTATACTTCTTCTTTACTACATCTCCCCAAATGAACTGCAATGGGCTAAATGTAATCGACATTTACTAGTAAGCATAAGGTATTCATTAAAATTCTACCATAACCGTTTGTATACTCTTCAGCTCTCACATACTGTGAACCTGAGCTCACAAAATTCACTAAACAAGTTGCACACAAAACACAAACTTCACGCGCGAGCACAGACTTCTTTATTTAAAGATATCTCATCCTTCCATGAAAAAAAATGGCGGTGAGTTATCACTTGACAAACAGTCACGTCATTGACATCCCACTATGTTTGACGGAGAAGATAATGAATGTGAGAAGATTTGCAAAAAAAAAAAAAACACTCCCACATAACTTACCCAACTAAAAAAAGAGTAGCTACTAAAAGTTATTATCCTATTATAAAAATGAACTATTTACAAATAAACAATTTATGATGTTGAAAATGGCAACTAACGTGAGGATAAAAAAAACCTTTTTGAATAACTAGTTTAATAAACGAGATTTTGTTGAAGTATCTTTATATCGAATTTTTCTCGATCATGGCCATTTCTGATCTGACGCTGCTAGTTTTTAGTGAGGAGGACTGATTTACCAAGGATCTGGTTTTCCAATTAGCGATTCCGAATTGACCTTTGCACGGAGAAGATTAGTGATTTCAGATTGCAGGCCGTGTGAAAAGCGACCAGATGATGTCTAGCTGGCGGTAACGTTCTGAGAATTCTGAAGAACCTGCGTCTCGGCAGAGTTCCAGCAATATTTCTCTCGCTTTGTAGGAGGCATTAATTGGATGGAAAGGTTATGACATATTGACGAATTCTCTTGCGAATGTTTTGAGGAGGACTTGAACCGCAGTGTAGGGCTTAAGCATTATCAAGTCGATGGCCATTGGCTTTGAGGTAGTCTAATCGGAGCACATAGATTCGTTATTGATGAAATCCGACAAAATATATTAGTTGAAATTCCTTACTGTCATGGCTCTTTATATATATTTCTTTGAATAGGGAATGGGGGAGAGAAAAGAAAGTATGTGAAAGAGGAACGAAGAATTGCATGAAGAGTGAGAAAGAGAGATATTCAGACAGAGACAGAGAAATACTGGGAGGCAGAGAGAGAGAGAGAGAGAGAGAGAGAGAATAAATTTTGACTGGGGATAAGAAAGAAGAGAACAAATTGAGTCATGAGAGAAACAAGAATGGAGTGAAAACAAACTTATGCTACCAAACTTGGTGAGCTGACTTTTATACTTTAAAAGTGGGTGGAATGAGAGTCTGGTAAAGCATAAAAACTGTTCGATGTTTATGGAGGGAGTCCTCATGGTGTAACAGTAAAAAGGAGGAGGGATTTCTCATGGTATAACGGCAAAATGGAGGTCAGCGTCCTCAAAGTGAGCAGTTTCGATCTCCAGTCCCGCTATTACATCCACTGTCATCTCCGCAAATATAAGATAATTAGAATATCTGCTATTCTTCTTCAAGTATGGCTTTGGTATTAAATAACCCACAAAGGTTGATATACCATTAAATAAACACTCCCAAGCAAACCAAGCCAAACGTACGATTTATGGAAGACTTGCTGAATTTGAAAAAAATAATTTTGTGATATCTGAATCCTATCTAAAATCCTACCTACCTTCGGAAAAAGTAATATTATGAGAGGGATGTACAATGATCCCATAAAAATATCTAATATATATATATATATATATATATATATATATATATATATATATATATAAGTAAAGACAGACTTCGTGTAATGAATGATCCCTGATTTTTAACTACAAAAAGTTATATTGCGTGTAATGAATGACCCCTAACTTTTGGCAATGTTAGCCTACAAAAATACTTCTTTAACATCCAATGACATGAAGAGAAAATATTCACATAAACATATCTACCATATATATATATATGTGTGAAGATTGACTACGTTAGCCTACAAAATTATATTTCAACTTCCAATAACACGAAGAGAAACATTCACATAGTAATTAATATTTTTGAAACTACTGTAATGCAAACAAAATCAATGCAATACAGAAAGCCTCTGCTGATGATAAGACAAAAAATAGTGTCCACATAGTGTCATACATTCCTCAAATTTGTCTTTCAATTAATTGTTACATAATCCTACAGTAGAAATTTCAACGTATACATGTTGTTGGATTTTATCAATAACAAATATATGTGCTCAGATTAGACTACCACAAAGCCAATGGCTATCAACTTGATGATAATTAGTCCAAGAGCGGATATCTACTACGGCTTTAACTGCATCGGTCACATGGTATGCCCACCGAAAACTAGAACGTTCTAAAATATTGTTAAACATTTGACTCATCTTAGTAGAAAGAAATGAATCTGAGGAATTAAAAAAAAGAAGAAATCAGTCACTATAAAGAAAGAATTGAAACAGAAAAGTGGAGATATTGATGAAAAAAGAAAGATGAGAGGAGGGTGGAAAAAATTAACGAAGAAGGAAACAACAGATAATAATTCAATATACTAGGTGTTTAACATTTTGGGAGTTCCTTTATGATATGATTTTAAAAGCTTCATCTGTTCATTATCCCTGTCAATATATTACTGGAATTTTTCTTCGGTAGTTTCCCGAATATCAGTTCTGCTTTTCCGATATAAAAACATACTTCTATAGAAATGAAGCAGTTTATTGTGCCGCAATATAACACTTGGGCATATCATAGAATAATATTAACCAGTGTTCACAATTCTGGGCTAATATTTTAAAAAAAATTAAATCGGCCATTGTATCCATGACTCAGTCTAATTTTCCGCTTGTCTGACCCAATGTTTTTCCGCGTTGCTTTGCTAATGCCTAAACAAACACTTTTTTTTTGTCAAGATAAGGACATTTTTATTTTGTTTACTACCTATAACATTTGTACATGTATGCACAGGTGCTATAAATAAAATGTTAAGTAAAAAACATTGTTTTCTCAACTAATAGCTTTTGTTTATATTTAGCTAAGCTGAGATCATCGTTACAGCAGCGTTACGCTTTGAAACAAATTTAGCTTGAACATTTCAAAAACATCTCTTGTAATGAGGTAAAACATTGATCTTAAAAAAACTTTCATTACACGAGTCTATTAAATATAGAGATGTGTCTCGATGTAAGTTTGGGTTGGCTTGGTTTGGTTTATGGTATATTAACCATTGTAGCCTATTAAATGCCAAATCCAGTTTATACATATATTAGAAATCTATTATTTATAAACTCAAGTCAAAAAAGTTAAGTGGTTACAAGTATTGGTATGTATCACATGTTAATTAAAAATTATTTATTTATTTACACACAGTTAAATGTCAAAAAGTTCTATTTGAACATAGATAGGACCCAGTCAGATGCTATTACTATATATATATATATATATATGTTGTATAATCACAACCAACTATACATATACATATACATGCAGAAACATAACGACGCAATAACGACGAGCGGACACAGTTCTTAAGAAAAATATACCTCTCACTTTATTGAAAGGGTTGTGTGTGAGAGGGAATTGGAGACCGAGCAAAGACTGCAACATATTGACGCCCCCCAGCTCCTCCAGCCATAGCTGTGCGTCTTTTTCGTTCTCCTGGGCTGCTCAACCGGGGGCCTGGGGGCCCAGCCCCGCGGTTGAGAGCTGGTTCCCACAGCTCGATCTGGAACACTGACTTCAAGCTCAGAACTCCAACTGCCTGACTTCCTGTCTCTCCCCGGGTTTTATCATTGTTCTACGTCCACTCAATTCAACCCGTCGACAGCCAAGGTCATCCCCTGATCTCCAGATATCTTTGACCGTATGCACCTGTTATTTACACAGGTGCATTTCTTCTTTTGACAGCTTGGCATGTTCGGAGGTCAATATGCAACATATATAGGTATTCTTCAATCCAGTAAATCTGGAGTAGGGAATATTTCCGCCAGGACAATTAAATTATTCAAACTTCTAATACTTGAATATTCCTGGTAAAGTGCTCAATGTAAATGATATCAGAGCAAATATTCCTTCAAGAAAAAAACAAAATTCGGTTACATTAGGATTACAAATTTATGTTGGATCTGAAGAAGTCCTGTTAAATTCTATTTTGGAGTTAATGATTCACATCAATGCTTTTACAAGGATGGAAATAAATTTATAATCCTAATATGACCGAATTTTGGTTTTTCTTGAAGGAAAGTATACATACATACATACATACATACATATATTTAAAGCACGATGAAAAATTCACAATTTAGTTTCATTTTATCCATTCTCAGGTAAGCAAATACACCAGTTGATAATCACGGTTGTGAATTGGTCAACTGAAGATCGACGACGTGAAACTCAAAATCTTGAGTTTTTATTCTGTTTTAGTGTCATCTTATATTATTATTTTATACCGGAAATATATATTTTACAAATCAATAACGCTTCCAGTGTTTAACTTTAATCATAAATGTATGTTTGCGTGAGTCTGTATATATATATATATATATATATATATTCAGATCTGATAGTTTTCATTTTCCTTGGATGTGGTAAAAATAACCCGAAAGGCAACGATAAATCGACCAGCCTTCAGTGCACTGCTTTTTAACAGAGTCAGAGCCCACCACCAAAATATCCATCCTGAAGTGTTTACTCAGTCCGCCCATAGTTATTAATAGGTTGTTGAATGCTATGGTAACCCCTGAGTGTTAAGCACTTTTGTTTTGCTCCCATCCAATACGCGACTGAAGTAGGCCACCGTCAGCATAAAGAAAGTAGTCCCTCGGATTTAAAGGGGAAAAAGTTGATCCGTCCACAATCTGGGAGGTATAAAGTTTCAAAAGGATCTAATTCAATGATTTTTACCATGAGAAAACATTTTTTAAAAAGTTTTCTGATATGTCACTCTTCATGTTTTCAATTTTCATAAAATCGTTGATAGTCACGATGAAGTTCATAGCTTCGAATGCAATAGAAATGTTTTTACTAACAATAGACTCATTAAACCTTATTAAAACCAGCAAGAACTTAATTACATCAGCTCCGTGTGGACACAGAATGTAGTTAGGAAGACTTACGAGCAATGGATGATAAGGAGATTGAGAGAGAGAGAGAGAGAGAGAGAAGCAGGGAAATCTATGCATTCAGCGTAACTTGATGTTGCTGCTGATAATTTGTTTGCACACAGTTAAATCGTGTTGTAATAGTTCCATAATGAAAAATAAATGATATTTCATCATACTGAAATGACCTTATATATATATATATATATATATATATATATATATATATATATATATATATATATATATATATATATGTCAAGCAATTTTCTTTTTTCCCTTTCCTTCTTTCTTCGTTCTTTCTTCCCTCTCCACTTTTTTCTTCTTTCTTTCATTCCCTATCATACAAACTGACTTTTCATAGACGCTTTGTTTCTCCTTAACTTTTTCTAAAATTTACGTTTCATGACATAATCTTTTTCAAATATTTTTCGAATATTTTTCTGAATCGACCAAATCATTATTTTAAATTCATTATTCCCTTCTAGATGATGAGGGGTATATATAAACAGGATTTGGCATTAAATAACCCTCTAGAGTTCATATACCATAAAACACAACTAAGCCAAACTAAAACAGGAGATTAAAATTGTTTCAAGTATTTCAGTCTACCAATGAGAATTCTATATTACATTATTCATTTGTTTGCACTCAGTGAATTGCTTTAATTATTGCTATGTAATTCAATTTTATATTAATCATTTGTTTGCACAAAGTTAAAAGGTTTCAAGTAAAGAAAATGATCAAATAGTTCTATTTGACCTATTGATGGAAATCTTGTTGGAATTGTTTTGGGAATATCTCTTTGGGAGGGACTTTTTTAGTTGTCACCGCGAAAAGCAAATGACGGGAATTTTTGGAACTGATACTGCCTGCTGAGAAGACGTTATTTTAGTAGTCCTGTGAATTTTCTCAGGATTTGCTGTTTTTTAAACCTTACCGTTCCCTACAGTTAAGGGAAAATAGTAAATAGGGAGTAAATCCTTCAGAGAATTTTGCTGCTATGCTGTACCTCTCCTAGCCAAATATGCGGTTGCCTATATTTGTGAAATTGTGATGTATCGACTTTGACCACGAGGTGTCTCAGAACTATTCTGCTCTGCTGAACCTCTCCAAGCGAAATGTGCCGTTGCCTATATCTGTGAATTTGTGCTGTCTCGACTTTGACTTTGAAATGACTTTGAAATGGCTGTCCTATACAAGTGCTAAAAGAATTGCCGAATGAACCCCTATGTGTCTGCATTGTTCGCGGTATTCTTGACGGAGAAGTGAACAGGTTTTCCCGGGAGATATTTTTCGCCTTGAGACTCTTCCAAATCTTTTTTCCATTCATACAACAACCCATTTTTGAGTTGTAAGTACCAGCTCCTTTGTTTGTTAAAGACATATCAGTTCAATGTAATTCATGAGTGACCCAGTGTATTGTCGAAACAATTTGTATCATTGTTACTTGATTCAGTTTTTTGGCTGGTCGCTAAAATAGCAATAAATTTTAGCAACTTGTGTTTTTCTTCAAAACTTTGTTACTCCTTTTTATCTCTTATTATTTACTCGTTAATAAATAGTTCTTGGTTGTACACACGAGGCACGTTTTTCTTTTTCTTTTTTCCTTTTTTTTAAGTGCTGTTTTCTTTTCCGTGAAAGGATTTGTTTTTAATAAAAATTAATAATAAGTAATATTATATCAAATAATAATAATAATAATAATAATTAATCCTTCAAATCTAACAGATACTATCATTCCGGATCAGAGTGGGCATGGGAGTAATGGCATTAAAGGGATACTCTAAATTCCCCACTGTTCCAGGACTGGTTTAGAGTTATATCGAGGACACGAGTTGAAGGGAGTCTTACCCCTCTGTAAAGATTCAGAGGGGTAAGATACAACCCCATCTGACTGGGTTGACAGACGCCATCACAGCTGTAAGTAAATCATTTGTGTAGGTTTCCAGTGGTTCACATTTTTAAATCAACTGATGAGCCCTCAAATGTTGAGGACGACGAGAAAGTACATCATTATTATATATATGTATCTATCTTTCTATCTCAGAGGGGGTCTCCGTAGTGCGGTGATTGTCTTGCTGGACTAAAATGCAGTAAGATATTTGAACTCCAGTCAAACTATTGTGTTCACTCTCAGACTAATACCCATGGGAAAAGTATGGACCCATAATCCCCATCCCCAGCTCAAGGTTAAACACAAGATCACCTACCTCGGAAACAGCGTCTCATCAACTGAGAATGACATCAACACGAAACTAGCACATCAACACGCAACTAGCAAAGGCAGGGAGAGCTGTCGATAGGGCATCGGTCATAAGGAAGTCAAACCTGACTGATAAAATAAAATGCAGTTTTTTCTAAGTAGCGGTCGTGTCGATACTGCTATATAGATGCACCACATGGGCGCTAATAAAACTAAAAAGAAAAAGCTTGACAGCAATTACACAAGAATGCTGCAAGCTGTATTGAACAAGTCCTGGAGGCAACACACACAAAACAGCTGTACGGCCATCTACCACCCATCACGGAAACTATCAAAGTTTGACGAACCAGGCATGCAGGAAACTGTTGGAGAAGTAGGGAGGAACTCATAAGTGAAGTACTCCCGTGGACCTCATGCCATGGACGAGCAAAGGTTGGGAGACCAGCTAGACACAATATACATCAGCTATGTACTAATACAGGATGTAGTCTGGAAGATCTGCCGGGAGCAATGGACAATAGGGAAGGGTGGCGAGTGAGGGTCCGAGAGACCCGTGCTAGCAGCGTGACATGACGATAATGATGATGATATATATTGGCAGAAAATAAAATTGTAACAACTTGAAGAATATCGTGTGTATGGAAGATGATCGTACATAATTTTCAAGATAACCAGTAATTTTTCATTGTAGCAACACGTACGTCATTACACTGACTATAACACTCCGCGAGCTTAAATGTTTGTGATTAGTGCTTTTTTCGAGAGCAGGATTAAAACCTAAACTTATGATCACTCATCATTCATTCCGTTATTTTGAGTTTCTTTTTCTCACAATCATCAGAAAAATCACCCCTAATATATATATGTATATATATATATATATATATAAGTTTGTAACATTACCGGGTTTTTAACGTAAATTGGACGCAATTCCTTCAAATGTCTTAAAATAGGGCGATTTTTCTCAGATGTTTAACATAACAAGCCAATCAATTTATAATAAGCTAGTCCACTTGTCAAATTTAATGCCTCATATATTGTTGTCTGCTAAGTGAAACCTTCTTTAGTGCAAGACACGAAGTATGAAGCCCACACAGAGAATCGAACTCACTTATAATAGCCTGCTCACCGAGCAAGCTAACTGTTACGCTACATGAAGTGCCCACGCGATTCTCCTTGGATTACAGGACCAAAGTGCAATTTGGTAATAGACTAAACATATTCATGTATTCAAACCCTTCACTGGAGGAGGATGCGAACAAGAATTTTTAAGCTTAGTTTAACAGATTTAAAATCAAAGTTTTACCTCTCCGAGACCGTTTGCCCGAACAAGGTAAAAGAGCCCAGTATTTCCTTCTAATATCTCATTGCAAGATCGAAAATAGTAGTAGTGCAATGTGAAATAAAAACAGCCGCATCCTGAATTTGAACTCGGTTATCCATATGCATTTCCTACGAAGATAACCATTACATCACAAGCGATAAAAATATGCCGAACACTTATGTTAACATTCGTCAGATATTTGTAGGTAATACAAAGGTTATCTATAAGACAAATTATTTTTTTAAAAAAAGACACAAATCACCGGTATATTCATGAAGCTAAGTCTTTTGAAGCGAATCAAATCACAATTAATTAAATACCTCTCGATTTAAAAGCAGTTATTTCAAAATACATTCAGTAAATGACATATATAACGTCATCAACAAGACATTTTATATTCAGTTAAAAACTTAGAATATTTTTACAATAATTATTTCGGTATGTTTGTTTTCTGTCATACTTTTCTATATCAACAAATGATAAAAATATATATAAAGAAATTTATTTTCTGATGACGTAATCAAAATTTTGAAAACTTAAATTGAAAAAATAAATAATGAGTATCTGTCTGTAGTCAATGGAACGCAACCTGTCCCCTCACCGAGCCTGAAATACCGTAGAGCAAGACCGTCAAAACAAGGGAGGATTTATCTGATATCCCACCAATTCCTATTTGACATGGAATGATTTTATTGTAGTAGTGGGGAGGCATCCACAAATCGAGACATACGTATCTATCCCCCCAAAAAAACGTTCGATCACCTCAGCAGTTACTTTTGGGAGCGCCACTGGCGCCAAACAATAAGGTTAGACAAAAAGAAGTATCCTGGCACAAAACTGCCTCTGATGGTGTGAAGAGGCTTCACTACTGAAGCTTTGGGGACTATGGGGTACTACTTCATTGCCATAACTCCCTAGTCCACTTTGACCTGGACTAATAGTACATCTTAGTGCCCCAAATATGGGCTTAATAGATATGTTTCAGAATTATTAGCATTGGATAAGAAGAATATAAAACCATATAAATACGTGCAAACTAATTGTCACTATTATAATAGAAATAAATACGAGGTGCTTACGATAAGTTTCCATACTTTTTTCATATGGGCACTTTTATTGACAGTACACACATAAAACTCTAGTCCCCTTCGAAGTAATCTCCTCCGGCTGCAAAGCACTTGTTGTACCGTTCCAACAACATCTGAAAGGCCCCATGGAAGTCCTCTTGTGTGAACGTATCAATGACCTTCATCACAGCCTCTTTCATAATTCTCTCATAACGACAGCCTCTGAGCTTAGGGAATAACCAAAAGTCACAGGGAGTAAGGTCTTGACTATAGGGAGGGTACGGAACTGTCTTGATGCCCAACTTGGTCAAATAGTCTGTGACAAGGATGAAGTTGTGGACTGGTGTATTGTCCTGGTGGAAATGCCACTGACCCGATTTGAAGAGTGCTGGCCTCTTCCGACAGAATCTCTTCCTGAACTTCCTTAAAACCTCAACATAGTAACCCTAACCCTAACCCTTTGGCCAATCAACTCTGGTGTATTGACTTCCTCACTTCTCCCACACCTCGCATCATCCCTCACAGACTTCCTGCTTTACTTGAATCTCTTATGCCACTAAAAACTGATGCTCGATTCATGCAAGATGCTCCAAAATAGTCTGAAGCATTTCATACGTTTCTGTAGAATTTTTTCCAAGTTTAAAACGGAATTTTATTGCATATCGTTCTTCTAAAGTGTCAGATTGCATTTTTGAAATTCCCCAGCTGTGACAATCAGGCTTTAGTAGGGTGTATTCCAATTCCTTTTGTAGCTGTTCATTTGAAGCTGAAATCATTAAAATTGGTCTGTCATCTCAAAAGATGTATAGAAATAACATACTGAATTATCAAGAGTCTTCGACAATTTTAAATGCCCGTACGAGAAAAGTCTGGAAAATTATCGTATGCTCCTGGTATTTGGAACCATAAAATTGTGTAAAAGGATGTCTTAGATAGGATTTCTTGAAACAATACAACTGTGTGCAAATTATTGGTATTAGACAGGTATACTTGAAACCAAACTGCTGGGTTCAAATCATTTGTACTGGATAGGTTTCATTTAACTTCTTTGTTTATGGCATATCAACCATCTTGGGTTATTTAATGCCAAAGCCCTTCTTGTAGAAGAACAGTAGTGATACTATTTAACCTATATCTGGTGGGGATAAGGGTTTCCATACCTTTCCCATGGTATTATTCCGAAAATGGATGTGATACCACGACTGGAGTTCGAACTCACGTTTTATGATGTCACAGTCCACAAAACCATGGAGACTCTCCCCTTTGAGAAAGGAATAGTTGATTATCTGTGACTGCGCAGAAAACAAATACACAAAAATGTAAGTATAAGCGATTCCTTTAACTTTTATGCATAAAGTGACCCTGGGCAGGTTGACAAACTGTTATAATCAATTAATGACTTCACTGAAACCAAAGCCAGTCACCCAGGGCTGCATCTGTACAGGGGTAAGACGCCACAACGAGTGTCCTGGATATGACGCTTAACAATCAGACAGTGAGGTACCAGTAATACTGAAGATTTGGCAAATGCAGCGTATCCCTTCATTACCATCGTTCCCAGTCTCTGATAGGGTCCCATCTATGGGTCAAATAGAACTGTTTGTCATTTAAACTGAGTGCTAACAAATGACTTATGCTAAATTGAATTCTTAGAAATAAAACTGTTTAATCATTTAACTGTTTATAAACAAATAACTGATGTTTTATTGATTTGTAAGTGATGAGAAGCAATGTTTAGAACTATCTAACTGTGAGCAAATTAATGAGTAATGTTGAATACAATGATTCGCGTTAAATAGCGAAACTAGTAAACACTTCAATGTGTGCAAACAAATGATGACATAACATGTTACTGTTACATGGCAATAGTAAAGTTGGCGACTATAGCCGAGGGCGACCAGAAAGCTCCCTTTTCAATAGCTACAACACCGAGGTGTAGGGGAGGGCGCTACTTCTTACTCTGGATTGTTCCACTTTACCCTTGATACGTATCTTATATCGCTGAGTGTTAAGCAAGGTGGTATCAAGTACCATTTTTAAAGTTTTTGGTAAGACGCGACCTGGGATTGAACCCAGGTCTCACGGGCCATTGAAAATATGAACTCAGACTCGTTTAAAAATGTATCATGGAAACGTGCTTTCAAATCATATATCTTATATTTATATATAAAAACAGGATTTGGCATTAAGTAACCTAGATTGCTAGATATTCCATAAAACCCCACCAAACGAAACCAATCAACTAAAACCATGTATCAGTACTTCGTTTTAGCCTCACCATCAGATCCAGTTTAGTGTCACAGGGCTCTTTTTTGTTGGCATTCTTAGACTCATCAACCAGTCGATTAGAGGGAATAGGGTCATTGTCAATAAATTATCGATTATACATAATCCTATCAAGTGTTTCTCTGTACTGATTGATTAAAATGCTGTTATCACCAGCCAAAGACAATCTAATGGTCACAACCCCGACCGCTAAAATGTTTCACGCTAAATTAACAGTAATTGTCGGAGATGTGTTGATTCTCTTATAATGACGGCTGGCTTTAGATTTCCATCAATAATTATCTCTGGTATAGTTTACCAAGCATATTAACTGAACGCATCAAAGACCTGAACTTCCATGTAAAATTATATTCGCATCCAACTAAGAGAAGTCAAACTTCCAAGTACGAGGCCACCATGTTGCAATACACTGACTATCCCTAGCAAAAGGGTAAGACCCCTCACCAGAAAGTGTCTCCTGGGTATAAAATTAAACTGTATGCTTCAGTTTAGGTTTGGTTTCGTTTGGTTTCTTTTTTAATGGCATATCAACTTCTACGGGTTATTAAATGCTGAAATCATTCTTGTAGAAGAGCAGTAACGGTACTATTTTACCAATAGCTGGAGGCATGAGAGGGTTAATCTCTTTCCCCAGAGTATTAATCTGAAAGCTGATGTAACAGTTCGAACTCGATGTCGGAGGCCAATGCATTTGCCGCTATGCCACGGAGTCTCCACCTTTCGTTTCATGGCATATCAATTTGATGCCAAAAGCATCCTCCTAGAAAAAATTGTAGTGATTCTATTAAATCAATAATTGAGAGGATAAGGTGGATTCTACTTTTCTTAGGGGAATTAGTCCGAAGGTTATCGCATTATTGCAACTGAAGGTCGAACTCACTTCCGACCTCCGTTTTGGTTATTACTCATTTAGTAACCTTTTTGTTAGGTTACAACATTCCTAATGAGAAGCGTGAAAGGACAAATAACAGAAGGAATAGAACTACCAAAGCAAGAAAGAATAAAAAAAAAAACTTGGAGAGAGAGAAAATTACAAATATTTATGAATGTTGGAAGTACACACCACCAAACAAGCGGAGATCACCTAGAAATAGCAAAAGAGTAGTTTAGACAAACGAGAAAGCTTCTGAAAATTAAGCTCTGTGACTGTCATCACGTGATAGGAAGTAGCACCACTACCCTTTCAAGAGACTTAGTAATATTTTAAAAAGGAATAAGAGAAGAACCTTTGTCGTTATTCAACATTTTTTAAAACTCTTTTGAAAATTCAACTAAACTATACTCAAACTAAAAGGAATACACTGGAAAGTTAGAACGGCCATTTTTATTTTCGATTAAATAACAATAGATTATAACAGTATAATACTTGGAGAACAACATTTCCGCTCAAATGGTGATGGCTTCAACGGAGATACAAAATTCACGATAAATACAAGAATCAAAACAAAAGTATTGGACTATATCGTGGCGATGATTGAAGAAAACACGGAAACAAATGAACAAAACGTTTGTATAAACACTGCCGCTAAATAGCTTTTACATCAAACTAAACAATCCTAAAAACATCGCTTTCAAATAGGATGGGCGGATAAACATGTAAATAAAAAGAATCTTTAGTAAATATTTGACTAAAATAGTTTCGGTTAATTTGAAATATGACCCAGTCACACTTAGAGCCCTGAGTATAACACTTAACTGCACCTAATGATAAGGTTCCACTTCTGGAGATCTGGGATTAGAGGATAATTCTCATGTTCACTCTGATCCGGAGTAAGAGCCTAATCAACAGGTCAAATAGATACTTTTGAAAATTATTAATATTCGACAAGAATACTTGACACCATATTATTATAAATTATTTGTATTAAAAATAATTACTTGAAGCAATAATGATTTATTAAGGAATATTATTAGTCACTTGAAACAATATGACTATGCGCAAACCAATAATTATTATTAAATCGAAACTATCACTTGAACCTAGATAATTATAGATAGGAATGCTAAAAACCATACAACCGTGAGAAAACTATTTGTACCAGACAGGAATGCTTAATATGTAATAGAATTATCTGTATAAACCGGACATTGGCATAATGGTTAGAATGTTCGTAAAAGGCCCGTAATACCTAAGTTCGATCCCAGACCGAGTCAAAGATTCCAATTATGGTACTTGATGCCTCCTTGCTTAACACACAGCATTATGAGCTACGGATCAAGGGTAAAGTGAGGCAGTCCAGTGTTTCTCTCGACTAGGGTCGCCAACTTCACATTATTTGTGAATTGAATTACCATAACCAGAAAATCTGGCGAACACTTACGCACGACATACGGAAACACTGGACAACTTATTAGGTCTCATCAGCAGTGTATACCGTGAACTTCACCACTGGAGATCAAACCAGCGACCACAGATTGCAGAGCTGAAACTCTACGACTGGCCCATCGCTCCATATGACACACAAGTGACGCCAAATTAACTAGTCATTGCATGTTACATTCGTACTCTTTACAGTGGACACGGTCAACTCCAGGGCCATGTCTTCCCGAGAGGATTAGAAATACGCATCCGTGTAATTATCATGGCCTCAAGAGCAAGGAAACAGAGGTAGATTTTTAAGTAGAGGAATTATATTGTAAATTGAATTACCATGGCCAGAAAAAAGAAAAAAAAGAAAATGTACATTTACTTTATTTGTATTAAGAAGTGTTACTTGAGGCTAAACTTGTTTACTAAGCATTTTAGTTGTGACTTTAAACAATATGGGAGTGTCCTCGTGGTGTAATGGTTAACACTATGGACTGCGGAATAGTAGTAAGCGAGTTCGTACTCCAGTCGCGCTATTACGTTCACTTTCGGGCAAATACCCTTGGCAAAGGTATGAACCCCCTTATCCTCCCAGCTATGGGTTAAATAGTACCACTACTGTTCTAGGAGAATGGCTTTGGCATTAAATAACCTAAAAAGAGTTGATATACCATTAAACAAAGAAACCAAACCAAACCAAGCCTTGAAACAATATGATTGTGGATGAACAAATGATTTTTATTAAGTAGAAATAATTGAACTCATGTAATGATTAGAACTAGAAAGGAATACTTTTAGACATAGATGCCTTTTAAAATCAATCAGCCAAATCCGCCTAACAAGTAAATTCAACTTAATGATCACGCTGTCAGCTATTCCTGATAGCAAAGATAATAGAATAGTTACTTCAAAATACCTGGATGCCAAAAAATAATGATCATTCCACGGATGAATATGCTACGTCCTCGGTTCATTTTTCGTCGCTTGTTTGTTGCATATCCATATTTATTAACCCCTCTGCTCGGGCAGGATATAACGCAAGGTCAGTTTTTAAGCGCAGTATAACAGGTTTGAATTCAGAGTATTCCTTCTCCTAGACTAGTTGCCTCACCAAGGTTGAAGAAATCAGTCTGCCCTACTATTTACCCATAGTTGGGGGGAGAATAATCGGATTCATACTTTTCCCAAGGGTTTTAGTGAATATCACAACTTGTTACAGATAGCACCTGAACAAAAGTTTGGACAAATGATTGATATTCTACGTTTTCAATTCCTTTGTATCATGTCAAATCTTAAAAAAAAGCTACATTAAAAATTTAATTAAACTATCTCTAAGAAACCAATCTTAATTTGGGAGAATAGAAATTGGTTGGCACATAAACATCTTAATTGATAAATTTTGAAGTCAAATATTTGACTTAAACATTTATAACTAATTTCAACATGCGTAGCATATGTCTACAAGAGGAAAATGTCACTGCTAGGATTTCCTTATAATAGACCAAATAAGATAATCTGTTAAAGATACCCCAAAATATTTTATTACTCAGGGAGTGCATTTTTCTTCAAATTCTTTTTAGTCTGATAGGCTGGGACTGCAGAAAACACCGACTATATCGCTGAAGACGGGTAAGACCTCCCTACACAACAATTTTTTCTGGATATGACACTAAACAATCTGATAGTGAGACTCCTGTAATCCTGGAGCTTTGAAGTACGTAGAGTACCCCATCATTGCTATTAATCCCGAGTTCACTCATGACAGACGTTTAATTGTATTGTTATTGATACATCGCAATACTTGGAACCATTTAATTTTGTTGACCTATGCTAAATTGAAATGTTAAAAAATAGAACACTTTGATCATTGAACTATCACTATCTACAAAACGTGTTTACAAATCATACATTTAATATGTATGTAATAACAGGATTTGGCATTAAATAACCAACAATGGTTGACATGTCAAAAAACAAAAAAAACAAAAACAAACCAAACCAATCGATTCTTTTGTTGCATGATAACTTTTTAAACTTTGTAAATTTTTTAAAAAAATTCTTCACAAATACCTTTTCTCCTGACAATGAGGTAATGTCGAATCGAGTTTATATATATATATATGGAGAGAGAGAGAGAGAAAGAGAGAGAGAGAGAGAGAGAGAGAGAGAGAGAGAGAGATGCTGAGTTTATCATTATCAAAAGAAATGAAAAAGTATTAAAAAAAACATTATATAATACCACAGCAATAATAGGAACACACAAAGATAAATTGATAAAACACCTTCAAACACTGTCTCCAAAATGGCTTTAATATCAATTAAAAGTATTGTCCATATTCACAATTAACGCTATGTGCGAAATGGACATATAATGTTCATTACGATAAAACATAGGAATCTCGAAATTCGAAAACACGTAACGACTTCTTGTTCAGGTACGAAACCTTTTTATTAACTTTGAGTTAAAGGTTTCGACGTAAGGAGGAGAGACACAATCTTGCTATGCTGTCTTATTCATTTGGCCCCCGTCTCTCGTACAGTGTCTAATCTCAACTCTCTAACTCTCTTCAAATCTCCACAAACCTCTGCGCGCTTCCGGTGCGTGACGTCACCCGTACCCTGTCATCCCGTTTCGTCTCAGACTATTATGACATCTGAGTGACACCTCCATTCGTCCGCGCTCTCCCGCGTTAACACCTGCCTCAATGTTGCACCCAACTAACCCACGCACTGAGCCGAAAGGTTCTCAGCCCAACTAAACCCAAAGGCATGAACCGAAATCCCTCGGCTATTATATAACAGTATCCTCAAAACACCATTTTGAAATAGGATTGATAGATAGGGGTCGACATATAAATACCTAAATAAAGAAATGTTTAAGTAGAATATTTGACTAAAACAGTTAATTTGAAGAACATTCCTCCCCTGCTTAATAGATAAGTTCCAAGTGTAGGGCTCTCTTCCAGTTGTTTACGAATGCAGGGATCATAAAATGAGTAATTACGGAATTTTGGATACCATAATAATTTTCGTTCAAATATATATATATATATATATATATATAATGAAAATAAGCAGAACCCCCTACCACCATCCCTCAAAAGTATATTCCTTTCCCACCCTTTTCTATCCTTGTTTATATATCGTTTGTCTTTAGACCCTTTCCCTTTCGTTATATATTACATTTTCATCATTACTTTCTCTATTTCCCTAATTTCTAAACTGTAGAAAAACTCAAAAAAGTTTTAGTCGGGTGAAGTTCTTCCTTAAATAAAGCACGAAATATCTCTACTAAATCCGTTGTAAGTGTTTGGTTTATCCACTTTCCCACTTATTTTCATCATCTTGTCAGATTTACCAAAATCTATTCCTCTCTCTCTTTCTCTCTCTCTCTCTCTCTCTCTCTCTATATATATATATATATATATATATCTTGAAATGTGTGTGCCTTTACTTCCATCCATTTCGTATACTTTTCTTCTGATCATGACCCAAGTTTGAAACTACTTGGAAACAATTTTAAAAATGTAAAGAAATATTTCTATTTGTCTCAATATATTTGAGACTCCACCTTCATCGTACCTACTATCACCATCTGCTCGTTTGATGAGTATAAAACATGAAACTCAGAGTTACGGAAATGTAGCACCGATATTATAATATCAGTTTTTCAAACCAGATCTGCAGTTTTCCAGAACTGGTTGTTATTCTCAATTACAATTATTCTAATATCATATATATATATATATATATATATATATATATATATATATGTGTGTGTGTGTGTGTGTGTGTGTGTGTGTATGTCCCCTCATAACTCTATTGAAATTTGTATGCTTATCACTTGTATATATATATTTTCTCAGGCTCTTATGTGCATACCAGCACACATATGTATGCATCAGTATAGCACACTAATGATAGGTTAGTGGTATGAAGGACTTTGATGTCATCACTCTAAATGTTGGGTTTTACATCCATCAGTTTGTAAATAAACAGAATGAGCGTAGGTTTTTGTTGTTGATCTCTTTTTTTCTTTATCTAATCATAAATTACAGAGGTAAACAAGTCAGCATAATGCGATAGAAAACATGTTAGGCCCCACTTTTGTGTTCCTCTAGTTTTCTCAATGCATCTCGTCCCAGAATAAATAGTATAATCAATATTTAACTTGAATCGGCGCTTTTATTCACTCGCTAAATTCTCATCAGCTTACAATTCAAAAGAACAATGTAGTGCACGGTTTAAAATTTTATAAATTATATATTACATGCTATCACATCGTTGAGATTTTATTTCGGAACCGATATCTGTCATTCCCCAAAACACCGCGTCACTTAATAAGTGCTCTGAATTACGTACGTAGATTTAACAAAAAAAAAAAAAAAGGAAAAAGAAGAAAAATTAAAACAAAGAACCTACCTTGCTCTTATTTTGATATCTACTATATTGGTGATAAAACAACAACCCCACCTTATTTTTGTTAAATAATCTTTTCAAATATCTTCTATCATTTATTGAGGGCTGCAAAGTATCCCATTATTTTGATTACCCTCTTTCATGTTATTGTGATAACCGATTTTGTGGTATTTTTGATATATTTTGTGCCTTAGATATATTTCTAAAGCTTACTTTTGATACCCTGTTTTGATACATACTGTACTAAACTAGTGACTATACCAATCCCCTACTAATATTTTTTAGATAATTTTTTTAGATACCTATTATCATTTATTAAGTACAAGAAAATATTACGTTATTTTCATAATCGACTTTTTGGTATTTTACAATCGTAGTTATATTTCTCCTATCGGTTTTGTGGATAACTAAAAAACTGGCGTAAGATGTACTTCGAGAATTAGATTTATTTCTAGTGGTCCGGTTCATACGACGTAATTAGATCACGAGTTTATGTTTTCGACATTTTTTTTATTGGAAAGACAGAAAATTATTCCTAAGTCATCTGTTGACCGGTGACACAACACAATATTTGCATTTGAAAAGGATTTTCAAACTCAAAATCGAAACTTTTAGCGGTAATTATTTTATGCAAGAGAAAAACATGTCAAATGAATTGTAATTTCTCACTAATAAATAAGTACAATTCTAATGTTTATTTTAAAACTAAGCGTTGAATTTCTTCGACGCCAAAGGTTACACATTTTTATTATCCCCTGGGAAATATTATGCAATATCAACGGGTAATATTCGGTAGTGTTTATTACCCGGCTCTTTACGAAACAATGAAAGTTACAAAAATGCATCAAAGTTTACAAGGGTACATTTATTTTTGGATTGCCAAATATATTTCGGCAACAGTTTTTATTACTTTTAAGATTGGCAATAAATGATATCTAATAATATCGGTTTTCATTATATAATCAGTAAAAATAAATGATAAACTGATGATATCTTAAAAATCGCGTTTTTATAAAAAATATTCTTGGAGGTGTACTTATTTATGCTAGATTCGGTTAGGTCATTTGATTTAAAGGCATATCAACCCTTGCTGTTTATTTCATGCCAAATCCTTTTTATACATAAATATTTATATTATATATAATTTGTAAGTTTGAAGGTAACTTTATTTTATAATTAGTTAGAACTCATTTTTGCACTCTGTTAAATAGTTTTTATTTTTTTCGCTGATTTTCACTTCAATTTTCTTTTCTAAGCCATTGGAGACCATCTCAAGAGCTCCAACTACAATTTCTACTACGATCAACTCCATGTTCCGCAACATTTTCTGCTTTTTGCTAAGAACAATATGTTTGTCTATCTTTTCCCTTTCATTCAATTTTACTCTTATGTCCGGTGTAATGGCATTAGATAAGAAGAGTTTTCTTGTTCAGCAATAAGTAGTCTGGCTTTTTGGCCGGGTTGGTTGATCTTTTGTATCTGAAATTCTCTGAGAATTTTAAAATTTCCAAT
Source organism: Sepioteuthis lessoniana (assembly GCA_963585895.1). Lineage (NCBI taxonomy): Eukaryota > Metazoa > Mollusca > Cephalopoda > Myopsida > Loliginidae > Sepioteuthis > Sepioteuthis lessoniana. The sequence goes on along the minus strand of OY757912.1, from coordinate 45,726,543 downwards.
TTCAAGGAAGGATTCTTGTTACAGTTTTAGTAGTAGTAGCAGTGTGTTTGTTGTAATATTAGTAGACGAAGTATTTCTATCGCAGGAATTTTTTCCTAGAATTTTTCATGATCCAGGGAAAAATAGTTTCATATTCCAGAGGTTTCGTAATTTTCCACCCAGGATTATCATTATAAGCTCCCTGGTCAAGATCGGTGAAACACAGTAACTCTAGTCTTCAAAAATGCGTTTGGTATCATAACACTCTCGTTTCGAAGAAAAAAGTTATATCCCTGGTTTTATTGAATGATGTAAGGAATTTGAATGGTGTAAAAGGTAAACTAGTCACAGCAATTTACTGTTTATACCAAGTTAAATGGTTTCAAAAATTGGTATTTAACACTAATAATTCTATTTAATATTAATCATTTGTTTGCAAACTGTTAAAGTGTCTCATGTATAGTTATATAACACCAATAGTTTTATTTACACTGTTAAAAGGTTTCAAATATTATAATTAAATATTAGTAATTCTATTTAACAATTATTCCTATTCCATACAATACTCATCATGTGTTTGCGTACAGTTAAGTGGGTTCATAAATTGTTATTTATTGTTTGCATACAGTTAAATTGTTTCAAGTATAGCAAATAATTTTATTTGATAATGGCAATGAACAGTTTTATTTGACCCATCGATGAGAAACTAACAGGTACTACCACTCCGAGTCAGAGTAGAACCGAGAGAAATGGTTATAAATAGGTACTTCACATTCCCAAAACGCAAAAAACATCAGATACAGTTTAATGTCAGACTCAAGTCACTTATATATATATAAGAAAAAAAAAAAAACGGTCACATTAGGATTATAAATTTATTTCCATCCTGTTATGGGTATAGATATGAATCAATAACACCAAAAGTAGCAGGACTTCTTCAGATCTAATTATTTTATCCATTAGTTCTAAAGAAGTCCTGGTATTTTTGGTGTTATTGATTCATATCTATACCCATAACAGGATGGAAATAAATTTATAATCCTAATGTGACCGGTTTTTGTTTTTCTTAAAGAAATTATTGCTCTGTGATGTCAGTTACATTAAGCTCTTTACCAGAACAATTTAAATATTCATAGCTGAAAGATTTTTTGTCCTGACGGAATTATCCCGACTCCGGTTGAACAGGACCGAATATATATATATATATATATATATATATATATATTCGGTTGAACAGGACCGAATATATATATATATATATATATATATATATATATATATATATATATATATATATTATAATCTTTATATGTTATTTGCCACACTAGACGGAGCCTCTCTGAAACTAGTCGACAAATTCACCTACCTAGGAAGCAGCGTCTCATCAACCGAGAAGGACATCGACACACGACTGACGAAGGCATGGACAGCTATCGATAGGCTCTCGATCATATGGAAGTCGGACCTAACAGATAAAATGAAACGCAGTTTCTTCCAGGCAGCGGTTGTGTCGATACTACTATATGGATGCACCACATGGACGCTTACGAAGCGGCTGGAGAGGAGGCTGGACGGAAATTACACAAGAATGTTGAGAGCAGTATTAAACAAGTCCTGGCGACAACACCCCACGAGACTCCAACTATACGGACACTTGCCCCCCATCACAAAAACTATACAAGTTCGACGAACCAGACACGCAGGACACTGCTGGAGAAGCAAGGACGAGCTCATAAGCGATGTACTCCTGTGGACCCCCACTCATGGATGTGCAAGAGTGGGACGACCAGCACGAACTTACATACAGCAGCTATGTGAGGACACGGGTTGTAATCCTGAAGACCTGCCGGAGGCGATGAGTGATAGGGAGAAATGGCGAGAGACGGTCAGGGATATCCGCGCAGGCGGCGCGACATGATGATGATGATATGTAATCTATAATTCTGTTGTGGTGACAAAAAAAAAAAAAGTTTGTTGAATTTCCAAATTCTACAAACTGATATCTGGGAAAACATTTTGTAAAAAAGAAAAAAAAAAGACTCGTGCTACTTGAAAATAATCAAGTAGCACTTATGTCTTGTCATAAGAAAAAAAATACTGACCGAGTTACCTAAGAAAAAACGTAATAAAGTGTTCAATACACGAGATAGAGTCAACATCATGATAATAATTCGAGCCAGAGTGGACCTGACAGGCGATGGCTAAAAAGGAGTACTCCACATTCTCCAAAGCTTCTGCATTATTGTAGTCTCACCATCAGATTGTTTAGTGTCATATCTAGGACACTCGTTAGGGAGAGTTACCCCAGCAGTGATGCAGTCGATGTAAACAAAAAAACTGAGCTTTTGCTAAACTGAATTGTTTGAAATAGAACTGTTTATATATATAAAATGGATTTGGCATTATTGATATGCTGGCATATCAACTACAATAGTTGATATGCCATAAAACCAAACCAAACCAAACCAAACCAAAAACAATATTATGTCATTATTTAGAAGTTACGATACATTTCGTTTATCTGGAAATATCAAAAATGAGTAAATAAATAAACAAGTAAATAGATAAGAATTTTATTGTCGATTCAATTTCCCTAACCCCATAAGATAGTGATAAACACTTATCAAAACTTAGATTTGCTGTCACCTACGATATGCCTATAAACCATTATTTTATGCCTAGAGGTTAGGGAATCGCTTTCATTATTCCCATTTCTTTGTGTAATTGTTTGTTAGGAGTTTTTTTTTTCATACGACCTCATATAGGTATCATATATATATATATATATATATATATATATATATATATATGTGTGTGTGTGTGTGTGTGTATATATATATATATATATATATATCAAGTATTATCATTATGATATCAAGTATATAATATATATATATATATATATATATATATATATATATATATATATATATAAAATTAACTTAAATCGCGAGTCGGAAATCTTCTACTAAAGTTTCACCTTATCGGATCATCAGGAAGTCTAGCTCGGGGTTAGACTTCCTGATGATCCGATAAGGTGAAACTTTAGTAGAAGATTTCCGACTCGCGATTTAAGTTAATTTTATAATTGGCTCCACTCGTGTTGAGCACTCTTGTAATTGTAGCATTGCAGGATTCGCGGAAGATTTTAGTTTTCTTTTGACCAACTGACTGCATATCCCTTGATTTTTTTCAAGGGGTCTGACGAGGTTGGCCTTTTCTTTCTTTTTGACCTATAATATTTTTTCTTTTTCCCCCGGGTGGTGATTCGAGATATCTTATCTCTTGTTCCTGGCGGTTTTTTTTTCTTTTTTTCTGGTACCGTGAATGCTGTTAGATATTAGATTAGTAAATATTTATATATATATGATATCAAAGCAGAATAGCAGAATCACATATAGTATTGTTGCGAATGTTTTAGACTTTAGATATAAGGGGATTTATACCTTTTCTAAGGGCTTTAGTCCGAAAGTGAATGTAATATTGTGTTTGTATTTGGAACGCACAACGATGTCGCAGTCAAGGATATTAACCGCTACGCCACAGGGTCTTCCTCGGTACCATTGTTGTTCTCTATGAAGAAGGTTTTTGATATTTAATAACCCATGAAGGTTGATATATTAAATAAAACCAAAACTATTTATGAAAAATAATTTTCACACAGCTCTGTGGCTTCCAGTAATTCGGTCTAGTATTTCTGATTAAACGGTTTCCTGGAGTTATTTTTATTGAATGATAATAATATACATAGAAAAGCACGAAGGACGATTGATTACAGCCATCAAAAACTATACTGACAAAACGATGACCAAGGAAATGACAATAACTAGGAATCAAAAATGGGTAGAAAAATAACTCCATGGGCGCTTTAAACGACTCATAAACATCTCACTCGAGAAATGCTGGGTGTGGCTAAGAAAAGGACACTTTAAGAGAGAAACAGAATCTCTTCAAATAGCAATAAAAAACGACGCCATTAGAGCCAATCAAATAAAAGCGAGAATAGATAAAACACAACAAAATACCAAATGTAGTTTGTGTGGTGATAGAGACAAAACCATCGATCAGATAATAAGTGAATGCAGCAAAGAAGTTGTATGAGACAAGACACAACTGGGTGAGCAAGAAATTTGAATTTGACCATACGAACATATATTATATGCACAAGCCAGCGTCTGTCCAAGAGATTGACACACACAAACCCTTATGGGACTTTAGCATACAAATGGATCACTTAATCTCGGTCAGAAGACCAGACCTTATAGTAATCAGGAAAAAAAAAAGAGAACTTGCAAAATTTTCGACTTTGCTGTACCAGCTGACCACAGAATAAAACTGAAAGAAAGTCAAAAGAAGGATTAGTACCTAGACCTTGCAAGGGAATAAAAGAACAACTATGGAACATGAAGGTGACGATTATACCAATCATGATTGGTGCATTCCGTACAGTAACTAAAGGACTATTAAAGGGACTAGAGGACTTGGAGGTGGGAGGACATGTGGAGACCATCCAGACTACAGCATTGTTGCGAACGGACAGAATACAGAGAAGAGTCCTGGATACTTGAGGAGACTTGTTGTCACTCAAACTTTAGTGAAAGACCATCGGCTTACGCTGATGTAAAAACTCTAATGAGTAAATAATAATAATGATTTATGATTAAATAGTTTCCTGTAGTTATGTTCATTAAATAATAATAATACACATAGTTATAGAGTTTCGAGTAACTAATATGACTTAGGCTAGGTAAATAATTATAGCTTCTTATTTCAAATAATTTACAGTTATATAGTTATTTCAAATAATTTAAAGTTTACAGGAATATTTGATACGCATCAGATATTCCTATCGAATGGACTGAATGCATTTCACATTGCACTAATACACTTGGGAAAGGTATGAATCCGATTATTCTCCCTCCAGCTATGGGTAAATAGTAGTGCAGACTAGGTTCTTCAGTCTTGTCGAGGGAACTAGTCTAGGAGAAGGAAAACACTGAATTCAAACCTGTTAAACTCCGCTTAAAAAATTGACCTTGTGTCATATCCTACCCGAGCGGGAGGGGTTGGGTAAATATGATCGAATAAGAATAATGCTTAGACAGATCTATCTGACCCAAACATGGGACTCTAACAGGTACTACCACTTCGGGTCAAAGTTGACCTGGAAGAAATTCCAATCAAGTGGTTGCTAAGACTTCCCAGATCGCCAAGACTGGAACCTCAACATTCAATGAAATTTAATGTCCTATATAGAACAATTTATTTTAGTTAGATGGATCATAACCTTCTTCTGGGAATACAGTACACGTATTCTAAGGAAGGCCGGCAGAGCTGTTTCGAGGTTATGGAAAAGCATCTATTACAATGTCCATTTTGAAAAAAAAAAACCTTGGTGATTTTTTTGCGTATTTCCAGAATTGAATGAATTGATTGTGTGTATAATGGCAATAATGAACATGATTTTAGGAAGGTCAAAGTTTTTTGAATCACGATCTCAGCTTGATTAGAGAGACGCCGGTTGGAGGTGATTTGTGAAATCTGTGGTGAAATGTCATTTATTTTCCATAAGGTGACAAAGATGATTAGTCTTTTTTTCATGCCGATTGACAGAAAAAGAATAGAACGGAGGAAAACGATTTTAGACGACAAAACTAATGAATAGAAAAAATACCAAAAAACAAAGTTTCGATTGTAGACAGAAACAATTAGAATGGTTGACAAATAATAAGGGAAATAGCCATTTATAATTCAAAGAATCAGATAGCAAAACAAAAATGTCCACCACAGAAATTCTCATCATGCCTACCGTAGTAGTAATAGTTCATGAAATACTAGTAGTAGTAGATGTAGTAGTAGTTACAGATCTCCGTCGTGTTAAAAAAGATAAAAATTGAGAGAAAAAGAGAATCAAGAAGACAGAAAGAGAAGGTGCCGCAGATTAATTAGGGGGCTATTAAGAAAATAACACACAAAATAAGAGATCGTCAAATATATATATATATATATATATATATATATAGAGAGAGAGAGAGAGAGAGAGAAAGGACGGGAAGATTTAGACATAAGGTCAATTTTTAAGCGGTCTAGGGTGGGGTGTCATTCTCTTTGGTTGCCAAAAGAACACGAAAAACCTTGTCCATCAAACTATTCCTCCATACTTAGGTGAATATATAGATTCATGCCTTTCATAAGAGCATTTGTGCGAAGTGGAAACATGATAGAACTCGAGTAGGATTTGAACTTGGGTCACCGATTCCAGCAACCGTTACGTGTGTGTGATATACACACATATATATATATATATTTAGAGAGAGAGAGAGAGAGAGAGAGAGAGAGAGAGAGAGAGAGAGAGAGAGCGACAGACAGAGGAAGGAAGGGAGAATGCAATTATAGCAACGACGACCGCTTCGATGACGAGAAATAAGTTATACACCCTGACATTTGAAGTTTTTACATCACCTGTAGTCGACATTGATGTATACGAGCAGCTGTGTGAGAAAGCGTTGCCTGCGTCATATTTTACACTGCTAACAAGAAACTAAACAGCCTCACAAATAAGCGAGAAAGAGAGAGAGAGAGACAGAGAGAGACAGAGAGAGAGAGGGAGAGAGAGAGAGAGGGAGAGAGAGAGGGGGTAGAAATTAGAGAAGGATAGTTTTGTGGAAAAACAAGAAAAGCAAAGCAAAACAGGATGGTAGAAGAGAAAGGGTATTGGACAGACGCTGATATCCAGCCAAGAAATGGCGCGAAAGGCAAGTTCATAAGGTCTTCGATGTGTTGCGTTGGCTATACAGACTTGTAACTTTATGACAGCGTGTTAATGGTTTGTTAAGGTTACCGAGAAACATGTCAGATAACGTTATCTCTGTCATCCGTAGTGTCAGGGCTCTTATTCGTTTATAATTAAGCCTGATGACATTGGACTTCTCCTCTTCCTTTTCTGAGTTTCAACGTCATACCACATCGAACCACCCCTGCCCACCACGGAACGATTTTCGCCATTTTGAATTAGAATCTTTTTTTCATTTATCTTTGGTGCAATGTCTCTGAATCAGACAAAAAAAACCAAACAAACAGAATAAAACAAAACAAAACAAAACAAAAAAAGACGTATGGAACAGTGTTACTTTTTGAAAGCAAACTTCTGTTTACGTTAATATATTGACTTGTGCTTATCTGTGAATATGGTATGGGTTGGGTCTTACAGAGAAATCGTGGAATATATTAATTTTTGTCGGATATTTTCTTGATTGCTCTGAAATTACAGACTATCTTTTTGGTATGATTATTTGATGGGGAATGAAGGCATTCATTACACCAACAAAAATAGAATTGCTTGGTCTATGTGGACACACTCTGTCTGTTTGTCTGTCAGTCTGTCTCTCTTCCTCTGTGTCCATCTATATATATATATATATATATATATGATTAAACAATATAGACATTTTTATATCTACATATGTTTGCATTTATCCTTTCAAGTTGCCGTATTGAGGTTATGATATCCGGCTGAAATTGGTTTATAAACCTCTATAATTGGTTCCTTAGAGACTTGTCTTGGGCCATCATTAGGGAGTGTGTGTGTTGTAGAAGCGATACAACCTTTCCACGTTAATTATTAATTTTTAATAATTGGCGTATTGCTGTAGCATTCGATTTGAAATTTGATTCTGTAAATAGTTGCAGCAGCTAAAGGCATTTGAGTACATTAGCCCTGGATTCAAAACTAATTCTATTGAGTTTAGTATGTTTGTTTTTAATGTGTAGGGCTTCGAGAATATATATATATATATATATATATATATATATATATATATATATATATATCATATATATATAAGGAGAAACGGTAGATATTTTTGGTAGCTCTGACAAGATGATGAAAAATAAATGGAAAAAGTGGATATACCAGAAACACAGACAACGGATTCAGTTTAGAATATTTTTTTTTTTTTTTTTTTTTTATCGAAAAAAGACTTTTTCAACTGAGAAAAATTAGTTGAGCAAAAAGAGGAAATAGATAAGAGTAGATAAATGAAAGTATGAAAGGGAATATGAAAGGGAGTCTAAAGACAAAAGACAGAAAAAGAGGAAAGGGAAGAGAGGGAATTAATCTACGATTGTGTGGTCGTGGTAGTAGTTGCTGGTTTTGACTTAATTTCAGAGAGAAAAAAAGTGAGAGATAATATGAGGAAGTGGGAGGATTTTAAGGGGAAGAATGTAAGGGAAGTAAAAGGGATATGGTGATAGTATTGGTGGTGAAGGTAGAGATGTAGGCATTGCATATAATGTAAAACGTTATATGCAATGTGGGCATTGCATATAACGCAAAACGTTATATGCAATGTAGGCATGGCATATAACGCAAAACGCCTTTGTGGAAAGATATGAATCTAAATATTTTCTTTCCAGCTTAGGTTGAATAGTCGGGCAGAATGGACTTTTCACCCTTGATAAAGAAACTGGTCTAGACATAACACTATCAGGTGTTACCAGTCCGCCCCAGAGTGGACCTGGGAGCGATGGCAAGAAAGAGGTACTCTGCATTCTCCAAAGCTAGTGTATTACAGGAGCCTCACCATCATATTATTTAGTTTCATTGTTGGAGAATATTACCCCTCTGCAAAGATGCAGTGTTGATTCCGTGCCTTGATTATTATATAATAGAGCTATATCTTTTACCGGTTTTGCGTACTCTTTCCGTATAAATATATAAAACCACATTATATATATATATATAGAGAGAGAGAGAGAGAGAAAGAGTGAGTGAGAGAAAGTTACCACTCGCATAATGCAAAGCTCTTCCAACGAATTGAGCACTTCGGTTCGATAGCGTAACATGTAAATAAAACAAAATTAATACATATACGTTAAATACTCTTGCATTGGGGCTGTTGATGACTGTGAGGAAAAAGATTTGAGATAAAGTTATATAAAGTTAGCCGAGTTTCAATCAAACCTTGAAGCATCTCGCTTGTCTAACCATAATGATGAATTCTGATATAACGAAACAGTCTGTCTGTGGATGAAATATATATATAAAATATTATTTTGTAATTTAACCGAAGCATTCAACAAATAATATTATTTTATTGTATTGTATTTGTTTTGAGGGTTATTGCTCTAGAAAGATATGAACTCTGTGTCGTATGTTCAATTTTTTTTTGAGCGTACAACACCGACTTCAAATTAAAAAAAAATGTCTCTGATGCTGAAGTTTTACTTCGAACTTAATTAGACCCGAATAATTATTTTACATTGCAATAGCCCTCGAAACAAATGCAATACTATATATATATATATATATATATATATATATATATATATAATATATATATATATATATATATATATATATTAAATGAGTAGGTCCACGAAGAGATTTGTATTTTTTAGAATTTATTTATTCTAAAAAAATACAAATCTCTTCGTAGACCTACTTATTTTAAAATATCTTTATTCTCTCTTTGGACCTACAACAAAAATATACATATATATATATATATATATATACTATATATATATATATATATATATATATATATATATAATATATATATATATATATATATAGATAGATAGAATGCGTCTAAAGAATATAAACTTTATCATTATGTATATACATATGTATATATATAAAGTTCGTATGAGGCAGACACTGAATCAATGGGGTTTGTTTGTTTGTTTGTTCGGGTTTTATGGCATATCAAACTTTGTTGGTTATTCAATGCCAAATCTATTTTTATACAAATAATCAGTTCTATTTCAAACAATTCAGTTTAGCACAAGTACAAAGTTTAATTGTCAAAACCATTTCTATTTCAAGCTATTCAGTTTAGCCAACCAGTTCTAATTCAAACATTCAGTTTAGTATTAGTATAATTTTTGTTTACACAGTTACATGTCAAAACAGTTCTATTTAAAGCAACTCGGTTTAGCGTAAGTACAGTTTCAATGTGAGTTCAATACCAGGTCACGTCATACCAAAAACTTTAAAAATGGTACTTGATACCTCCTTGCTTGACACTCATCAATATAAGGTATGTAGCAAGGGTAAAGTGGAACAATTTTGGGAAAGGGGGTAGCGCCCTCTTCTACTCCTCGGTGTAGAAGCTTTTGAAAAGAGAGCCTTCTCATCTCCCTCCACTACGGTTGCCAACTTTACTTTGTGTGTGTGTGTGTGTGTGTGTGCGTGTGTGTGTTATGTGTGCTTGTGTGGGCGTGTGTTTCAAACGGGAAATGAAATAATAATAAAGACGAAAAAAACTTATGTTTCATATTGTCACATGGATTTGGCATTAAATAGCCTACAAGGGTTGATGTGCCATGAAATCCAAACAACCAAGCCATCACGTTATGTAGAAAATATGAATGATCTTGAAGTGATATTTTAACAGCTGAATGTCTGGGCAAGTTCTGTTTTTACATACTGATTGAATATGATTTATAACACATTTTGTAGATATATTTTTAAGCGAGAATGAGCTCGTTTTTGTTCAAGACTTGTTAGATTCAACTGATAAATATGTACTCTTATTTTGAGTCAAGTGATAATTCAATGCTTGACACTGTGGTTCAAATAATTTCCAAATTAGTTAGTAAGTACTTACTCTGTAATTTTTGAGACTGAGTGAATTCTAGCTCACCTGAAGATGTTAAAGTCTGACAATGTGAAAGTCTGAGCCATATTTTGTCTTTATTCTGCTTTATTATTATCATCTTATCTTATACTTTAAAAGTATTGTGTTATTACTTTGCACTTTTTTTTGATTGAGCACTATCAAGACTTTATGGATTAAAATTCTTTTAGAATTACATTTTTCTCGTAATTATATGTACATATTTGCAATCTACGTCATATATTTAACCAGTTAGTTGGGTCAATAAATTACATTGCAGGGAAGTAAGCCCCCCCCTCATCTCAACGAGTGTCCTGGATATGACATTAAACGATCAGATCGTGAGGTTCCAGTAATGCTGTAGCTTTGGGGAATGCGGAGTAACCATTCATTGCCATCGCTCCCAAGTCCATTCTGGCCCGGAGTCATTGCACCTGATAAGGCCAAATACAAATAAACTGCGTACTTATGCTAAACTGAATTGCTTGAAATAGAAGTGTTTTGACATGTAAACTACGTTCTTACACTAAACTGAATTGTTTGAAATAGGACCGTTTTGACATTTAACTGTGTGTTGACAAAAACTATACTTATACTAAACTGAATTGCTTGAAACAGAACTGTTTAATTAAACTGAATAGCTTGAAATAGAAGTTTTTTGACAATTCAACTGTGTACTCATGCTAAACTAAATTGTCTGAAATAGAACTAATTATTTGGAAAAAATGGATTCGGCATTACATAGCCTACAAGGGATGATATGCCATGAAACCCAAACAACCAACCGAACACGTTATATAGAAAATATTTATGAAATTGCAGTGATATTTTGACTTCCGGATGTCTGGGATGTTCACATTTAGTTACAGTCTCAAAAAGAAAAACGTATTGTCAATGTTTTGGTTGGGTTTTATGGCATATCAATCATTATTGGTTATTTAATGCCAAGTTCTGTTTTTACATACTTATTGAATATGATTTGTAACACATTTTGTAGATATATTTTTAAGCGAGACTGAGCTCATTTTGGTTCACAGTTAAAAGCTTTTCAAGTATTTCTATCTTAAACGAATATTTTTGTTTCCTATTAATCACTTGCTTGCATACAGTAAAATGTTTAATTTATTGTCTTGTAACACTAAAAATTCTATTTGATATTAATCTTTTGCATTCACTCAGTAAAATAGTTCATTATTGCTTTGTAACACTAATGATTCTATTTCCTATTAATATTTGTTTGCGCACAGTAAAATGGTTACAAGTATTGCTATGTATCACTAACAATTCAATCAAATATCAGTCATTAGTTTACACTACATTAACTAATCAAACAATTCTATTCCTAACAATTCGATTTAACCTAAGTCATTTGTTTGCACACAGTTAAAATGTCAAACAATTCTGTTTGAGCCATAGATAAGATTCTGTCAAGAGCTAACACTCCTAATCAGAGTTTACAAGGGAGCAATGGCAATGAAGGGGTAAACCACATTCTCCACAGTTCTTGGACTTAGGTCTCACCATCAGATCGTTTAGTGTTATATACAGGACACCGTATTATCAGGTACATTGTGATTGTGTATAAAATTCTGAATTACGTGATCACTTTCTTTTTCTCATTTCTTTTGTCTAAGACATACAGTGTCTACACCAACCATTCATTTCACTTCTTTTTATCCTAGAAGCAGTAAAAATATTCACCAACGTTTGTGTAAGAAAAACAAAAAATGATGCAGAATTTGATAAATTAAAAAGAAAAAAATTATTTTTTTAAACTGACAATATTTAAAAAAATTGTGTGCTTCTTATGTTTTTTAATAATCGCAAAAATAATTTCTGAATTTCTTATTTTTTAAATTCTTATGTTACTCCTCGTGAGTTTTTAACACCAGCGTTAGCTGTTGGTTTTTCACAGAAATCTTCGTGATAGCAAGCCTCTTTGGGTCTCCAGGACTCTTCCCAGTATTCTTACCGATCTAAACAATGCTGGACGGTTTTGATTCTTTTTTAATTTCCAATTCCTCCAGTCTTTTTACTAAGTCTTTTGAAACTTTTTCAAGCGCAACAATTACAATTTTTAGCACTCATGTTCCATAGTTTTTTCGTTCTCTGGCAAGTTCCAGGTATTTGTCGCTCTTTTTGCTCTGTGATCCACTGGATCGACGATATCCATAAGATGCCAATTTTTTTTTTCTTAATTAACACTAGGTCTGGTCATTTAGCCTGGATTATTACTATTTACTCCTGTAAGAGTTTTTCACACCTGCGTTAGCGGATGGTTTCTGACTGGGGTTTGAATGACATCAGGTCTCCTTAAGTTTCCAGGAGTCTTCTCAGTATTCTGGCCAATCTTAGTAAAGCGGTTGTCTGGATAGTTTCTGCTTGTTCTTAGATCCAAGTCTTGCAGTCTCCTTACGAATCCTTTGTGGATTGATCCGAGCACATCAACCACAATTAGAATCACCGGGACTTTCATGTTCCATAGTTTTTTTTAAGTTCTCTAGCAATGTCTAGGAACTAATCTCCTTTTTTCGCCTTCTTTTTTTTTTTCTTTTAACTCTGTCGTCTGCTGAGACGGCAAAGTCCACTATTCGACTGTTTTTCTATTTTTGTTGACTATCACTAGGTCTAGTGGTCTGACCGAGAATAAGTGATCCGTTTGTGGACTAAAATCCCTAAACGTTTGTGGATCTAATTCTCCAAGACGGATTTTTGGTTTTGCATGTACCACTTGTTCGTATGGTCAAATTAATTTTCTTTTGCATAACTCCCACTGGATTACCTCCCACACCCAGTCATGTCTATGCTTACATTCTTTTGGCGCTAATTTACCGCATTCGCTTATTAGATTATTTTACTCTTCAGAGAGTTTTTCGCATCAGCATTAGCCGATAGTTTTTCCAGGACTTTTCTCAGTAGTCAGGCCGATCTTAATAATGCATTCGTTTGGATGGTTCTCACCCCCTCGTCCTCTTATTTCCAAGTCCTCCAGTCCCCGTACCAATCCTTTGGTGACTGTACGGAGCGCACCAATTACAATTGGTATTTGCGTTACTTTCATGCTCCGTTGATTTTTTTTAGTTCTCTACTGAGGTCAAGGCATTTATCTTTCTTTTCACTTTTTTCAGTTTTACCCTGTGGTCAGCCGCAACAGAAAAGTCCATTATTCGGCAGGTTTTCTTTTCTTTTGTTGACTGTCACTAGTTCTTGTCGTCTGGCCGAGAGTAGGTGATCCGTTTGTAACTCAAAATCTTAGAAGATTGTTCGTCTCATTTTCCAGGACGGATTCTGGATTGAGTATATAACCCTTTTTTTATATGTTCAAATTTAAACTTCTTTCACAATTCGCAGTGGATTACCTTCTCCACCCGGTCGTGTCTAGTCTTATACAATCTATGCATTAATTTGCTACGTTAGCTTATTATGTGAATAATCATTTCGTCTCTATCACCAAATAAACTACATTTGCTATTCTGTTGTGTCTTATCTATTTTTGCTGTGACATAGTTGGTCCTTATTGCATTGTTCTGTGCTGCTATCAGAAGGGATTCAGTCTCTCTCTTAAGACATCCTTTTCTTAGCAATTATTATTATTATTATTATTATTATTATTTACTCCTTTGAGAGTTTTTCAAACTAACATAAACTGATGTTTTCTCACTGGAGTTTGAGTGACACGTCTCTTCAAGTCTCCTAGACTCTTCTCAGTATTTTGGCCGATCTGCAGTACTCTGGATCGTCTCTACTTACCCTCTAATATCTTTCAGCCCCTTTATCAATCTTTTTGAGGATTGTTTCAAGTGCTCGAACCACAACTAGTATTATTGTTATTATTATACTTCTTGCGAATTTTCACACCAGTGCTAGCTGTTGATCTTTCAATGGACTCCTAATGACCGCATTCCTCCTCAAGTCTCTCGGATTCTTCGCTCTATTTTGTCCGATCTTAACTATGGTGGATTCGTTCCAAGTTCGCTATTTATAATTAGTATCAGCCCACCTAAATGTTGCTCATTGTTTTTTAGTTTTTTCGCAAGATTTAAGTACTTATCCCGCTTTTCGTTTCCTCGGGTCTTCTGTACTCTTTTCAGTATTCTGGGCTATCTTAACAATGCTGGAGTTTGGATGGTCTCGATTCGTTCCAATAACACAATTACACTTGGCATCATTGTCATCTAGATGTTGCTCATTTTTTTGGTTCTCTCGCAAGTTTAAAGTACTTACCTCTCTTTTCGTTTTCTTAGATTTTTACTCAGTGATCCGCTGGGACGGCAAAATCCATTGTACGGAAGGCTCTCTTTTATTGTTAATTATCTCTTGGTGAGGTCATCTAGATTAGATGTCTGTTTGGATCTCAGTTTTATGCGTCTCCTTCTCTTGAACGCTGAACCTTTTGACATTGACCTTCAAGATAAGGACTAGAAAAATATGTTTTACGAAATGACCCGTTTCATCATTATGATTGATGAAGTTAGTTGACAACCGAAAAATCAAATAAATTTGCTAACTTTTAAAATCAAAAACAATTTTCTTGCAATTAATTGACCTTTAAAATCAAACAATTGTCTCGCACTTAACTGACCTTTAGGAACGATCAACCAGCTTTTTAGGTTAATATAAGCCTTGAAAAAAAAGATACTTATTTTAAGGCTGTTTTTTTTATTTTTGATATATATATATATATATATATATATATATATATATATATATATATATATATATATATTAATTAGAATATATTTAATAAATTCTAATGTTTACATATTAAGTACTCAACCGCACTTCGTGTAACAATGGCATATCAACCTTTGAAGTTATTTAATGCCAAAGCCATCGTTCGAGAAGAATAGTTGTAGTAGTATTACTTAATCCATAGATGGGAGGATAAGGTGGAGTTCACACCTTTCCCTAGGGTATTTGTAATGAACTTAACAGCACGACTGGAGTAAGGAATCGTAGTAAGCGAGTCCGAACTTGTCGCATCATAATGTTCACATTCGGATAAATAACCTTGGGAAAGGTATAAACCCCCTTATCCTTTCAGCTATAGGTTAAATTGTACCACTACCGTTCTTCTTCTATAAAAGGATGGCTTTGGCTTTAAATAATACACGCAAGTTGATATACCATTAAGGAAAGAAACCAACCCGTTCCCTTTTAATTTTTGGTATGTTTTTAGAATCTTAAGATTCAGAAAACAACTTTTCTTTAATAGGTTGGTCGGTTTGTTTTATCAAATCTAGCGGATTCTGCCCAAATTTTTGTCTTTCTTTTTCTTTGGCCTCTTTGTGTAGGATTTCTCTTAAGATAACACTGAAGTACATCTTGGTTTCTCCATAATTTACCGTTGGTGTCTCTGAGTTGTGTGGTTACTTTGTTCTTCGTATACTGGAAATTAGACCAGTCAACATTTTCAGGATGCCGGTTGGGTCCTCCATGGTAGCTATCAATAGATCATGACAACCATACCTGTTGTCTGCGTCCCATGTTGAATCAGTTTTTTGGGTTTTTATTGCATATCAACCTTTTTTGGTTATTTAATGCCAAATCCATTTTTATACAAATAAACAGTTCTATTTAAAAAAATTCAGTTTAATTATCAAAAATATTTCTATTTCAAGCTATTCAGTTTAGTTAAACATTTCTATTTCAAACAATTCAGTTTAGTGTAAATATAGTTTCAATGTCAAAAACAGTTCTATTTCAAACAATCTATTTTTGCATAACTACGCAATTTAGTTCTATTTGACCCATAGATAGGACCCTATCAGGTGCTACCTCTCCGGGCCAGAGTGGACCACGGAGTAATGGCAAAAAAGGAATACTCCGCATTCCCCAAAGTCCCAGAGAGTTTCTCACAGCAATGTTAGCTGATGGTTTTTCACAAGAATTTTCGTGACAGCAATTTTCCTAAAATCTCCAGGACTCTTCTCAGTATTCTGGCCGATCTTGATGATGCTGTACTCTGGATGGTCTATGTTAGGGTTCTTATTTCCGAGTCTTCCAGTGCCCCTACAAATCCATTATGGATTGTTCCAAGTGCACTAATTACAATTGGTATTACTGTCACCTTCATGTTCCATAGTTTGTTTTAGTTGTCTAGCAAAGTCTAGATACTTATCTCTCTTTTATATTTCTTTTAATTTTGCTATGTGGTTCGCCGGGACGAGTAAGTCCACAATTCGGTAGGTTTTATTTATTTTTTGTTGACTATCACTAGGTGCAGTATTCTTGCCGATTTGCTCGTCTCTCAAAATTCTAGATAACTTTGTGCGTCTGATTCTTCAGTACGGATTCTGGATTGTGTATATACCGCATATTCGTATGGTCAAATTTAAATTTCTTGCACAATTCCCGGTGGGTTTCCTTCCCCACGCAGCTGAGTCTAATCTTACAATCTTTTTTGCGCTGATTTGCTGCATTCGCTTATTATGTGATTGATCTGTTCCTCTTGTTATACCTCTTGGGGATCAACCTTTTTTACTCTCTGTAAACATCAACCTTTATAAAAAGAATCTTTTCATAGAACATATAAACTATTAAAACAATTTCTATTTACAGATATAATTCCATTCAGTAATTCATCCGGGACTTCCAAAAAATACCCTCGTAAATTTTTTATGTATTATTTCCGAAATCATCCAATGTAATCTGAATTTTTTTCACACTATTCCTGTTTTCAATCTGATTAGGCAGTTTGTTCAAAAAATATCTAATTCTATTCTCAAAAAATAAAATAAATAAATAAATAAATAAGAACATCAATTGTCAAGTAAACTTAATTTTTGGAATCTCTCTTCACAGTAAATTTCCAGTTCGAAGAGAAATATTAGAAAATTGTCTACCATGTTAAGAAATTCTATTAATTATTTACAATCTTTCAATTAGAGAATTTCTCATTCTTTTTTCCAGTAAGGAAGTTGACATTAGTCGAGGGTGACACGAAGGCTCCCTTTTCAATAGCTACTACACTGCGATGTAGGGAAGAGCGTTACTCCTTTCCCTGGATTGCTCCACTTTACCCTTGATCCGAACCTTATAATGCTGAGTGTTAAGCAAGGCTGCAACAGGTACCATTTCAAAAGTCTTTGGTATGACCGGACCTGGAGATTGAACCCTGGTCTCTCGGACCATTGACGAACACTCTACTCATAAGGCCAATGGCCCGGTAAAGTATTTAATTCATTTTTTCAGTATCTCTCTAAAACTCTAATCCTAATCTTTTAATCATTTTTGTTAATCTTTATGTGCCCTCCTATTTCAATATTACGCTCCAATGTCATTGGAACTCTGGCCGGAGTACAATATTCTGTATGAAGTATTATTTGAATTTAATATATTTCAAAAAACAATATTTGCTTCCTTTGAAATATACCACTTGAAATGATAATCTCCTAATTTTCTTAATAATTGCATAAGTGTCACTTTATAATAATCATCATCAAGTCACGTTTACAACACGGAGTTCTCTGACTCTCTCTCTGTGCAACCATCCCAATCATTCATCACTCCTTGAAAGTCCTCTTGCGTGAGCGTGTCAATGACCTTCGTCACAGCTTCTTTCCTTTCCCACATTGTCTCATAACGACAGCCTCTGAGCTTAGGGAATAACCAAAAGTCACAGGGAGCAAAGTCTGGGCTATAGGGAGGGTGGACAACTGTTTTGATGCCCATCTTGATCAAATAGTCTGTGACACGGATGGAGTTGTGAACTGGTGCATTGTCCTGGTGGAAATGCCACTGACCCAATTTCAAGAGTGCTGGCCTCTTCCGACGTAATCTCTCCTGAACTCCCTTAAAACCTCAACATGGTAACCCTAACCCTTTGGCCAATCAACTCTGACTTCCCAACTCCTCCCACACCTCTCATCATCCCTCACAGACTCCCTGCCTTTCTTGAATCTCTAATGCCACTCAAAAACTGATGCTCGATTTATGCAAGATGGTTGAAAAGCAGTCTGAAGCATTCCATACGTTTCTGTGGCATTTTTTCCAAGTTTAAAACAGAATTTTATTGCATATCATTCTTCTTAAGTGTCCTCACGTCGAGACTGCATTTTTGAAAATCACCAGCTGTGACGATCAGGCTTTAGTAGGGTGCATTTCAAATCCTGCTCTAGCAGTTCATTTGAACCTGAAATCCTGAAAATTAGTCAGTCATCTTATAAGATATATAGCGATAACATATTGAATTTTCAAGAGTCTTCGACAATTTCAAATGCCTGTACAAAAAAGTCTGGAAACTTATTGAAGGCACCACATTTATATATCTATACGTCTATGTGTGTGTATGTGTGTGTGTGTGTGTGTGTGTGTGTTGGGTTTCGGTACATTTAATCTTTTATTGTTTAATTTTCAAACAGATATTTTTGACGTATAGATGAGACCATAACAAATACTGGCATACTGGATAAGACTAGAATTAGGAGAAACGGCAATGATTGGGTCGCTCTACACGCCACATATCTCCAGAACTGCAACCTCACCACCAGATGCATCTTAATCGCATACCCACAATAGGCATTTTATAGGGTGGTAAACCCCCTAAAATATCTTGAAGATAACGTTTAGAACGGATTAGTTTGATTTGGTTTCTTTATTTTAATGGTATATCAACATTCATGCGTTATTTGATTCCAAATCCATACTTGTCGATAAATAGGATTGGTAGTATTTATTTGCAGGCGGGCTAGTGGTTTTATATCTTTCCCGAGGGTTTTGAACTGAAAGTGAATGTAATAGTGCGAGTGGGCTTTGAACTCACTTCCTACGATGTCACAGTTCATCTCTTTAGCCTTGAAGTGCCAGGTGTCCCTCTCGAACTGATTACTACGACTACAAATTCTACAATTACAACTAGAAGAAGATATGAATAGTAGTAGTTGTAGTTTTAATAAATCTACATAACGAGCAGATCTTTCGATATTGAACATTTTCACCTGACAAAGAGTATAGGAAATAAACTATAGATTGGAATATGTATGATTTTTTTTTTTTTTTCCGTCAGAAAAGTAACGAAGAACCAAAGCTGTAAATGAACCGCTTCACATCGGTCAATTGATTCTGAAAAATAAAAAGTGAAATACGAAAAAACAATTTAAAAAAATCAAAATATCAAAATCAACACGTTGAAATTGTATACATTGATTATAGGAAAGTGTACGCGATGAACCTTTGTACTGGCATTCATGAATGTCTCGTGCTATTCAAAATTAACCAAACATTGAAAGACTTACAGAGCTGATTTCACCGAAAAACTAGAAAGCGTCTTTAGTAGCCGAGGGAGAATTTTTAGTTAAGATGTGTACTAAAGAGATTTCTTTTTCGCTCTCTTAATTTTCATTTGTCATAGATACGATACCCATGAGTCCAACTTAAAAAAATACAAAAAAATATACCTCAAACAAACAAGGAATTTAAAATGGTTTGCAAAGAAAAAAGAAAAAGAAGACGAATAAAAAAATGTTGAGCGAAAGAGTTGAGAACCAATACTGATAAAAAATAGTTTTATTTCTTATAATACAAAACAACTAAAAACAGAAATTTCTGGTTGAGTTTGAAACCACAACCAATGGGTAAAAAGCGAGGATTATCTTTCAGAAGAAACTACGGTGTGCTATTATTTTGTTATCAAGTTATCCAGGAAGTGTGGCCGGTTCTACATGAAACTTACCCATGATAAACAAGTCGCTTTTGTGTGGTCCAATAGTTTTTATGGAACTGTAGGACTCTTATACGATGAAATCGACCAGAGAGTCCATCATCTATCTTTCTATCATGGACTCTTTAAATGTTCTAAAACAAAATACTTAGTTTCACAATCATTTGATCGTTACGTTTTTCATAAATGAGACATGATAGTAGAGGCAATACTACAATATTTAAAAGATATAGTCATCCAATATTCAAATTTAAGTTTCACAGACTTTTGATCATCATGCCTCATTTATGAAAAACGTTATGATCAAATCATCGTGAAACTAAGAATTTTGTTTCAGATCATTTCTAAAATCAAATTCTTTGGAATTTCGAGATACAAACGGACCACCACTTCAGGCCTGAACACCCGATCTAGTGTTAATTTGCAAGAAAAAACAGAACTTGTCATCTAGTAGTTTTTGTGGTTCAGGTGATAAGAGATTGAAAATAAAAGAAAGCGAAAACATAAAGAAATACTTAGATCTTACCAGTGGATGATAATTATTTAAAAAATTGAGGAAGACAAGGGTGTAAATGATACCAATTGTAATTTGTGCGCTTTAATTGGCCCCTAAAAGCTTGCCAAAAAGCTACAGTAATTAAAAATAAGAGTAAGAATTGGAAACCCCAAGATCACAATATGTTTAAACTCGACTAGAATACTCAGAAGAGTCCTGGAGACCTGAGGTAATTTTTGTCACTCAGTCTCCTGTGAAGGACTACCAGTTAACACTAGTGTGAAAAATTCGTAATGTGGTAAATAATAATAATAATGATAATAATAATAATAAGATGGTCTACTGGGAAATGTGCAGGAAACTTCAATTCGACCATACAAACAAATGGGATATGCACAACCCAGCACCTGTCCTAGAAAATGACACGTATAAACTCCTATGGGACTTTAACATACTAACGGATCAACTAATCCCGGCCAGAAGACCAGACCTCATAATAATAAAAAAAAAGAAAATTTGTAAAATTGTCGACTTTGCTGTCCTAGTGAACCACAGAATAATTCTGAAGGATAGTGAAAAGAAAGATAAGTACCTCGACCTTGCTAGAGAATTGAAAATGCAGTGGAACATGAAAGTAACGATTGTGCCAATTGTGATTGGTGCGTTAGGAACAATAACTAAAAGATTATTAAAAGGCCTGGAAGACTTGGAATTTGGCGGACGGGTAGTAACTGTCCAAGTGTCAGCATTGCTAAGAACAACCAGAATCCTGAGACGAGTCCTGGAGACTTGAGGAGATTTGCTGTCACTCAAACTCCAGTGTAAAACCATCAGTTAACGCTGATTTGAAAAACTCTAAAAAAGTATATAATAATAATAATATCGAATAGAAGACCGGACCTCGTAATAATTAACAACAAAATAAGAAAAAGAGAATTTTCCTGATAGTCTACTTTGCCTTTCCTGGAGACCATTGAGTAAAAATAAAAGAAAGCGAAAACAGTGACAAATTCCTCGACCCAAAAACCTGTAGAAAATAAAGGAGATAGTGATACCAATTATTATTGGTGCACTTGAAACGGTCCCCAAGAGGTTGGTAAAAAGACTGGAAGAACTGGAAATTAGAGAAAGAATCGAAACGATCTATACCTTTTCCAGTTCAAAATGAGAGTAGTTCAGTTCAAAATGGGATTAGTTCATTTCAAAATGGGAATAGTTCAGTTCAAAATGTAAAAATTATTATAAGTATAAAATGTTAACAATTTTATCGCTAAAATAATTTATACAGTATTTTTTATATTTATACTTATAATAATTTTTCCATTTTGAACTGAACTATTCCCATTTTGAACTGAACTATTCCCATTTTGAAATGAACTATTCCCATTTTGAACTGAACTACTCCCATTTTGAACTGGAAAAGGTATAGACTACCGCCTTATTGAGGTCAGCCAGAATACTAAAAAGAGTCTTGGAGACCCTGGGAAATGGAAAAAGAGATAAGTTACTTCAAACTTGCAAGAGAACAAAAAAAAAAATGAGCAACATCAAGGTGACGGTGATACCAATTGTAATTGGTACACATGGAACGAATCGAGACCATCCAAACTCCATCATTGTTAAGATCGGCCAGAATTGTGAGAAGAATCCTAGAGACCAGATGAGGCATGCAATCACGCAGACCATCGGCTAATGTTAGTATGAAAAACCTGCAAGTAGTATTATAATGTATACATGGAGACATAAGAAGAATTTAAGTAATATACAGATTTATGCATTACACACGCATGTTGATCGCAGCATCTCCACAGATGATTGCCGTCTCAAGTTTTATGTTCCGCTTCAAATAGTCCCTCATGTGTCCTCAGGTGGCTCTGAAGGCCGGCAGCTGATTTACAAGGACGATAACAGACATGACATAGAAAAGTCAAAGTCTTAACAGGGTTGATTGGATCCGCATGAGAAATACTGTCCTTGTGCACAACCGTCTGCCTTTTCAGTCCAGATGCAGACCTGCATACCTTACCACATATAACACACACTGTGCTATCAGGTCTCTACAGAACACTGAATGACGATGGTCTGTCAATGTGAGATTTCAAATGGTTCACATACCCTGCCTCCGAAAGAAGAATACGTCCGCACGTGTCACAGATCCAATTTGCATGGTCACATGGCAAATTCTCTAGGTTTCCTTTCCTAAGTGCTCTTTTCATCTTTGCACGATTCAACCTTTTGACATAAAGTGAACCACAGCCAGTTTTTACCAATTCTCGCCAAACGCCACGATCAACGGCAGTTGCTTCCCAGGTGTCGACATCAATATCCTCATCCTTCAGATTGCTTTTGAAGCCATCCTTGTAACGCTTTCTGGGCTTATGCTGTAGACGCTTACCGCACGCAAGTTCTCCATAGAAGAGTCACTTTGGCAGGCCACCGCCATACACACACATACATACATATATACATATAGACATATTACTAATTCACATGCACAAAATACCGTAAAAAAGATTTTATAAATTAATTGATATTTCTGATTCATAGCTTCATGATGATTTCTTTGTAAAACTAATTCTATTTATATAGCCCTGGTGTTTTATATGATTGGCTTGTACAACTTTCCCTTTAATATTACAGTACGCTCAATTTTGGTGGGCAGGGAATATTAAAGTCAGACTTTGTATTTTTTTTTTCTTCCCGGCCTTTTTAAAAATTCTTTTATCGATAGATAAACATAATTACCCCCTTCCCAGTGATACACATTATAAACTCAAAGGAAGGTATATATGTACCACCACGTAGCGAACGGGTTTATACGCGTATTGCTACGTCTTAAGTGGCAGTTGAACGCTTTTATAACTTCGCAAAGGAAAAAAGTAACGAACTTATAAAACTCTATCTTAGTTCACTAACACAAAAGTTTATTCGCAACTAAACCTTTTAAGTAATAATCGGGAGAAAGAAACAGAGTAGAAAATGAGTCACCTGCGTTAGCTGGACAAAGAGAATCAACATGTCGTGAGGAGAGAGAGAGAGAGAGAGAGCAGACTCAGATCTTGAATTCTCTTTCGTACTTTCTGTCGTAGTTCTAACGTACTTGTTCGATGGTTTCGTCTCCACGACTGCCCGTCTGGTGTGAGACGTTTTTCGGAGCTCACCCCAAAACGGGGGCCATAATTTTCGTCTCTCTTTACATCTTCGGGGCTGGCGTTCAACTGTTCTCTTTACCTCTTTATGTCTTCTAGTCAACTAACTTTCAAACCTGCGTGGTCCCTTTACTTCCACCCGGTGTCGGAAGGAGGAACATATCCGTTTCCGGAGGTTCCACACTTGCGCAGAAGATTTTGGATCTCCGGTGTTTTTCTAATCATTTTTAATTTCCGGAGTCATTCACTCATGACTGGCTGACCTATAACGAGTGTTTTAGCCTGACTCCTTAGAGGTCAGCTGACTGTACCGTAGACTCTCTGTCTGTTTTTTCGTTTTATCATTTTTTCTTCTCTTTTTCGTTCCCCAGAAATTAACCTCCCGTTCTCTTATAAACTGAACCTACCATAAGCTGCTCAATCATATTACATATAGGGGTGAGGTAGTAAGATATTACATAGTGTGGGGCTACGGATAAGGAAGGTCGGAAGGCAGATGTCACGCAGTTCTCCATTTTCCTTTTCTTTCTTTCCTCTTTTATGGATATTCGGAATTCGATTTGCTTACTTACCCTCATGGGACTGGTTTCTTTGTTGTATAGAATGTCAAATTTCGTGGTCTATCTAATGCCAAAGCTATCCTTGTAAAAAAATCGGTAGTGGTCCTTGTAAACCCATAATTAGGAGGATAAGGAGGTTCAATTTTTTCTACAGATATTTTCCGAAAGTGAACATAATAGCTGGACTTCAGTTCGAACTCATTACCATGATATAGTCCTGTACATTAGCCACTACACAACGGGGATACCCAACACCCATACATGGCTATTAGCAGGTTAGGCTTCACCTATCCTTCAACGCTCGTCAAATCCCTAAGGCAAAGGTTGGTGGGTAGTTACGACAGTATTGATAGTCATGAGAAACTATACAAACTAAAGCTGTATTTACCCAGACCGAAAATAACAATGGACAGAACCTTAATTTTTTTTCAAAATAGTCTCTTCAGCATTAACTAAAAGAACTCATTAAAGCAAATGCTTTATAAGACTTGAAGCCCAGTCATCGTATTTCTTTTGATGTTTTCAAAATCCTCATACGTCTTACCATTAAGATGAATATTCAGTTTAAGAATCAATATATCACATAATGCCGGTCTGGTGAATATGGAGGGTGATACATTTGCACAATCCAGAGTTTCGCAAAAAACTGCCCATTAGAAGTATGGAGATATGATGATATTTCGTTTGGATAATAATACATTTCTAGACAGCAGAATAAAAGTCTTGACATAATAACTTTCCTTTTTAGTATTTAAGCAGACTGACAGATTTTATTCCAATTTAAAATTTTCAATACTAACATAAAAAGCAAACAATAATCTTGATACTTTTTTTGATCAAAATTTGTAAGTTGCTCAGAGATAATTTTGAGGAGAGAGCACTGCTATTATTAATCAAAACTTGGACATCGTATAAGAGGATCAACACATATGCGTCATATTGAAATGTGATCAATATTTCGGCACAGAATAATATGATGAACACTTCGGCATTGTATAGGAAGAGGATCAACAATACAGCAACTTATAAAAAGATGATCATCACTTCGGCATCATATTTGAATATTATCAGAACAAGGAGTAATTACCTCAATGCAACCGATATTTGCTAAATGTATCCTCGTAATAAAGAAGATGATTTTCATAAATGATCAAGACTTCAGCATTGTATAGGAAGAGGATCAACTCTTCAGTAACGTATAAAAAGATGATCAACACTTCGGCATCATATTGGAATATGAGCAATATTTCGGCAGAGTATAAGATGATCAATACTTCGGCATTGTATAGGAACAGGATCAACTCTTCAGTAACGTATAAAAAAGATGACCAGAACTTCGGCATCATATAGAAATATTATCAGAACAAGGAGTAATTACAGCAATGACCATTGCTACCGATATTAATAAACGTTCCTAGTTGGAAAGAAGACGATTTTCATTAGTTCTATTTATAAGAATAGAATACTGGGACACCCAGTGAGGATCCAATTCACTCCCTATATCCAGTTATTATCGATTATATGTTTATTATGCATTGTATCCGTTGTTTCTCGCTTTAACGATTTTTGTCGCCATTCTCTCGTCTCATTGAAGCCCTTTCCTTTGTCATCACAATCATATTACAAGCAAATTCTGATAATCTGATAATCATTTCTTTTAAATAGTCGTTATACAAAAGACATTTCATTATCAGCGAGCTTTATAAGTCTCGCTTTCTACATCTCGTTTGTTTGTTTTTTTAATCTCATTTTCTAAATACGCACAACTGTTTCTATCTTACGTTGGTGAATCTCAACAATTCCTGCCTCATTCTCGGATACTGTGGCTTCACGTAACAAAGAAAATGGCTTTACGCTGACTGTGTCTATCAAAAATACAGTCACTTTAATCCAGATGTTTTAAAAAATATGATCCTGAGACCTCAGAGGGTGTTCAACGTTAGTATCAGGGGTCTGCAGACACTGCAAAGGTGTCTTGAAAAATTATATTATTTGATTAGTAATGCAACAACCATCATCATCATCATCCTCATGTCGTGCCGTTAGCACGGATATCCCTGACCCTCTCTCGCCACTTCTCCCTATCGTTCATCGCCTCTGGTAGGTCTTCAGGGCCATATCCCGTATCCTCACATAGCTGCTGAAAGTATGTTCGAGCAGGTCGTCCCGCTTTTGCCTGGCCATATGTGGAGGTCAATAGGAGTACATAATTTATGAGCTCGTCCCTGCTTCTCCAGCATGTCTTGCATGTCTGGTTCGTCTAACTTGTATAGTTTTCATGATGGGAGGTAGGTGGCCGTATAATTGGTGCTTTGTGGGGTGTTGCCGCCAGGACTTGTTCAATATTGCTCGCAGCATTCTTGTGTAATTGCCGTCTAGCTTCTTCAGCCGTTTAGTTAGCGTCCAAGTAGTACATCCATGCAGCAGTATCGATACGACCGCTTCCGGGAAGAAACTGCGTTTCATTTTATCTGTCAGGTTTGATTTCCATATGATCGATAGCCTATCGATGGCTGACCATGCCTTCGTTAGCTGCGTGTCAATGTCCTTTTCGGTTGATGAGATGCAACAGTAAATTCTTAATTCAGGTTATTTGTATCCACTTATGAAAATTTATTTTAAACAGCAACCACTTCCAAATCTATTGTTATCTCAAAACATGCTGAAATTGCTGCTACCTTTTGCAGCAACATATTTATGCATAACATCATTACCAATGTGATAAAATACAGGTATAGAATTGAATTATATGAATTGCATATATCTTTATATCGAGAATGTCACCTCAAATTGAATATTTGTGTCAATCAAAAAAGACCTTCTATCACACTAAATGCCATTATTTAGTGCAAATATTGGATGTGATTTTTATTTGATAAGTTTGATGAATTTCATTTTTATTTATATGGGGTTAACGAGATTTCATTTTACTGTATATGAGATCCAAGAGATTTCATTTTTATTCATACGAGGTCAACGAGATTTCATTTTACTTTATATGGGAGCCAAGAGATATCATTTTTATTCATAAGGGGTTAACGAGATTTCATTTTACTGTATATGGGAGCCAAGAGATTTCATTTTTATTCATACGTGGTCAACGAGATTCCATTTTACTTTATATGGGAGCCAAGAGATTTCATTTTTATTCATACGGGGTCAACGAGATTCCATTTTACTTTACATGGGAGCCAAGAGATTTCCTTTTTATTTATACGGGATCAACGAGATTTCATTTTACTTTTATATTGGAGCCAAGAGATTTCATTTTTATTTTATATGGGGGTCAAGAGATTTCTTTTTATTTATATGGAGGTCAAGAGATTTCATTTTTATTTATATGGGGATCCACAAGATTTCATTTTAATTCATATAGGGATCCAAAATATTTCATTTTTATTCAATTGGGGGCCCACATGATTTCATTTTTATTCATATAGCGTCCATGACATTTCATTTTGAACCATATGGGGGTCCACAAGATGTCATTTTTATTCAAATGGGGGTCCACGAGATTTCATTTTAATTCATATAGCGTCCATGAGATTTCATTTTAATTCATATGGGGGTCCACAAGATATCATTTTTATTCATATGGGGGTCCACAAGATTTCATTTTTATTCATATAGCATCCATGAGATTTCATTTTTATTCATATTGGGGTCCACAACATTCCATTTTTATTTCCCTGCATTTACTAACCTCTCTGCACGAACAGGATAAGGCACAAGCTCAATTTGTTAAGCTGATTCCAACAGTTTTTCTTTCTCCAAGACCGGTTGCCATACAAAGGCAAAAGGCTCGTACTGTCCTTAATGATTCTCTCATATAGAGAGAGATTGAGAAGGTGCATACTTTTCTCAAGGGTATGGTGCTATGTGAACTGAAAACAGCCATGTCCAGGTATTGAACTCGGGTCGCACTGGCCATTTTCAATGACGATAACCATCTCCCGAAACCATTAGTGGATGCCAAATATTACACTTATTAAATAGAATTATTAATGTTAGAAAGGAATACTTAAAACAGTGAGACGGTGTGTAAATAAATTATTGTTATTATAAATATTGAATGGAATTATTAATATTAGATAGCAAATAGTTGAAACCATGAGACCAAGTTACTTGAAATTATGGCTTTTGTTTGGTTTTCTGGCATAACAACCATTATTTGTTATTTAATGCCAAATCCTGATTTTACATATATATTAAAGATTTGATTTGTAAACACATTTCGTAGATACACATAGCTAAATGATAAAACAGTTCTATTACAACAATTCAATTTAGCATAAGCCAACACAATTGGAGGGTACCAAATATTGCTAAGTATCAGTAACAATTCAATTAAACATAAGTCATCCGTTTTCATACAATTAAATGATCAAAAAGTCCTATTTCAAACAATTCAATTTAGTATTAGCCATTTGTTTGCAGTCAGTTTAAATGTTTAACAATTCTATTCGACGCATTAATAGAACTCTCTTGTGTGCTACCACGGCATGCCAGAGTAGACCTGGGAGCGATGGCAATGAAGGGGTACTCGTCATTCCCCAAAGCTAAAGTATTACTGGAGCGTAACCGTCGCACAGTTTTGTATCGTATCCAGGACATTGTTGGGGCAGGGTCTTACTCCTCTACAAAAATGCAGTCAGTGTATTCAATAGCAACTGCCGACTGAGCTAGTTCAAAGAAATTATATTATTCAATCTTGGTTCACTGTCTTCATTGCCAACGACGATAACCACGAGCGTATTCTTATTCAGGAGATACAATTCTTATTTATATGGGGATCCACGATATTTCATTTTTTTTCTATCTGAGGGAGGGGATGCACTTAGTAATAGAAAAGGGTTCCAGCCGCAAAATATTTGAAAACCACTGCTCTAGAATATTAACAAGGAATTAACAGTAAAGTTGTATGGTACCTCACTTTTCCCTTGGTATAAGGATGAAGGAGACCTGGTACATTTTCTTACATACTATGTTGACAAGTGTGCCAATCCAAGCGAAAACCGAGTGGGTCACGAAATGATGTTTTTTCTTCATTTTCGATTATACAGGTTCTGTCAGAATGATCTCATGGATTTAAAATTGCAACCACACAGGCGCTAATTGAGGTGATCGGGTGGGTTTTTGTCTTTGAGTGGCAGCTGCAGAAGCAGAATTAGCTATGCCATTTAAATTCAGCGTGAATTAAAAAAAAATATTTGACTCTCTCGTTGCAACACAACGATTATTTCACCAGGTGAGAACTTCCTCCAGGTATAGCTGAAGTTTCATGCCTTTAAATGAAGACCGCATATAACTAACACTGAAATATAATATTCGTCTTGATATCGACAGTATACCAGTGGCAAGCATAAGGTGTACAGTAAATAACTTAGTAAGGGGAAATATTTGGACCATGACAAAACAATGTGATGACAATAGGAAAACAAAACGATGAATATTGTTCTTTCTTATACTACGCCCAGCAAAAATTATGGAATCAGTACTCTTAGTACTCTTTACTTTGTATTATTTATTGTTGTTTTTTTTTTCCAACTAATTACAGATGAGGCAAAAAACATTTTTTATTCAATTGCTGAATATTCTGGTTTCATATAACATTTCTAAAACAAACGAGATGATATTTATCAAAACATTTTTCCAAGCAATGCTGGTGAAAATATAATGGAATAACCCAATGTTGAGCAAAAGCTATGGAATTATCTTGTAATTTTCATTCCCGGGAATCCAAATTACAAGATGATTCCATTGTTTTTTCTCACTATTTGGTTATTCCATGATATCTTTAAATCGGTCTATAGCTAAAGACAGGTCTTTCAGACCTTAACACATTATTGGACATATCTTGTTGTAGGGAAACAGAAATGTCTATTGAAACAATGAAAAAGACTGTTTGTTAAAGGTATATTTCATTTAGCCAGATAATTCAGCTTAATAAGAGAAAATTATTATTAGTTTCTATACTGTGAAATGAGAAAAAGCGAGGTAAACACCATCTAAGTTTGCTAATTTTATAATTCTTACAATGGTAGTGTTACTTATAAATTAGAATAATTATACATTGAGTTATGGTATAAATTCCTACATAATAGTTATTAAAAAAAAGTAAAGTTGAGAGTGACCCGAAAGCTCCCTTTTCGATAGCTTCTACACCAACGTGTAGGGGGGGGCGCAACTCCTTTCCCTTGATTTCTTCACTTTACCCTTGATATTTTCCTTATAATGTTGAGTGTCAAGCAAGGGAGCATCAAGTACCATTTTTTGAGTTTTGGGTATGGTATAAGTAGAAAATTTATAGATTGATAAAGACATTAGGTTTTTAAGTCTCCCAAATTAACCTAGAATTGTCCAGCAGGGCACATGGCGCAACGGATATAGACGTTTGGTTGAAGAACTTCAAAGTGAAATAAACTGAGGGTTATAGGTTCAATCCTGACAACAATTGAAAATAACAAGAAATACTTACGATAGCATAACACTTGTACCTGTTTAACAGGATGTGGCTAGAATTTGGTTTGAAATTCCGTGTAGGTTCTCTAGTTCGACAAGAAGCACCAAACGTTGTAAGCATAATGAAGACAACCGTCTGATACTCTAAATGATAAAAATTATCAAGCTGCATAGAAATTTAGACAAATAACGTAAAGTGTTCCCTAGTGTTCTGCTGTCATCTGTTTACGACTAAGCTGACTTCAGATGATCAATTTACGGGAATACACTTTTCATAACACTGAATCATTCTCTACCCACATTTGTCTCAGTCTGTGGAAAAGATTTATCTCCCTATTGTTTTCTTAGCCTCTATCACGTGATACTCTCCCTATCACGTGATATCATCTCCTCCGCTAACAATGATGGCCAATATCATACTTCTCAAATTTCCACGTGCTTTTCGTTTATATTTATACTTTCTTTTATTCTGCAGTCGATGGCATCAAAGATCATCAGTGAATTATCACACCGCATTGCTGTCAGCAAGCAGTGACCGGATACGCTTGTCATCCATTATATAGCATACCTAATACTTGGAATAATCAAGAAAATTTGCATGAATAGAAACATATATTTGTGTTGCACGGATTTGCAACATTGATATGCAAAGAGAGCCACTGCTTTACTCAAAATAGTAAGCTTGTCCCAACGTTTGCTCGTATAGGATATAATAAGACTATCAATCGATTTAGAAGGAGGTGTTATGCAATAGAAAAGTCTTACCGTATATTTTTACAATATACCACAAGACAAACTTAAGCTATCTGCAAATCAAGCTGGATGGTGTAGGCCACACTTGCAAAAGACGTAGGGGTCGTAAAGGACATTCAAGGAATTGTGACCCATAATCTAATAAGTGTTTGGGGATATAATGCTGAATACAGTGGAACCTCGACTTACGAAAATCCCTATATACGAAAAATTCAGAAGACGAAACAGGCTCCGAAGAAATTTTCGTCCCATTTAACGGAAAAAATACTCAAGATACAAAAACGAAAATGCTTGACTCGAAATATAAAGTGTCATTATTCGTAACAACGCTTATCATGATTTTTCATTAATTTTATTGTTTCCTCATTGTATTTTAACATTTTTGTAAATGACTATGTTGTCACCAACGAACATATTCCTTCGGGTAGGTAAATGATAATTACACTTTATACGACTGCTTTTGGGGACTGGAGCGAATTACGCCATAGGGTAAGTTTTATTCTATAATACGAAAATTTTAAGATTCGAAATCCCCTTTGGAACGAAATAATTTTGTATCTTGAGGTATTACTGTACTTCATGGTGATTGATATTTATCCAAACTACCACTACGCAAGATGTGACACAAGGTCATTTGATTGCAGTGATTGGTAGGGTATTATAGCATATCAGCCTTTGTAGGTTATTGAACGCGAAATCCATTTTCATGCAAATAGTCAGCTCTATTTCAAACAATTCAGTTTAGCATGAATACACAGTTTAATTGTCAGAACTGTTCTAATTCAGCTAATTTAATTTAGTATAAGGACATATTTTCTTTACAAACAGTTAAATGTTATAACAATTCTATATAAAACAATTCAATTTAGTGTAAGTACAGTTTCAATGTCAAAATGTTCAATTTCAAACAATTCAGTTTAGCATAAGCACTCTATTTAAATGTAAGTACAGCTTAATTGTCAAAAACATTTCTATTTAAGCTATTCAGTGTTGTCAAACAGTTGTAATTGAAACAATTCAGTTTAGAATAAATATGCAGTTAGTTCTATTTAACCCATTGGTAGGGTCCTATCAGGTGCTACCATTCCGGGCCAGAGTGAACCTGGGAGCAATGGCAATGAAGGGGTGCTCCGCATTCCTCAAAGCCCCAGCATCCCTGGCACCTCACCATGAGATTGTTTAATGTCATCCAGGACACATATTGGGTGGTCTTACCCCTCTGCAGA
The DNA here is from genome assembly GCA_963585895.1 of Sepioteuthis lessoniana. NCBI lineage: Eukaryota > Metazoa > Mollusca > Cephalopoda > Myopsida > Loliginidae > Sepioteuthis > Sepioteuthis lessoniana. The sequence continues at coordinate 45,693,635 of OY757912.1, read as the reverse complement.
GAAGCGGTCAGTGTATTCTACAGCCCCACTTGACTGGGCAATTTATTGTGGTGAGAGTAAGGGCAAGGCATTAATTGAGACTCATGAGCTGTCACAAAAACTACTTGATACCGTTGGCATTCTCCACTTTAGGGCACTTCAGGCGCCAAGCGATCAACTCAGTCAGCAATGCTATGCATGCTTCATCCGGTACCCAGTCAGAGCTGTTGTGTGTAAATATTTGCTGATCGGTCAATAATGTTCATCCCGGGTTAGTAGTCCATAAGACATGGTCGCTTATATGTTCGTCTTCGCTTCTCCGGCAGTGATCTTCATGTTTTGTTCGTTTTTTTTTTTTGGATGGGAATAGGTGGCCATACTGTTGCTGATTTGTGGGGTGCTGTTTCCAGTATTTCTTCAAGACAGCACGTGAGTATTCTTGTTTAGTTTCCACATAGCTTTTTCTCAATGTGTTTTGTTAGCATCTATGTGGTGCATCCATTTAGCAGTACTGGCACTGCTACAATTTGGAAGAAATCCCATTTTACTTTATCGGATAGATCCGATTTCCATATGATCAATAACTTGTCAATAATATTCCATGCCTTGGCTAGGCATATGCTACCATCTCTTTCATTAGATTAGAGGTTGCTGTCGAATTACGTAAACTGGTCTACAAATCATAAAGGCTTACAATTTTAAAGGGATATGGCTTCAATTTCTTTTTTGAAAATACATGGAAACTGTTTTATTTTCGTTTATAGAGAGGTCAATACTAAATGTCAAACCATCCTCTTCTCTTTTTACTAATTTCTTTTTGAATCAATTGCGCTCAAAGTAGGAAGTCTAGGTAGAATATTAACAAATATGGTGCTAATGTATCTTCTAGCAGGACTCTGGCGACAATGTTGTTGATGTCAGTCACTCTCTCTCTCTCTCTCTCTCTCTCTATATATATATATATATATATATATATATATATATATATATATATATATAAGCCCTTCGTGTAATATGGTTACTGTCGTAGGAAATGGAATTGCCGATTCGAATTCTAAACCTGGACGAGGCTGTTTGCATTTCACATAGCGCTAATGACTTTGGAAAAAAATTATCAAACAATTCTAGCTCCAACTATGTTTAAATAGGAAGACAGGATGGGCTCCTTAATTTTGGTTTGGCAACCTGTTTACAAGGTAAACTCTGAACTCAAAACAGTTCAACTCAGCTTGATAAATTGTGCTTGTGTCGAATTCTGCTTGTGGGTAGAGGATGGTATATATATATATATATATATATATATATATATATATATATATATATATATATATATATATAATTGTAAAGGATTATATTATCAGTTAATCGAAATCAAATTGCATGGAATGCTTGAATCCAAATAATTGTATACAAATTGTTAGTATAAGATCAGAACATGTAGATATAAGACAACTGTGTGCAAAAAATGATTCTTATGAAATAAGAAAACTTACTAGAAAGGATATGATCGTTTGAAAAAAATCTAAAATGGGGAACAAACAAAAGTGACAGACCGTAAAATAACCAACCAATCAACCAACCAACCAATTTAGTTTCACCTGTTATCAGGGTAGGGCCGAGGCCTACAGAGCTGTTTGGCCGTATTTATAACATCAGTTAATCTTAATCGGACTTCACTTGCATATAGATGCTTCTCCAGATAATTACACAACTAGCAAGACACGAACTTAAGCAGCCCCTATGAAAATTTGAATGTTTCCACATGGTAATGTATTGTTGGAGGTGTTTTAAAAATGATATCATTCGTATAGGTTGTTTCCGAAAAAAACTATATCATTTGGTAATCTAACAACTTGATCAATTTTTGATCAAATGATCTAAAATTCTAGCAGCATGTGTAAAATCAACTCGAAATTCTGTGTTTAATGTTTAAGCGTTTTTTGAATTTTTTTCTGAAAAGAAAAAAAAAAAGTAAAATATCACATTTAGTCTATTGAGGTTACGTTAAGTTATTTGATTTTATGCTATATCAACCATTCAAGGCAATTTAATGCCGAATCCAGTTTATATATATAAGCGAAAGTTTGTTGGTAACTATTTTTGAATGAGAACAAATAAGTGCTTATTTATTTGCTCAGTTAAATGGTTTCGAGTATTACTATTTAACATTAAAATTACTATTTAACTTGCCAAGTAGGCTGGGGCGGTAGAATATACCGACTGCTTCTCTACAGTGGGGTAAGACACTAAACAATCTGATGGTGAGGTTCCAGTAATACTGGAGTTTTGGGGAACACATAGTACCACTTCATTGCCATCGTTCCCAGGTCCACTCGGACCCGTAGTAATAAAACCTAATGGGTTCCTCTCTTTGGGTTAAATACACCTAAATTGCGTTTGTCGAGATGAGACTGTTTTGGCATTTAAACTGCGTACTTATGCTAAACTAAATTGTTAAAAATAGTACTGATTTGATATTTAAACTGCGTACTGATACTAAACTGAATTGCACGATTGAGTTGTTTGAAATACAGCTGTTTTTGACAGTAACTGTACTCACGCTAAATTGAATTGTTTCAAATAGAAAAGTTTTGATATATAAATGTGTCTAAACAAAAACTATACTTATATGAAACACAATTATTTGAAAGAGAACGCTTTGACTAAACTGAATAGCTTGAAATAGAAATGTTTATGATAATGAAACTGTGTACTTATGCTAAACTGAATTGTTTGAAATCGAACTGTTTATTTGTATAAAATGAATTTGACATTAAATGACCGACAAAGGTTGATATGCCATAAAACATGAACAAACTAACAAACAGACCATACTATTTAGTATTAATCATTTGTCTGTGCACAGTTAAATGGATTAAAATATTGCTATTTCATTGGCTGGTGGGTAGAGTGTCCGCTAATGTTCCAGGAGACCTGGCTTCAATACCAGGTCCCGTCGAACCAAAGACTTTGAAAATGGTACTTGATACCTCCTTGCTTAACACTCAGCAATATAAGGTACGTATCAAGGGTAAAGTGGAGCAATCCACGGAAAGGAGTAGCGCCCTCCTCTACATGTCGGTGTAGTAGCTATTGAAAAGAGAGCCTTCTGATCGCCCTCGACTACGGTCACCAAATTTACTTGTACTTTTATTTAACATTAGTAATTCCGTTTATTAAGTATTCCTTTTTAGTAACAGAAATTTGCATATCAGTGTTTGGTTTTCAATAAAATGATTGAACAACTGTATTTGACATATAGAAGGGATTCTTATAGGTACTATCACCCCAGCTCAGAGTGAACCTGAGAGTAATGGTAATGAAAGGACACTCCATATCCCCCAAGATTCAAGATTGGACCTTCACCAAGAGATGCAGTTTAATGTTTTACCCAGGACACTAAATAGTTTCAAATCTGGCTATGTAACACTGATAATTCTATTCAACATTATTTATACGTTTGCCCACAGATAAGTTTTCGGGGTGTCCTCGTAATGTTAAGCGATGGACTGCGGAATCGTAGTACGCGAGTTCGTACTCCAGTCGCGCTATTACGTTCACTTTCGGACAAATACCCTTGGGAAAGGTATGAACCCACTTATCCTCCCAGCTATGGGTTAAATAGTACCACTACTGTTCTTCTATGAGAATGGCTTTGGCATTAAATAACCAACAAAGGTTGATATGCCATTAAACAAAGAAACAAGATAAGTTTTCAACCATTGCTATCAAATACTAATAATTTAATTCACTATTAATCATTTGTTTGGGAGTGTCCTCGTGGTGTAATGGTTAAAGCGATTGACTGCGGGAATCATAGTTAGCGAGTTCGTACTCCAGTCGCGCTATTACGTTTACTTTCGGGCAAATACCCTTGGGAAAAGTATGAACCCGTTATCCTCCCAGCTATGGGTTAAATAGTACCACTACTGTTCTTCTCGGAGAATGGCTTTGGTATTAAATAATCTACAAAGGTTGATATGCCATTAAACAAAGAAACTAAACCGATCATTTGCTTGCACACATTTGAATTGTTTCAAGTCAAGTAAATGATTAAATAGTTCCGGTCCAGCAATAGAGAAGATGCTAAGAATTACTACCATTCCAGGTTAGAAACGACCAGGGAGTATTAGCAATGAAGGGTTACTTCACATTCCGTAAACTCCACGTCTAGAGTATCACCACCAGATTGTTTTGTGCCTTCTTAAACATTCGTTGGCAGGTTTGAGTGGTGTACTCGGTGTATTCTAAGGCCTTAGCCGACAAGGCGGATAGAATTTTGAGTTGGTGCCACATATTCTGTTAAATTTGAAAGCATTTGAACGAGAATTGGCCAAGATATTAGATTATGCAATAACATCATTTTTCTGAAACACTCAGTATATATCCAAGTATACCCATCAAATGTTTGTGCATGTGTACATTCTTGAGATACAAAGGCTATATTTCAGTTGAAGCTGTCATCACAATTTTTCAGCCTGTCATCGTCTAGTTTATGCCCCACCTCACAGGCCTTTCACTCTTCTCTTTTTCAATATCTTAAGCGGTGTTTAAACGCAGACAGTTCTTAATGCATGACAACGCCTTAATAGAAGGTTTGGTGATTGACAGACATGCATAACGTCTTTGCTTGTAAACCAATCCATGATTCTTTTTATTGACATTCTCCTTACCTCAGTTTCATTTTGGTTCGCAGAATCTTTTTCTTCACCAGCCTGTCATAGTTAATGACATTTTAAGGATGACACATGAGCCTGACCAATATGTCGGCGAAATTAAACTGTGCTCCAAATAGCTTTCTCTTCTCGATTTCCACTCTTTTCCTGTTTGTTTGTTTGTTTGTTTGAAACCAAATATGGAGCTCGCTTAGAATGCAAGGTTTTAGATGCAGCGTCCAAAATCCAATCAGGTTTAGTTATTTTTTCTGTTTCCCTGCAATAAAAGATCGATGTTTTTACCAAAATGGAATCAAAGCCTAAAAGATGGATTTTATTTAAATGTTCCCCAGGTTTTATTTATTTATTTATTTATTGTTTCTTTTTTTCTTTTCTTTTTCTTTTTTTACTTTTGCTTTACTTTAGGGCTTATTTCGCACTGAATCTGAGTGTGGAACTTTCAAGAAGGAAAGTTGTTATTAGAATGCCAAGACCGTCATTTTAACGATGTATTTTTTCTGATGGAATAAGAGTTTTCAAATCCCAAATTCCTAAAGTGAGATCTTAAAAGTGTGTTTTTTTTTATATGAGAGACATCAAGAAGCAAAGAATTTATTTACCGTTCTTAACACTGTCTTCTTTTAAAGTTTGTTTACTCTTCAACCGTTTTATATTTTATGTACAGTTGTGTTTAATATTCTTTCGCTCTTTCTTTCTTCCTTCCTTTCTTAGAATTTAGTATTCTTCATAAAACTCGTTCATTCTTTCTTTGTTTCTTTGCGTTTAGTTTCATTCAGAAAATATTTTCTTTCTTTCTTTCTTTCTTTCTTTCTTTCTTTCTTTCTTTCTTTCTTTCTTTCTTTCTTTCTTTCTTTCTTAGCATCTAGTATTCTTCAGAAAATACGTTCTTTCTTTCTTAGCATTTAATGTTCTTCACAAGATTCTTTCTTTCTTTCTTTCTTTCTTTCTTTCTTTCTTTCTTTCTTTCTTTGCATTTAGTTTCTTTCACAAAATAATTTCTTTCTTTCTTTCTTTCTTTCTTTCTTTCTTTGCATTTAATGTTTTCCAAAAATACATTCTTTCTTTCTTTCTTTCTTTCTTTCTTTCTTTCTTTACATTTAGTTTCTTTCAAAAATATTTTCTTTCTTTCTTTCTTTCTTTCTTTCTTTCTTTCTTTCTAATCATTTCGCGTCTTTAAAAAATATTTTCTTTCTTTCTTTCTTTCTTTCTTTCTTTCTTTCTTTCTTTCTTTAACCACTTTATTTTTCTCCTTTTTTCAATGTTCCTTCACGACCTTCAGTCTGTATTTCTTAATTCATTGTCGGTTATTTTATATTGTGGATTTCCCATTTTAGCTTCTTCTCAAAATCTTACTTTTTTTTTTTTTTGTCTTATTTCTCTTTTTTTCTCTATTTTTCTCCCTTTTCTTTTTCCTTGTTTAGCATTTGCTGTCCTTCGCACAAAATTCTCTTTTTCTTTCTTTCTTCTTCTTTTTCTATTCAATCCTCTTTAGTCAATTTCTTTTTCATTATTTATGTTTCTTTATCTTCTTCTTTACTTTCCTCTGTATTCTTTGTTTTCACTTATTTCATATCTTATCTTTCATTTTTACCAATTTTCTTTTTATATCTCGCATTAAAAATGTTTCTTTCTTTCTTTCTTTCTTTCTTTCTTTCTTTCTTTCTTTCTTTCTTTGTCAGCGACGTTTGTCTTTTTCATTCTGTTTTATCTTTCTTACTTTGTCCTCGTCATTGGGTCGTTTCTCTGCTTTCTTTTTTTGTTTCTTACTTTTGTTTACTTTATTTTCTGTCTTTCTTCTTTTTGACTCATTTCTCTAATATTTTGTTTCTCTTTTTCTGGCACTTTCTTATTTGTTCTTTTAAAATGTTTATGCCTTCTTCTTCTCTTGATCTATTTACTGTCATAATTTGATTTTTCTTTCTTTCTTTCCTACTTTCTTTCTTTCCTTCTTTCTTTCTTTCTTTCTTTCTAATCATTTCTTTCTTTCTTTCTTTCTTTCTTTCTTTCTTTCTTTCTTAGATACTTTTAAGTTTCTTGTAATTTTTCTTTTTCTTTTTTCTAATTTGACTTATAAATTGGCTTGTTTCTCTGCTTTCATTCTTTCTTTTTTCGTTTATTCTTTCAAATCATGTTTTATGTTTTGGTTTGTTTAACATTTGAGTTAATTCAAAAACATTGTTCCTCTTCCTTTTTTTCTTCCTTTCTTTGTATTCAGTTTTCTTCCCCCCAAATATTCTTTCTTTCTTTCATTCTTTCTTTCTTTCTTTCTTGTTTCAAACTTCTTTAGTCATTCTTTTTCTTTTAAATTTTCTTTTTACAATTCTTAGGAGCTGCCAAAGGAAAGAAGTATAAGATACCACACACAAACAATTACGGACGCGGATTACGCCGATGATATAGCGGCAAATACACCCACCCAAGCCGAAACCCTGCTACATAGTCTGGAACAAGCAGCTGCAGGCATAGGCCTCCATGTCAATGCACACAAGATAGAATACATGTGCTTTAATCAAAGAAGTGACACCTCCACACTAACCAGTAGACAAGTTCACCTACCTAGGACACAGCGTCTCATCAATCGAGACAGACATCAACACGCAACTAGCAAATATATGGACAGCTATCGATTTGCTATCGGTCATATGGAAGTCAGACCTGACCGGTTTAAATAAAACTCAGTTTTATCCAAGCAAAGGTCGTGTCGATACTGTTATATGGATGGACTACATGGGCGCTAACTAAACGTATGGAAAAAAAGCTTAACGGCAACAACACAAGAATGCTGCGAGCAATATTGAACAAGTTCTGGACGCAACACTCCACAAAGCAGAAGCTATACGGCCACCTACCACCCATCACAAAACTATCAAAATTAGACGAACCAGACATGCGGGACACTGCTGGTGAAGTAGGGAGGAAATCATAGGTAACATACTCCTGTGGACCCCTTCCCATTGACAAGCAAAGGCTGGACAACCAGCTAGACCCTACATACCACAGCTCTGTGCCGATACAGGATGTAGCCATGAAGACCAACAGGAAGCTATGGACAACAGAGAAGGGCGGCGTGAGAGGGTCAAGGAGATCTGTGCTGATGGTGCGAAATGATGATCTTCTCACAGGACATTGGCATGATGGATAGAGTGTTTGCCATTGGCCCGAGAGACCTGGGTTCAATCCCAGGTCGAGTCATAACAAAGACCCAAAAGATGGTACTTGAAGCCTCCTTGCTTAAAACACAGCATTATAAGGTAAGGATCAAGGATAAAGTGGAGCAATTCAGGGAAAGGCATAGCTCCCTCCCCTACATCTTGGTGTTGTAGCTATCGAAAAAGGAGCCTTCGAGTCTCCCTCAACTACGGTTGTCAACTTTAATTTTACTTTTATTTATCTTCAGTCAATGTATAATAGCAACTTTAAAATACTGATAATTTCTTATTTGGATTGGTTCATTTATTTAACGGCATATCAAAACCAATGCTATTTAATGCCATTATCCATTTATTAATATTTGATTATACTAACTATATTTTAAATTTTCAATCGAATTTTTTTAATTATAATTTTTTATTTGTCTATAATCATATGTTTGCACAAATGTATGGTCTCAATTATGAATTAGCCCCACTGGCTGGGGCTGTAGAATACACAGACTACATCTCTGCAGAGGAGTAAGACCTCCATCAACGAATGTACTGGATATTACACTAAACAATCTGATGGTTACGCTCCAGCAATGTTTGAGTTTTGGGGAATCTGGAGTAGCCTTGCATTGCCAACGCTCCCAGAATGGTAGCACCTGATAGGGTTCTATCTATGGGTCAAATAGAACTATTTGACATTTAAACAGTGCAAACAAATGACTTATGCTGACTTGAATTGTTAGAAATAGGACTGTTTCATAATTTAACAGTGTATAAACGAATGATGTTTAATTGAGTTGTAAGTGATACATAGCAATACTCAAAATTATTTGAATATATCGAAATAAATGATTGATGTTGAATAGAATAATTAGTGTTAAAACGCAATGCTCGTAAACAATTGACAGTCTGCAAACTAATGATTAATATTGAATTGAATTATTAGTGTTAGATATCAATAATTGACACCATTTATCTCAAATGATTTAGAACTTACTTGTTTGCACTCTAATGTTGACATTAAACTATGTGTAAACAAAACTGTATTTATACTAAACTGAATTGTTTTAAAATTTTATCAAAATAACGTAATTCGACGTTAAATGACTCGAAAAGGGTTGATATGCCGTAAAACCAACCAACCAGCCAACCAACCTTAATTGACGTATCACGTGACCAACCGGGTTGGCGGTGTAATTGCTGGAGTGCTAGACTGCAACCTTGAAGAAAGCAAGTTCGAAATCTCGTGAGTGCCATTTGGTTCATGTTTTGGACTAATACTCTTGGGAAACGAATGAAACTCCATATTCTTAGCTATGGGTTAAATAGTGTCCCAGTCGATTTTCTACAAGGATGGCTTTGGAATTGAATAACCCACGAATATTGTTATGTCATTTAACAAGAAACACACAGAGGGACAACCTTTTCGTCTTCTCTGTTTTTTTTTAATTGTATTGGTTTCTTAGTTTTTATCACTGATCAAATTTCATGGCTTATTCAGTTCCTAAAACGACATTAGTAGAATGCTAGTAATTGTACAATTTAATTTATTGCCGGGCGGGATGTGTATTTACCCTCCCTCTCCGCATTGGCAAGCTGTAACATATGAGCAATTTTTAAGCGTAATTTAACAGGTTTGAATTCAGAATTTTCCCTCTCCTAGACCGGTTGCCATACCTAGATTAAAATGTCCAGTCTGCCCAACTTAAGGCATCCTGTTCATTTCTTATGGCAATAGTCATTACATTCCGTTGGCCATACCAGGGCGAGACACGTATGTTGACATATTTTCCAAGGGTTTTAGTCCGAAATTGAAAATAAAAGAGTCACTTGAATTCGAACATACTAAATGCTATGTTACAATTCCACAAGTCAGTTACTTCCTCCTTTATTTAATATCTTTTACAAATTACCCACGATATGAGCCCCCAAATTCCCCCAGCAATAAGTTAAATATTACCTCTGTTATTTTTCCACAAAGTTACCTTTGGCATTATATAACCCACGAAGGTTGATATGCCATTGGACAAAGAAAGCGAACCAAGAAAAACGAAATTATACACAACATTACACATCCTTAGTGAATTCAAGTATCAATTGGTACACCATACTTTTGGCTTCGTGGTAAGCAATGCTTAGTAAATACCTATTTTATCAGTAAATCCACACCAACTTTACTACGCTTAGAAATTGATCTTGTGACACATCCTGTCTATGGGGTCAAAGTTTTGATCGTCTTTTCTCTATCTTTCTTCTTTCGTTTTTTTTCATTCAGTTTTATCTTTCTTTTTTCTTCTTCTTTGTTTGCTTGGTTTCTATCTGTTTGGTTGGGTTATGTTTTATGGCATATCAACATTGTAGGTTATCTAATGCCAAATCATCTTAATACATATATATTAGGTTATTTAATGCCAAATCATGTTTATACATATATATTAAATATATATCATTTGGTTGGGTCGGGTTTTATGGCATATCAAACATTGTAGGTTATCTAATGCCAAATCATCTTAATACATATATATTAAATATATATGATTTGGTTCGGTTGGGTTTTATGGCATATCAACAATTGTAGGTTATTTAATGCCAAATCATGTTTATACATATATATCAAATATATATGATTTCGATGGGTCGGGTTTTATGACATATCAACCATTGTAGGTTATTTAATGCCAAATCATGCTTATACATATATTATATATATGATCTGTACACTCATTTTGTTGATAACATTTTTAAACGAGTCTGAGATCGGTTTTTTTTAACACAGTTAAATGGTTTCAAGAATTGATATATATTATTAACATTTAAATTAAATAACAGACATTATACACTGTAAGATGATCAAACAGTTCTATTTCTAACAATTCAATTTACCATGAGTCATTTGTTTGCACACAGATTTAGTGTTAAGCAATTGTATTTGACCCAGTCTGTGCTGCCTGGGAGCAATGGTTATGAAGGAGTACTTCCAATTCCACAAAGCTCCAGCATTACTGAAACCTCACCATCAGATAGTTTTATATAATATCCAGGATACTTGGTGAGGGCGGGGTCTTACTCTTCTTTAGAGATGCAATTGGTTCTCCTTCAACCGCAGCTAATTGGGCAAAATTTATATCTCTTTTTCCATGTTTCTTTTGGTAATTCTTTTTGTCTTGCTTTTTTTTAAAACTTCATTTTGATTCCACTGCATCTTTCTTTAATTAATTAAAAAAAGTAACTCCAGTCTCCTTTTTTATCTTTCACAATTTTCATTATTCTTTTCTGTCCTTTTTGTTTGCCCTTTACTTTAAACCTTAATAAAAACCTTGTGCATCGACCGGAATGAAAAAAAATAACACATTAACGTGTTCAATAAAAATTCAGTAAGTGATAATATCGTTGAAAAAATATATGAGATTTCAGGACAATTCGTTCAACTGATAATTGAGGTTATATGATAAAATAATTACATTCAACGCTTTTGATCTTTCGTTGATGTTTTACAACGTCACGAGGCTCTACTTGATATCATGCTCTCGTCCAATGTCAAGAGCTGCTTAAAACAATGTTTAAAAGCGATATCAATTATTGAAAAGTGATATCAAATATTGAACAGTGATGTCAACTATTGAACAACGATATTAGATACTGAGCAGTGATATAAGATATTGCATAGGGATTTTAAACATTGAACAGCCATATTGAATATTGAGCAGTGATCTTAAATATTGAAAAGTGATGTCAACAATTCAAGAGCAGTATTAGATATTGATCTCTGATCTTAAATATTGAGCAGTGATATCAAATATTGAGCAGTGTGTCAAATATTGACCAGCCATATTGGATATTGAGCAGTGATGTTAAATATTGAACAGTGATGTTAGCTATTGAACAGCAATATTGAATATTGAGCTGTGATATTGAATATGGAGTAGAGATGTTAGGTATAGAACAGGAATGTTGAATACTGAACCGCGATGCCATATGTTTAACAGTGTTGCCAAATATTTACCAGTGATTGTAAATATTTAACAGTGATCTCAAAAGCCCAGTCGGCCAGGGCTGTAGAACACACTTACAACATCTCTGCAACCGGTTAAGACCTCTAAATGAGTGTCCTGATTATGACATTAAACTGTTAGATAGTAAGGGTCCAGTTCTGAAGCTTTGGGGAATGTGGAGTAACTCTTCATTGCCATTAATCGTAAATCCACTCTTATCCAGAGAGTTAGTACATGTTAGGATTCCATGTATGCATAAAATAGATCTGTTTATACATTTAACAGTGTGCAAACAAATGATTAATATTAAACTGGATTAGTAATATTAGACAAGAATACTTGAAATAATTTAACTATGCGCAAACAATAAATAGCAATACTTCAAACCATTTAATCGTATCCAAACATATGAGCTCTGGCTCGTTCAAAAAAATAATGTTGACAGCAAACTCTTCACTTAAAGATCATATATTTGGATAAACATTGATTGTATTAAATAGTCATCAAGAGTTGATTATGTTATATCAACCATTGTAGGTTATTTAATGAGTTCAATTAAATAAGATAAAGAAAATACAATTGAGTGATATCAAATACTGAACACTAATATTAAACTGTGATGCTGAATACTGAGTTGTGATCTTAAATATTGGACGGCGATATTATATATATTACAGTGATATCAAATATTAAGCAGTGATGTCTCAGTTATTTTCATGATTTATTGGCTCTTTAAACTTGGTACGGTGACTGGTTTAGAAGGAAAACTCTAAATTCAAACCAGTTAAACTTTACTTAGATATTGAGCTTACGATACATCCTGCTATCTATTATTATCACATCCGGGTCTTTCTTACCCAATGGAATAAATGAGAAGATATGTAGAATAGATTAGTAAATACATAAAGTATTTTTTTTTCTTATTTTTCTATTATAGCCTTCTATAATAGCCTTCGACATCCATTATCACATCTCGAGCGGAAGTGATAAAGAACATAATACGTAGATGGGGATTAAAGATGTTTATTGAAACAAACAACGGGTAAGTATACGTTTAAGTTTTAGCAGTTGGATTTCTTACGTACTACGTGTGTTTTAGTGCTTGAGATTTTAGTAGCCCTTTTTTTTTTATTATTGTCCTCGACCTTTTCCTTTATCAGATGCTAGAAGTTGCATTCTCCCGAAGAAAAATGATTCAGAAAATTAAGATAACCGACCGGAATTGTTTTACAAATTAATAAATGCGGGAAACAAACTATAAATGCGTGTTTGTACTCTCTCTCTCTCTCTCTCTCTCTCTCTCTCTCTCTCTCTCTCTCTCTCTCTCTCTCTGTTGCGTTTTGGGGTCTCGAAAAAAGTTGGTGGAGATAAAAACTAGACGAAGACATGATGAGTTCATATCAGGAAAACAGTAAAAATCAGACACGTAGTCATAGAAATATTCCATATCTTTATTATTGACTTTGATACCTCTATTAGTACCGGGGGTGTCCTCGTGGTGTAATGGTTAAAGCGATGGACTGCGGAATCGTAGTACGCGAGTTTGTACTCAAGTCACGCTATTACGTTCACTTTCGGGCAAATACCCTTGGGAAAGGTATGAACCCCCTTATCCTCCCAGCTATGGGTTAAATAGTACCACAACTGTTCATCTAGGAGAATGGCTTTGGCACTAAATAACCTAAAAAAGGTTGATAGGCCATTAAACAAACAAACCAAACCTGTTAGTACCGGTCTCAAATCAAGAAGACTTGAAAGGATATTCTTGAGGTTTGGTTTTATAGAATATCAACTATTGTTGCTTATCAAATGCAAAATCTTGTTTTTACATATATGATAAATAAACGATTTGTAAATACATTTTGTTGATTCACCCGATAATTATAAAGGCTTTTATTTCTAACAATTCAATTCAGTGTAAGTCATTTGTTTGCACTCATTTTGAATGTCAAACATACCTATTTGTGTTGTATTTTGACCTTTTGACCCGACCAAAAATGCCATTCCAAGGTGAGGCACCGGAAGGAGGTGACACATTCTAATGGCAGTTGCGAGAGGAACTCGCGTGGGCGGAAATTGGCTGATGAAATGGGATGAGCTAAAAAATTCCCATGGGTCACTCATAGACTGATGCACCGGAAGAGAGTGACCTCTGAACTCCATGACAGTTATTTCCGCTTGATGATGATTAAACATTCGATTTCAAAGATCGAGTGGGCGTCGAACGATTATATAACTCAGTTGAGTTCGACGAGCTAGAGTTGCAGACAGTTGGAGTGGAGATGTGGTAGGGAAAGCCACAACAGGTCGAAGGGGCTTGGGGCCCTGATGAGTTGGGGTCCAGAGAAGTTGCTGATAAGATGCAGTAATGGAAGCCAGCATCCAGCAGAGTGAGCCCCAAGGCCTCCGGTTGAGCATCAAGAGAACAAGAAAGACACAACGTGACGGTCATAACAGTGGGGTCAAAATATTTTATGTTTGGTCTCCAGCTCCCTCTCACACGCAAACCTTGAGTAACCCTTTTCGAACCCTTACAAATAAAGTGAGAGGTAAAAATTTTGTTAAAGAAGTCTTCCTGTGTCTGTTGTTCATTATGTCGGTGTGTATCCAGTATATATATGTATATTTCTGCATGAATCAGCAGATGACAATATAACATTTGGCCCTTGGGTAGGACCCTATCAGGTGCTACCAGTCCGAACGAGAGTGGACCTGGGAGCGATGGCTATGACGGGATACTCTGAATTCTTCAAACCTGTAGTTTTACTGGAACCTCCCCTCAGATTGTTTGATATCATATACAAGACACTCGTTACAGAGTCTTACATCTCTACAGAGAAGCAGTCAGTGTATTCTACAGCCCCGGCAGACTGGGCTTGGTATTCTCGAGTCGATGGAGGAAAGATCTTTTGTAGCCGATTTAAGTCATTTTTTGTCGCTATGCTAGTTAATGATTAACTGACAGACCTTTTAAAAACCAACGCTCGCAAGTGTCAGTTTCTTGTCCCCGAAGCGAAAATTTCTGTGATTTTTCTATTGTTGTCTGGCATTGACAGGTATCAGGTTCGCTCGTAGTGGTGGGCCGCCATATCACTACAAACCTCTCGTCAATTCTTCAATTCCACCTACTTTTTAAGACAATAATCTAAATGATGAACCGCAATGTAATCTGTGGTTATTTAATTACTTCCAAACCAAACTCTGTGGAACGTATAACTCTTCATTTAGGATCTGTATGACTAACCAATGTATGTATTTACCAACTCTTCCGCCAGTAGAATGATGTGAGACAAAACCATTTGTTTAGCGGTATATTATTTGTTCGAATTCAGCATTTTCCTTCGTCAGGACCCATTACCATACTAAGGTTAAAGCGTCCAGTCTTCAATATGACTACCCAATAGTTAGATTCCCAAGGACATTTGACTCTCGTCCAGGATTTGAACTCAGGTCGCTGATTCCATTTCCTACGACGTTAAACATTATGTAATATAATTGCCGAGGGATTTCGTTTTATGCCTTTGGATTTAGTTAGGCTGAGAACCCTTCGGCTCAGTGCATGGGTCACTTAGGTGCAACATGAACGCAGGTGATCACGCGTGCACGGGGTGGACGTGTCATTCAGAGATGTCAAAATAAAAATCCCAGATAGGGGGATGTGAATGACGTCATGCCCTGAAGCGCAGACGATTTTGAGAGATTCGAAAAAAAAATTCAGTTGAGTTGAGAACTAGACACCGAACGAGAAGGGTCGACTTTCGGGGCTCGCTGAGGCCAGACGAATTTGCGCGCTACGGGCGTCGCACGCGATGGTGGGCAGATGGAAAAGCCAGAATAGAAAGAATGTGTATCTCTCTCCTTATGTCGAAGAACCTTTAAACTCAAAGCTAATAAAAAGTTTCGTACCTGAACTAAGAAGTCGTAAGTGTTTTTCGTGTTTCGGGATTCCTATGTTCTGTGTATATATCTTATGAACAGTCTAATGTACGTTTCACACATATCCGTATCATGGATATGGTACAATTATACTCGAGCTACTTCTCTAGGATCATGAATTCTTCGCCAGCAAAATCAATCAATATGGCAATTAGATAAGTTCTATATCCCGAACAATTGTTAGAGTAAAGTACTGCGTACTGCTGTACTGCAACATCGTAATATGCGAGTTCGAACACCAGTCGCGTTATTGCGTTCACTTTGGACAAATACTCTTGGGAAAGATATGAACTCTGTTATCCCCAAAGCTATCGGTTAAACAGTATCACTTCATTTGATTAGATGGTTTTCGCATTAAATTACCCATGGATGTTGATATGATATTAAATAAAGAAATCAAATCAAACTGAATGACAGATGAAACCTTATCCTCTTTCTCTGTATCTGGTTACTGACAGTGCGTATTGGTTCGCAAGGATATCCAGCGCGATCGACAGATATTGAGGAATATAACTTTAATCGATTAGAAGTGAAAGATGAACTAACGTAATACTACGTTGTATGACATTCTCATATCTTAACCAACTGCAGCTGCTACGGTTAGGACCAGAAAGAACGACGAAGGAATGACAGGTAGTTGTGTCCTAATACCACTTAAGTCACTAAGTTGGTGCAAACCTGCTATGATACCAGAGTCCATATTAACAAAACAGAAACGGGTGGAGAATATTTCAAATGATGTTAATCTAATATTATTCCTTCCAAGCCCTGCTAATTTGAAACCCTTGGATTCAAATGAGTAGTGTGTTCGCCAGTGGTCCGGGAGACCTGGGTTCAATCCTAGGTCGAGCCATACTAAAGACTAAAAAATGGTTCTAGATGCCGCCTTGCTTAACATTCAGCATTATTAGGTAAGGATCAAGGGTAAAGTTGAGCAATCCAGGAGTAGCGCTCTCCCATAGACCTCGATGTAGTAACTATTGAAAAGGGAGCCTTCGGGTCTCCCCCGACTACGGTCGCCAACATTACTTTTACTTAAGTAGAGACTTACTAAAGATCATTATTGTAGATCTTTTGAGTAGTTGGTTCGTGTTTATGGCATATCAATCCTTGTGAGTGATTTAATTCCAAATCCTGATTTTGTATATGCATATCATATATACCAACCCCTCCGCTCCGTCAGGATATGACACAAGGTCAATTTTTTTAAGCAGAGTTTAACAGGTTTGAAATCAGAGTTGTCCTTCTCCTAGACTAGTTGCCTAACCAAGGCTGAAGGACCTAGTCTGCCCTACTATTTACCCATAGCTGGAGGGAGAATAATTGGATTCATACCTTTCCCAAGGGTATTACTACTATGTGAATGTAATCAGTCTCGTCCAGGCTTTGAACTCGTGTCGCCATGTCCATTTCCTACGGCGATAACCATTACACCGCGGGCACCTCCTTGTATATGCTTATAATTTGCAAGAGAATAGAATGTGTGCAACTTCTCTTTGAAACGAGTTCTTTCAGCTTATTTTCTTGTGTATAGTTAAATGGCTTCCTGTATTTCTATCAAACACAAATCATTTTGTATTAATACTTTTCTTACATAAAGTTAAATGGTTTCGAGTATTGTTCTTTAACATTAGTAATTTTATTTATCAAGTATTCCTATGTAATATAAATAATTTGCACACAGCTGTATGGTTTCAAATTACTACTACTACGACTAATAATAATAGTTTTTTTGTAAATGATTGATCCATAGATCGGATCCTAACAGATTCTACCAAGGCGTGGACTTGGGAGTAAGGGTTTTAAAAGGAGTAATCAACATTACCTAAAGCTCCAGGATTAAAGCCTCAGCATCGGATTTCGTGTCATATACAGGACACTCTTTGGTTGGAGGTCTTACTTCTCTGCAGAGGCTCCGTCGACGTATTCTACAGCCCCAGTTCACGAAACAGTTATTGGACATCGGAAGCCCGATATGAACGAGAACTGTCAAATCCACGCATGCCATCTCTCTCGTAATTGTGTCGGGATCGTCTTCAAAGCTCATAGAGCCTTCGCTGAATAACCCTTTTTTCCAAGTTTAATTATCTCTTTTTACGAAAATATAACGGTTTTAAAAATATATATATATTTTGAAATTATATATATCATAATTATTTTTTCTCTCACGTGTTACACTCTCTTATGATCCCCCACCCAACACCACCGTGATGTTCCGCTAACCATAGAAGAAGTTTCTTTTAATTAACGAGACTTTTATTTATTTTTTTTGATTTTTACCAAATGTGCTTTTGGTTTATAAATATATATTCTACTGGAAACCGCGTTCTTTTAATCCTGATAAAAAAAAAAAAAGTTCCATAATGATATAAACGTTTTGACCTTATCAGCTGTCCTTTACATGTCTAGGTCCTGTGGCGTAGTGGCAAACGTGTTGGACTGTGACATCGTAGTTAGCGAGTTTGAACTATAGTCGCGCTTTTATGTTTACTTTCAGACTAATTACCTTTGGAAAAGATATAAAACCCTTTTTTAAAGGGCTCGATTTTTTTCTTTAGAAGATGTACGGAGTTTCCTTTTGCGGATGAAAAACAGTTTAGAAACTCACAATGATGGCTGGCTTGAATAATTAAGAATAAACGTGTTATCCAAAATGTAGATTCATGTTTGCGAAAGTCTTAAATAAGCGTATCAAATAACAAAATTTTCATCTCCCTTTTTTAAATGCTTACTTTATTTGTTTTGATCGCATATCAAATTTTGTTGGTTATTTAATGCCAAGGTCATCCATGTAGTAGAACTATAGCGGTACTATTTAACTCATAGCAGGGTGGGATATTCATTTACCAACCCTACCACACGAGCAGGATGTGACACAAGGTTAATTTTTCAAGCTAAGTTTAACAGGTTTGAATAGAGTCTTCCTTCTCTTAGACCGGATTCATATACCAAGATTAAAAAGTCAGTCTGCCCCGCAATTTATCCATAGTTATAGTAGCGTGATTCATATCTTTCCCAAGTGTATTACAGCTATGTATGATGTGTTACATATTAACTTTTAACCGACCGATCACTTATTAGTGATTTCGTAAGCAGGATATGCACGTGTGTGAGCAATGAATCGTGGAAATGAATCAAGTGAATTAGCTGTAAGGAAAGGTGTCCAAAAATATATATATAATAATAATAATAATAAAAGTTTTAACCCCCATAGAACAGTCGGTCAGACAGGAGAAGCAGGCAGTCAGAGCAGAAGCCGCCTTGAGCACAGGCCCTGGGTGCCAGGGGCTCCGCGTTGAGAAGTGGCCCTGATCAGCCCCGTCAAAGAAGTATAAAGTGGAGCTCTGAATATAAGTGGGGCTCTGAATATAGATCTATCACAACGTTGTATTAATATAAATAGATATCTCCAACGTGGTGTCAATGATAGCAGTCCTACCATCTGTTTCTCAATCTCTTTCCTTGTCTCTGTCACTCTCTCAAGCAGTCATTATGAACCTTTCGTGACAATAAAGAAGAGATATATATTTTTATAAAAAAATGTTATTGCCGTTGGTTCCTTTATTGGGTACACAAAAAATGGAAACACTCTTGTTGAAGATTTGAACCCGGGTATCCTATTTTTCCCCACGAAATGTGTATGCCAATAACATTTCTATATAACACGTATTCAACTGATGGAACTTCGTTCCTTCATTGTGTACACAAAAAATGGAAACACTCTTGAAACACTCTTGTTGAAGATTTGAACCCGGGTATCCTATTTTTTCCCACGAAATGTGTATGCCAAGAACGTTTCTATATAATATGTATTCAACAGATGGAACTTGTTTAAACCTCTTACGTAACGATGTCGAGTATACTCACTTTTATAAACAGGAAAAAAATATGAAAAAAGTATGGTGTATTGGTTTTTAATGAAAATCTACTGCATCCCTGTACAATGTAACTACTTTTGCATCATACGTAATTTGAAGTATGACACAGAGCTCATAAATAAATACACCACATCCAATTTTCAAAAAATAAATAGCTTTCATATGAACCAACCATTGTATTTTATTGTTTCTAGTGGAACATAGCACAATGAAAACTGATAAAATTCGGTATTATTTATTGCCAAACCATACAACGCTAAAACTCTGTAACCAAGAAAATAATCATATTTAGTTAGTTAACATTAGTTTATTGGGAAAATACTGTCCGATTTTTGTAGAAACTTTAAAAATCAGTTTCTCTTATATTATCATTATAATGATAGTTGTATTAAAATACCTTCAATTCCTTATGATGAAAGTTTTCTCTTTGTTGATTTTCACTCAAATTTTCATTTCAAAGTTTTCCTTCTCCTAGACAGCATGTCATACCAACGTTAGAGTACCCTGTCTGGCCTACTATTTATACATAGATGGAGTTATTATTGTTGGATTCATTCCGTTCCCAAGAGTATGCAAAGAGACTCGTCCATGATTTTAACTCAGGTCACAATCTCCATTTCGTACGACGATAATCATTACATCATGGCTGTCTTATTATATATATATATATATATATATATATATATATATATATATATATATAAATATATAATCGCCCAACCTGTGAAAGCACGTGTGATGCCCTGTCCTCATTAGCCGGCGATCAGGGGGGGATACCACAGTTTCGGTGGCTAAGGCGGCCGAATATATATAGCGACAATCTTTTGAAATGCTGATGATGGCCTATGAAGGGTTCGAAAGTGCTCTGGAAACAATATTTGGAAATTCTTCTGCCAATTCCAACCTGAAACAAAGACACTTATCAGAAAACTTGAAAGGATCTTCAATTGATTATACAAACAAAATTTGTCTTTATTATTTAATGAAACTTGCTTAAATGAATGACTGCTGCCTAACGACACACACACACACACACACACATATATATATATATATATATATTTTTTTTTTTTTTCACAGAAGATCTCACCCCTACTACCATTGGGCTTGATGACAATTTTAAATCATGACCAAAAAAAATATTGGGTGAAACATATTCAGATCGCTCGTTGAACTTTTGAATCACAGCATATCTCCAGTAATATTCCCACAAACTCCTGGACATTGTTCTATGTCCTGATGATCTGGTTGCAAAACCGTGAATGCTTCAAAAAATATGTTCTTCTGGTGTTTCTTGACTTATTCTGTTGATTGATGTTTTATGGCATATCAACCCTTGTTAGTAATTCAATGCCAAATCCTTATATATATATATATATATATATATATGATTTGCAAGGAAATAGATTTTAGGTAATTTTTTAAACGAGTTTGTAGAACTTATGTATTTGCACATAATTAAATGATATCAAGTATCCCTAAGTAAGTTAGCCAATCAAAGTCGAGGGTGACCCGAAGGCTCATTTTAACTACTTCACTGAGATGTAGGAGAAGACGTTACTCCTTTCCATGGATTACTTCACTTACCCTTAATCTGTAATTTGTAATACTGTCAACCAAGGAAGCATCAAGTACCATTTTTTGAGTCTTTGGTATGACTCGACCTGGGATTGATGGTTGGTTAGTTGGGTTTAATGCCATATCAACCTCTATATGTTATTTAATGCCAAAGCCTATTTACACATATGTACGGTTTGTAAACACATAATTTAATGGTACCATACTACAACTAAACGACTCATTTACTCGCATACGAGTAAATATTTCCAAGTATTTCTATATGACATTAGTTTATTTAGTGATGATAGTTTTTTTAAAAATTATTTCTCGCTACTATTTCTAGTAATACAAACATAATGGTATTTCTATTCAGCAATGATTTGCTTTCAGTTGATTAGTTTGTTGTGTTTTCAGGATTGTAACCAAGTCTATATTTTCTGGTACAACCTGGTCTCTTTCAAGAACGATAAAACATTATCCATTTGGACGTTCTCGAATAAGTCCTTCATGGTATTTGCGTGTAAATAGTGTTTTCTGGTGTCATTAAAAAAATTGAACCCCGGTCTTCCGGACCATTTGTGAACACCCAAGCCATTATGCCATCGGGCAAGTTTGAAGTATTCCTATCATACACGAAAAATTCTACTTAATAATAATCATTTTTTCACATAGTTTAAAGATTTCTAGTATTGGTATTAAACCTTAGTAATTCTCTTTACCAAATATTCCTGTGTCATGTAAATAAGTTGCACACAGCCGTATGATTTCAAATACTAATAATCCTTAGTAATGAATAAACAGTTTTTTTTTTACCCACTGATGGGAACCTAACAGGTGCTACCACTCCTGGTAGGAGAGGACCAAGAAGTAAGGTCAATAAATGAGTACTCCACATTCTCCAAAGATACACTTCTAGATACTCCCCATTAAATGTAGTTTAGTGTCATCCTAGACATAAAAGGCATTTGCTCCAATGTTGAAATTTTACAGGAGGCAGATTCGGTCTGATAATGACAGTCGCTGACAATGCGTGTTATGAAGGTTTTAAAATGATGAAATTGAAACTTCCCTTACAAAGAAAAGTCTTTCATGCTTTGTTCAATAATTTGACGTGATTATATTGAGTGTGCTTTTCTATGGAAAAAAAAAATTCATGTGCTGAAACAAAATAGATACATACACGCATATGCACAGTGGCTTGGGTTTTTGATTAATGGCATATCACTCTTCAAGAGTTATTTAATGCCAAAGCTACCCTTGTATAAAAATAGTAGTGGTAAATCTTTTAACCATAGCTCGTCGGATAAGGTGCATATATGACTTGTCCCCCCGATAACCAACTTACTCGCCCTTTCCAAAAATCCACAATTGTCGTGTGCGATCGTCTCTTGAATCTGCCGTGAGTGTTATAGTGACTGAACTTTTATCATGGGTCACTGTTTATGGGAAGTGAGCATTACATTTCTCCATGGCATATGGTTCATTAATATCAACGGACCATATAACTATTGACTTTTTGGGACATATCTACCGGAGATAACGAGACCCACAGTATACTTAAAAGGTTAAAAGATATTCATAATAGTATTCATACGGATTAGATTAGTACGGCACAAGGCCAAATGAGTGATAATTCCAATATGAGTAAAAGTGAGTGTTTACAAGTTCTTGGTTTTGATTAAAAAAATATCAACCCTTTTTGGTTATTTGACCCCAAATACTGTTTATATATAACATTTTGAACGAGCAGTAGCGTATTTTTTTGCATACACTTCAATGGTTTCTAGTATTGCTATTTATTGTTTTCACACAGTTAAACAACTTCAAGTATTGTTATTTAACATTTAATCCTCTCTCTGAACACAGCTAAATGCTTAAATAGTTCTAATCACGCTATACCTTCAACCCTAACAGGAACCACAACTCCAGGTTAGTAATGGCAATGGAGGAGTACTTCTTAATTCTCAAAGCTCCAAGACTGCAACTTTTTGATCAAATACAGTTTAGTATCGTATCCAGAGCAATACTTTGTGGAGTCTCACCCATCTGCAAATGTGCTGGTCAGCCCCAGCCAACTGGGTAGGTTTAAAGGTTTACGATAATATCTCATTAAACATAATTTCAATCCAAAGCAATTGCTGGTCTTAGTTTATTATAAGATACGTCTAAAATAATGTTTTAAAATTCAGTGAATAACTCTATCACATTGACAGTTTTCTTAGCGAAACGATTTTCGACGTAGGAAATGAAATCGGGGGCCCGATTTCAAACATTGGACGAAACAGAATGTTTTTCAGTTTGTGCTATTGCTTTTCAGAGAGGACATGAATACATCTATTCTTCTCCCCTCTACCATTACATCTGCAGTGGGGACACTGGGTTGTTAAACCTTGATTAGGTAACCAGTCTTGGAGAATACAAATTGGTTTTACTCCGCTTAAAAAAATGACCTTGTCTCACATCTTGTTCCTGTGAAGTGTTTGTGTAAGTACATACCGACTTAAAGTCATGGCATCCATAAACAGATGACTCTTTGTACATCAGTTTATTATTTTTTACTCTATGTCCAAAAGTTTTCCTTTCGTTCAGTGCTTCTTTGTAGGTCAGGCTTTAAGAAAAAACAAAGAAACAAACAAACAGCGATAACATATATACACTAATTCAGGAGAGGCAAAGACTAATGTTGTTTTCACAAACATGGCGGCCGAATTTGATTTAGTTTTCATCTGGGAGAAATAGGAACGGCCAATCGCTTAATTCTTTTTTTTTTCTTTTTTTTTTGTATGCCTGTGTGTAAGCCACGATAGCTATAAATCAATGATACTTACACAAGGATTCTTTTCCCCTGTCCGGTGGAGATTCAATCCTGTCGATACATCACTGGCGCCCGACACATCAATTTCAGTGACCGATATTTTCATGGCTTTCGGTTCAGCCTGTTTGACGATGGTGATGTTCACAGTCCTTAAGAAAAGGAAAAGAGAAGGTGTGCGAGAGAGAGATAGATGGATAGAGAGAGAGAGAGAGAGAGAGAGAGAGAGAGAGAGAGAGAGGATATGCGCGGCCGCATGAACATACATAGATATGAAGAAGAGAGATAAAAATATAGAGATCACGTAAAAGTATGAGAGAGATTAAGAAACACTAGAGAGACAAAGAGAAATACCAATAGGTAGAGAGAGAAACACAGAAATAGAAAACTTAGCCAAAGAGATAGATAGATAGATAGATTTTTTGTCCTTTCTTTTAGTCACTTTTAATTTCTTTCATTTTTTTGTCATCTTTCATTCATACTTAGTCACCTTTCTATGTATTGGTCATCTTTCTTTCTTTCTTTCTTTCTTTCTTTGATTACCTCTTTTTTATTCTTTATCAAATTTCTTTCTTCTTTTTGTTTTGTTTTGATCACCTTTCTTTCTTTGGTCATCTTCTCTTCTTTCTTTTGCTTGTCTTTCTTTCTTTCTTTCTTTCTTTCTTTCTTTCTTTCTTTGTGTATAAAGTCATTCTCCTTCACCCCATTTCTTCTTTAAAAATTCATTTTCCTTCTTTTCCTTCATACACCCTTTTTTTTGTCTACCCCTCTCTTTTTCTAACTTGTTCTTTTTTGCTATTTACACATCTCTTTCAAGCCTCTTTGTTTACTTTTCTTCGTTCGTTCTCTTGTCCTGATAATCCCGTTCTATCTCATTGATTATTGAAACATTTCAAAAGAAAAAAAATCCATTAAAAAAAAAATGAAGAATAAACCCATAAAAAAAAAACAACCCAAAAATAAGGCAAGCAAAACCTCAACAAAAAGACCCCTCCAACCAATAAAAATAAAAACAATCAAACAAACAAATAAACAAATGGGTAAATTAACAAACAAACTATCCCTCTTCTCAACTAACATGTTTTTCTTTTTTTTTTTTTCGACTTTTCAATTCGTAGACAGATACTGACGTCATTTCTAGCATCGTTGCTGAAGTCAACATCCATTTGTTAAAAGAAGTTAAGAAAAAAATCTAAATACTAAAATAAAATAGTGTAAGAACTCTACAAGTAAAAACAGACCTTTTAAAGATGTTGACAGAGAACAAAAGAGTATTTGTAAGTTGTTGCTCGTCATGTCATCGTCAGTGAGAAGATAAATAAAAACTTAAACTGATGAAAGAAAAGCAATTTGATGGGACAGGCGTGTTAATCGAGTCAGTGGTCATAGTTCCACCTATGACTGAATAAAGTCGTTAGTTATATTGTAATGCTCTCCACAAGTCATTGGTATGTTTTCTGAGAGGGCTTGCCGACAAGCGATGATGAATGATTTTATCTTCCAGCTCATAGTTATATCATTCTTCGTAGAATTATTCTCGGAGCCTCTTACTAAAAGGGCTTTGAGGCCGTTTGTAAAATAAGGTCCATTTTGAAATATAAACGGGTAAGCAAATTTATTTATTAGTGATATTAACGAATATTATAGGTAACTTTCAGTTTTCACAAATTTCGTCCGTTCGTGGTGTTTACGGCATATCAACCCCTGTTGAAAATTTAATTATATATATATCATCACCATCATGTCGTGCCGCTAGCACGGATATCTATGACCCTCTCTTGCCACTTCTCCCTATCGTTCATCGCCTCTGGCAGGTCTTCAGGGCTACATCCCGTATTCTCACAGAGCTGCTGTATGTATGTTCAAGCTGGTCGTCCTGCTTTTGCGTGGTCCATAGGAGTACATCACTTATGAGCTCGTCTCTGCTTCTCCAGCAGTGTCCTGCGTGTCTGTTTCGTCTAACTTGGATAGTTTTCCAGATGGGAGGCAGGTGGCCGTATAGTTGGTGCCTTGTAGGGTGTTGCCGCCAGGACTTGTCCAATATTGCTCGCAACATCCTTGTGTAATTGCCGTCTAGCTTCTTCTCCACCCGTTTTGTTAGCGTCCAAGTAGTGCATCCATACGGCAGTATCGATACGACCGCTGCCTGGAAGAAGCTGAATTTAATTTTATCAGTCAGGTCTTATTTCCATATGATTGATAGCCTATCGATTGCTGTCCATGCCTTCGTTAGCCGTGTGTCGATGTCTTTTTCGGTTGATGAGACACTGCTTCCTAGGTAGATGAATTTGTCTGCCAATTTCAGAGAGGTTCTGTCTAGTGTGAAAATGTCACCTGTTTGATTATTGCACACATATTCAGTTTTGTGTGCATTGGCATGGAGGCCAATGCCTGCGGCAGCTCGTTCCAAACTGTGTATTAGTGGTTCGGCTTGGTTTGGTGTATTTGCCAGTATCGCTATGTCATCGGTGTAGTCGGCGTCGGTAATTGTTTTTGTGGTATACTTCTTTCTTTGTCAGCTCGAAGCCGTTTTCTCTGATTTTATCAATGGATGTTCTAAGCACGTAGTCTAGACAGATGATAAAGAGGTATGGAGCTAGCGTGTCCCCATGTATTACTCCTGCTACAATGTCGAAGTATTCTGTGTCTCCATCCGGTGAACATACTTTTACTTTGGTGTTTCTATAGAGAATCGTTATTGCTGCAACGGTTTCCTCTGGTAGGCCGTATGCTAGAAGGATTTATTCATCTTCCCTCTGTGAATGGAATCGAAGGCCTTGGTAAAGTCGACAAATAGTAATATCGCCCGTAGGTTTTTTTGCCCGTATGCCCTCAAAGATTCTCCGGATGGTCAATATTTGGGAGGTCTTGGATCTATTTCTTCGGAAGCCGTTTTGGTTTTTCCTAAGGATGATGTCGATTTTGGGTTCTATGCGGTTTCGTAGTAGGGCATTGTAAATTTTGGCTGCTATAGATGTAAGCGTTATACCTCGGTAGTTCTTGGATAATCCGAGGTCACCCTTTTTTGGGAAGGGGAGTATGCATCCCTTCATCCATCTATCTATCGGATTTTGATTATAGACTGTGTTGCAGTGTCGGAGTAGTATGTCGTCGAATTGTCTGGTCTTCCATACTTCTGGGGGAATCTCGTCCATCCCTGTAGCTTTCCTATTTTTAATTTTTCTAAGAACCTAGTCGCGTTCTTCTTGAGTGAACGGTCCAATTGTTTACTAATAATTCTGGTGATTGGTTCATGCTTAACTTTCGGTAGGTTTCCTTGTAGATTTTTGAAATGCTGTTTCCACAGTTTTATTCTTTCCTGTTGGTTTGCAGGTTTCAATTTTGCTTTGGCTGTGCTCTTCCTTCTACTCACTTCGTTTATTGTTTGCCTAGCAATCCTAGATTGCCTATCTGCCACTGAGTCTCTAATCTTATCTATCTTATTTTGTATGCATTCTGTCTGTTCCTTTAGATATATGCCTGCAAATTGATATTGTGCCGTTTTTAGTTTTCGGGCATGTGTTTGTTGGGTTCTTCCAATAACTTTTGGCGGCTGTTTTCAAGTGTGCACGTTTTTCTCTCACCTCTAACGTTTCCCTTGGGAATCTATATTTAGTTTTAGGTTTTGTTGGAATACACTTCGCTGCCGCCTCGAGGCGCGCATTGAAGGAAATTCTCATATTCGTCATTTGGGGTACCTTTTTCTGTCTTCTCTTGTAGTGACTCGAATCTGTTTCTAATACATATTTATCTCTTATATCCCTGTTGTTGAGAAGGGTCCAGTCATAGTGTTTGGTGGTCGCTGTTCGTGTGGCGTTTTTTCGTAGGCTTAGTCGTATTTTTGCCATGACTATTCGATAATCGGAGGACACACCCTCGAAAGAGAAGCACGCCTCGCAATTCATTGGACTATTTTTCCATTTCTTGTTTATAAAGACGTAGTCTATCTGTGCTTTATTATTGTTTGCGTATGTGTAGGTCCATAGTTTTCCATCCCTTTTTTATAATTTGTATTGAGACATGTTAACCTATTTTTTATCATGAAATCTGTTAGATCTTGTCCATTCCTATTTGACGTGTAGTGTCGGCTGTATTTGTTGTTTCCATTTTTCCCGATTTGGGCATTCATGTCTCCGCCAATGAATAACATGTTGTGTTTCGGAATGTTACGTACTAGAGAGGATAGCTCATCGTAGAAGGCGACTAGTTCAGTTTCTTCACTAACATTGGTAGGGCTGTAGCAGGAGATGATGGTTGCTCTTGGGTTGCCATTAAACGTAGCTGTCAACATCCTAGGTTGTATTCTCTCAATGCTATTAAGTATTTTTAACGCTCTAGGTCATATAAGTATTCCTAGCCCTCCAACTTTGGCATTGACAGAGTTTTTCCATGCCAATACAGTGGCTAGCGTCCATCCTTTGCCAGTTTTGTGATATTTGATATCTTTGGTGTGCATGTATCTGTGTTCTTGTATGCATATTATGTCTATCTTATGTTCTAGGGTCGATGCAGTCAGGTCTGGTAGTTGTCCTATTCTATTTAAGGTTCTAACGTTGAATGTCGCTATTTGTATTGTTTGTTTGCATTTTAGTAGTTTTTGTTGTTTGAGCTTTGTAACTGATTTTTCGAACACTGGGGCCAGGGCTCTAACCTCAGCAGGATGCTCCCCTTTTTCACCCGCGCGAAGCGCGATGCGGTTTATGTATGTGGTTTGAGTGTGGGTCATGGTTATCTTTCGATGGCTGTTTTTATTCTCATCTATAGAAGCCACTCTAATAGATGAGCAGCAGTAGTTCCCCGATCGAGCTGACGATCCTGAGCGTTAAGCCGCGAAACTCACACGCCCAGGACCAGGTCAGACATTGCGTTTGGCCGTCAATGGGTTTATTCAAATACCTCTACGTCCATCATGCTGCTTCCCATGTGTTCGTAAAAAGGGGGGGTTAATTTCCCTTAAATGTTAACTTAGTTAAAATCCAGGACTAATGTATATTAGTCAGAGTTTTTGGTATATTTTCACCTATCTTCTGATACTGGCCCTAACATGTTTTTTTTCTGGCATTGAGGCTTTTACTTAGGCTGTTGTTTTGTTTTGTTTTCTTCTAAACTACTATAGGGGGAAGCTGTGAGAATTCTAAGCTTTTAGAAAAGATTCGAATCCATTTGCTGTGTAAAGACACATTTAACTAGAGTCATATATTCAATTTGGATTTACGATAAAAGTGTCATTACTTTTAAAACACATATATCTAGCAGCATTTTACAAAGAATAAAACAGCATACAATTTTGTAAAATTTTCGGCATTTTAATTTAGTTGGACTTAAAGACATCATACTAACCAGTATTGAAACTCATTTTCTGGTGGCACGAGCGAGTTCTTCATCTCACACACATTTATTCGCGAGGAACTGAAGACGCGGAAGATTTGCGCTAAGTTTGTCCCAAGGGTGCTCAGAGAGGATGAGAAAGAAATACGTTATCATGACAGTAGGATGATGGTCGAGCTGATCAATTCAGATCCCGCAGTTCTTGATGCTTTGGTGACTTGCGATGAAAGCTGGATCTACTGCTATGACCCAGAGACCAAGAGACAGAGTTCCCAGTGGAAGCATGCTGGCTCTCTCAGACCCAAGAAGGCCAGACAGAGCAAATCCACACACAAACTTTTGCTGGACCCTTTTTGATAGCACTGGCATGATCTATATGCACTGGGATCCCACTGGACAGACAGTCAACAAGGAATACTATGTTGAGATTTTAAGGGAGTTCAGGAAGAGATTCCAAGGGAAAAGTCCAGCACTCTTCAAATCGGGTCAGTGACATTTCTACCAGGACAATGCACCAGTCCACAACTCCATCCTTGTCACAGACTATTTGACCAAGATGGGCATCAAGACAGTTCCTCAGCCTCCCTTTAGTCCATACCTTGCTCCCTGTGACTTTTGCTTATTCCCTAAGCTCAAGGAAAATCTTAGAGGCTGTGGTTATTAGACAATTGAGGAGATAAAGAGGCTGTGACGAAGGTCATTGATACGCTCACACAAGAGGACTTCCATGGGGCCTAGCAGAAGTTTTTGGAACGGTACAACAAGTGCATTGCAGCTGGAGGAGATTACTTCGAAGGGGACTTGACTTTCATGAGTGTACACTTAATAAAAGTGCCCATACGAAAAAAGTCTGGAAACTTATTGAAGGCACCCTGTAAATGAATTATGTTAAATCGAATTGTTTGAAAAAGAACTGTTTGAAAATTTAACTTTGTGTAAACAAATGACTGATGTTTGATTTAATTGTTAGTGATAGATAGCATTAGTTGGAACCTCGTAACTTCGTTGTCTTATGCTAAATTAATTATTAGAAATAGAACTGTTTGATCATTTGACCGTGTGTAAACAAACGATTTATGTTTAATTGAACTTTAGCGATACATTGCTATGCTTGGAACCATTTAGATTAGTTGACATGTTAAATTGAATTTTTGGTTTATTGGTTTGGTTTTATGTCATATCAACCATTTTAAGTTCATCATCATGATGTCGTGCCGCTAGCACGGATATCCCTGACCCTCTCTCGCCACTTTTCCCTATCGTTCATCACCTCTGGTAGGTCTTCAGGGCTACATCTCGTATCCTCACATAGCTGCTGTATGTATGTTCTAGCTGATCGTCCTGATTTTGCTCGGCCATATGTGGGGGTCCATAGGAGTACATCACTTTTGAGCTCGTCAGCAGTGTCCTGCGTGTCTGTTTCGTCTAACAGATAGTTTTCGTGATGGGAAGCAGGTGGCCGTATTGTTGGTGTCTTTTGCGGTGTTGCCGCCAGGACTTATTCAATATTGTAAGTTACTTAATGCCAAATCCATTTTTATACATATAAACAGATCTATTTCAAACAATTGAGTTTAGCATGAGTACAAATTTTTGGTTTACACACAGTCCAATGTAGAAACAGTTCTATTCCTGACAATTCAGCTTAGCATAGGGAAACAGTGTAGTTCTATTAAACCCATAGATAGGAATCTATCAGGTGCTACCACTCCGGGCCAGAGTGGACCTGAGAGATATGGCGATAAAGAGGTACTCCGCATTCCCTAACGCTTCAGCATTACCGGAGTCTTATCATCGGATTGTTTAGTGTCATTATCAGGACACTCATTGGAGGAGTCTAACGTCTCTGCAGGGATGCAGTTGGTATATTCTGCAGCCCTAGTCGACAGCGCATGATAAATTGAATTGTTAGAAATAGAACTACTTGATCAATTACCTGTGCGTATCTACAAAATGTGTTTGTAAATCATATATTTAATGTATGAGTAAAAACAGGATTTGTCATTAAATAACTAAAAATAGTTAGTATTCCATAAAACCAAACCAAACCAAACCAAACCAAAGCAGTGGTTCAATCTAAAACCAACCATTTACACAATTCTAAGATTTCAAATATTCTTATCAAATGTTCATAACTGGGTCTTCAAGTACGTAACTTTTGTAAATAATAAGTATTTCACCCAAGTTACATAATTTCAACGAACTAATAATAATCCCTAATCAACACTTTTAATCTAATGTAGATATAAACATGAATAATTCATTTAAGTAGCAGCAAACATTTCTATGGAATACAAATAATTTTCCAAGAGATCTATTGGAGCTAAAGATAAGATTCTAACAGGTACTACCACTATGGGTCAGAGTGGAACTGGGAGTAATGACAATAAAAGTGTACTCCATACTCTTTCAGAGTTGTAGCTTTATCATCAGATCCTGTTCTATGTCATACCCAAGACACTTTTTTATAAAATCTTTGCCTTAGCAGAGAATACAGTCAACGTATGTTGAGCGTCATCGACAGAGTGCGGAAATTTTTTGATTTAATTGTGGCAACATTAGTCTCATTACATTTTACCCATTTTTCTGTGTTGCAATTATATTAAAGAAATCAAAAATTGGCTGATTGTAAAATAGATGTATTAAGACTGGTTTAGTTCTGCCGCAAGGTTACATTATAAGAGGACTTCGAACTAAATTGACTGTACTACAGACTTGTCTCAAGTTGAGACGGCTAGATACTGCCCTTTCGTTGGTACCCTTAATTTAGTTTTATACGCCAAAATAATGTTAAAATGAATCATCATGGCCTTTTCCTACGGCGTCTCGTAAAATTCAATAATAACCTTTAGGTCCAGCGCCAACAGCAACAAGACACTTAAACGCCGAAGCATTTTTTTATCCTGAATCCAGTTGAGGTTTTATTAGTCGCTACAAACTGAATTCAGAGGTCTGGGTCAATTATGTGTCACTAAAATATTATCATAAGCGATGCAATAATACAGTGAAAGAAAATAAGAAAATATTAAAAACGTAAAAGGAGAGAAAAGAATTAGAGAAAAATCCAAAAAGATAAAAGGAAGATGGTTTAGAAGACCAAAAAACGAGAGAGATTAAAAACCATAAAGAAAAAATGTAAAGGGTTTGTAAACAAAAGAGACAAGTAGATAAGAACATTGATATGAAAGACAGAATGCAAAAAAAGATGGGTGATACAGATATGATAATGGAAGAATAATAACAAGGAGTTCAATGACTTTTAAATATTACGAAAAAATATATGGACAGAAAAGAAAGTGACAAACAAACATCAAAAGGACAGAATATTACCAAAAAACAAAAGAAGAAATAAATAAATAAAAAAAAAAGCAAAAAAGAAAGCACGCACAAAAACAAAAGGGGTGAGGGAGAAAAGTGAAAAAAAGAAAAAGAAAGAAAAATGTGGCAGGAATAATTAATAAGACTTTCGGTTTTACTATTCTTGTACGCCATTGTTGGCACTGTGTCAAGTGAAAGAATTAGTGTCTTCCAAAGCCTACTCCTTTCTAATTTGATTGTAATTAACTAGTCTTCCATTCATTACAGTCTCACCACTTTTTGGTACTGACATAAATACTATCAGCAGCTTTGTAGGGAAGAGAGTTAAGCGTTTTTTCTGTTAAGGGTAGCAGTGTTAAGTGTTTCAATCCAAATGGAACGACAGGATTCAAATGCTGATTTATTTAAGGCAGGCAGGAGTTTTACAAACGGAAGAATTAACATTCTTCTTACTACTCTTTTGTTGTTTAAATAATTAAAAAATAGTCTTTGTCTATTCAATTATCTGCTCACTTTGACTTCCAAGTTTTCTCTTTTATTCTCCGCGAAAATCTGCTTGATTTTCTCAGTAAATGGCGAGATTAGCCGCTTTTAAATCCGAGTGATAAACATTGTCCAGACAACAGACAAAGAAATAGCCTTGACATATATATATATATATATATATATATCTTCAATGGCCGAATCATTCTAATTAACAGAGATGACACCACTTACAAAAAGACAATATACTAAGCTGGATTAACCCAGGCCTCTTGGCATTCGTGCCGGTACTATAAATCAGGGGCAAGAGGATCTAGTGAATCTGTGACCAGCAGGGTCACCTGGCTTCGTAACGAGAGACTTCATAATCACTAACATATTTTATATTGCACCTCGTGAACCTATGAGAAGGATTGAGCAGCAGTGTACAGTTAAGACTCGTACGCGACCTACCCCTCCTCTAATCCCTACTATAAAAAATTATGTCAAATCCTGCCTGGGACGAGCCATGGACAAATTAACTTACCTGGATTAGACTGAGCCTCCTGGCAAGAATACCGGGAGGAAGTATCAATGACAAGCAAAGATTAACATTGAACTTGGGTTTTTGGCCATGTGAATCATTGACAAGCATTGACAAGCATTGTTAAGCATTGATTCACATTGCAATTAGTGAATCAATGACAAACGATGACTCGCTTGCAAACCTGATGACCAGAAGCACATGAGCCTCTGCTCATGTGCGAAGTGTTCCTCCTCTAATACCAACAATAAATAAAGTACTTGAGTCAAATCATACCCGATAGGAAGTATGGATAGGAATCCATTATAAAAAACATTACTCATAGCCTGGAAGCTCTGCGTTCAATTCCTGTTTATTTTTACCTCATTATTACCCCTTACCTCAGAAATTCGAGTTATGCGGGTGTATGAGGCAGAGTATTTTTCCACAGCACGTTTTTCACCTGGTAAATTAGCTTTTCTGCCATATCAGCTTGTGAGAATAAGATCCTAATAGTAACTTTCATCCCTTAAATTTGTCTGTAGATATATTTTTCATCATTTGTTTTTTTTGTTGGGAATATTTTTTTATAAATATATATATATATATATATATTATTTCAATCATACAACCTAGATGCATCAGGGAGGTCTTCAGTGATGCGCTGTCTTCATTGCCGATTTCTGGTTATTTCTGCATCATATCAGCTCCGACAGTAACCCCGGATTGACTCTAAAAGAGCCAAGCCGCCTCCGTGATCGCGACGTGCTAGGCTCGTGCCTCTACCAAAGCAAAGAAAAAATAAATAAAAATAAAATAAAAAAATAAATAAAATTCTAAATCATTCCCTGTTCCCTCTCTATTATGTTAATATGGAATTAGGTTAGACTCATAAAGTGATTGACTTATTTTGGTGATAGTTGCGCGAAAGCTTTTCCGAATAATTCTGTCTTTGTGGTGAATAGCTTATTGTAGAATTTTTGGGGCCAGCAAATGGAACTATTCAAGTTAAAAGTTTGGAAAGTGATGACAAGCTCTCCCCCAATTCTACGGCTTTGTGCCATATTTGTCCATAGTATACAATGAAGGTGGGTCATGGTTATCTTTCGATGGCTGTTTTTATTCTCATCTATAGAAGCCACTCTTATAGATGAGCAGCAGTAGTTCCCCGAACTGACGATCCTGAGCGTTAAGTCGCAAAACTCACGTCCAGGACCAGGTTAGGTATTGAGTTTGGCCGTCAATGGGTTGATTCAAATATCATGCTGCTTCCCATGTGTACGTAAAAAAAGGGGGTCTTTAATTTCCCTTAAGTTTTAACTTAGTTAAAGTCCAGGGCTAGTGTATATTAATCAGAGATTTCGGTATATTTTCACTTATCTTCTGATACTGGCACTAAAATGCATTTTTTGTGGCATTGGGGCTTTTACTTAGAATGGTTAGTTTTCTTCTAAACTACTTTTGGGGTGGGGGGTGTAACAATTTTAAAATTTTAGAAAAGAGTCGAAACTTTTTTGCCGTGTACGCTGACAATTTGAACAGAGTCATAAATTTAATTTGGGTTTACAGTAAAAGTGTCTTTACATTTAAAACACAGAGTTCAAGCAAATATTTTACAAAGAAAAAACAAAAACTACTAAAATGTAAACAAACAATACAAATAGCGACATTCAACGTTAGAACCTTAAATAGAATAGGACAACTACCAGAACTAAATGCATCGGCCGGAGAACATTAAGATAGACATAATATGCATACAAGAACACAGATACACGCATACCGAAGATATCAAATATCACAAAACTGGCAAAGGATGGGCGCTAGCCACCCTGTCTGCATGGAAAAACTCTGTCAATGCCAAAGTTGGAGGGCTAGGAATACTTATATGACCTAGAGCGTTAAAGACACTTAATAGTATTGAGAGAATACAACCTAGGATGTTGACAGCTACGTTTAATGGCAACCCCAGAGCAACAATCATCTCCTGTTATAGCCCTACCAATGTTAGTGAAGAAACTAAACTAGTCGCCTTCTACGATGAGCTATCCTCTCTAGTGCATAGCATTCCGAAACACAACATGCTAGTCATTGGCGGAGATATGAATGCCCAAATCGGGAAAAACGGAAACAACAAATACAGACTACACAACACGTCAAATAGGAATGGACAAGTTCTAACAGATTTCATGATAAAAAATTAATTAACATGCCTCAATACAAACTATCAAAAAAGGGATGGAAAACTATGGACCTACACATACGCAAACAATAATAAAGCACAGATAGACTACGTCTTTATAAACAAGAAATGGAAAAATAGGGCACTGAATTGCGAGGCATACTCCTCTTTCGAGGGTGTGTCCTCAGATCATCGAATAGTCACGACAAAAATACGACTAAGCCTACGAAAAAACGCCACACGAACAGCGACCACCAAACACTATGACTGGACCCTTCTCAACAACAGAGATATAAGAGATAAATATGTATTAGAATTGAGAAACATTCGAGAAACTACAAGAGAAGAGAGAAAATGCTACACCAAATGACGAATATGAGAATTTCGTCAATGCGCACCTCGAAGTGGCAGTGAAGTATATTCCTACAAAACCTAAAACTAAATATAGAGTCCCATGGGAAACATTAGACGAGAGAAAAAAAACGAGCACACGTGAAAACAGCCTCCAAAAGCTCTCGAAAGAACCCAATAAACACAAATGCCCGAAAACTAAAAACGGCACAATATCAATTAGTAGGCATATATATAAAATAACAGACAAAATACATAACAAAATAAGATAGATAAGATTAGAGACACAGTGAAAGATAGGCAATGTAGGATAGCCTGGAAAACAATAAATGAAGTGAGTAGTAGCAATTGGACATTAAACTTGGACCGTTCACTCAAGAAGAACTCGACTCGGTTCTTAGAAAAATTAAAAATAGGAAAGCTGTAGGGCTGGTCTAAATTCCCCCAGAAGTATGGAAGACCAGACAATCGGACGACATACTACTCCGACACTGCAACGCAGTCTATGATCAAAATACGATATACAGATGGATGAAGGGATGCCTCCTCCCCTTCTCAGAAAAGGATGACCTCGGATTAGCCAAGAACTACCGTAGCATAACACTTACATCCATAGCAGCCAAAATTAACAATGCCCTACTACGAAACCGCATAGAACCCAAAATCTCAACATCCTTAGGAAAAGCCAAAATGGCTTCCGAAGAAATATATTCACTCCCTCACAAATATTGACCATCCGTAGAATCCTTGAAGGCGTACGGGCAAAAAAAAAAAAAAAAAAAAAAAATACTGGCGACATTACTATTTGTTGACTTTACCAAGGCCTTCGATTCCATTCACAGAGGAAAGATGGAAAAAATCCTACTAGCATACGGCCTACCAAAAGAAACTGTAGCAGCAATAATGATTCTCTACAGAAATACCAAAGTGAAAGTACGTTCACCGGATGGAGGCATAGAATACTTCGACATTGTAGCAGGAGTACTACAAGGAGACACGCTAGGCCCATACCTCTTTATCTTTAGAAGTGCCGAGAGAGGGTCTGGGATATCCGTGCTAGCTGCACGACATGATGATGATCCTATTTACTAACCCCTCTGCTCGGGCAAGATATGACACAAGGTCAATTTTTAAGCGGAGTTCAACAGGTTTTAATTCTGAGTTTTCCTTCTCCTAGACTAGTTGCCTCACCAAGGCTGAAGAACCTAGTCTGTCCTACTATTTACCCATAGCTGGAGGGAGAATAATTGGATTCATACCATTCGCAAGGGTATTAGTGCTATGTGAAATGCAATCAGTCTCGTCCAGGATTTGAACTCGTGTCACCGTGTCCAATTCCAACGACGATAACCATTACACCACGGGCACCTCACGACATGATGATGAGGATACAATGAATATTGTGAGTTCAGTTCCTGTGTTCATTTTACACTCTCTTCAATCACGCATTTTTACCCGAGAATATTTGTCGAATATATTGCCTTTCACCGGTAGTGAACCCAGCAGATGAAGATTACAAATATATCCGGTCGTAGATAAAGTCAATAGAGTCGCTACAGGAAAAATAGAAATCCGTGAGTGTGTTACTGGAGGCATAAAAATGGAGGACAAGTATTGCGTGGGTGTAAAACATGGCCAACGAAAACAAGCATTACATGGGTGAAGACGCTTGTTGCTCGTTGTTTGTCAAAATCCAGTGGTTATATACTACATTTGTAAGGTACGACTGATAAGTATGAATGTGGTGGCAGGTGTACTTATAACGGTATCTTAATCATGTACCAACCACAAAATGATAAATAAAAGATACATGAACACTGAAAACGTAGGCTATAGGCAATTGACGAACCGAAAGACTTTAATCATTTATTAATCTTTTTGCAAAGATGTGACACAGGGCCGTATGAATGGGGGACCTAATGAGACTCGAACTCATTCGGGAAAATTTGCCCGTCTTGTTTGGATTTCACAGAATAGAATTGGTATGTCTTAAATGCTATTACTGATGTAACTTAGACATATTTTTTACTCTTTTTTAACGGAAAGACGTTATATAAAAAGGTATTTTTATAGATTTTATACAAAGCGATAGAAGTATTTGTCATATAAAGTGATATTTTTTATAGATTTTATATAAAATGATACTAGGATGTGAAATAGAAAGCAATATTTTTCTTTCATTTTCGATTATAGACATCCTGGTAGAATAATCTCCTGGTTTAAAAATTCCGCTACTTTGGCGCAGTGAGCACTGAATTGGTGGTAGGGTCTGTCTTTGAGCAGCAGTAGCCCTGTCATTTTATTTTAGTAAATATTTTTTATTGAAACTTATTCCAAAAATAGGAATAATAGCATAATAAAATTATTTCGATAATCGGATCTATTTCCTTGTGACATCTTGTATTGACATTACCTGGAGACTTATGTCTTTAAATATAGTCTACAGACAATTGATTGTTTTGTATGGTTTAATGGTATTTCAACCTTCCTGCGTTATTTTATGTTAAAACCATACTTGAAGAAGAACACTAGTAGTTTTGGCTTGGTTTAGTTTGGTTTTATGGCATGTCAACCTTTGCTGGCTATTTAATCTCAAATATCTCTCTCTATATATATGTATAAACAGTTCCATATTAAACAATACAGTTTAGCATAAGCACATTTTTTATTTATACACGGTTAAATGTCAAAGCAGTTATATTTCAAACAATCTTGTTTGGCATAAGTACATAGTTTAGCTCTATAGATAGGACCCTATTAGGTGCAACCACTCTGAGCTATAGTAGAGCTGGAAGCAATGGCAATAAAGGAGTACTCCGCATTCCCCAAAGCTCCAGCATTACTGAAGCCTCACGATCCTATTTTTTAGGGTCATATCCAGAACAGTCGTTGGAGGAGTCTTACCCGTCTGCAGAGATGTAGTCGGTGTCTTCTGCAGCCCCAACCGACTGGGCCAGAGACTAGTGATACTATTTAATCAATACCTTGAGGGAAGATGTGTTTCATAAATTAACTTTCTTAGTTCGAAAGTGAACATATCAATACTATTAGAATTCGAACTCACTTACTATAATGACTAAGGTCCAACATTTTAGCAACCCCGCTACTGGGACTGGACCTTTTAATAAAACGCTACAGGAGTTGTAGAATACACCGACTGCTCAAGGTTAAGACCCCCAAATGAGTGTCCTGGATATGACATTAAATAATCTGATGGTGAAGTTACAGTAATGCTGGAGCGTTGGGGAATGCAGGAACCCCTTTATTGCCATTGCTCCCAGGTCAACAATGCACCGGAGTGATAGCACCTGATAATGTCCTATCTATGGGTCAAATAGAACTAAACTGTGTACTTATGCTAAAATGAATTGTTTGAATTAGAACAGTTTGACTAAACCGAATAGCTTGAAATAAATATGTTTTGACAATTAAACTGTGTACTTATGTTAAACTGAATTGTTTGAAATAGAACTGCTTATTGGTACAAAAATGGATTTGGCATTAAATAACCTGCACACGTTGATATGCCATAACAAACAAACAAACAGATAAAAACATTTTAATAAAAGGTGCTAGTCGGGTAATAATTATCGTCCTTGGAAATGGGGATGGGGATACAAGATCCAATTCTGGATGAGGCTGTTTGCATTTCACAGAATAGAATTGGTAAAATCATTTCTGGGAATGTCTTAATGCTTTTACAGATGTAGCTTGGACATATTTTTTACTCTTTTTGAGTCCACCACTCATCTCTTCATATCTTACTGTCCCTCTTATAATATGTATTTACTCACCCCCTCCAGTTCCGGTTATATGTGGCACATGGTCAATTTTTAAGCAAACTGTAGCTAAAATCTAATCAAGAGTTTTTTTCTTAATGCTGTTAGCTATCAAAGGCTAAAGAACCCAGTCTGCCCTTTTTAATCATACTTAGGTTGCAGAAAACAGATTATCCATACCTTTCTCGATGGAACTTGCGTGAAATTACACACCCAGTAGTCTTGTCCATGATTTGGACTCTAGTCGCTGATTGACTTCCATGTAAAATGTCTCTTACCAGTGACAAACTAATTCATTATGGGATGCAACTGAGACAGCTTTAAATTTGACTCTTTTGGGAAACAGAAGTGAACCCTGTGCAATAATGGATTCAACCTAAAAATTGACTTCGTGCCTGGTCAGCTTTATATAACCATGAGAAGATATATAAATGCACAGGTTATAAAATCCTTACCAAAAAAAAAAAAAAAAAAAATCAAGCTATGAGAATACATACATCATAAGTGTTGTTTAACCAGAGATTCTTTATAGAAGAAAATATTTGATATCAGATTTTGACTGACACGTATGTAAAGCATGAAATGTTTTAACACGAAGTACTTTATGAACAAAGTCTATCTTACAAACGTGTGATTGGACACCTCTCACGAAAAGAATGTGATACAAGGTCAATTTTTAAAGCAAAGTTCAACGGGTTGGCATTCAGTTCACCTTTTCCTTTACTTGTTGCCATATCAATATAAGCTAAGCTGGTTGGTTGAGTTTTATGGGTAATCAACCCTTGTAGGTTATTTAATACCCATTCCTGTTTATGTCTATAATCAAATATGATTTGTAAATAGTTTGCAGGCAGCATTTTTAAACGAGCCGGATCATATTTATTTGCACACTGTTATATAATTAAATATGTCTATCTGACCCATAGATGAACCTCACAAGTACTACCTCACTGGATCAGTGAACCGAGGAGTAATGATGAAGGGGTACTCCACATTCCCCAAAGCTCTTGGATTCACGCCTCTGATGGTTTAGTTTAATATCCAGAACGCTTGTAGGAGTGGGGTGTTATCTTCTACAGAGGTCCAATCAGCATGTTCTACAGCTCCAGCCGACTGGGCTGCATACCAAAGTTAAGATCCCAATCTTTCTAACGAATTACCTAGAGCTAGAGGGAGATTAGTTAGATTCATACTTTTCCCAAGGCGTTCAGTGAAATACAAACAAACTTATTTAGGATATGAATTCGGCTTACCGAGACCTTTTTCTTCGACGGTAACCATTACATATCGAACGTCGCCTCCTTGGAGATATAATATAAATACATCGGTAATAAGTTTGCTTCAGGAATGTATATAAAAAGAAATGGATTGTCAATGGTTAGGAAACAATGCACGTTTTCTTTACAGAAAAGGTCATCCTATTGTATAATTTGGTGATGTCCGTTAGTAATAGTACAGATACAGATACGAAAAGAGGCTGACTCTGTTGTTTCCGATACGAACGCGTTTATTAATGTCTGACTTCGATTCATGGCGACACAAGGAGAGAGAGACAAAATTCTTAAAAGCTTATGCTAACCATACTATGCTGAGTCCACCCTAACGGGCGACCCATCTTGTGATGTTTAAGATCTCAATTCATCTCCGACGGCCGGGGCCCGAAAAACTTAACCACCGCCGCAACGGTAGTAAACTCAATTCTATGCCTCAACAGCAAAAGACCCAACTCTCTGCCTCCATGGTCCCACCTCAACTGACTCTTTTTCAAAATCTTCAAATTCTCAGGGCCCTCTCTTCCGGGCTTGACGTCATCCACACTCCAGCTCATTTTCTGTCTGGGGGTTTATCATGACAATGGTGATTGTCATATCCTTTGTGCACGAGCCTAAAACAGCACCTAATGACTATTCACCTGAACTCTTAACCCGTATAGTTCAAAGACATACCAAACTGAATGATAGAATATAATTAACGAAAAATGATTAATAAAAAAAAATCATTCCTTAATTATATAACAATCCCATGTATCTCTATCGTTCTCAGTAAGAGTTTCCAGTTCTCTAAAAGTGACTTTTCCCAACATGGCTAACTCTGTGTAGTCCTTAGCTGAGTTACAAATCATGTCAGTGAGTTAATCTTCGCCAAAAGGCCAAACAAAGAACCCTTACATCATACGTAATGTTGTCTATGCAGTGATTCTGCCATGATGAAAATATTTGTGATATCAAATTTTAAAACTGACATACATATGAAACGTATCAAATTTTAATAAATTATCTTTATATTTATACTTCTTTTAGCCCCATGAATTAAATTTAAGTTTATTCCAATTTCTATCCTTTTACATATCCTCATGAACTATACATTTATATTCATTTTCTGTCCCTTTCCTTCCATTTTTTTTTTCAAAAGTATTTTAACAATCAATGTTTTTATCATCTTCTATTGTATCTCTTAGAAATTCAACAAATTTCAAACATCATTTCACGTGCCGTTTACACAATGATACTTTCAAAAGAAGACCGATGAATGTACGGTTATGAGTCTTTCATTTTATAGACTTCGTTTTATCCTGTTGCTGTTTAAACAAAACTTTTCATGAAGAACGTAATTAGAACCGATACATTTAACGTTGACTTTCATAAAAGATTCATCAAATTTGGATTAAAAGTATTTCGTTTTTTTGTAATTTCTTCCAACTGTTAGATTTATATCCATATTGACTTCCATATGAAACATGAATAAATAGATGATTTCAATACAAAGAGTACCAATGACTATCTTAAAATCTGTATGTGTTAATGGGTTAGTGCTGTTAGTATTAATAATATTCTATCCGTGTCACGTTCACCCACTCACTATGCTTTCTCTGGTAAGATAACTATTAAGTATTAATTATTGTTATTTTCTTATATTTGCAATTGATTAGTTTCAGTTTCTTTATTTAATGTCTTTACAACTTTTGCGGGTTATTTAATACCAAAGCAATCTTTGCAAAAGGACCGCAGGAGTTCTATTTCACCCATAGTAGATGGGGATTAGAAGTTTCATACTATTTACTAGAGTAGTAATCCGATATTAAACAAAATAGCGCAACAGAGGTTTACTTCATAGCCACAGTTCAGCACTTTACTGATGAGGCCACGGGAACTCCCCTTCTAATTTATTAGGACGAATAAGACTCTATACTTACAACGTGTGGGACGAAGAAGAGTCTATAGATATAACGAGTGGGACGAATAAGAGTCTATGGACATAACGTATAGGACGAATAAGAGTCTATAAATATAAAGAGT
The DNA here is from genome assembly GCA_963585895.1 of Sepioteuthis lessoniana. Lineage (NCBI taxonomy): Eukaryota > Metazoa > Mollusca > Cephalopoda > Myopsida > Loliginidae > Sepioteuthis > Sepioteuthis lessoniana. The sequence goes on along the minus strand of OY757912.1, from coordinate 45,650,423 downwards.
AGAACGAATAAGAGTCTATAGATACAACGCGTACTACGAATAAGAGTGAATAGATAGATTTAACGAGAACCTGAATAAGAGTCTATAGATATAACGTATAGGACGAATAAGAGTCTATAGATATAACGTATAGGACGAATAAGAGTCTATTGAGATAACGTATAGGACGAATAAGAGTCTATAGATATAACGTATAGGACGAATAAGAGTCTATTGAGATAACGTATAGGACGAATAAGAGTCTATTGAGATAACGTATAGGACGAATAAGAGTCTATAGATATAACGTATAGGACGAATAAGAGTCTATTGAGATAACGTATAGGACGAATAAGAGTCTATTGAGATAACGTATAGGACGAATAAGAGTCTATTGAGATAACGTATAGGACGAATAAGAGTCTATAAATATAACGTGTAGGACGAATAAGAGTCTATAGATATAACGTGTAGGACGAATACGAGTCTATTGAGATAACGAGTATGACGAATACGAGTCTATAGATATAACGTGTCGGGCGAATAAGAGTATATGGATATAACGTGGCTGGTCATTGAAATTAAATCTCTTTGGAATAAATCGAGGGCGGTTAAGTTAGCTTTGATGTCAGCCGGTTGATTTCAAGCTTCACCCACAAGTATAAGTCGCACAACCACGTTGAGCTTTTTCATATGACCCCATCGTCATTTCATCATGAAAAGGTAATTCAAACTTACACCTCTCAGAAAGTTATGTACCCCTTTATCTCCTCAGCTATGTGTTAAATAGTACCACAACTGTTCTACAAGGGGGGGTCTTCGTGGTGTAATGGTTAAAGCGATGGACTACGGAATCGTAGTACGCGAGTTCGTATTCCATTTGCGTTATTACATTCACTTTCGGGCAAATACCCTTGGGAAAGGAATGAACCCCCCTTATCCTCCCAGCTATGGGTTAAATAGTACCACTACTGTTCTTCTAGGAGAATAGCATTGGCATTAAATAATCTCCAAAGGTTGATATGCCATTAAACAAAGAAACTAAACCAAACCTGTTCTACAAGGATAACTTTCGTATTATATATAAGTTCCGAAGGTTGATATACAATTTAATTTAGGAGAGTTAGTCCAAAACTATCCAAGTTAGACGAAACAGATATGCAGGACACTGCTGGAGAAGCTGGGACGAGCTCATAAGTGATGTACTCCTATGGACCTCCACATATGGCCGGGCAAAAGTAGGACGACCAGCTCGAACATACATTCAGCAGCTATGTGAGGATACGGGATGTAGCCCTGAAGACCTACCAGAGGCGATGAACAATAGGGAGGAGTGACGAGAGAGGGTCAGGGATATCCGTGCCTGCTGTACGGGATGATGATGATGATGATGATGATGATGAATCCCCAAGGCATTGTGAATAACACATTGGATTGAAACATTGAAGAATGCGAGTTCAAACGCCACTCGTGCTTTACATTCACATTTGGATTAATACCTTTAAGAATGTTATGAATCCTCTCAACCTCACCATCTAGTGGTTAAATAGTATCAGAATTGTTATACAATGATAGTTTTGGTATTAAATAACCGAACCAAACCATTGAAAGTTTGATAATCGAACTTTAAAAATGATTTCCCAGGTTAAATCATTTCTCTGCTCAGATAAACAAGGGGCACCTGAGGAAGGTTGGAGGATGCAGCATCCAAAACGCTGTGTTTCAACTTACAGCAATGAAGATGAGGAAAACAATCCGAAAAATCACAACCAAAATCATTAACATTGAAAGATAAACAAGCATTTTTCTCGGTGGGATTATCTTTTCAAAAACTTTTGTAACATAGCCATAGATGAGTATGTGAAACGTACATAGAATGTTCATAACATATATACATAGAACATAGGAATCCCGAAACACGAAAAACGCTTACGACTTCTTAGTTCAGGTACGAAACTCTTTTTTATTACCTTTGAGTTAAAAGGTTTTTCGACATAAGGAGGGAGGCACAATCTTTCTATGCTGAATTTTCCATCTGCCCTAAAACACGTGCGACACACGCCACAAGACCACTGGCCTGGTTTCGGCGAGCTAGCGAAAGTCAACCTTCTTCCTTCGAGCCAAGGACTCAACTAACTGACTTTTTTCAAAATCCCTAAAATCCGCTTCCGGTGCATGACGTCATTCACATCCCCAAGTTAACCTTCCTATGTGGGATTTTTATTTTGACATCTTTGAACGACACATCCGCTCCGCGCGTGCGTGTGAACACCTGCACTCATGTTTGCACCTAACTAACCTATGCACTGAGCCGAAAGGTTCTAAGCCTAACTAAATCCAAAGGCAAGATATATAAAACGAAATCCCTCGGCCATTATATTACACTTTGATCATTCAGGGAAAACTTCAAATTGATTAATTAAAAGCAAATTAATTAAATGAATCAAGTTGGTAGTGGGGACGTATGCATGGTAACAAAACAATTTAAAAATCTCCAGAATTTCAAGGATAAATTCATTAAAAAAAGTTTTTCATTGCTGAAGTACAAAAGGTTTTTTTTATTTATAAAAATCAGGTAGTTATCTAATTTTATGAAACAACAGCAACAACAAAGCGTTACTTTTTGCAGGTGCTAGTTTTTGTACGCATCGATATAATATACGATCCCCGGTGAAAATTATAGAATTAAAACTCTAAGGTATCGTAAAATCTCAAGGAGAAACAACTAAGTACAAATTCTAATATTTGTCAATAATTTTCATAATTTTTGCCTCAACATCGTCTTGTTCCATATTTTCCTTTGAATCCAGAATGTTCAGGTATTTAATTTTATTGTTTCGTGTTTTATCTGTGATTAGTTCTGTCATTAGCTAATAAAAAAAGCAAGAAAAACAAAAAAACAAACTAAGTGATCATCTGTGGATGCTTATTTCATTTCATGTGAAGGTATCTATAAAAGCTAGAACTAACTTTGAATACTGTGATGGTATTGTATGAACCGAAGGTTCTTTTCAACATGCCTCGGATTCAAGATAGCCCTTCGCATATTTCAGCAACCATTTTACCTCTTTTTTTAGAAGCTGATGTAAAATTTGAAACTCGGAGAACGTGATCAGAAAGTGAATCCAATAATTGTAAATCCAATTGAAAATTTATGGTGGAATTTTTAAAAAATCGTCAAGGAGAAAACTTCATCAACAGAAGATCTATTAGCTGCCATTTAGGAAAACTGGAACCAATTTGCTAAAAAATATTGCTTTAAATTAATGAAATACATGTCTGAAAGAATTAAGGTTGTCATAAAAACTCGAGAGAGGGCAACTAAGTATTCTGTTTTTTTTAATTTTTATTAATAAATTCCATAATTTTCCTTCAATATTATGTTATTGCATGACTTAGAAAACACAATTAAACAATTTAATCTAGTTTGTCTTATGCCAATTAAATCAAGCGTTGTGGTGAGCGTGTTGGATTGCGATATCGTAGTAAGTGAGTTTGTACTCTAGTGGCGTTGTTATATTTTGACCTTCGACCTTGCCCAAAAATACTATTCCAAGGTAATACACCGGAAGGAAGTGACACATTCCAATGGCCAGTAATCGAAAGAGATCGCGTGGGCGGATTAAGGCTTATTATATGGGACAAGGTGAAGGTCCTATTGTGCCATTACAGTCATGCACCGAAAGAGAGTAACCTCTGAACTGCATGACAGTTATTTCCGCTTGATGACGATTAAACATTCGATTTCAAAGATCCAGTAGGCGATCGTGTGGGCGTTGAGTTATTATTTAACTCAGTTGAGTTTGGGTCCCAGAGCAGTTGCCAGTAGAATTCCAGACAGTAGAGACCAGATGTGGTAGGGAAGGCCACACCCGACCGAGGGGGCACTCGGAAAACCCCCGATGCAGTTGCCAGCAGACTCCCAGAGGGTTAGAGACGAGATGTGGTAGGGAAGGCCACACCAGACCGAGGGGGCCCTCGGGAAGCCCCGATGGAGTAGACCCCAGCATCAGGAGAACAATAAAGACACAACGTGACGGTCATAACAGTGGGGTCAAAATATGAAGTTTATGTTCAGTCTCCAGCATCCTCTCACATGCTAACCTTTCGAACCCTTGCAATAAAGTGAGAGGTGAATATAATTGTAAAGAAGTCTTCTTGCGTCTTCCTTCCTGCATCTTAATTGTTCCTGCGTCTTTATCATGCGTCGTTTATTCATGCGTCTGTCTTTGATGTTGTGTCGTTGTGATGCTGAATGATGATGTAGATGACTATATAACAGCGTTATTATGATCACTTTTGGACTAATACCTCAGGTAATGATAAGAACATACTCATATTTCCAGCTATAGGTTAATTCGTACCACTAGTATTCTCTGAGAAGAATGACTTTAGTATGAAATTACTCACAAAGGTTGATTTGACATCAAACAAGGAAACGAAATCAAACCAAATCAAAATGTTCAGCTATAAGATAAAAACAATGTTTGCCATCTTATTTACTGCTGAATAGTTGAAAGAAGAAACACGATATATGGCATCTGAGGATTCTAATTCCATGATTTTGCCAGGGGTAGTACATGTAAACTAGCCGAAGAACTCGTTTTCGCCAGGTGAATTAGTCAAGACTTAGATCTTGGACACACTGTGACAGATAGACTGAGGTTAAATGATCCTCGTACTTATACAATTTTTTCTAAGCGATGTCTATATGACAGCCTTTGTGAACAATGAATAATTTTATATTGAACGGTGAGAAATATAATGGCAACGGTAAAACATAGAACCATAAACCAAAAAGAGATTCGCCAATTACTACGAAGTTAATATTGTTTTGTGAAAAATCTTCCATTGTGTTCTCATAAATTAATTGATTTTCGTATATCTGAATAAAAACAAAAGGAAAAAGAAAGAGAAGGAAACCCAGGGAAGAAGACATATTAATTATTATCAATAATTAATGTTTATTGTCAAGAGAGAAAAAAAGACTCATATTTGAAAATAGAAAGGTTCATGCATTTTGAATGAGGCTTATAACTTTTGTGAAAACTCCTCTATCTATCTATCTATCTATCTATCTATCTATCTAAGGAGCATCTTGGTCGCAATTTTTTTATCCGAGCCCCTTCCACGCTAAAAATGATGAGGCCGATTGAAATTTTTTACTAGAATATGCAGAATACATTTCTTCGTGACATGGACTGTGCAAATTTAACATAAGAGTTTATTTAAAGAAATTTTTAACAAGTTGAAAACTCTTTATCACAAACTGGAAACAACTATTTTTTCGTCTAAATTTTCTCCATTCATTCTTGTTTAAAATAGATGTATAACAATAATACTTAAACTTTCCAAGGTTTTCGAGTTTATTTTGATCGTCACATATCAATTCTTTGTTTGGTTTGATCTGGTTTATTTTTAAATGATATATATCATTTAGTTGTTTAGTTAATGCCAAGGCCATCCTTGGAGAAGAACAGTCGTATTACGATTTAACTCATAACTGATCAGAGTGGGGAGGATAAAGATGTTCCAAACTTTCCTGAGGTTATTTAGTCCTAAAGTAAACATGATAGTCTGTCTGGAGTAAGAACTTCCCTACTACGATCTGGCAGTTCGGCACGTTATCCACTACGCTGTGGAAAGTGCCCCCTAATCTAACACGAATAGAGGAACCAATTATGTAGGTATGAATATGTAAGTTCACAATTTTTCGACAACCGAGGAAAAAGTCGGTAAATGTGTATAGAATTTAAATGTATTGTTAGACTTTGTATCATTAAGAAAGAAGAAAGCTTACAGAAAGTTTCTTTGTGTAAATACTATAGAAAACAACAGATGTTTCTGTCTTTTTACCCTGTGTAAAATAGTGTCACATAATACTAGCGTGAATCAAAAGTTTTTTACGACATTTTAGTAATGTTAGGCTCAATTCAACAGCTCAGTTAGCTTTTGCCGATGTCGTGAAGGAACGAATAATACAGGATAGTGAGATATTGAGCTTGCCTGATTGTCTCTAAGTTTTATTAGCCGAATTTGCTCAGCCTTGGAACCCACCTACCCAACATTGCTTGATCATCGACGTTCTTGCAACCGAGGTGAAATTTCTTAAACCATATGTTTACTATAGTATGATAAAGTGCGCTTTCAACTTAAATTTAGTTTCTTTATTTATTAGTATATCAGCTGTTCGTGAGTTATTTAGTGCCAAAGCATCTCTTGTAAAAGAACAGAAGTAGTACAATTTAAACTATAGCAAGTGGAGATAAATGGAGTTCATGCCTTTCCTTAGAGTATTTGCACAAAGTGAACGTTATAGCGCCGATGGAATTCGATTTTACTTACTACAATGTTGCAGTTCGGTTCGGTTTGCTTCGGTTTCTTTGTTTAATGGCATATCAACCTTTATAGGTTATCTAATGCCAAAGCCATTATCCTAGAAGAACTGTAGTGGTGCTATTTAACCCATAACTGGGGGGATAAGGGGGTTCATACCTTTCCCAAGGGTATTTGCCCGAAAGTGAACGTAATAGCGCGACTGGAGTACGAACTCGCGTACTACGATTTTGCAGTCCATCGCTTTACTCATTACACAACGAGGACACCCCTACAATGTTGCAGTCCCGCAGGTTAGCAACTACATCAACGAATAGAACTTGTTTCCTTGGTATGACAATAAAGTGAATCCGATAGTGAGGCTTTAGTTGGCATATAGGGAGTACTTATTTATTGTCATTATTCACTTATCCACTCGGTCCCAGATTGTTGTAGCTGATAGGGATCTATCTAGATAGAACTTGTTGACCATTTAACTGTGGTCAAAGAAATGACTGTTGTTTTATTAATCAATACTTGAAACTATTTAACTGTGTGCAAGCGAATGAGAATTGTTCAATGCAATTATTAATGTTGAATAATAATACATAGAACAATTTCACTGCTTGCAAATCAAGGAATAATGTTGAATAGATTTATTAGTGTAAGATAGCAATATCTGGAACTTGTCCAATGGCCTGGTAAACTGGGGGTCAATCCCAGCTCGAGTCATACCAAAGTCTCCAAAAATGGTACTTGATATCTCCTTGCTTTACACTCAGCATTAAAAGAAACATATCAAGGATAAATTGAAGCAATCCAAGGAAAGGGGTAACGCCCTTCCCTGCACGTCGGTGTAGTAGCTACTGAAAAGGGAGCCTTCGGGTCGCTCTTGACTACGGTCGCCAACAGCAATTGTGTCCAAACAATGGCACTACTAATGGGCAAACAAGTTAGCTCTAATTTTTTATGAAATAAAATTACCAGCAAACTATTCACTAACAAATCATATAAAAATTTATAAAGCTCTTTGCTTCGATGTGGCGCAAGGCCGAATGAATGGGGCACCGAATGAGACTAACAGATCCTATATGTATATGTATTTTACTATGCAAACAAATGACTGATGTTAAATTGAATTGTTAGTATTACATAGCAATGCGTGTAATCATCTGTAGACAAAGAAATGAGGTTTTGCTCGTTTAAAGATATTTCCTACAGACTACTTGTTTATGAATCATATATATATTTAATATATGTATTGAGAGGATTTTGCATTAAATTACCAACAAAGGTTGATATATCATAACACCCAACCAACCAATCATCCAATCTTTAAACTGAAAAGTGGGTAGATTAAACATGATAATTATAGAACTAACAAATTGGACTGAAAATTGAATTTTCTGTGAACATTTACTGTGCATTGTTCTAATAAAAATTTAGCTATGATGTGCTGTTTTTGTTGGGTTATATAAAAATGAGAAATTTGGTAATATATATAATAAAAATGCATTCAGCGTAAAATGTGTATTTATTGTTTATGCTAGTTTTCAGTCTTCTTTTATATATTTATCCGTTTGTCTCAAGATTCTCTCTGAGAATTTTGCAGAAGATCCTTATCGATGAAACCCTGGTATTATGCTTCTGTTACTTATCCGGTTCTTTAAATAGGCTCTATGAATAAATTCAGCCCTTTTTCAATATTTATTGTATCGTGGTCTTATTATTTATTTTTTCTGACGAAGTCAGTACACCCTTGAAAAAACATATGTGTATAGGTAAACATAAGTGCACACACACACACACACACACACACACACACACACACACTTTATTTCTTGTAATAAATACAAGAAGGCACGAGGCCTTGTGGTTTTGGGGGAGGGGAAGGGAGCGGTCATACTTTAACTATATTTTCTATGGGGAACCTAGCTAGCCACATTCGCCGACCCATTCAGCAATACAATATATAATCACTCGTCCATCTCCATGCACGCAACAACCACCAAAATACCGCATTTGCTCTATGAAAAAGTCCTACTTAAAACCCGAAAGTGATGCATGATTTTATTTACAATGTATGATTTTTTACAATGGATATGATGGGAATGGGAGAAAAAAAACCCCGAAAAACATATATACACGAAAAACAAGGAAAAAATCACCCGTTTGGTTTCCCTCCCATCCCCCCGTCTATAAAATTGGAGGCCGACTGTTTTCCGGGTCGAAAAATACCGGAAACAAGCTGGACCTACCCTAGGTGGGGCGGGATTCCTGCCACACACACACACACACACGCACATATATATATATATATATATATATATATATATATATATATATATATAAAACATAGACTTAAGGTAAAAGGTAAAGAAAAAAGAACAAGGAAGGACAAAAATACACCCAATACGCTTGAAAATATATGTGATTACGAGTATGTGTATACATGAGTGTACATACAGGTATACAAGTATACACATGCATACACATACAAAGTACATATTTAAATATTCACAAAAAAGCATGTACCCTGACAAAATGTCTTTACGGGCAATTAACTCCAATTGGATAATCACAGCCCAAATGTTGGACTTAAAATCAAAATTACCCATCAAAACAATCTTTTCTTTAAAAGCAACAACCGCAATTTAACTTACCCATCTAAATCTCCAGGAGAGGATTTTAAAGTCAGGAAAAAGTGTAGAGCACAAACATATGGATTAATAAAACCCTAAATACTAAATTTGAAATCATTTACGAAACTATACATGTCAAAGTAATTACCTTTTCTCGTTGGACAGAGAACAACAAGAATGCTGCGTGCAATCCTGAACAAGTCCTGGCAGCAACACCCCAAAGACACCAACTGTACGGCCACCTGTCCCCTATCACGAAAACTACTCAAGTTAGAAGAACCAGACATGCAGGACACTGCTGGAGAAGCAGAGATGAACCCATAAGAGATGTACTCTTATGGATCCCCACACATGGCCGCGCAAAAGCAGGACGACCAGCTCGAACGTACATTCAGCAGCTATGTGAGGATACAGGATGTTGTCCTGAAGACCTACCTAGGGCGATGAACGATAGGGAGCAGTGGCGACAGAGGGTCAGGGATATCCGTTCTACCAGCGCGATATGATGATGATGATGATATATATATATATTTGACATACATATATATTTGACGATAGCTCGGGGAACCGGGGTTCAATCCCTGTTCGAGTTATTCCAAAGATTCAAAAAATTGCATAAAATATTTCTTATCTAATTATTTTGTAATTCATTGCCAGACAAATATTTGTTTGAATTGTTTATTTTTGTTGTCGGCGTTTTTTATTTTTTTAATATTTTCTTAAGGGAAATGGATGCTTGAGTTGCTGTTGTAATAGTGATGAAATGCTGTGTCTGTGTGTATGGTTTGAAAATTACAATCACCAGCGTTTCAAATCTAAAAAAATAAGGCTGTAGCGTCTCAAATTATCGTCATCATAATGAATTGGAAGTGGGGGAAACTGAATTCAAAAGAATATATTGACTAACGAAAAAAAAAAAATCAGAAAGAAGATTGAACTCGTACTGAGAACACGTATAGATATTTCTTAGGCTTTTCATAAGTCTAAAAATCGAAATTCAATAATTTATAAAGTTATGATCATAACTTTTATACATAATTATTTATGTACTGAGAAAAAATTTTATTCTGTAATTGGAATATTATTGTAATTTGAAAAAGCAAGTTCATTATAAAAAAAAAAGGGTGACACTCTCGAGTTGAATAACTCCTTTTTTATATGTAAGTAACAGACATATTTTTAAATTGTTTATTTTTCTTGTGGCTCGGATATTGGTAGAAACCGAGTATCGTTTTAAAATGAAAATTATTAACAAATTTTGTTAAAGATTAATGTTTGAGATTAATTCTCTTTTTACTGTCGAAATCAACAAGACAGTTGTTTAATTCCTGTTACATTTGTAGTATTGGTTGATCAAAAACTGATTGCATAAAAAAAAAGGAAAATCTCTTATAAAAACTTCTTTATTTTCAAAATATTGTATTAACATTCCAATTTTACTTTTTTCGATACTGTAAAATTGTTAATTGTTTATCTTTAAGGTATCGCTTGAGAACTTTTAAACAAATATCTTTTTATATTTTTTGTGTTAAATAAACTTTCTTGGATTGGATCTCTGGATTAAATTTTTTTTTTCATCTTAAAACTTTCAACTGTATCGTCTGCCGAATTTGCAGACGATCTAATGTGGGTCCTCATTATATGTGTAAAATTTTAGTCTATATATATATATATATATATATATATATATTTGTGTGTGTGTGTGTGTGTGTGATTATTTGGCCGACCGTAGTCAAAGACGACGCAATGGCCCCCTTTTCAATAGCTACTACACCGAGATATAGAGGAGGGAACGACTCCTTTTCCTGGATGGCTCTACTTACCCTTGATTCGTACCTTAAAATGCTGAGTGTTAAGTAAGGGGGAATTAAGTACCATTTTTTAAGTCTTTGATATGACTCGACTTGGGATTGAATCCTGGTACTCCAGGAACATAATTCTGCCACTATGCAATGAGCCTATCAACTAAGTAAGTTGGCCGACTGTAGTTGAGGGTGACTCGAAGGCTCCCTTTTCAATAGCAACTACACCGAGGAGTAGGTGAAGGCGCTACTCATTTCCTTGGATTGCTCCACTTAGCCTTGATGTATTCTTTATGATGCTGAGTGATACCCATCATCATCATCTGCATTATTATTAAGCTGTGGTGATAGCACGGAGTTCCCTGACTTTCTCTCACCATCAATCCCTATCGTCTATCACTTTTGGCAGATCCTCTGAATTGAATGCAGTGTCCACACGAAGCTGATGTATGCAAATCTTTGCTGGTCGGCCTTTATGGATAAATCATTCTTGGTTGGTTTCTCGCCCTCTTATGGTACGAGGACCGATAATCATTCTCACATCTTCAATGGTTGCATTGAAGGAGTTTTTCTATGTAGATGCAGAGACAACTGTCCATCAATTATTGATATCTACATATTTTGGTTGTTGTTCTCTATGGTTATATCTATTTTCCTGTATGCATAGGTCTATATTCTGATCAGCCGAAGACGCTATCAGCTAAGGTAGCTGGTTTATTGTATTTCATTTTCCAAAGTTAAAAGTCGTTATGTTGACAGTCCTTTTGCATCTAAGTAAGTTTAGTTTGGGATCTGTAGCTGATTTTTCGATCACTGGAACCAGAGCTCGAACCTCAGCACCACTCACCCCTTGTTTACCCGCATGAAAGATTATGAGGTTTGGACGTACTTCTTGAATTAAGGTCAAGGTAATTTTTGCGTGCTTTTTTCTCTCGACAATGGATGTGACTCTTGTAGATGGATAATTATAGTTTTCTGACTGATCGATTTGATATTAGCCATTGACCAATAAATTTCCTTCATCTGGAGAAGCGTTCCGATGACTCGTCTTGGAATTCATTATCTTGAATACACATTCAACATGCTGCATCCCATGGTTTCCATTGTTTTACGCTTGCGTGGTTCGCATAATATTCTCCTCTCTCATAGACTGTTATCCAGTGACAAGCTGGGCAAGGATAACTTACAAAGGGTTATACATATCCGGTGTTACACATACAGAATTTTGATAATGTGAGTTATTCTTCTTAGGAAAACAAAACGATTATACATTGAATTTGTCTAAGTTTTAACTTTGTTAAAATCTAAATATCTCTATTTGATTTTAACCAGGCTTTGTGGATTGATTAAATAACTTTCGGGGATTGATTGTTTTTTTTTTCCCTCTTTTCCTTCCCTATTTTTCTGATAGGAAACTATATTTAAACAATTACATAAAAAAAATTAGTATAATAACCTTGTAACTTTCTTCGGTAACATTATCCTACTCGAAAGTTTATCATTAGTAAACATTCACGGAAAAATCAGATCAAATAGCAAATTCAAAGAGTTTAGCCTATCTTGGAAGCCTTTTTTTCTGTTCCTGATAATATTTAGACTTTAAGACGAGATTCTTTTAAGGTTTCTACTTGTATGACTTCATTTATGCGTATCATCATACTTTTAAGATGATAGGGGGATAATTTAACAAATTGTTATCATTTTGGCTGCTTTTCCTTTACTATTTTTCTCATAGAACTCGACATTAAAATATTTTCATAGAAAGATTTACTATTGTAAACCTTGTCGCGTTTTTTCGGCATCATTAGAACCCTACTCTTTACTTCACACAGCCGTATGGCCCACACCTAAACTCCAAGGTAAAAAAAAATAACTTACCATTGAAACCGTTACTCAAGGCAAGCTTCGATATATATATATATATATATATAGTGCGAAAGAGAGTGCGATTCGATGATTTTCAAATTCATACCAGAGACTTAAAAAATGGTACTTGACATCTACTTGCTTAACACTCATTATCATATATACCAACCCCTCTGCTCGGGCAGGATATGTCACAAGGTCAGTTTTTAGGCGGAGTTTACACTCAGTATTATAAGGTACATATCAAGTGTAAAGTGGAGCAATCCAGGAAAAGATGTAGTAGCTATTAAAAAGGGCACCAATATTGCTTACTTTTATATATACTCAAATCGAGCTGGATGTGACACAGGGTCGATTTTTGATCAGAATTTAACAGGTTTAAATTCAGTTTTCCTTTTCTTTGATCGGCTGCCATAAAAAGGTTAAAGACTTCAAACTGCTCAACAATCTATCCATTGGCGGGGGGAGAATACTTGGATTTATACCTTTCCCAAGGATATTTGTGCGATGTGAAAAATTCAAAGTCTCTCTCTCTCTCACTCTCTCACACACACACACGCACACACACACACACACACACACATATATGTGTGTGTGTGTGTGTGTGTGTATGTATATATATGTGAAAAAATAAATGGAAATTTAATAAACCAAAACTCAGACAACGGATTCAAAGTAATATTTCGTCTTTATTTTATCAAAAACCGGGCCATTGGCTAATGAGTAGAGTGTTCACCAATGGTCCGGGAGACCGGCGTTCAATCTCAGGTCGGGTCAAAACAATGACTCAAAAATGTACTTGATTCCGGCTTGCTCAACACTCTGCATTAAAAGGTAAGGATCAAGGGTAAAGAAGAGTAATCTAGGGAAAGAAGTAGCACCCTCTCCTATATTCGGTGTAGTAGCAAAGGAATCCTTTGGGTCTCCCTCTATTAAGGTTGCCAACTTTACTTATTTTATCAAAGACTTGATAACATTTGATACGCTTGATACAAGCTTATCCTCTGTTTGCTATTGCCCAGATGTTTAAAAAATGTATCTTAGTTAAAGCCAATAATCCTGCTGTCACACCACAATCCTTCGACACTCAGATTTGTATTTCTAACTTTCCCGTTCTTCTTCTTTTCTTTTCCTCCTCTGTCTCTTATTCTTTTGTTTCCTCCGTCTTGTTTATCTTTTTCCTCTTTCGCTTAACGTAACAAAGAACCACTATTCTGATGAATTCTTTGCTGAAATAAAGACGAAATATTTATTTGAATCCGTTGTCTAAGTTTTGGTTTATCCACTTTTACATTTATTTTTTCACATATTGTCTGATTTTTCAACTATTTCTGTGGTCTGAAATCTTAATCTATCGTAAAGTTAGATGGGTTTCGATCCCGGCTTCGAGCGTCCTGCGGGTCTAGCCACACTGAAGAGTTCTGATCGAACGAAACAGTCTGTCTGTGGATGACAATATATATATATATATATATATATATATACATTGAAAGACTGAAAAAACATCCCTTTTAACTTATCTTGCAATTTTCCGCAAGTAATCAATACGTGTTTAATTGTTATATTGCAGTATCTTTATTAGAAAAGCAGAACTAATATTGTAGAGAACACCAACATCCCTGGGGTGACTGGAATGGTTTACAAATGAAGATTTTAAAATCATAATATCATAAAAGAACTCTCATAGAAATGTTAACATTTTTACATACCATGAGTATCAATACATAGTGTTGTGTTCTGGTTAGTGAACACAAGTAGTAATAATAATAAGACAAACCACGATATGTGAGGGAAAATGTAATATTTACAGGAAAGAGTACTTACAAGAGAGAGACTGTTAGTAGTAAGAACATAGTATTAGTGATAGAGTAAGGATATACTTCAACAATAGGAACGGCTCTTCTGGTCTGACTCGTAGGCTTATTCTCAGACTGTGGCACAAGGCCTTTTTTTTAGGTGGGTACGGGGGCAGGGCTGTAGCCCACACGCGCCCGGCATTTCCCAAAAATGCCTACGGCCCCGTCGGTATTCCCCTTATTAGAGGTCCCTCAGGCGCCGGGCGATAAACCCAACCGCCCCGAAGGGAGTAAAAGCCTGGGGGGGAGGCCCGCATTCGGCCGGATCAGTGCCAGACTGATCTGGACTGGAGTATTTGTTGACCGCCCCACCTTACGGGCAAGTATGGCACAAGGCCTTTTTTAGGTGGGACCGGGCGCAGGGCTGTAGCCCACACGCGCCCGGCATTTCCCAAAAATGCCTACGGCCCCGTCGGTATTCCCCTTATTAGAGGTCCCTCAGGCGCCGGGCGATAAACCCAACCGCCCCGAAGGGAGTAAAAGCCTGGGGGGGAGGCCCGCATTCGGCCGGATCAGTGCCAGACTGATCTGGACTGGAGTATTTGTTGACCGCCCCACCTTACGGGCAAGTATGGCACAAGGCCTATTTTTAGGTGGGACCGGGCGCAGGGCCGTAGCCCACACGCGCCCGGAGTTCCCAAAAATGCCTACGGCCCCGTCGGCATTCCCCTTATTAGGGCGATAAACCAAACCTCCCCGAAGGGAGTAAAAGCCTGGGGGAAGGCCCCCTGAGGCCGTAGGAAAATCCCCAGGCACCGAGACACACTCTGCACGAACCGCGTCCCGACAACTCGGCCGGCCAAAGTGCTACCCAGCACCTGGAGAGGTCCAGCTCGAAATCAATTTGTCACCAAAATGATCGGGACTGGAGCCTCTTGGTATTAGAGCTACTGCCATATATGGTAGATGGCCTAGCTCATTATGCCGAAAATGCAGGTGATACCCAACACATAGTACAGTATTTTCGTATTGCTCGACCCAATATATTTTGAGAGTCGCAACTTGTTTTAACATTACTTTTCTGGAAGGCCATTTTACCTTTTCTAAAGTTTTTAAAAATGAATTGGAATGTTAGTCCAAGGTAACTTTGTGATGTCAGTGTCAGAATATTATAAAAGTTAAGAAAACAAATAAAATAAAACCGAAAAATACTTGGGGAGTAATAACAGAAATTATAAAAAGCTATCAACAAAAGAGTGACAAAAACACTCAAAAAATCTATCACCAGAAAATAAATGAACACGAAATATAAACAAGTGTTGTTTTTTTTTTTAAGTTAGAAAATGCTGACACCTTTATTGAAAAGCGAATATCTTTACAGAAAGTCAGTGGACTGTGACAGTTGTAAAAAAAAGCAGAAAATAAAATTTAGTATAGACAAAAGATGTTTAAAATGTAGGGAAAAAAAATGAAAGGAGAACAACGAAAAATAAGTCGACAATTAAAAGCGTCGAGTTCAATTGTTTGTTTTATTGCAAGACTGAACAAATTTCAAAGAAACGGAATTATAAAGACCGAGAATTAATGAAATTTTACAAGCAAAATTAATTAGAAAGCTAAATAAATAAAATAAAAAATAAAATGCAATGAAATGAAAGTCATTTGTTTAAAAGATGCAAGGAGTGAAAGAAAAACATCAAAATCGAAACCAATGATGTTGAATGGAGGACAGTAGAAAATAATCAAATAGAGAGAGAGAGAGAGAGAGGGGGGGGGAGAAGGAGAGAAAAAGAAGAAATGAGGAAAGAACAGGAAAATACTTCAGAGAGAGAGAGAGAGAGAGAGAGAGAGAGAGAGAGAGAGAGAGAGAGAGAGACGGGGGTTACTGTTCTGCTACAAGAAAATGTAAAAGAAGTAAATTGAGGTGGGTAAGAAATATTAAAGAAAAAAGGCCAGAGATAGGGAGGGTGATAGATAGATAGATAGATAGATAGATAGAGAGAGAGAGAGAGAGAGAGAGAGAAGAAATGAGGAGAGAGCAGGAAAATACTTCAGAGAGAGAGAGAGAGAGAGAGAGAGAGAGATAGATAATGTTAAAAGAGCAAGAGGTTACTATTCTACCACAAGAAAATGTAAACGTTAAGTAAATTGAGGTAAGAAATATTTAAAAAAAAAGACAGAGATAGGGAGGGTGAAATAGATAGATAGATAGAAAGAGAGAGAGAGAGAGAGAGAGAGAGAAAAGAGGAGAGAATAGAAAATACGACAGACAGACAGACAGACAGACAGACAGAAAGAGAAAGAAGAAAGAAGGAGAGAATAAAAAATACTACAGAGAGAGAGAGAGAGAGAGAGAGAGAGAGAGAGAGAGAGAGAGAGAGAGAGAAGTGGGGAGGGAGGGAGAAAATGAGAGACCATGAAAGATTCTTGGAAAAAATTAATAAATAAGTAGAGAGAAAGTGGTATCTGGGGAATTGGGTATCTAGGTTGATTTCTTTGTTTAATGTTCTATCAACCTTCATGAGTCATTTAATCCCGAAACCATCCTTATCAACGAACTGTAGCAGCACTATTTAACACCACCCTTGTAGGATGTCGCAGTCAATCACACTAACCAAGATATAATGTGGATCTATAGATATATACATGTAAAAGTTAGACTATCATAAAATATACTGAAAGTTACATTTTAAATATATCTATCTATCTATCTATCTCATATATATATATATATAGTGTATTTGTGAGAAGCGCTTTGTAATCTGCATAGTCCGCTTCAGAAATAGTTTCGTTGGGATATCATATGCTTCTTGCTCTTTTTTTGTGTGAAGCCATTTTCTTTTAGTAGATATTTTGATGTTCTAAGCAGATTATTAAGAGATATGGTGCTAATGTATCCCCTTGCAGAACTTCTGCAACAATCTCGGAAACGTCTGTGTTTCCACCTGATGAGCAAACCTTGACTTTGGTATTATCATAGAGCATCATTATGGCGGTAACAGTTTCTTTGCTCTATCTTCCTTTTGTATATGGAATCAAATGCCTAGGAGAAATCAACAAACAAGAGTGTTGCCTCGAATTTTTTTGCATGAACTCCTTCTATGTTGCGACTTATTGTTAGAATATGGGATGTTGTGGATCGATTTATTCGAAAACGGTTTTGATTTTTTGTAAGAATTTTTTTCAATTTCAGGTTCAATGCGATTGCACCCCACAAAACAATAGCTGTGTGGCCTCTAACGTCACATCTTAAAAAAAAATCACCCCAATAAGACGAACAAGACATGTGGAACACTGCTGGAGAAGTAAGAACGTTTTGCTATGGTCCCCTTCATATGGTCATGCCAGTTTGGACTGACCAACAAGAACTTACCTTGCCAGGAGCGATGGATGATAGGGAAGGATGGAGAGAAGAAGTCAGTGAAACCCATGCGAGCAGCGTAACTTGGTGGTGATGATATATATATATATATATATATATATATATATATATATATATACCGAAACCCTACTGCATAGTTTGGGACGAGCCGCCGCAGGCCTTGGTCTCGATGTCAATGCACGGAAAACTGAATATATGTGCCATAATCAAACAGGCGACATTTCCACACTAGACGGAACTTCTCTGAAACTGGTAGACACATTCACCTACCTAGGAAGCAGTGTCTCATCAACCGAAAAGGACATCGACACACGGCTAACGAAGGCATGGGCAGCTATCGATAAGCTATCGATCATATGGAAGTCAGACCTGACCGATAAAATGAAATTCAGCTTCTTCCAGGCAGCGGTCGTATCGATACTGTTGTATGGATGCACTACTTGGACGCTAAGTAAACGGCTGGAGAAGAAGCTAGACGGCAATTACACAAGGATGTTGCGAGCAATATTGAACAAGTCCTGGCGTCAACACTTCACAAACCACCAACTATACGGCCACCTGCCTCACATCACGAAAACTATCCAAGTTAGACGAACCAGACACGCGGGACATAAGTGATGTACTCCTATGGACCTCCATATATGGCCGAGCAAAAGCAGGACGACCAGCTCGAACATACATACAGCAGCTATGTAAGGATACGGGATGTAGCCCTGAAGACCTGCCAGAGGCGATGAACGATAGGGAGAACTGGTGAGAGATGGTCAGGGATATCCGTTTTAGTGGCACGACATGAACATATATATATATATATATATATATATATATATATATATATATGAAAAGATTGAGACAAGCAAGCAGACTGACTGATAGATATATAGATAGATGGTAAATTAATCGAGACGGAAGCTGTATTACATTTTCTTATTGAAAAGGAATAAAAATCAGTCTTTTCTTAGATATAATGAACATACATACCTGAATTTTCGTGATTAGCTCAATCGTTCGAACACTTTTTTAAAAATTGAAATTCAGTCCAATATGAGTGAGCAAGAAAAGAAACGAAAAATAATCTATGATTTGCTAAACGCCGAAACTAAGCCCCCCCCCAATTCCGAAACAGTTTTAGTTGCTTCACGGACTTCCTCAAACCCAGACCTTAACCGCTTTGATTACGCTAAATGGGTCGTTTTAGAAAACAAAGCAAATGCACCCCCCGTCCAAATATTGGTTCGCTTACGACTACTATTGAGGAGGAATGGAATAAAATGACTGAAGAATTTATTTTGAAGGCATGCCAATTATTTCGAAGGCGTGTAGATACTATGGGTGAAAAAAAATAACTGCTACATTGAGTAAATTTACTGTTTTGTGTCTATTTTTTTTTTGTTGTTTTTAAAGATTAAAATTAATCTTGTTTTATAAAAGAGTCGTTTATTATTATACTAGAATATTCCTAATTCTGCTTCTGAACCCTGGAGAGAGAGAGAGAGAGAGAGAGAGAGAGAGAGAGGTGGGGACAGGTTTCCAAAAAATCTGTCGTAAAAACAGTGTAGCAGACTAATAGGTGTAGAAAAATCTGTCCAAACAGAGAAATATATAGATAGATATGAAAAGAGTTCAATGCTATTTAATAGAGTGAGATAGAGATTTCAGACAGACATATAGATAGACACGATGAACCTGGTATATACGATATAATAAGTGGAAAGGTCATCATCATCATCTTCATCATGTCGTGCCGTCAGCACGGATATCCCTGGCCCTCTCTCGCCACTTCTCCCTATCACTCATCGCCTCCGGCAGGTCTTCAGGGTTACATCCTGTGTCTTCACATAGCTGCTGTATGTAAGTTCGAGCTGGTCGTCCTGCTTTTGCACGGCCATATGTGGGGGTCCATAGGAGTACATCACTTATGAGCTCGTCCTTGCTTCTCCAGCAGTGTCCCGCGTGTCTGGTTCGTCTAACTTGTATAGTTTTCGTGATGGGGGGCAAGTGTCCGTATAGTTGGTGTCTTGTGGGGTGTTGTCGGCAGGACTTGTTCAATACTGCTCTCAACATTCTTGTGTAGTTTCCGTCTAGCTTCTTCTCCAGCCGTTTAGTTAGAGTCCATGTAGTGCATCCATATAGCAGTATCGACACAACCGCTGCTTGGAAGAAACTGCGTTTCATTTTATCGGTTAGGTCTGATTTCTATATGATCGAGAGCCTTGCCTTCGTCAGTCGTGTGTCGATGTCTTTTTCGGAACGAGTTTAGTGGTAATATTTCGTTCTTTATTGACAGAAGAACTTTATCAGACTAAGCATTTCTTGCTTTTTTCTTTATTTTAGCAATTGAGGAAATAGATAAACAAATGGAGAATGTAAAATGGTATGAAGGGAGTGATAGGGTGTAAAGACAAGAGAGACAAAAGGTAGAATCAAATCGGGAAATAGACATAAGTTTGAGTGATGGTGGGAGAGGTTTATTTGGTTTTTACTGCCATCACTCCTCCCCGCCCTTAATACCTTTTTACATCCTCCATTAGGTTATCAATTTCCTCAATTCCTAAAATGTAGAAAAACGCTAAAAGTGTTTCGTCCGTTGAAGTTTTGTCAAGAAAGAACAAAATATTACCACTAAACACGTAAGTGTTTATACACTTATTTTTATCATCTTTTCAGATTCGCCAAAATCTACTATTTCTCGAGAGGTTTCGATCCCGGCGTCGAGCCACCAGCGTGTCTAGCCACACTGAAGAGTTCTGATAGATCGAAACAGTCTGTCTGTGGATGACAATATATACGCTCCCCCATGGGGGTTGAGGACTCTGGCGAAGGAATTGTCGGCCGCCGCTCGAATAATACAAAGTTCTTCGAAAGAATTGAGCACTCTGGTAGCCGATAAGGTATAAAAAAATGTAAACAAACGGACGCTGCTCCTGTTGCTATATAGGTACCTTAAAAAGTCCCTTAGCCAACGTAGTCCGCTTGTTGGCTGAGTGGTCTGAGACCCATCTAACGTAAAGTTGGATGGATTTCCATCCCGGCGTCGAGCGTCCAGCGTGTCTAGCCACACTGAAGAGTTCTGATAGAACAAAACGGCCGGTCTGTGGATGACAATATATATATATAATATTTTATTTAGTATAAAATAAAAAAAGAGGATTGTAAATACAAAAATGTTAAAAATTAAAAAAATTGAAAATTTTTAAACTTCACACATATCAATTATTTTTACGAAGGAAAAAACTCTTTATCCTTGAAATATTTTTCACAATTTTTGGATGAAACAA
The DNA here is from genome assembly GCA_963585895.1 of Sepioteuthis lessoniana. Classification (NCBI taxonomy): domain Eukaryota; kingdom Metazoa; phylum Mollusca; class Cephalopoda; order Myopsida; family Loliginidae; genus Sepioteuthis; species Sepioteuthis lessoniana. The sequence goes on along the minus strand of OY757912.1, from coordinate 45,629,363 downwards.
CATAAAAAATATTAACATCACCCTTAAGATGATTTAACAAAAATCCGAAAAGTTAGGTACAGCATACCATATATAATATAATGTAAAATATATATATATATATACATACATATATATATATATTTAGAGAGAGAGAGAGAGAGAGAGAGAAAGTTTGGTATACGAACTGAATGGGATAGTTTTTTTTTTTTTGTTAAACAACATATTAACCTTCGTGGTTTATTTGATACCAAAACTATCCTTGTAGAACTGTAAGGGTATTTTTTAAATATGGCTGAGGCTATAAGCACAATCTTGCTTACTATGATCTTTCAGTCCAGGTTGTAAACCACTACGTCACGTGGACTAACTTTCAGTGTTACATATATATATATATATATATATATATATATATGTATATGAATATATATGTGTGTGTGTGTGTGTCAGTGAAGGGTAGTAAACCAGTCATATATATATATATATATATATATATATATCACTGAGAGAGAGAGAGTGTCTCAACCGAGTCCGACACGGATAAATTTATAGAGAACTCTATAAAGAAAAAGTTTGCCGTCGAAATAGTGTGAGGCTGTTTGATAGATAGATAGATAGATAGATAGAAACTGCTATCTAAATAGAGTGAGACTCGTATAGATAGACAGATAGATAGATAGATAAAAACGATAGATCGCTAGATAGATAGATGAAAAAATCAGTTAACTGCTGAGTAAAACTTATATATATATATATATATATATATAAAGAGAGAGAGACAGAGAGAGACAGAGACAGAGAGCGTTTTGTCGTTACGTTCCGGATGAACTACTGGGTCTTCTTTGACTGACAGACATCGATTAATGTTGGCTCTATTCCATTAAAGAATCCAAAAACACGTGTGAAGAAAAAGAAGCTGGACAATTTTTCCTCTGATTACATTTTATTCTGCCACCTTATCATATTAACTCGTCCAGTCATTTCCCTGATTTCATCCAAATAATTATCTTTGAAGTATAACTTCCTGCGGCTGGACGAATTTATTAGATGTGATGGAATTTCTCTTGTTGTTTTATGAAAATTGTTCATTCTATTAGGTTGAATGAAAAATATTTCAACTTTTTAATTAACAGAGAGTTCATTGCGAGTCTTTCGTGTGTTCTTATATGATTTTTATACACTACCGACCGGATTACTCATAAACAAATACACTGAAAGTTATTGAGCATATGGAAAAACTAATTTCTCTGATGAAATAAAACGGGAACTCTTCCCATTGTAGCCATGTCATGAGCAGTATGTGACACAAGGTCAATTTTTAACCGGAGTTTAAAAAGTTTGATGTCAGAATTTTCCTTCTCCTAGACCCATTGCCATACCAAGGTCAAAGAACCTTGTCTGCCCTACTATTTGCCCATAACTGGAGAGAGAATAGTTGGATTCATACCTTTCCCAAAAGTATTTGCGCTGTATGAAATGCAATCAGCCTCGTCGAGGATTTGAACTCAGTTCATCATGTCTGTTTCAAACGTCGGTAACCAATACACAACGGGCACCTCCATACTATTGTATGGCAGCATCATTCGGGTTTTAACAAAACTCCTTGTGAAAAAGCTTGATACACGGATGCTGAGTGCTGTTTTAAATAGACCCTGGAAACAGCACCCTACAAAACACTACTATATGGCCACTCATCTCCCATCTTGCAAAGATCTCTCGAAGAAGATATAGTGAGCAGTGCTATTAAAGAAAACCGATCGCCTAAGCAGCGTTCTCCAATGAACTTCAACACATGGACATACCAGTGTGGGCTGACAAGCAAATTTTTGAAATTAGTTGACAAGTTTATACACTTCAGTAGCAAATTCTCATCGTCTGAAAGTAATGTCAACATACGCATCGATAAATCGTAGACTACTACGTGGCTATGTGGAAATCGGATCGCTCTCATAAAGTAAAATGTCTGTACTATTGTATGGCTACACCTCTAGGACTTTAAGAAAACTCGTGAAACAGGAAGATGAGAAGTACAAATTGATGCTGCAGGCTGTTTTAAACAGACTAGAAGCAGCATTCTATAAACAGCAACTCTACGGTCACTTATCTCCCATATTACAAACAATCCATAAAAGATGAACAGGCCTCGCTGGCAATACTGATGAAGGAAAGATAAACTCATAAGCAACGTTCTCCTATTGAATGGAGACACCTAATTTTTCTGTAGGCGTTCCCCAGGTGCTGCATCCATACCGTTGTACTGACACGGCTATTACACGGAAGAATTCCCGTTTTATTTTATCAGACAGATAGGATTTCTCCATGGCCGTTAATCTACAAATAGCAGATCATTTCTTAACGACGTGCTGGTTGATATCGCTTTCAGTTGATGAGATATCGCTACGAAGGTATATATACTGATCTACGAATTTTAGACGCTTGCTATTTAATAAGGAGGTGGCATCGTCTCATTTAAAACACATGAACTCTGTTTTATTTCGGTACAAGTTTGAGACAAATGCCTATTTCTTGCTTGCTTCGGCTTATGCAGCCGATATTTTTTTGGAATTATTTATTACCAAACTCTCTAGCACAATGAAAAGAAAAGTATGAATATGTATCTTTCCAAAGCATATATACACATCGCATCTATATTTATGTAACTGTTTTTCGTTAAAGAAGTGTTGTAGCCCAGTTGGATGGTGTGGTACAATACACCGACTGCATCTTGCAGAGGAGTATGACCTCCCCAACTAGTGTCCAGGATATGACATAAAACAATCTGATCGTGAGGCTCCATTAATACTGGAGCTTAAGGGGATGCGGAGTTTCCCGTCAATGAAATTACTCCCAGGTCCACTCTAGCCTGGAACTGTAGCATCTGATAGGCTCCTATGAATGGGTCAAATAGAACTGTTTTGACATTTAAAACAGAGTGCAAACAAATGAATTATGCTAAATCTAATTATTTGAAGTTGTACTGTTTGATCATTAAACTGTGTGTAAAGAAATGACTGATAGTTAATTGAATTGTTAGTGATACATAGCAAAATTTGGAACTATTCAACTTTGTTGACTTATGTTTACGAATAATATACATATCTAATATATGTGTATAAATCGGATTTGGCATTAAATAACCGACAACGGTTGATGTACCATAAAACCAAAGCAGAAGTGATGTGTTTTTACTCAACAACTCCACTGTATGCAGTATATGACAAAAATCAATTTTTAAGCAGAGAAAAGCTTGTTTGTTTAACTAATCGAACGATATTTTGTACATTCATTTAAACCCTTTTTATGCTCAAAGCATATTTTCAGCATTCAATTAAACTATCTTAAGTACTTTCAATTAAACCATCTTTTGTAATCTCAAACATATTCGATACCCTTTTAATAAAACTATTTTTAAGCACAATTAAAGATAGCCTGTTCGGCTGGGGCAGTAGAATACATTGACTGCATCTCGGCAGAGAGGTAAAACCCACCGTGAGTGTACTGAATATGACATAAAACAATCTAGTTGTCTAAATTTCTGAGATGAAGCTTGCTGATTTTTATCATTAAGGGTTTTGGGACTGTAGTCTTCATCTTTATTGTTATTTCCGTATATATGTATGGAAATAACAATAAAGATGAAGACAATCGTCCGAAAACCCTTAATGATAAAAAATAAACAATCTGACGGTGAGGCTCCAGAAATGCTGGAGTTTTGACAAATGCGGAGTACCCCTTCATTGGAGTTGTAGCAATTAAACCGTACATTCTATTTTCTATCAAATTATTTTTGTCAGCCCAATCTGTTGGTGTTTTCGAATACGCCAAATTTATCTGTGCAGAAGAGCTTGGCCCCACACCAACGCGTTTCTTGGATGTGACACTAAACTAAATCTGATGGGGAGGCAACAGTCTTGAGGAATGTGGAGTACGACGTTATTACCATAACTCAAAGGTCCACTCAGATCCAGAGTGTTATTACTTGTTAGAGTCAAATAAAACTCTTTGATCGTTTAACTGTGTGCAGACAAATGACTGATGTTTAAATAGAATTGTTAGTGTTAAGCAGCAATACTTGAAACAATCTAACTGTTAGCAAGTAAAACTGTTGGTGTGAGATTGTAATACTTAAAGCCATTTAACTGTGTGCAAACAAATGATTAATACTAAGAAGAACAATTAGTGTTTGATAGAAATATATGAAACCATTTGACTATGTACACACATTGAATTATACTAGTATTACATAGAAATACTTAAAACAATTTAACTGTGTGTCAATAAAACTATTAGTCTGAGCAAAACTTGAACCCACTTCCATGTGTACAGCCAAATGATTTTTTTCATTATTTCATAGTGCACAAATAAATGACAGATGTTAAATTGAATTGTTAGTGTTACATGGCAATACTTAAAATGATTTTGCAGTGTTCAAACAATCATCATCATCATCATCATCATCATCATCATCATGTGCCGCTAGCACGGATATCCCTGACCCTCTCTCGCCACTTTTCCCGATCGTTCATCGCCTCTGGCAGGTCCTCAGGGCTATATCCCGTAGGAACCCCCACAAATGGCCGAGCAAAAGCAGGATGACCAGCTAGAACATACATAGAGCATCCATGTGAGGATACAGGACGTTCAAACAATAGCAATAATTAAATGTGTGCAAATGAATTTGCTCTAACTCATTTGAAAATAAAAGTACCAACAAACAATTCACGTAAAATCATACATGAACAAATATCTAGCTGTGTGTAAACAAATCACTGATGTTAAATTAAATTGTTACTAATACATAGCAATACAGGAAACCATTTAACTCTGTGCAAGTAAATGAGATCTGGCTTGTGTAAAAATGTTAACAAACGGGAAAGTAATCCTGTTATAGCCAGAAGAGTTGGGGGGTCAATATGTTGCCATTCTGTTCAGTCTCCAACTCACCTCTCACACAGTAAAACTTTTCGTAACCCTTGTCAACTCGTCTCTATTGTGTCGTCGTTATGTTTCTGCATGTATATGTGTATAGTTGGTCATGGCAATACAACAACCTGTTATAAATTGAATAGTATCTGTACTGTTCTACATGAATGGATTTAGCATTAAATAAACCACGAAGTTTTATATGCTATTAAAAAAAGAACTAAAACTAATCCAAAATACATTCAATTAAACAATATTTGTACCTTCGTATAGGCATCCATAACTGGAGCCGCACCAACCCAGCAACCCTAGCAATTTGTTTCTAAGTCATTGGTTTGAAATTAATATTACTTACAAACTATTCACGTAAAATCATATATGAACAAATATCTAGCTGTATGTAAACAAATCACTGATGTTAAATTAAATTATTACTTGTACATAGAAATAGTTGAAACCATTTGACTCTGTGCAAGCAAATGAGATCTGGATCGTTTAAAATATTAACAATAAACGATTTGTTTACAAATCCTATATTCAAATATTCAGATATTCAAATATTTCGGTTTGGTCTAATTTCTTTACGGCTTATCAACTCGTCATGGATTATCTAAGCCGGATTTGATTCATTTGTAAATTCTTAATTATCTTAACTATATTTTCAACGTACCATTGCAATAATTTCTTAAATAGTAATTTTTGTTTAATTGTCTCTAATCCTAATTTTTTTTGCACAGTTAATCGATATCAAACATCTGAGTCCTTTGGTAAAAGTTCTCAAACTAATCTATTTAATCATAGATAGTGACATGATCTGTTCTACAATTCAAGTCAAAGTTTATCTGGAATGAAAAGAAAAGTGTGACTTCATATTCCTTAGATCACCATGAATGGAGTCACATGATCATGTTGTAGGCGAACGGATTTTGTTGCTGCGTGTGTTCGAATCTGGTTAGTGAACACAAGTAGTAATAATAATAAGACAAACCACGATATGTGAGGAAAATAGTCATATTTACAGGAAAGAGTATTTACAAGAGAGAGACTGTTAGTAATAAGAACATAGGATTAGTGATAGAGTAATGATATACTTCAACAATAGGAACGGCTCTTCTGGTCTGACTCGTAGGCTGATCTCCGCTACTGCCATATATGGCAGATGGAACAGCTCATTATGCTGAAAAGGTAGGTGATACCCAACAGATCAGATGCAGTTTACTGTTCTACCTAGGATACTCACATTTTGAGCAATCAATATAATTTTTTAATAAACTTCTTTAATATATTGTATTATTTGATGGTAAAAATCTATGTATTATGCATTCGTATTAAGTTTTAGCTCTTGAAGTTGTTAGACATACGAATATTCATGATTCGATGCTATTATGAAGGATTTATGCCAGAGTGTATTCTATTATTTGATTAAGTTTCTAATGCTGTACTATATCGTAGCTCACGAAATGTCAGCTTCACGAGAAATCAAGATTTAATGCTATCTAGAGGAACTTATGTAAGCGAGCATTATATTGACTCAATTCTCGATGTTTTACGGCTGTACCTCATGTTTCAGAGGGACCGTTTATTATATATTTTGATTTTCTTACACTTGGTATAAACATTGAAGTTGTGCTCATTTTGTCGCGGCTAAAGTTTTTAGGGGTGTTCTTGTTTTCGAACGATACTGTGAACACAACACTTAGTCGGTTACATGGTCACTTATTTATGGGCTGACGTTGAATTTAAACAATAATGTGATCTACTCTGATCCGGAGTCGTAATATCTGTTAGGGTTACATGTATGAGTCAAATAGAATTGTTTAACCATTTAACTGTGTACAAGCAAATGGCTGACGTTAAATTGAATTGTGAGTTTTAAAAAGCAATACTTGAAAACATTCAGCTGTGTGGAAACGAATGAGTAATATTGAATAGAATTATTATATTTCAAAGCATTTAACTGTGTATAAGTAAAACTATTAGTACTAGATTGCAAAACTTTTAACCATTTAGCAATATACAAATTACTGATTTATAATAAACAGAATTATTAGTATTAGCAATATTTGAAACCATTCACTTGCACACAAACAAATGATTAATGCAAAATAGAATTATTCATATTTGAAGGAAATACTTGAAACCATTTAAATTTAAGCCGACAAATGAATGACATTGAAAAGAATTAATAGTATTAGATTGAAGTGCTTAAAGCCATTTATCTATGTTAAAAAAATGAGCTCAGGCTTGTTTTATTTTTTTCCTACAAGCAATTCGTTTACAGATCGTATATATCTAATATATACATAAACAGAACTTGGCGTTGAATAACCTACCAATCAACCAACCAACCAAATAGACAAACAACCAATGCTAAGTAGGTTCTTTCATGTGGTGACTTTTAAATTATGAAAATTTGAAGCACTGAGGTTACTCAGAATGATTTAAATTTCTGTGTAATGGTTAAAATATCGGACTTTTGCCTCAAAGCGAGTAAGTTCGAACTCCAGTCGCTATATTAGGTTCAATTTCAGACTAATAGCCAAGGAAAATGTTTGCAACCCTTTCTCCCTTACAACTATAGGTTAAATAGTATCACTGCTGTCCTTCTAGAAGAATGGCTTTGGCATTATATAATCCACGAAAGCCATTAAACCAAGAAACCAAACGAGTGCAATTTCTATGCTGATGATGATTTTACCTTTTCATTCATTAATTTTCGTTTCAAAAAAGACAAAAAATAAAATAAAATTTACTATTTCAAGTCCAATTTAAAAGCTATATATGAAAATCATTGTTTATATATACCTACCTTTCCCCTCGAAATTTGTTATGCGTCATGTGTTATGCTAAAGGTGAGAGAAAGGATACCCCTTTTTTCCTACCTCCACACATTGTTTCACTAAACTGGTCAGAAAACGAAACGGATCACAAAATTCATTCTTACTCTACTAGCTCTCCTCGTTACGACTTAATCACAACACTTGTCTGAAGATACCGCTCAAACTTCCTCTCACTTCCGCTGAAATTCTAACGTAGTATTGAGTTTGTAACAGATATTAGGCTTTACACATATATGTATATGTATATATATTTATTTATAAAGTAAGAAAATTTGGCGACCGTAGTCGACGGGGATCCGAAAGCTCCCTATTCAATAACTACTACATCGAGGTTTTAGGGGAAGGTGTTACTCCTTTCCTTAGATTGCTCCACTTACCCTTGATCGATTACTTATAATGCTGAAAGTTAAGCAAAGGAGTATCAAGTACTATTTTTTGTGTCTTTAGTATGACTTGAATTAGGATTGAAGCGCAGTCTTTCGAGTCATTGGCCAACACTCTATCTACTTGGCCAATGGACCGGTGTAGTTTGGATGATTTGTTTATTGTTTGTTTTGTTTATTTTTTTGCCAATGCGTTTTGGATACAAAAACATTCTATTAAAATTATTTTATGTATGAGAAGTAAAATGATTATAACAGATAAAATCTTTATATAAGTTGGAAGTCATCGTCAGGTTAAAAGAATCTTTCTTATGAAAAATGAAATGATATCGATTAATATATTTGAAATTGATTAGGTCATGAGGTGGAATTTTGAAGAAACACACAGAACACACACACACACACACACACACACACACACACACACACACACACACACACACACACACACATACACATATACATATATATATATATATATATATATATATATTTATATATATGACAAAATTCCATTAAATATGAATATCAAATGAAATAGATGTTATGCATTTTCATATATATATGATATATGCTTTCTCTTGGCAGCCTAGTTGACTGGGGTTGTAAAATACACCAACTAATCTCGTGGGTATGGAGTGTCCCTTAATTGCTATAATTTTCACTTCCACTCTTCAACCTGTCGTGGTATTTCTGATGAGAGTCTTATGTAAGAGTCAAATACATCTGTATAGGAATTATTCGTTTTCGATAGAACCATACACAAAAAATAAATAATTAAAAAAAAAACAATTACATAAAAATATATACAAGAATTTAAATCATGAATTAAGCCTAGATGGGTTGGTTGAAATGCATAACAATCAATCAATCAATCAATCGATCCAGAAGCATTAAATTCAGAACCATCATTAAATGTATTTCCTTTTATGTTGGCTTAAATTAAATTTGGTTATTCAAATTTAATTAGGAGTTCCAGTGGTATTGCGGCTTACGTGCTGAACTACGACACTCTTGTGGGCGAGTTCGAACTTCAGTCGCAATATTACGTTAACTTTTCGATAAAACTCCTTTATCACCTCTACTATGGGTTACTGTGCTTCTAAAAGATTGGCTTTGGCAGTAAATAACCCAAGAAGTTTGATGTGCCATTAGACAAAGAAGCCAAACCAAATCAAATCAAACAAAACTAGCATATTATTCCTGTTTTTAACTCTCAAAGCTGAGTAATTGGAAGAATATTATCTATTTGTTCAAATAAGTAAAGTTGGCGACTTTAGTCGAGGGTGACCCGAAGGCTCCCTTTTCGATAGCTACTACACAAACGTGTAGGGGAGGGTGCTATTCCTTTCCCTTGATTGCTCTACTTTACCTTCATCCTTACCTTATAATGCCGAGTGTTAAGATAGGAAGCATCAAGTATCATTTTTCGAGGCTTTGGTATGACGCGACCTGGGACTGAACTCAGGTCTCCCGGACCATTGGCGAACATTCTACCCACTAGGCCAATTGTCATAAATAGGTGGCCCAGTTAGCTGGGGCCATAGAATACACCGATTGCATCTCTGCAGAGAGGTGAGACTTATCCAAAAAGTGTCCTGATATGACTTTAAACTGTACCCGGTGGTGAGGCTCTAATAATGTTGAAACTTTCGGGAATGGGGAGTATTCCTTCATTGCCGTCGCTCCCCGGCCCACTTTGGCTTGGAATCGTAGGACTAGATAGGGTCCTATCTATGGCTCAAATAAAACTGGTAGACCTTTAAACTGAGTGCAAAGAAATGACTGATGCTAAATTGAATTGTTAGAAATTAACTGTTGGATCATTTAACTGTGTGTAAAGAAATGACTGATCTTTAATAGAATACTTGGAACCTTGTAAATTTGTTGACTCATGCTAAATTGATTTTTTAGAAATAGACCTATTTGATCATTAAACTGTGTGTTTCTACAAAATGTGTATACAGATCATATATGTTTAAAGTAAGCAGGATTTAGCATTAAATAACCCACAATGGTTGATATGCAATAAAACCAAACCAAACCAAATCATATATATTCAATATACATGTATAAAGAAAATCTAGCATTAAATAACCTTGAATGGTTGATATGTCATAAAACACAACCAAACGAAATCAAAGCACCAACTATACGGCCACCTGCCTCCCATCACGGACACTATCCAAGTTAGACGAAACAGACACGCAGGACACTGCTGGAGAAGCAGGGACGAGCTCATAAGTAATGTGCTCCTATGGACTCCCACACATGGCCGAGCAAATGCAGGACGACCAGCTCGAACATACATACAGCAGCTATGTGAGGATACGGGATGTAGCCCTAAAAACCTGCCAGAGGCGATGAACGATAGGGAAAAGTGGCGTGAGAGAGTCAGGGATATCTGTGCTAGTGGCACGACATGATGATGATGATGATATCTATATAAAAACTATTTAGCTTTAAATAACCTACAATTGCTGATATGCCATAAAACCAAACCAAACTAAACCAAATCATTAAAAGGATGAGATTCAATAACGAACTTAATGGTCCTCGGAAGTGGCCTTTAATGATAACAAACAAATAAAAAGAAGGAGAGAAAAAGAAAAGACAAGATAAGTAAATAAATCAATAAATAAAAACGGTACAGGTCATTTTGCAAAGACTACGAAACATGACATAATTCTGAAGAACTTCCAGGAATACATCGTTCGAAAGTAGTTCAGAAACATGGAATCGGAAAAAAGAAAGAATGAAGACAAAAAAAAAAAATAAAAAGTCGTGTGAATTTGTTGAAACACGCACGTTTATCGTTGTGTTCTTTATCTTTCTGGTAAAACAAACTGGATCATGAGAATAAAAATTACAGCAAAGAAAATAATCAAGATTAAAGAAAATGTTCCTAGAAAGAAATTTAGCTGGAAAGATGTTTTTGAATGTCATTGCTTTTACGCCGGTCAATTGTTTTACTTATCGCAAGTTTTAGTTAGCAAGAGAATGATGAATTGGAAACGCATGCGTAATAGCGGCTTGTGTATGCTGTATTTATTGTCTTTTCATATTTCATCGTTTTCCCCAATATGATTTACGCGAATGGGACTCGCTGTCTCTTGAAGGAAGAAGGAAGCAGATAATCAATAAATAAGAAGAAAAAAGAAGAAGAAGAAGAAGAAGAAGAAGAAGAAGAAGAAGAAGAAGAAGAAGAAAGATGATAAAAAGAGAAATTAAAAGTGAATAAACGAGGAAAAACAAGAAGAGAACGAGAAAAATTAATCAGAGAATCGACGAACTAAAGGGAAGTAGTACTTGATTTCTTTGTTTAATGGCATACCAGCCATTCAAGAAGAAGTCTTATTCGACCTAGTAAATGATTTACACTTGGATGTTCAATAAGAAAGAAAGAAAGAAAGAAAGAAGAAGAAGAAGAAGAAGAAGAAGAAGAAGAAGAAGAAGAAGAAGAAGAAGAAGAAGAAGAAGAAGAAGAACCCGATCAAAATTCCATGAACAACAGGGCAAGGCTACAAATTAAATGATTCTCTATATACACGTAGTAAGGTCAGTAACTCGGAATAATGGAAATAAATTCATGCTTCAGAACAGACATTACATTTTCAATATAGTATCCTTGAAGAAGAAAAAGTGTTTTCTCCGGAATAACTGATCTACCCAGGGATATTGAAAAGAAATGAAAGAATAAATGAGACGATGGATTCATTGATCCACCCTCTTATTCTTAAAAAGAAGAAAGGAATAGAATACACCCCCCCCAAAAAAAAACAACAAGAAAGAAGAAGAGTAAGAAAAAGAAGAAGAGGTGGGAAAAGACCAGAACAAGGGAGGGGGTAATTCACAGGAATAATTGAGACACTCTTGTATTTTTAAAAGAAAGAAAGAAAGAAAGAAAGAAAGTAGACGACTCATTCGACCAAATAACTGAGTCACACATGTATGTTCAAAAAGAAAGAAAGAAAGAAAGAAAGTAGACGACTCATTCGACCAAATAACTGAGTCACACATGTATGTTCAAAAAGAAAGAAAGAAAGAAAGAAAGAAAGAAAGAAGTCTTATTTGACCGAGTAAATGATTTACACTCGTATGTTCAAAAAGACAGAGAAGAAGAAGAAGAAGAAGAAGAAGAAGAAGAAGAAGAAGAAGAAGTCTTATTCGACCGAGTAAATGATTTACACTCGTATGTTCAAAAAGACAGGAAGAAGAAGAAGAAGAAGAAGAAGAAGAAGAAGAAGAAGAAGAAGAAGAAGAAGTCTTATTCGATCTAGTAAATGATTTACACTTGGATGTTCAATAAGAAAGAAAGAAAGAAAGAAAGAAAGAAGAAGAAGAAGAAGAAGAAGAAGAAGAAGAAGAAATCATATCGAATTATTTACACTTTTACGTTCAAAAAGAACCAAAGAAAGAAATAAAGAAAGAAAGAAGAAGAAGAAGAAGAAGAAGAAGAAGAAGAAGAAGAAATCTTATCGACCGAGTAAATAATTTACACTTTAAAAAAAAAAAAGAACCAAAGAAAGAAAGAAGAAAGAAGAAGAAGAAGAAGAAGAAGAAGAAGTCCTATTCGACCGAGTAAATGATGTACACTTGTACGTTTTTGTTAATATATGGCACAAGGCTGAATGAATGAGGCACCTAATAAGACTTGAATTCACTCTTGCAGGTTAGTTAGTCAAGCTTGCTAACCATTACACTACTTGAGGTGCCCTAGAAGAAAGGAAGTAGGTTGAACTAGTGACGTGCCTCTTAATTCGCTGGTGAATAACCAACAAGTCATCTAATAGGTTTAAACTGACGGGACTGCAAGAAAACGGATGGAATAACAATTTTCCGTTTCCTTTATGTTGAATGCTACCTGTAGAGAAACCATCTTTAGAGTGTGGTGAAGTAACTTGGTTTATTCAGCGACAGATCCAGACATCGTCGCCAGTCTGACTGAGGAGCGTAAACTCTCTGAGTACCGATCGTTTTCGCACCAATTACTTTTTATTCCTGCTGGAGTTAAAACATCCGGTATCCTAGGCCCACAGACTGTCTCCCTACTCTGCTCGATTGGTTCTAAAACGGTTGACCAATGGAATGGACCTGTTGAACTTGAATATTTTCTTGTCATTCTTTGTAATGAGGAATTAGATAAGAAATGCCTGGATAGGGTAGAGTAGTGGTGTATTAGCTAAGGTGCTGGACAGCGACACTACAGTCATCGAGTTCGATAAGTAGGCCCATGAAGGGAAATGGAGGATAAGTTGATCCGAAAGGGTACTGGAGGATTAAGTATTTCCATGAAGGAACTGGAGGATAAGTAGGTACATGAAGTGAACTGGAGGATAAATAGGTCCATAAAGGGAACTGGAATTCGACTCACTTATTACGACATCACAGTCCCGAACGTTAACCACTGCACCAAAGAAGACTTTCCTCTCAACTAATGGTTGAAGCCCAGAATATACCGATTGCATTTCCGCAAAGGGGTAAGCTGCCTATCCCCAATAAGTGCTTTGGATATGACATTAAACAATTTGCAGCTCAGGCTCCTCTAATGCTGGAGTTTTGGAGAACACGGAGAACCCCTTCACTGCCATCACGTCCAGGTCCACTCTGGCTAGGAGTTGTAGGACCGGAGAAGGTCCTGAAATTTAAAATGAAAACAAATGACATGATAAATTAAATTGTTTGAGATAGAACTGCTTGATCATTTAACTGTGTGTAAACAAATGACTCATGTTTAATTGAAATGTTAATTATGCATAACAATAGTTGGAGCCATTTAACTTTGCTAACACATGCTAAATTGAATTATTTTGAATAGAAGAGTCTGATTATTTTACTATTTATTTTAAACAAATGACTGATGCTTGCATTGTTAGTAATGCTTGGAACCATTTCACGTTGACCTATGCTGAAGTGAATTGTTCGAAATAGAACCTTTTGAACATTTAACAGTGTGTATCTACTAAGTGTGTTAACAAATCATACATTTAGTATATTTGTAAAAACGGGATTTGGCATTAAATAACTATCAATAGTCGATATGCCATGAAAACAAAACACTTGTATGTTCAAAAAGAAAGAAAGAAAGAAAGAAAGAAAGAAAGAAGAAGAAGAAGAAGAAGAAGAAGAAGAAGAAGAAGAAGAAGAAGAAGAAGAAGAAGAAGAAGTCTTAATCGACTAAGTAAATGATTTGCACGTGTACGTTAAAAAATAAGAAAGAAAGAAAAAAAGAAAGAAAGAAGGAAAGAAAGAAGAAGTCTTAATCGACTAAAAAAATGATTTACACGTGTACGTTTAAAAATAAGAAAGAAAGAAAGAAAGAAAGAAAGAAAGAAAGAAAGAAGAAGTCTTAATCGACTAAGAAAATGATTTACCCGTGTACGTTAAAAAATAATAAAGAAAGAAAGAAAGAAAGAAAGAAAGAAGAAGAAGAAGAAGAAGAAGAAGTCTTAATCGACTAAGTAAATGATTTACACGTGTACGTTAAAAAATAAGAAAGAAAGAAAGAAAGAAAGAAAGAAAGAAGAAGTCTTAATTGACTAAAAATGATTTACACGTGTACGTTTAAAAATAAGAAAGAAAGAAAGAAAGACAGAAGAAGTCTTAATCGACTAAGAAAATGATTTACACGTGTACGTTAAAAAAATAATAAAGAAAGAAAGAAAGAAAGAAGAAGAAGAAGAAGAAGAAGAAGAAGAAGAAGAAGAAGAAGAAGAAGAAGAAGAAGAGGTCTTATTCGACCGAATAAAGAATTTACACTTGTGTGTTCAAAAAGAAAGAGAGGAAGAAACCAAAACAAAACAAACTATAGGCTTACAAATCAGATATGTATAACCATTTAAATATATTTAAACAAATGACTAATGTTAAATCAAATTGTTACTGTTGCATAGCAATACTTGAAACCACTTAACCGTATGCAAACAAAGGATTAATAGTAAATAGAAATATTCGCGTAAGATAGATGATATTTTGAACCCATTTAACTGTGTGACAAAAAATGCTCTCAGGCTCATTTGAAAATGTTTGTATGTACAGGATTTGGCTTTGAATAATCTACAAGGGGTGATATGCGATAACCCCTACCCAATAAACAAACAAAGAGATGTTAAAGAAACATACATAACTGTAACGGTGACTAAGAGGGGGTCAATAAAGAACGGGGAGCATATTGAAGAGCATCATAAGAACTGAAGGGGCAATGTGTTCTGTTGATAACGAAAAAATAATTCCGATAACAAACTTATGCGAGAGAGTAGAAAACAAAAAGCGTGAAATGTGATAAAAAAAGAAAAGCAAGAGATATATTAGTCGAAAAAAGAAAGAAAGAAAGAAAGAAAGAAAGAAAAGTTTTTTGGAATAGAAATGAAATACTTAAAGAAGAAAGAAGTAGATCAAAGTTGGTCCGTTAGTGTTTTATGGACTATCAGAAGACTAGAACAAGGTACTTGAAGAAAGGAGTTGAAAATATAAGAAAAACCTAAAGTGGGAAGAAAGATTTGAAGGAAGAAAGACTTGAAAAACAAAACAAAAAAAAAGAAAGACAGACGGGAAACGTAAAAGAAAAACTTGAAGAAAGAAAGAAAGAAAGAAAGAAAGAAAGAAAGACTTAATGAAAAAAAAATTGAAGCGACAAAGATAGACTTGGAGAGAGAGAAAAAAACATAAAGAAAACTTAAAGAAAAGAAAAGAAAGAGGGATAGTAATATTTAAAGAGAGAAAGAAATATTTAAAAGAGAAAGAGATAGATAGATAGATAGATAGATAGATAGATAGATAGAAAGAAACTTTAAGAGAGAAAAAAGACTTGAAGATAGAAAGAAAAAAGAAAGAAAGAAAGAAAAAAAAGATTTACAGAAAGAAAGAAAGAACTTGAAAAAAGTACGAACATTTTTTAATGAGAAAAAAAAGACTTGACGAAAGAAAGAAAGAAAGAAAGAAAGAAAGAAAGAAAGAAAGAAAGAATGACTTGAAGAGAAAAACAAGGACGTGAAAAGTGAAAGAAAGGCTTCAAGAGAAAAGTAAAAAAAAAAGACTTGAAAAGAGAAAGAGAGAAAGAAAGAAAGAAAGGCTTGATAAAATAAATAAATAAATAAAGAAAGAAAGAAAGAAAGAAAGAAAGGAATACTTGATGAAATGAATAAAGAACGAAAGAAAGAATTGAAGAGATGGAGAAAGAAGGAACTTTGGAGCAAAGTAGAAAAAAGAAAAGAAAAAAAAAAAAAAAGAAAAAATAGATGAAAAAATGAAATCTTCGTTGAAAGAAAAGAAATAGAAAATTCAATTCTGAAAGAAGAAAGACATTCAATTTAAAAGTGTGTTAAGCTACAAACTTACTGATCCACTCGCATTAGTTCCGAAGGAGGGAGAGGAGGAGGAGGAGAAAAAGAAACTAATAAAAACATGAAGAGGAAGAGAAGGAGGAGGAGAAGAAATAATAAGAAGGAAGAGGAGTTGTTAGAACTGGGGTAAAGAAACAAGAAAGACAGCAAGTCTGACGTCACAAAAGAAAAAAAAAATGTCTTCCAAATATTTGTCATAGAAAAAAGTAAATGATAATTAATCTTTCTTTTGCGGAAATATTCTTTTTTTTCAAATTTCAGTTTCTATTTCTTGATAGTTTATTTTTTTTAACTCTTTCAGTTTGCTGTTCATAAGACTTCCTTAGATTACGTCAAGTTACTTTTATTGTACAGACATAAATCTATGAACGTTTCGCTGTCTGTTAGCAAGGATAATTTATGCTTAAATTCAACAACTTATGTGTGTGCGTGTGTGTGTGTGTGTGTGTGTGTGTGCATATATGTATATATATATATATATATAGAGAGAGAGAGAGAGAGACAAAGAGACAAAGAGAGAGAGAGAGAGAGAGAGAGAGAGAGATAGATACGTGGCGCCTTCAATAAGTTTCCAGACTTTTTTGTACAGGCATTTAAAATTGTCGTTGAAGGATTGAAAATTCAAAATGTTATTGCTATACATCTTATGAGATGACTGACCAATTTTTATGATTTCGGGTTTAAATGAACAGCTACAGCCGGAATTGGATTACAGATTGTCACTGGTGGTAAATTTGAAAAAATGTAATATGGACGTGATGACACTTTAGAAGAATGATATGCAATAAAATTCTGTTTTAAACTTGGAAAAAAATGCCACAGAAACGTATGGAATTCTTCAGACTGCTTTTATACCATCTTGCATGAATCGAGCATCAGTTCTTGATTGGCATAAGAGATTCAAGGAAGGCAGGGAGTCTGAGAGGGATAATGAGAGGTGTGGGAGGAGTAAGGAAGTCAATACACCAGAGTTGATTGGCCAAAGGGTTAGGCTTAGGGATACTATGTTGAGGTTTTAAGGGTGTTCAGCAAGAGATTTCGTCGGAAGAGACCAGCACTCTTTAAATCGGGTCAGTGGCATTTCCACCAGGACAATGCACCAGTTCACAACTCCATCCTTGTCACAAATGGGCATCAAGACAGTTCTTCACTCTCCCTATAGTCCAGACCTTGCTCCCTGTGACTTTTGCTATTCCCTAAGCTCAGAGGCTGTCGTTATGAGACAATTGAGGAGATGAAAGAGTCTGTGACGAAGGTCATTGACACGCCCACACAAGAGGACTTTCATGGGGCCTGGCAGAAGTTGTTGGAACGGCACAACAAGTACATTGCAATGGAGATTACTTCGGATGGGACTAGAGTTTCATGTGTGTACCATCAATAAAAGTGCCCATACGAAAAAAGTCTGGAAACTTATTTAATTATTCTCGTATTATAACAGTGTTGGTTGTCAGTAAATGACTTAGTAGTTTTTTGTCGAAGCAAGTGCAATATAATATGGAGAGTGCTGAATATCTAGTATAGAACTATTATATAACAATAATAATAATAATAATAATAAATAGGTATATATATTCAATTCCTGGAATTTAGACTGCAACCCCTGGGATTCATGGAGTTTTTTGCGAAACAACAATCATCAGACAGTTAAGAAAATTCCTGATAATTCCTTTTTTGCAAAAAGCTCCATGAAACCCAGGGATTGCAGTCTAAATTCCAGGAATTAAATATACATATCTAGAATATGTTTATTATATATATATATATATATATATATATATAAATAAAAATGTAAATAAACCTGACTGTATGAACGTGTATAGAGAAGAAAAATATAAGGTTTTCAGAGGATAATTTTATTCATAGGATTATTTGCCAACGTTATACGTTACGGTTTTTTGACCTTCCTCAAGACATGTCAATTTTTAAATGAAACGAAACAGATGGGGAAGTTTTCTCTTTTCTTTGGTTGTGTTTTTTTTTTTAATTTGTGTTATGCAATTTAGGTTTTCTTTTAAAATAAATCTTGGAACGCAAATTACATCGCATATATATGTCTACAATGTACACAACAATGTGTGACATTATAATTTACAGCGAACATTTTTTGGACAGACACTAGAACTAAAGTACTGCCATGAATAATATATACATCTATATATAATTTGGCGATCTGAATTCTCCCTTTTTAATAGCTATTACTCTGAGGTGTGGGGGATGGCGCAATGCTTTTGGCTGAATTGCCCCCTTTTATCCTTTATCCCTACATTATAATACTGAGTGTCTCAAGAAACATTTTCGTATGACTCGATCTGGGATTAAACCCTAGTCTCCTGAGCCATTTGGCCACACTCTACCCACAAGGACAGTGGTCGGTATTTAATAAGGAGAATCTTTTGGGAAAAAGAAAAAAGTTCCTAATTTTTTCCATATATATAAACGCAACATTGTTTGGAATTGATTTATTGCAAGAATTATTTCAATCATACAAAAATATTTGATTTGAGGCTATTCAAAATGGCAGCAAATAAAACAGTGGAATCTAGGCTTCAACAGTGGTCTGTAATCAAATTTTTAGTGGCTGAGAAAAACAAACTATGTGAAATTTTTAGAAGAATGTGTGATTCCTACGAAGAAGTGTTTTAGCCAAACATTTTTACAAATAGGCTTTACATGGATATGCCATTACGAACCTGAGTCGAAAAAGTCAGTCAATGTGAACCTGTAATTGTTTCAGAGAGAGCTTTTCGTGCTCATTGATGCTGTCCCGGATAGAAAATCATTAGGGGGTTGAAATTTTAAGAAACACAGCCTGGATGAGCTCGAAGTGCCCAAACTCAACAAAATGGCCTGACTCAGAGTTTAATTTCTGTTAACTTTGTCTTTTAGTCAACCTTTAAAAACACAGCCAGTCGAAGACGTTGTCATAACTGATTGGATCGGGATATTAGAAGATAGGTGGCAGTTTAAAATGTGGGTAGTACGTTTGTCGTATCCTACACACACACACACACACACACATATATATATATATATATATATATATATATATATATAGCAGTCTCTCCGCACGAGCTAAATGAGACACAAGGTCAATTTTTTAACGGAGTTTAACAAGTGAAAATTAAATTTTCGTTTTCCTAGACCGGTTGCCACACCAACGTTAAAGTGTTCAGTCTGCGCTACAAGTTAACTATAGCTAGATGGAAAATAGTGGATTTACACCCTTAGCAAGAGTATTAGCTCGATGTGAAATGAAAACAGCCTCGTTCAGTTTTTGAAATCGGATCACCGTATCCATTTCGTATGATGATAACAATATTACCAAGGGCAACATATATATATATATATATATATAATCAAATCACAGTGACAGCATTGAGTTCCTTGAGTTTCACCATCTATCTTTATCTGGCATCTCTCCAGGCAGGTCTTTTAGACTGCATCCGGTGTCTGCACAGAATTTATGTAAGTATTTGTTGGCGGACCGACAATGGTATGTCCATCCACAGAAGTCTGGTTTTTCTATGGTTCTACTGCTGTGCCCTGCATGTCTTGTTCGTCTAACTTGAATGATTTCTGAGATAGGAGGCAAGTGGCCGTGCCGCTGTTGGTTTGTGGAGCTCTGGGTCTAGCATTTTTTCAAGATAGTACGCAGTATTCTTGTGTCGTTCCCATCAAGCTTTTTCACTATGCGATTTTTAGTGTCCCTGAGGTGCATCCATGTAGTAGAATAAACACAGCTTCTGCTTAGAAAAAATGCTATTATATTTTATTGAATAAATTAAATTTCCATATTACCTCTCAATTCTTGATTGCATTCCACGCCATCGCCTGCTGTATGTTGACATCATTTTCAGTAAATGAGATGTTGCCCCTGAAGTATGTGAACTGCTCTACTAATTTTAGACTCTGTTTTATTAACATTCCCACGGAGGCCTCCTGCTGCTTGCTCTTGGCTATACAGTAAAGATTCTGTTTGAGGTGATATATTTGCGAGAAGACTTCAGTCATCCGAGTAATTTACGTCTGTCATAGTTTCTGTTGGATATCGTCTGCTACTTACCTTTTTCAATGTGAAACATTTTTCTTTAATTTGATCAATGAGTGCTCGAAGTCGTGACTTTGGTAGAGTATAAATATATGGTCCAATAAATATCCTGGCAACAATCCCACGATGATGTCGAAGAAGTCTACGTCTCCATCAGGTGAGCGAATCATTGCTTTTGTATTTTTGAAAAGCATTATCATGAGAATTTCTTTGGAAGGACCATATGTAAGGATTATTTGATCAATCTTTCTTCAATATATAGAACGAATGCTTTGAAGAAATCTATAAGCAGTAGTGTTGCTCGAGAGTCTTTGATTGTACTCCTTCGATGATTCGGCGGCCGTTTTGATTTTTCCTAAGACTTTTCTAGATTTCGGGTTGGGTACGATGGAGAAGCAAGGTATGATAAACCTATAACAATTAGAGTAATGCCTCTGTAGTTCTTTGTGATTCCGAGGTCAATTCCTTGAGGAAGGGAGGGATGCAACCTTTCAGGGGATAATTAGTTGAGGTCTACCGCTGTTTTGTTTTGAATTATATATCGATTAAAGTTCTTCCACCGTAATCTGTCTAAGTTCGATATCTAGTGGGATATTTATAATATTTGGATTGTATTGTCAGTGATTACAGGAAGGTTTCCAATCAAATTCTTGAAATGCTCTTTCCACATTTGACGCCTTTTTGGCTGGCAGCTTTTAGGTTTGCTCACGAAGGGCTTTTTCTTTCGTACACCTCATTTATTTTCAGACATACTATTCGTGGTTGTCTGTCTTAAAATGTATTTCTAATTTTATCGATTTGGTCTTGATTGTTTTATATCATGCCAGACCAATTTTTATACAAATAATCAGTTCTATTTCAAATGAATCAGTTTAGCATGAGTACCCAGTTTAATTGCCAAAAACATTTTTATTTCAAGCTATTCAGTCAGGTCAAACAGTACTAATTAAAACAATTAATTATAGTATAAGTATGGATTTTTTTACAGAGTTGAATGTCAAAAACATTTCTATTTCAAACAATCCAGTTTAGCATACAAAACAGTTCCATTCCAAACAATTCAGTCTAGCGTAAGTACACAGTTTAAAAGTCAAGTAGTTCTACTTCAAGTAATTCAGTTTAGCATAAGTACAAAGTTTCGTTCTATTTGACCCATAGATAGTAACCTAAAACTGTTTCTTTGTATAAAAATAGATTTGGCATAAAATAACCTACAAAGGCTGATATGCCATAAAACCCTAACAAACAGACCAACAAACAAACAATCGAATTAGACCGATAAAATCTTTATTCTTAGATATATTGTCAAGGTTTTAAGAGCCTATGAATTAATGTTGTTCAATTTCCTTCTTGGGGACTTTCCAAGTGTCATTGTAACCAACGTGCTGATCTACGCCATGCTTGTATGCAAGTTAGAAATTCCTCGGTGATGTTACGTTCTTTTTTGGGACTAATACCCTTGAAAAAAGGTATGCACTGCCTATTCCTCCCATATATAGGTTAAATAGTGTCACTACTGTTTTTCTACTAGGATAGCCTTGGCACTAAATAACCCAAGGAAGACTGTTTTATAACCACCATCATGACCAACTATACAAACACATATACATATAGAATCATAACAACGACACAATAAAGACGAGCGACACAGTTCTTAGCAAAATATACCTCTCACTTTATTTGAAAGGGTTGTGTGTGAGAGGGAGTTGGAGACCGAACAGAACTGCAACATATAGACCCCCGCTCTTATGGCCATCAACGATTCTTTCCCGTTCTCCAGGGTTGCTCAACCGGAAGCCCGGGGTGGGCAGCTCTCTGCTGGGTGCTGTTTTCTCTACAGCATCATATCTCCAACTCTTCCGATCCCCAAATCTCAATCGGGGACCTGAGGGCTCCCTCTGCTGGGTGCTGGCTTTCTCTACTGCATCTTGTCTCCAACTGGTCTGGTCTCCAAACTGCACTGAGTTATATAATAGTTCAACGCGTCACAAATTCCACTCATTCAACCCATCCACGGTCAAGGCTACACGCTGCTATTCCTCGACCGGATGCACCTGTTATTTACATAGGTGCATTTTCTATTTTGACAGCCCGGCCGGGTCGTAGGTCCATATACGACAAGACGACATGCCATTAACAAAGAAACCAAATCATCGACATTTTACATTTTGTAAAAGAATCATTGCCATCTATTTCACATAGGTAGGCAATTCTTTCACATCTTGTTCCGAAACGTCAAGTCCACATCATATATATATATATATATATATATATATATATATATATATTTGTGTGTGTGTGTTTGTGTGTGTGTGTGTGTATGTGTTTGTGTATGTGTTTGTGTGTGTGTGTTTGTGTGTGAGTATGTGTGAGTGTGTGTGTGTGTGTTTGTGTGTGTGCATGTGTGTGTGTGTGTGTGTATGTGTGAGTGTGTGTGTGTGTTTGTGTGTGTTTGTATGTGTTTGTGTGTGTGTGTATGTGTAAGTGTGTGTGTGTGTGTGTTTGTGTGTGTGTGTGTGCATGCTTGTGTGATAAAATAGCACTTTGAATTATGACGCATACTCATCTTTTGGAGTTCCGCTCACAGGATCGTCTTAGGATCGATCGTACGCAGAAATAAGAAACAAACAGTCAAAACCACATATGACTGCACCTCACTTAACAACCGAGATATTACCAGTTTTTATGCGGTATCTGTAGGAATCAAATCTGATACACTTTAGGAGAAATAGTAAAAAGCATATTCCGAATGACGAATAAAGGAACCCAACAAACACCAACTTAAAATCCAGAGAGAACTAACCAACATATACCAAAAAATAATTGAAACCATAACAACCAATAAACCAACCAATCAACCAACCAGGATATCTTTCTCGTCATTCT
This sequence comes from Sepioteuthis lessoniana, assembly GCA_963585895.1. NCBI lineage: Eukaryota > Metazoa > Mollusca > Cephalopoda > Myopsida > Loliginidae > Sepioteuthis > Sepioteuthis lessoniana. Next base: position 45,605,959 of record OY757912.1, on the reverse strand, counting down.
TGGATGGTGTGCAAGATGGTAAGTAAATGTTCGTCAAAATCCTGTTTTGCAGTTTGCTGCTCCCAGGTTTTAGAAAAAAAAAACAAAAAAAAACAGCACAGAGCATTTACGCTTAATTCCAATAATTTTTTTTTCTCGAAACGTGTCGTTTTATTTCATCAAAGAAATTAGATTTTCATATTCTCGTTAACCTTTGAATAACAATCTATGTTTTACCTATGTCTGTATTGTAAAGATGAGGTATGCTTACTGAGATATATAAACTGGTTGACTTATTTTTGATGCTTGCTATTTGATAAGGAGATGACACGAGATCGATTGAAATGTAAGAAGTCTGTTTTATCTCAGTTCCCTACGAGACCAATGCCCCCCCTATCTCTCTCTGCCTGCTCCAGACTATGCAGTAAAGATTAGACTTCGGTATGTGAATTTGCAAGAAGCACAAGATCATCTGCGTAGTCTGTGTCAGTAATAATTTTAGCCGGATATCGTCTGCGTCTTGCCCTTTTTTAGTATTAAACCAAGATAGATAGATAGATAGATATGGATATATAACTGCAGATTGCACATTCTTCAAGTTGTCTCATCAAGCCACTTTTTCATAATTTTCTTTTTTCTCTCAATTCTTTCTTGACGTGCATCGGAATTAGAGTATTTTTCTTTTATATTGGAGCATGACTTTTTGCTTCTGTCTGTGTTTGTGATTATCTATGCCAAGTTATGTTCAGTTGGGAGCATGTTAGAACGATCGGTTTTTATTTTCGTTAAGCATCATACCTTTCGGTACGAAACGGTTAAAATATTTTCTTTGTGAATCAAACGTAATTGCTTATTTATTTCATGCAATATCGGATAGCGGGGGAATTGTGTCCTGTCGATCGTTCCCAAAGAGAGTACTACGATGTTCGAGTGAAAGGTGATATGTTGTACAGTCTGTCAGTTTTGGGTAGCCATTCGCATAAAAATGTTGGGGAATGCTGTCTCAGAACGACCTCGGATTAACATTCGGTTCGCAGCCCCTTTCGAAATGATAACATAGGGCCCTAAGAAAAAAGGCACGGAGATCAATCAGGTCATCAAATTCAGTTTAGAGAGGACTATCAATCATCACTTTGCTTATTTCATCAAATTTTATTTTGCTTGTCAATTCAGTTCGATGGAATTATAACTACTGCTAATATTAGAATACATTTTTGCTATGTATTTTTTAAATTCAAAATTTATTGGTTAAATCTAGTGGAAAATTGAAAGACAAGAAACAAAAAATAATAAATAAAAATAAATGAACAACAACGACAACAACAACAACAACAAAAACAATAAGAGAAGAAAACAAGGGAATAAAAAAATCAATCTTTTTTATTCAATCACTCGCTTTTCGTCAATAAATCCAACCTAGAATCGTAAACATTTCCATTATAGATATTTTTCCGACTGACGGGGAAGATATTCTTAAATTGAATACTGCCAATCAATAGGCCCACAGAGAAAGAATAACGTTTTCTCTCGCTTATTCTCGCGAGACTTTAGACGCCATGCTTTTACGAGCTGAAAGTAATTTCAAGACTGTATAAATAACTGAACTTACTGCAGGGAAACATTGATTCTTCGAGTGCAGATACAATATTATTTTCTTTCTTTTTTCTTTCCTTTCGAATTATTGTACAGGTTTTTAAATTGTACGCATTTAATGTTAAGATTTTTTTTAAATAGAGAAGAGTAGTACTTGTTTATACGAGTGTTTACGAGGTTTTTGGAGAGTGTAAACGTGCGTGAATATGTTTATATTTGAATTACGTTTATCTGCTTTGAGTTTGTCTTGGCAAAATAGATACAAATATGTACCTTTCACGAAAAGAACACAAGTGTATGTAACAATATGTATACACGCGTTAACAGGTTTGGATTGACAGATCAGGCTATGGGAATGTGCTCGAGGGGCCAGCACAACGAGGAGGACCTTGTAGCAAAAAATAAACAAATGAATGAACAACGAATAGAATAAAATTGATCACTAAATAAGTAGAATAAATGAAATCTTGGATGGGCACCAGTGTCAATCTTTTTGTAGTTTCATTCAGGTATATGTATTCAATTGTGTACAAGGTGAGCATACGAAGAAATAAAGCTGCTTAGAAAATTCATTAAATCTCTAAATTCATTCATCATCCGTCCCAATCGGCCATCGCTCTAGGTAACCGGGTGTCATATTTTTCCAGTTAGTTTTCCGCTGCTGGACATTTTGTTTATCCTACAACTACTCTGCAATTATTTTTTCTATGAAATCTGCAATTGACGACGTCAGAATCGTTTCCTGATTACCATGCAACACACCTAATCCATCTGATAAAACTCTTTATGGGAGACAATAATTTCTAATACAATTAAAATCTCATTTTTTTCTTTTTGCACTTACTGGTTATAGAGTGCGCAATGAGTCAATTGTTAACTAAATTCCTCAAAAATTAAAATAACACTGACACCTTACTTTATGAGATATATTTACAAAAATTACATGAAAAATATCGTGAAATACTGTAGATTAAATTTGTTCCAATCACCACTGGTTCAACCACGGCCTCCCAAGAACTTCGAAATTTCCTGCAATGCTTTGTGGCGGTTTCGCTGTTTAAATTTGTAAGTGCTGTTGTCCTTGTGGGTGCACTGATTTTTGTTTTGTTTTTCGTTTAACCGCTCACCCACCCATAATAATCCATGGGGTAACAATCTAAGGACTTTGGCAGCCAGGTGTTAGGGGTCATAGAAGACTGGGTTCTCCTACTTGTGTGCCATGGCGCAGAGTCCTGTTTCTAGAAGTAGGATCTTCCAGCAGCCATCCTCCTGATCTTTGGCAGGTCTACCTCCGCCAGGCTCTTGGTTTTGCTTTCCGTATTGAGTCTGAGACCTTGCTGGAAAATGAATGGAGGCATAACGTCAGCATCGCTAGTAACCACTCCAAAGACCATGATGTGGTCTAGATATCTGGTCTTTGTCAATATAATTAATTGAGAGCCAAGCACTAAAATCTTCGCATTGAAGCTTCCGTCGTGTATAGCAAAAACCGTTTCCAAATTTCTGGAGGAATGAATTGCGTCATGGCACTGCTTTCCCCACAGACAGTCTCTAATCGACTCTAATTTGATGCACAGTAGATAAAACCTGAAACAAATAAAGCACATGTTTGATATTAGAAATGAAAATGGCAACAATTTTCGCATCACATCCTTTATTCCTATCAGTCCATAATTACCAGTCCCATGATTCCAACATTTTTTAACATGACTGGAATTCCATTTTCGGTTACATTTACTGTTTCTGTATCTATCAATGAATTTTCTATCAATTCTATTAATTCTCTATGAGAATATCTAAATTTCTATCACTCTTCTATCAAAGAATTTTCTATCAATTCTTTAAATTCTCTATGAGAATATCTAAATTTCTATCAATCTTCTATCAATGAATTTTCTATCAATTCTATTAATTCTCTATGAGAATATCTAAATTTCTATCAATCTTCTATCAATGAATTTTCTATCAATTCTATAAATTCTCCATGAGAATATCTAAATTTCTATCAATCTTCTATCAATGAATTTTCTATCAATTCTATTGATTCTCCATGGGAATATCTAAATTTCTATCAATCTTCTATCAATGAATTTTCTATCAATTCTATTGATTCTCCATGGAAATATCTAAAAGTTCTATCAATCTTCTATCAATGAATTTTCTATCAATTCTATTAATTCTTCATGGGAATATCTAAAAGTTCTATCAATCTTCTATCAATGAATTTTCCCAGGTTAATTTCTACTTCTTTAATTTTATCAATATTCAATCATTTATTTGGATTCATGTTTACTGTTTTAAAAAGTGTTTCTGCCTCTTCCTCTAGCCGTTTTGTAGTGGTGTCTAGGTTGAATACGATAATAATAAAAGTACATTTAGTTCGGGGTTGGGTAGTCCCCGTCGCCGAGGGGTTAAAGCGTTGTAAGCGAGTTTGAATTCCAGTAACGCTATTGCATTCACTTTCGAACAAATACTCTTGGGAAAGGTTTGAACCCCCTATCTTTCCAGCTACGGTTTAAAATGTATTCCTTATGTTCTACAAGGATGGCATTGGCATTAAATAACCAATGAAAGAAAGAAATGAACCAAAATATTTTCTATATCTGTTTCAATTTCTGTAGATGACCAATTTTTAATCAAAAGGATGAAAAAAGAAATAAATAATTATTCATGTTTACAACCCATAGAATTCAGTATATATATATATATATATACGTGTGTGTGTGTGTGTGTGTGCTTGCGTATGTGTACGAGCGTTCATGATCGTGCGTGTATGTGAGTGTGCGCACTTGTGTGATTGGATACGAGGTTAAAAAAAAATCACCAAAACATTGACAACATGCTAATCTAAATCGGGAGTATTTTCAATATCTAAGATACCTGGCTTTGCAATATTGTCGCACACACACACACACACACACATACACACACACACACATACACGCATATATATATATATATATATATATATATATACATTTCTGAAAAAATCTGAGATAATAATAATAATAATAATAATAATAATAATCTAAGCTTAGAAGTAGTGGAGGAAGATATTTACAAAAAGGTAATTCTGTCATTCTTGTTTGTCTTATTTCTTTATTATCATATATATATATATATATATATATATAGGGGGAAACTGATAGCAGAATCATATGTATATGGGAGAACAAATTATTTAAAAAATACAAGGATTCATGGGCCCTTTCGTCCGGTACTCTTCAAACAATCACACCGGTGAAACGATTAAAAACGGGAAGTTTAAATTATTTTTTGTTTTTGTTTTTTGTTAGTCAAATTTTTTCCCAATTTAGACTGCCCGTTTTTAATCGGATGAAGTAATTGTGTTGCCATCAGCGTATATGCCAGGCTCTTCACATGAATCGAGCTCTCGGTAGCCGTTAAGCGGATATATGTAAACAATATCAATTGTGATTCATAACCGTTTAAATTTACTTCGCTCCGCGCTGGTTTCCACGTGGCTGAGTGGTAGAATCTTGGATTGGCGTTTGAGTCAACCGGGCTTCGGGAATCTAGCCTGTCTAGCCGCACTGATGAGTTCTGATAGAACAAAACAGATCTGTCTATGGATGACAATATATATACATATATATAAACCAATATCTATATCTGTATATATATAGAAACTAAATCATTGAGTTTCATGTGTTTTATATTAACCCCTCAGCGAGGATCTGCACGAAACACAAGATTATTTCTTAAGAAATTTCTGGTTTTATTTCAGAATTTTCCTTCTCCTGAATTTGTTGCTCTATTTGGCCTAAATAACCCAGTCTAATCTACAATTTACTCCATAACTGGAGAGACAACGTTATCATGAGGCGAAATAAACGGATCCCTCCAAGATTTGAACTCTAGTAAGAGATTTCATTTCCTACACGCAGAACCGTTAAATAAACATTTCTTTTCATATTAGTTTGTGTGTGTATGTGAGTGTGTATCTGTTTGCATATGTATGCGTATGCGTATGCGTGTGTACATATATGTGTGCGTGTGTTTGTGGTTGTATCTATGCGTATATTTTGTATATAATTTATACGTCTATTGATTGTAATGGAAGTAAAGTATTATAGCCGAAAAATTTTCAGATTTTAAACGGAAATCTTATCAAACTCAAATGTATTTGTAGGTATATCATATAAATCTTTCCATTAGTTATATACTTTGTTTTCTGGGTGTAAGTTCTTTGAAGCAAATAATATGAATTTAGTGTATTTGGAATATGGTGTTGCCCGGTCGGCTGGGGCAGTAGAACAACACCGACAGCTTTTCTACAGAGGGGTAAGACCTCCCCCCAACGAGTGTCCTGGTATGACACTAAACAGTCAGATTGTGAGGTTCCAGTAACGCTGGAGCTTTAGGGAATGTGGAGTACTCCTTTATTATCATCCCTCCCAGGTCTACTCTGACCCAGAGTGGTAGCAACTGATAGGGTCCTATTTATGGGTCAAATAGAACTAAACTATGTACTTATGCTAAACTGAATTTCTTGAAATAGAACTGTTTTGGCATCTAAAATGCGTACTTATGCTAAACTAAATTGTTTAAAATAGAACTGTTTTGACATTTAAACCGCGTACTTACACTCAACTGCATTGTTTGTAATATAACTACGATATTGTATGCTTAACTGAACTTTTTGAAATGTGACTGATTTTAACTTTGAAACTGTACTTACGCTAAAGTGAATTGTTTGAAATAGAACTGTTTTGACATTTAATTGAGTGTAAATAAAACTAGACTTATACGAAACTGAATTTTTTTAATTAAAACTGTTTGTCTAAACTGAATAGATTGAAATAGTATTTTTTTACAGTCAAATTGTTTACTTAGGCTAAACTTAATTGTTTAAAATAAAACTGTTTATTTGCATAAAAATGGATTTGGCATCAAATACCCTACAAAAGTTGCCATAAAACCCAAACAAAATGTTTGATTGATTGTTTGTCATATCAACCCTTGTCGGTTGATATGATGCCAAATCCATTTTTATACAAATAAACAGTTTTATTTCAAACAATTTAGTTAAGCCTAAGTAAACAATTTAATTGTAAAAAAACATTACTATTCAACAAGTTCGTACATTCAGAACGCTCTGTCTTCTATTACTCAGTAGCTATTGGCTAATCAACATTGGACCAGTGCCTATAACTCGAAAATGTTTACCATTCTTGCGATTAACCTCAAATTTTGCTGTTTTGAAGTACGAACTCAATGGAGGCCGCTTGGCCTTTGTGCCAGGTGTTTGAAATTGTTAATCCTTTGGGCTCAGGGAGCCGTATCCCGAGACTTTACCAGCTTTGCAGGGCTGAGATCATTGATTGGCGCCTGACGTACGTCACTCAAGGAATTCTGACGAGGTCAAGAATTTCTGTTCCTACCTTGCGTTGGTTTTCACCTGTGCTAGGTATTCACTATAAAATGACCTTGTGCCATATTTAGAATTAGTGGAAAGTCTAATAAATACCACTTCCTACCCCGAATTTCTGCATATTGAAGTATGAACTCGATGCAAGCCTCTTGCTATTCGTGCAGGAAGTCGTCCTCTGCCTTCTTGCAGAGCTACGTTCATTGCATGGCGCCTGAGGCGCCTTGTTAGGGAAATGCCGACGGAATTAAGAATTTTTGGTCCTACCACGCATAGGTTTCGAACTGTGCAAGGCCCCCACGATAAAATGGCTTTTTGTCATATTCTCACTTCATGCGATATCAGATAAATATCTTCCTACGTGCCCGGACCCACATTTAGGTTCGTGAAACTGCTTGCCTCCTCAGGCTCACATTGCACCAAGTGAGACGATGTGCAGCATAGACCAGCAGGGTTCGAGTCTCGACTCGTTCCCGACCTTCCCCTCCCCTTTATCCCCACTTTAATCGGCCTTCGGGCTTTTGACCATGTGTCAAGTCGTGTCTGGTGGGAGGCAGCGACAAATAAACAGGTAAATATCCTCCGATATTGAATTACAACTGTCTGTGATTGAGGCATTCTACATTACTAAATACCAACCGGCTCTTTGTAAGCAAAAATAATTCTACAATCTTTTTTATGCGACCCTGTTGATTACCCTTCAACTAAACCAGACCAATTCCAAGAAAAACAATTAGAAATCCTTACCAAAACTTTTTTTTCCTTTTCCCCTTTGGTTTTTTTTTCTTATTTTAGTCGTCGGCTATATTTTGTTTATCCTTCTTCACTGCTTGCTTTTGTCACGAAGTTCTCTGGCCAGCTGTTACCAAAAAAAAAAAAAAGGCCCATTTTAGAACTTATACTATATGCTCTATTGGAAATTATTCTGTTGGTGGTAAAATCTGCAGATAGCATTAAAATGTATATAAAAGGTATGTCAAAAATGTTTACGTGTCGATATTCGGTAAAAATACATAATTGCGTGTATCAATATTCTTTCCATTCATTACTCTGATTAATGAAATATTTGTTGATATTAATTTCATATTAAGTTAAACAATATTTATTTTATACGGTGGCGGATATATTTTGCGCTGTTATGCTATACATTATTGGGCAGAGGGAAGGCAACTTCCGTTTTCATAAAAACGATATATTTGACTTACCCAGGAAACTATCTGTATCGCGGAAATGAGTTTGAAAGACCTTTTTACTTTCCGATGAAAGAGAAAAACTTTTTTTTTTTCAATAATCTAAACTTCTCCTCTCAGGAAAACTTAGATGCTTATGAGGATTTGTAAATTGATTGAGTCTTTCATATATTTGAAAATATTGGGATTCTCATGATAAAAACGAAACAAACAAATGTATATGACTACGTTATATGAATTCAAAATTCAATTTAATAATCTTTCCCGCTTTTGGCATAACATTCAACATAAATTGGATTAGGCTGGTTGGTTTTAAGACATGTCAAAATTTGTTGGGTCATTAAATGCCGAGGTCAGTCTTTTTGCTCGTAATTAAAAGATTCAAATAACTAATATATATATATATATATATATATATATCCACACACACACACACACACACATATATATATATATATATATATATATATATATATCGGTAATATCAGTGATATGCCGTAGGAGTCCAAAAGACTTTGAGGATAAATATTCATATGTAGAAAATATGAGGGATTTCATATAAATATTTAGGACGGTTCTATCTATGGCTATTATTTTCGGGACTTATACAAGACAACTCATACACAGCGTATATAATTGTCATCTGACGAGGCGAAGATTAATGTCTCTTCGTCGAAATAAATTTATAATGACATTTTAACTGTGGTTGACTTTTCTTCCAATTACATTATATATATATATATATATATATATATATATATGTTTGTGTGTGTGTGTGCGTGCGTGCATGCGTGTCTCTGTATATATATATATATATATATATATATATATTAATAATATAATATATTAATTAATTTATACTGTTGTGTTCTGGTTAGTGAACACAAAATAGTAGTAATAATAAGACAAACCACGATATGTGAGGAAATAGTTATATTTACAGGAAAGAGTATTTACAAGAGAGAGACTGTTAGTAATAAGAACATATGATTAGTGATAGAGTAATGATATACTTCAACAATAGGAACGGCTCTTCTGGTCTAACTGGTAGGCTTATTCCCAGACTGATCTCCGCTACTTCCATATATGGTAGATGGAACAACTCATTATGCTGAAAAGGTATTTGATACCCAACATATACACAATTATATGACTTCAAGTAGATATTCCTGTTGAATAATACTAATTATGTTTGACCAAAGTTATATGGTGTTAGGTACTCCGATCTGAAACTAAAAATTATCGGGGAAAGGGTCCGTGGCGTTGTGGTTAACGCGGGTTCGAACTCCTGGCAAGCTATAAGGTTCAATTTCGGACTTTGAAGTGGTATGAACCCCTTTATCCCCGTACCAGTACCACTACTGTTTTTACATGCATGGCTTTGGAATTAAATAGCCCACGAGGGTTGATATGACAATCAGCAAAAAACGAAACTAAACTTATGAATTTCTAGAGTTATATGGTATTAAATATTCCTGTCCAAGACGAACACGAAATACTTCGATGGATCAGAGTCGACCAGGGCGTAATTGCAGTAAAAGAGTACTTCTCATTTTGTAGCGCTCCAAAACTAGATTTATATCACCAGACACAGTTTACTGTCATAACAAGATACTCATTTTCATTTAAGGTGTTGTTATTCCTCTGCAGAGGAAAAGGTCGCTGTATTCGAACCCTGGCGACAGACCAGAACACCAAAAGAGTTCGTCATCTTGCCTTTTCAAATATGCATATTCTTCAAAAGCGATCGAGACTAAGCCCGTACTTACCAAAACAGAAATGAGCAATGAATGAAAGGTTAATTCTAAATTACTCAGTTGGCGTACAACATACCCCAACATTTCTGAAACTGCATTTACTGATTGGTGGAATTCCCCTTGGCCTAATGGCTAAAGTGCTCGACTATGGTTCCGCGGAAAGCGTGTTCGAATTCCAGTTGCGTTTTTATTTTCACTTTCGAATTAATACCCTTGGAAAAGGCATAGAACCTTCTTATCCAACTAGCCATGCGTTCAATGCTATCACAACGCTTCTTTTACAACGATGGCTTCGGCAGTAAATAATCCACGCAAGTTGATATGCCAAGAAAGCAAATATATGTACCCACGCGTAATTATTTGAGTATGTGTACATCTACCGGCGCGTAAAGACATTTCACAAGGAAAGTCTATACATTTTTTTACAATTGTTTTGCATTAATTTCGCGTAGTTCTCTTAAATTTCTTTTTTTTTTTGAGAAAAAATCTAAAATTTCCTTAAAATTTAATTTTGAAACAATTTAATTTTGAAACAATTTTTTCCTTTGGCAAAGACCCTTGAACAAATTAGTTTTGGTTTTCTTGTGACAGTACTATTAATATATATATATATATATATATATATATATATATATATGTGTGTGTGTGTGTGTGTGTGTGTGTGAATGTCTGTATCTCTGTGTATAGCATAGACATAAAGTCATTGGAATAAAAAAAGACTGCAAAATAACACTAAAATCAATGTGTTTTCACACAAACTAACATATACCCCTAGTAGAAAAAATATTAGAAAAACAAAGTAAAAATAGAAATACTATTAGGTTCAACCCAACATTCAATAAAATATAACATTGGAAAAATATAAATGAAACAAAAAGAAAACCACTTCCTTAAATGAAACAAACTAAACACAATATTCCAAAGCAATTCGCCTAAACTTAGCTACTGCTTCAATGAAAATATATAACAAATAATAAAAGAAACATAAAAAGAAAATTTATAATACATCTTAAGCAATAAAAAGAACAACTAACCTGTAACTACAAAATATAACACAAATGTCACTAAACGGAAATTGCCTTCAGACATGCGTTTTATACCAGCCTACTGTAAGGTCTAAAGAAAACAGGGAAAAATAGATATATGTTGGCGTAAAAGAAGGCCCCTGGAAACAGATGAACTACACACAAAAAACATCATTCAACTAGTAGATATATAAACGCAGTTCAACACTTTCTAGACACATTTGCTACCCTAAAAAATTTAACCAAAACTCATGGAAAATAACCTAGAATACAAGAGAAATATCACCAACTTATAAGAACATTTCATCTTTTGCAAAGAAGGAGAAATAGGCATAATCACTTTCCAATAGTAAAACAAACTCCTAAAACTATCAGAACTTACGGGCAAGTGTAGGCTTGAATATAAATTCCTAATAAGCAACCTGAAAACTAACGATTCCAAAAATCAATAGATAGATGAAAAATGAATAATATGGGAAACCTTAAGAGTGAAACTGAATATATTTTAATAGCAACATAAAACAACACTATAAGGACCAACTCTGTGTATCTTTTACCGGTCCATTGGTCTAGTGGGTAGAGTGTTTGCCAATGGCCCGGGAGACCTGAGTTCAATCCCAGGTCACGTCATACCAAATACTTTAAAATTGGTATTTGATACGTCCTTGCTTAACACTCAGCAATATAAGGTACGAATTAAGGGTAAAGTAGAACAATCCTGAGAAAGGAGTAGCGCCCTCCTCTACACCTCAGTGTAGTAGCTATTGAAAATGGAGTCTTCTGGTCGCCCTCGACTACGGTCGCCAACTTTACTTACTTATATTAAAACGAAAATTGATTAAACGGGATTTTGACTTAAAAGGGATCACTTAATCACGGTCAAAAGACTAGGCCTAGAATTAATTACCAAGAAAAAAAAAACTTGTCAAGATGATTTTATATTCCGTTTGACAACAGAATAAGAATAAACAAACGTGTAAAGATTGACAAATACTTGGAGCTTGCTGGTGAATGAAAAAAAAATAAAGAACAATGGAATATGAGGGTGACGGCGATACCAGTTGTCGTTAGGTCCGTGGAACGATCGCCAGAAACCTGGAAAAAAAACTCGCTAGGTGTAAAGTAATGAAAGATAAATAAATAATTAAGATAACAAAATAAACGGATAAAATCTGAATAAACAAAAAATGAAAAAAGATAAATGAATAAAAGATAAAACAACAAATAAAACAAATAAATAAAAAAAACAAAGGAAACATACACAAGAATCATCATCATCATCATCATGTCGTGCTGGTAGCACGGATATCCCTGACCCTCGCTCGCCACTTTTCCCTATCGTTCATCGCCTCAGGCAGGTCTTCTGGACAGCATTCCGTATCCTCACATAGTTGCTGAGTGTATGTTCGTGCTGGTCGTCCTGCTTTTGCACGGCCATGTGTGGCGGTCCATAAGAGTACATCTCTTAAGAGTTCGACTCTGCTTCTCCAGCAGTGTCCTGCATGTCTGGTTCGTCTAACTTGAATAGTTTTCGTGATAGGAGGCAGGTGGCTGTACAGTTGGTGTCTTGTGGGGTGTTGCCGCCAGGACCTGTTCAAGATTGCTCGCAGCATTCTTGTGTAATTGTCGTCTAGCTTCTTCTCCAGTCGTTTTGTTAGAGTTCATGTAGTGCATCCATATAGCAGTATCGATGCGACCGCTGCCTGGAAGAAGCTGCGTTTCATTTTATCGGTTAGGTCTGATTTCCATATACTCGATAGCCTATTGATAGCTGTCCATGCTTTCGTTAACCTCGTGTCGATGTCAAGAATAAATAAGAATAAACTGATGAAATAATAATAAATAGCCCGCTACACGAATTGAAACGCAAAATACTGAAAACCAAAACACCACAGAACTTCGAACCACAGCGTCAATGTTTACACAAGAAGACAGAGAAAATGTCTGAAAAAGACTTAATTATCGTCCCTCTGAAATCCAAACCGGAAAAAAGTCAAAAAAGAAACCGAAAAGCTATACAAATTATCTCCAAATATCCAATGGACAACATCACTGTACTAAACTAGCTAATGTATGCAGGAGCAAAACTAATCTGTTATAAAAACGGTATTCCCCAAAGGAATCCAAACAGAAATATAAAAACATGTATGGGAAATTAAGTAAGAAGCACAAATAAAGAAACTGCGGCAACACACAAAACTGCAAAGAAAGGAAAAATGCAGAAGGATACCTTGTAATAAAACGACCAAAACAAGACAACATAAAATAAGTCTGATAATACAACTGAGAGAAATAAATCAAAAGATATAGATGAAAGAAAGGAGGAACAAAATATACCGAGGCAGGCTGAAGCAATACAAACAAAACAGGACATTCCCAAAAAATGACAGAAAATTCTACTAGCAAGTTGATATAGAATGCACGAGGATAAACCAACCTGGAACGGGATGCAAAGGAAGCAAAACAATTTTGGGATAAATATGGGAAGAGAAAGAATATAACAGAAAGGCCGAATAGACAGATAACATTAAAAATAATCAAATGAACTCAAAGATGGACCTGAGGTAGAAATAGATGTGCAGTTGCTCTGAACAACGCGCTTTTACGTGGTCTGATGGTTGCATAGACAAGAAACTGCTAATTACCAAGCATTGTTGTCTCTATGTCTACGCAATCCTTACGTAAATATATACGCTCTATCAGTTATAGAGAGCATCCTTTATTTGTATATATATATATATATATATATATATATATATATATATATAACATGATATTAAGCATTCTTTATTTACAAATAAATCGAATCATATATATATAAGAAGCTATACTTGGAGACATAACGAAGTTCTGGAGATTTTTACTGAGGTTTCGAAAATATGTTGTGAGACTGCCAATAAAGCTTTGAATATTATCAACAACAGAGCAATTCAATTCGTTAAAGAAGGAACTATTTCGAAACTTGTACGTAAAAATATGCGTAAACCATCATTGCTTGAGGGCTGCACGGACTGGCACGTCGCAACTGATTTAGAACATAATTTCATATTTCCAACTGAAATAGCGTTAACGACAAAGCGTCCAGATATTGTCAATAGGTCCGTGAATGGGTCGGTGAATGCGCCTAGCTTGGTTCCCTTAGAATATATAGAAATACATGACCGCTTCCTTTCCCCACCTATAAAGATTTTAAGGCTACATGCCTTCCTTAATGTAAATTTAAGGGAATAAACCGTTAAAGCAAAAAAGGTTCCGTCATTGAGTTAACGGTACCTTTTGAAGAAAATTCAGGATCTGCGAGAACAATGTGTCAGAAATGCCTGGATAACAAATCTATTTCCTATTGAAGTCGGATGCAGAGGTTTTATTGCCAACTCAACCTCCGTTTTCTTGACTAATCTTGGACATCCTCCATCAGAAAAGAGGAAATACATGAAAAAGATCCAAGATAAGGTTCTAACTGCATCAGCGTGGATATGGCAATCCCATTGAGTGACAACAATCTGACATAATCTGGTGGTGTCGTGAGATGCTGCTGAGGCGCTCTGGAGAAGTGGTAATAATGCTTCGACCCCGAAACCATGTCTGAATCCAGTGTCATCATCTGATGAAGGCTTTGTTAGAAGCAATGCCGTTGTACAAACACCAGTTATTGTATGATACCTACTATATATATATATATATATATATATATATATATATAATTCGTAGTATGATAAAGAATTATACGCGTATGTGCGTGTACGTTATTTATCAATTTAACTTTATACGTATGTATATATGCATTTATGAACATGTTTGTGTGTCAGAATATGTATTTCTTTTTAGTATTAACGAATGTATGCCACCAGTCAGTTGCACTTGTAGAATACAGCGACCGCCCCTTTGCAGAGGTGTAAGAGTCCCCACCAACCAGGCTACCTTGCCGTGGGTAGCAACCAGTAATGATTGAGGACAGAATCCTTGTAACTGAACATTCCTTGACCTAGCAATTGAAGTGGTCAAGTGACTTGCAACACTCCACTTTGGCCCATGCTGGGTTCGTCAAACGGTCTGAGAGGTTCGACCATTGCCATTGCTTCCAGGTTTATTCTGGCCCGGAATCGTAGCAGCTGATAGGGCCCTATCTATGGGTTAAATAAAACTAAACTGAATACTTATGCTTAACGGAAATGTTCGAATTAGAACTATTTGACTAGACTGAATAGTTTGATATAGAAATATTTTTGACAATTAAACTGTGTACTAACATTTAAACTGCATACTTATGCTAAACTAAACTAAACTGTTTTTGACATTGAAACTGTTCTTATACTAAACTGGATTGTTTAATATAGAACTGTTTTGACATTTATATGTGTGTAAACAAAATCTGTACTTATAATAAACTGAATTGGCAGAATTAGAACCTTTTGATGAAACTGAATTGTTTGAAAAAGAAATGTTTTTGACAATTATACTGTGTACTCATGCTCAACTGAATTGTTTGAAATAGAACTGATTATTTGTATAAAAATGGAGTTGGCATTAAATAAGCCACAAAGGCTGATATGCTATAAAATCCAAACAACAAACCAACCAACCAACCAAACAATATTGAAAAGAATTTAGCATTAGAGAGTAATACTGGAAACCATTTAAACTGTGCCAACATATGATTCACATTAAATATAATTTAATGTTAGTGAGAAATACTTGAAACCATGTTCTGGATAGGACCCTAAACTGCCTATGTTGGTGGGCTTGAGTCATGCATAGTACTCTTTCATTACCATTATTTTAAGGGGTTATATAGAACAGTTCAATCATTTACTAAGAATTATTATTATTATTATTATTATTTGAAAACATACATCGGTGTGCAAATTGTGTAATACCTGATGAATATGATTATCAATGTTAAATAATACTTGAAATCATTTAGCTGTGTGGAAACAAATAATTAATATTAAATAGAATTATTTGTGTTGGATAATAATATTATAAACAATTTAACTCTATGCAAGCAAATGAACTCTGATTCATTTAAAATAAATGTTACTTATAAAGTATTAACTTACCATTAATATATATATATATATATATATATATATATATATATATATATATATATATATATATATATATATATATATATAGTATTTGTCATTAAATAACCCATAATTGTTGATATTCCATAAACACTACAAAACTAACGAGTATATATATATATATATATATATATATATATATATATATATATATATATATATATATATATATATCTCAGAGCTCTATTGAACGAATCCTGGAAGCAAAATTCCATTAAACAGCTGCTGTAAAACAATCCAAACAAGATGAAAAACATGCAGAAGAGGTAAGGACAAACTCATAATTGACGTTCTCCTTTGGACCTCTTCACACGCTAGTGTTCGTTGACTAACAAAGACCTTTCGACAACTGCTCTGTACAGACACATGATATTGTCTGGAAGACCAGCTGGGAGCGAGGGATGATAGGGACGAATGAAGAGAGAGAGAGAGAGAGAGAGAGAGAGAGAGAGAGAGAGGGAGAGAGAGATATTCAGGGAAATCCATGCTAGCAGCGCGACTTAATGATGATTCAATATATATATATATATATATATAAATGATGATTCAATAAATATATATATATATATATATATATATATATAAATTTGTAGTGAAATAAAGAAGTACCTTTGTTCGCGTACGCTCACGTATGTTGGCTGTATGGGTGTGTGTATACTCGATGAAAAAAATGCAAGGATTGGCTTAGGACATCATAAATCTCTGTCGATCGAACCCATGATACTTAGTTAAACATATATTTACGCATGCGCACTAGTAGAAACACGATGAATAGACTGGAAAATGAGCAGGAAAAAAAAAAAGAAAGAAAGAAAGAAAGAAAAGAAAAGATAGAAAAAGAAAGAACAAGTCGAAGACAGTTAACCCAACGACAATAAGCAACGAAAATATAATAGTGACCGGTCGATCAAAATTTATTCATTCGATCTAAATACGTCATCATTAAGTGATTTACATTAAGATATTAATTTGGTTTTATTTAGATGAAGAAAACAACAACAACAACAACAATAATAATAATAATAATAATAACAATAATAATGATAATAATGATAATAATAATAATAATAATAATAATAATAATAAAACAGAAAGGGTTTCTATTTACAGGAGGAAGTTGAACTATCTGCAGAGATTTGCCACTTTGTAAACAGATAATATGATCAGGCAGGAAAAAGGTCTACTCATAAAAAAAGCAAAAAAAAAAAAACAAAAACAAACAAAAAAAGTCTTTATTGTTATTAATTTTACGGATTTCTGTGTTTATTCAAAAAAAAAAAAAATGAAAAGAAAAAAAAAAGAAGCTAAATGTCAATTGTATATTTATAAAAAAAAAATCTGTTTACAATACTTATACTTTATATGGTTTTCTCTAAACTGCATCTTTCTCTCTCTCACTTCCCTTCTCTCTCTCTCGCTCTCTCTCTCTCTCTCTCTGTCTCTGTCTCTCTCTCACTCTCTCTCAATTTCACTCTCTCTTAAAAATGTCAAATTATGCATTCATGTTTAATGTATATTTAAAAGTACTTATCAATCTTATATGCTTCTATTTCTGTCTATTTTTGTATGTATTTATGAACTAATCTATCTATCTATCTATCTATCACAGTTCTTTCTTTCTTTCTTTCTTTCTTTCTTTCTTTCTTTCTTTCTTTCTTTCTTTCTTTCTTTCTCACTGTTTCCCTGTAATCCTCTTTCCGACGCCACCATCTTATAACCAGTCTTCCTTGGCTTTATTAACAAAGACGTTTGCTCCCAGGTGTCAAAAGCTATGACCCAACATAGGGATGCAATAACTCTGTGATTCTTGTGACTTGGATTAATTCTGTGAAATTGATTCTTGGTTCATCATAATCTGAAGATTTTGTTTCGTCTTGTTTCAAAATAAGGTGTAAAATCGCATTCCAAAATAATGGAATTTCATTTCGATATTAAATTAGGTTTATCATATTGTCGAATCGTAATTAGGTATCAGTTGATAAAAATAGTACTAATAGTAATCAAAAATCAATGATAATTAATTAGTCCATTATATAATCAATAATCCAAGAGAAAAATAAACCCTATCTTTATTAAGGTTTCTTTTAATCAAAACTAACAAAAACAAAAAGAAAAGAAATTGTGAACATATGTTTTGCCATTCCTGCAGACCACAGGATAAAAATAAAAGAAAGCGAAAAAACTGGATAAATACCAGGATCTTGCCAGAGAACTGAAGAAATTTTTGAACCTTAAGAAGTTAACGAGACTAATCATAAATGAAACCTTCGGGACAATTCAGAAGTACAAGAAAAAGAGACTAGCAAAGGTGGAGATTAGAGAAAGAATGAAGAATGTCCTCGATACGACATTAAACAATCTGATGATGACGTTCTAGTAATGCTCGAACTTTGGGAATGCAGATTACTCCTTCACTGCTATCGCTCCCAGGTCAACTCTGGCCTGGAGTCGTAACACCTGATAGGATCCTATTTGTGAATCGAATAGAATTAAACAGGGTACTTACGTGAAATTGAATTGCTTTAAACAGAATTGTTTTTGACAATGAAACCATGTGCTTAGGCTAAACTCCACTGTTTGAAATAGAACTGTTTTTGACATTGAAACTGAGTACTTATGTTAAACTGAATTGTTTGAAAGAGAACTGTTTTTGACAATTAAACTGTGTATTTATTGTAAACTAAATTATTTGAAATAGAACTGATTTGAATTAAAGTGAACTGTTTTGATATTTAAATGTGTGTAAACAAAAGAACTTTACTTATACTAAATTGAATTGTTTTAAATTTAATTCGGCGTTAAATGACCCGAAAAAGTTTGATACGCCATAAAACAAGATAACCAACCAACCAACCAACCAACCAACAAATTACGGAAGACCATCAAATATATAGTAATGCTAAAATCGGTTAGAATACTGAAAACATCCTGGTTGGTTGATGATACTTCCCTGAAACCCACCAGTAACTAGTAGTGTGAAAAAGATTCCGGAGTAAAGTATGAAACAAAATATTTCTATGATGAACCATGGGAATGGAAACAACACAATAGAATGTCTGCTTTCTTAAACGATATAAAGAATGGATGGCAAGAATTCACTACAAGTAACATTTTAGAAAATGGTAAATTTGACGGCAAAGGATCACGATGGGTACATGCATGAGTGTTCAAAATATTCACATATATTCACGACAGATTTGTTCCACAATAATGTCAATACCGACAAGAGATAAGAATAGCAGAATGGATGACAAATAGTAAAAACTACTCTGATCCATAAAGACCCCAAAAAAGGAAACATCTCAAGATACCACAGATCAATAATGTGCTTGTCTGTGATGTCATTGATCTTAACTACACAGACTAGGTTTTAAGTTAGCGTATATCGGACAAACCGTGAGCTATTTCCTGAATAAGAGAAAAGATGTTGCAAAGTGTCACGTTGGTACGAATTCAAATATTCTAGATAAAAGTTTTAGACAACATTAATTAAATTATTGTGTTTTGTTTTCGTTTAGGAATGTTATAATGAATATTTTTTTTCCTTTTAGATCGTAAGAATAATGTTCGTAATATACTTCGGTATTTCCCCCACTCCCGACGTTTGTTCCATTAAAAGAACACATGACATCAAGGCAGATCATATATGGTGAGATATTCATAGAATAGTCCATTTCGAGCTGTTAGACAAACAATCATCTCTAATCTCTACTACAATTAAATAAATTGTTTGAAAACAGGTTTGGACAAAAAAAACCCCGTCCTTCTGAAGTTATCAGAAGGGAGGCATCCTTCATCTCAATAATACTAGTCCTCACGCCATTCATTTCACAAAAGTTCACTTAAAATAGCTTGTTTAGGAAATATTGATTTATTCCCCAATATTGTCCTTACCTTGTTCTTTCTGATTATCACTGGTTCAAGCGATTACAGAATCATCTGGACCGTATTAGAATGATATCAAGAGAAGAGGTTGAATATTAGTGGATCTCATATTTTTCATCAAAACCAAAAGACTTTTACACTTGTAGCCACTATAGGTTACCGGGCCATTGGCCAAATGAGTAGAGTGTTCGCCAATGGTGGGGGAGACCTGGGTTCAATCCCAGGTCGAATCATACCAAAGACTCAAAAAATGGTACTTGCTGCCGCCTTACTTTGCACTCAACATTATAAGGTTAGGATTAAGGGTAAAATGGAGCAATCCGGGGAAAAGAGTAGCGCCCTCCCCTACACCTCGGTGTAGTAGCTATTGAAAAGGGAGCCTTCGGGTCGCCCTCGACTAAGGTCGCCAAATTTACTTACTTATAGGCTTGTTAATAGATAGAATAAGTTTCGCGGAAGCAATGGAGGTTATGTTAATAATTAAATATTTCTATAGGCTTTTCATTTATAATATATATTCTAAAATCAGACATTACATTTGTACCAACCCTATCACACATATATAGACGAGTACATTGTAAAAGACGGGAAGGCAAGAAAGAAAATTGTAGTCACAGGATGGCTAGACTGTAACTAGGCAGAGGATATGATTTCATAAACATTGATAATATGATGTCTGAAAATATTTAAAACCACAGAGCAAGTCACAAACGTCATCATAAGAATTATGGGAATTGCTTTGTAAAACAATTAGTAAGTGGAAAAACCTTAGAAAACTTATGGCGATGCATTTAGTTTTAATCCCAAGAGATGTCATTGATAGAATCTGTGTGTCAATAAAAGAAGGAAGAGGACGCGCTTGTATTAAGAATTGTTGGATGAACAATCTAGGGACGAGAAGAATTTACAAAAAGAGTAGAGAAAGATTTATGGTAGTGGCCAGTTATAATAATAACAACAGAAATAAAAAAAAAACAGTAGTAAAAATATCTAGAAAACAAAAGATTAGAAGAAGGATTTTATTATGCCATAACAAAAATTGGTAATACGCAGCAGAAGAGCAATTGTCGGCTATGTGCTACTAGAGTGTTAGAGGTGGAACAGTTAATCACCCAAGAAGTGAAGGATGCAAACTAGTACAAAAGAAATTGCAGAATAGGCATGACTGGGTGGGAAAGGTGATTCTCACGAAATGATGCAAAAGTCCGTTGGCGGGGCGGGTGAATATTTTATTCATAAACCAGAATCCGTCCTAAAAACGAAAAAAATTACCAGGAACTTAGAGATACAAATGGATTACCAATTCAGATAAAGTTTTAATTTACAAGATGGAAAGAAACTGTCGGATGGGAAAGATTATTCACACGAAATAATGCTGGATTCCATTTGACAGTCCTGGCAATTGGTATATACAAAATTCAGAATCTTCGGTGTCCTCATGGTGTAATGATTAAAGCGCTGGACTGCAGAATCATAGTACGCGAGTTTGGACTCTAGTCGTGCTATTACGTTCACTTTTGGGCAAATACCCGTGGGAAAGATATGAATCCCCTTATCCTATCTATGGGTTAAATAGTACCACAACTGTCCTTCTAAAAGGATGAATGTTCCTTTAAATAACCCGACAACGTTGACATGTCATTAAATAGCAAACAAACCAGAATCCTTTCTAAGATGTTAAACGAATGAAATCGCTTGGGACGACAATTGGATCGCCTGATTCGGATCAAGTTATAATCAACAAAAAGAAAAGAAATTTGTCAAGTGAGGTTTTTTCCCCTTCCAGCAGACCACAAAGTAAAAGTAAAGGAAAAAGTAAAACTTGACTTTGCGACTGAGCTACAGATGATTTAAAGTTAATGGTGATAACGATCCTAGGTAGAGTCCTTGAGACAGTGTCCATGAACTCGTAAATGTGATTGGGTGCACTGAAGATCCAAAGAAGATTTGAGACCAGTTCACAGAACTAAAATCATCAAGGATATTTAGAAGAGTCCTAGGAATCTGAGGAGACTTGAAAAATTATTATTTACACTTGGCGGGAAAAAACCCGGAAGAAGTAGAATGATAATGAGAAAAACTCTCTGACGGACGGGTAGAGACTATCCAAACGACAGCATTGCTGAGGACGGCCAGAATACTGAGACGAGTCCTGGAGACTTGAGGAGACTTGCTGTCACTCAAACTCCAGTCAAAAACCATCAGCTAATACTGATGTGAAAAACTCTTGAGGAGTAAATAATAATTGTGTTATATAGCCATGACCAACTATACAAACACATATACATATAGAATCATAACGACGACACAATAAAGACGAGCGACACAGTCTTTTAGAAAAATATACCTCTCACTTTATTTGAAAGGGTTGTGTGTGAGAGGGAGTTGGAGACCGAACAAAGACTGCAACATATTGACCTCCCCAGCTCCTCCAGACAAAGCAGTGTATTTTTCTCGTTCTCCAGGGTTGCTCAACCGGAGGCCCCGGGGCCCAGCTCTCTGCTGGGTGCTGTTTTCTCTACAGCATCATTTCTCCATCTCTCTGATCTCCAAACTCATTGAATTTCCTATGCACTGAGTTATATAGTAGTTCAACGCCCACTCAATCTCATCCCATAAATGGCCAACGGAATGTGCCACTTCCGCCATCTTTAGAATGGCATGTTTGGTCGTCATCGAGCGGAAAAAAACTGTTATGCAGTTCACAGGTCACTCTCTTCCGGTGCATCAGTTTGTGACTGTACTGTGGGATTTTAACCCTGTCCCATATTGTCAGCCAAGCTCTCCCACGCCAATGGAACATGCAACTTCTGCCGTCTTTGGAATGGCATATTTGGCCGGGTCGGAGGTCAATATTCAACATAATGTGAAAACTCTCAAAGAGTAAAAGCAGCAATAATTATAAAAATAATAACAATAATAATGTGAAAAACTCTCAAGGAGTAAAGATAACAATGATTATAATTATAATGATAAAAACTATTCGAGAAAAAAACTATATAACAGGAACCTTATCAAAGGAATAAATACTTGCGCCGTACCCCTTGTAAGATACCCGGGACCATTTTTAAATTGGATCAGAAAAGAAATTAAATAAACTGACCAGACAAAAAGAAAACTAATGGCCATGCATAAGGCCTTGCATCCAAATGATAACGTTAACAGACTGTGTCAAGAAAAGAAGTAGGACGAGGCCTTGCCAGCATTGATGACAGCGTTGACACATCGATACAGCGACTCGAGGAC
Source organism: Sepioteuthis lessoniana (assembly GCA_963585895.1). Lineage (NCBI taxonomy): Eukaryota > Metazoa > Mollusca > Cephalopoda > Myopsida > Loliginidae > Sepioteuthis > Sepioteuthis lessoniana. The sequence continues at coordinate 45,582,802 of OY757912.1, read as the reverse complement.
TACATAGAAAAACGCGAAAGAAAACTGATTATAGCTAACAGAAACAATAATAAAAATAATCATGTCGTGCCGCCAGCACGGATATCCCTGACCCTCTCTCGCCACTTCTCCCTATCATTAATCGCCTCTGGCAGGTCTTCAGGGTTACATCCCGTATCATCACATAGCTGCTGTATGTATATTCGAGCTGGTCGTCCTGCTTTTACCCGGCCATATGCGGGGGTCCATAGAAGTACATTACTTATGAGCTCGTCGCTGCTTCTCCAGCAGTGTCCTGCATGTCTGGTTCGTCTAACTTGGATAGTTTTCGTAATGGGTGGCAGGTGGCCACATAGTTGGTGCCTTGTAGGTTATTGCCGCCGGGACTTGTTCAATATTACTCGCAGCATTCTTGTGTAATTGCCGTCTAGCTTCTCCGGCTGTTTAGTTAGCGTCCAAGTAGTGCTTCCGTACAGCAGTATCGACACGACCGCTGCTTGGAAGAAACTGCGTTTCATTTTATCGGTTAGGTCTGATTTCCATATGATCGATAGCCTATCGATTGCTGTCCATGCCTTCGTTAGCCGCGTGTCGATGTTTTTTTCGGTTGATGAGACGTTGCTTCCTAAGTAGGTGTCTAATAGTTTTAGAGAGGTTCCGTCTAGTGTGGAGATATCGCCTGTTTGATTATAGCACATATATTCAGTTTTGTGTGAAGAACGGAAATAACTAGAAAAAAAAAATGGAAAGAAAAACAACTCTATGAACGTTTTAAATAACTAACAATTGACATATCACAAGAGAAAACGTAGATGTGGCGAAGAAAGAGGAACTTTGAGGGAGAAATTTAATCTCTTATAGGAGCACAAAACAACGTATTAAGGCCAATCATATCAAAGCGAGAATAGATAAGATGCAAAACAGCAAATATAGGTTATACGGTGATTTAGATGAAACAATCAATCACATAGTAAGCGAATGCAAGAAACTAGCCCAGAAAGAGTATAAGACGAGAACGACTGTATGAGCAAGGTGATCCACTGAGGATTGTACAAAAAGGTGATCCACTGAGGACTGTACAAAAAGTTTAGATTTGACCACACGAACAAATGGTGCATGCGCAACCCGGAATCTGTCCTGGAGAATGAGACGGACAAACTCTTAGGGACTTTGAGATACAATAAAAATGAAAGAAAGCAAAACGATTAACAAATACTTGAACCTTGTTAGAGAACTGAAAAAGTATCGAAACGTGAGGGTGACCGTAATACCAAGTGTAGTTAGCGAACCTGGAACAGTTGCCAAACTCTTGGTTGCCCAACGAGTGTCCTGTGGCCTTGTCGGCTAGGCTGTAGAATATACCAACTGCTTCTCTGCAGAAAGGTAAGACCTCCACCACCAACAAGTGTCCTGTGGCCAAGTCAGCTGAGGCTGTAGAATACACAGACTGCTTCTCTGCTGAGTGGTAAGATCCCCCTCGTCACCAACAAGTGTCATGTGGCCCAATCGGCTGGGGTTGTAGAATACACCGACTGCTTCTCAGCAGAGCAGTAAGACCTCCCACCCCACCTACGAGTGTCCTGTGGCCAAGTCGGATGGGGCTATAGAATACATAAAGGTAAGTGTCCTGGATATAGCACTAAACAAAATGATGGTGAGGTTCCAGTAATGCAGGAGATTTGGGGAATGCAGAGTACCCTAATATTGTGATTCCTCCCAGTTCCACTCAGTCCAGGAGAGGTAGCATCTGAAGGAGTACCGTCTATGAGTAAAGTAGAATTAAACTGTGTACTTATGCTGAACTGAATTTTTTATATAGAAATGTTTTAACATTTAAACTGTTTACTGATGTTAAACTGAATTGTCTGAAATAGAAATATTTATACGTATTAAAATGGAATTGGCATTTAATAACGTACAATGGTTGATATGCCACCAAACCAAACCAAACCAAACGCTTAGGGAAAAGAAGAGTTATTAGAAATAGCAGACCGAATCGAAACCATGCAGATAATTGAGATCGACCAAAATACTCTTAGAGTCACAGTAAGTCTCCTCATGTTTCCTGGACTTTTTAAAGTATTCTAACTGACCTCATCAAGGCTATAGTTTGATTGGTCTCTATTCTTTCTCGGATTTCCAGTGAAAAAACACTTGTTAATGCTGGTGTGAAAAAGGCCACAAAAAATGAAAAATAGTTATAATAATGAGAAGGAGAAGAAGAAATGTTATACATAAAAATTATTAATTTGACTGACTTTTGACAAATACTCTTTCTGGTAGAATAATTTACTTTGTGTTGAACACTAATAAAAAAAGTCAGTAAAAATCTTTTTCAGGAAGTAATTTTACAATAAGACCAAGATTTTTAAAAAAGTTTTCATTATTTCCATACATTTTTGTAAAGGATTTGATAGTGTAAATATTTGTTCTCACACAACTAACGTTTTTCAGCACTTGCCTTTGCGCTTTTTTTCTTGTATTAATGCGATCTCAAGTCAAATAAAATATGTCAGCTCGTCTATTAATTTATATGTCTGTTACTCCTATTTAGGCTATTCCGATTTTTACTATCTTCTCATGTCAACCTTAAAAAAGAAAACAGAATCTTTGCATTGAGTATATACGCTATCAGTACAATATCTAAATATGAATAAAATTCTCTTAGATAATTCATGTGAAGGGTCTTAAAAATGCCATCTTAAATTCTTTTTCTGAAATCATTTAATTTAATAATACATTTTTTACACTACTACTGTTTTTGATCAGATTACACAAATTGTTCCCTAAATATATTGCTCTATAAACAAAAAAAAAAACAAAAAAAAAAAACAAAACAAAAAACAAAACAGACAATTAATTGGTTAGTTTTTGAAATCTGTCTTGATTGAAAATTTCCAGATCGAAGGGAAATATTGAAAAAATGTCTTCGTAATTAGAAATTCCATTAACCATTTTGAGTGTTTCGATTAGATCACATCCCATTCATTTTCATCTGCATCCTACACTTAAATATTTGAGCCTACAGTTATCAGCATGGGAAGTAATCTCAAGAGTATATATCTTATGAGTAAGTCGACCATTGGATATGAACCACTAGTAAGATTAATTTCCACACCCAACGTACGATGATTATCATTTCACACCATGATAACAATTAAACTGCATAGATGCTGCTACTCAAAGACCGACTTCCAACCCACTCAACGCAACTAGTGTTTGCGTTGTAGTAAATTGAAATCAGGGATATCGTTCTGTCAGCCATTAATTTCCTTAAGTTTCAAATATGATGATTTGCTTGTCTGTGTTAGAACCTCAGGTGTTATTATTGAAAATCTCACTAATTTAAAACAAGTATCTTATTTTATTCTGGTTTCTTTTTTTAATGGAATATCAACCTTATTTAATAAACCCCTTCTTGTTGGTCAGTAGCGATATTATTTAACTTATATTTCGGAACGATAAGGAAGTTCATATATTTTCCAAGAGTATATGACCGAAAGTGAACTCGTTTTTAACGATGTCACAGTTCAGCACCCCCACCCCCCAAAAAAACATCACGAGGAATTTCCTTTTTTCTGATTAAAAAAAAAGTCCATTGTTCTGTTCTTTTAATTGAAGAGTTCATGAATTTATGGCATATTCATTATTACTCAAAATTCTACACTACTCAGCGAATGTCTGGTTAATTTATGGGGACTTGGTCAGTAGGAAACCAATTCTAGAGACCAATTCTATATCACTGCTCCATATTACTGACCTTGTGTCAAACTTAATAAATGTATAAAATTTACGTTCTAGTCAAGCTAAAGAGCCTAGCTTCATCAGATTATGAAAAACTTAACCTGGGCTGTAGTTAGATAGATATGGAGAAAACGAGAGGTTAAGGCTGTATTGTGACATCATCGTAAGTGAGTTCGAATTCCAGTCTCTCTATTACGTTCACTTTTTGAGAAAAGTATGAAAGTTTTATCCTGTCAGCGATAGGCTAAATACTACAACTCCTGTTCTCAAAGGATGGGCTTGCTATTAAATAACCCACGGAGGTTGATATGCCATTAAACAAAGAAACTAATTCAAAGCTACAAACAATTTTTTCTGCTTATGGAATGAAATATGTTTTTTTAAAGATTTACACGAATGATTAGGTCTTGAAATATGTTCTTCTTAAAATAAACACTCTGATGATGGCCTAGTATTAAGTCGAAGCCTACCTCCAATCGGAGAGGACGTTTCATCAGTCCCAAAACTTGTTCGTTTCACTTTTAAACCTCAACACTTGACTTTATTAAAATTCCTTTTTTATTTTCTTGAACGAACCACAAGAACATTCACACTTTCCCATTAATTTTAACTTTAACTAGCTATTTGTCTAACACTCGTAAACGAATGTTCTCGATATCCAATGGGTTATCAGATGAGAGTAAGAGCAAACCTCGGTTAGAATTAACAGTTTAAGAAAAAATATTTTCTGCGGTCAATGTGTCTATTTTGTTCCTTCTTACTCTGTCCCTGTGTTTGACTGTCTGTCTGTCTATCTGTCAAATACATTCATACATGTAACCGTGTGTGGTGTCACGGTTATCGTGGTTGGAAATGTACACGGTGACCAGAGTTCAAAGCCTGAATGAAACTGTTTGCATTTCACATAGTGTTAATATCCTTGGGAAAGGTATGAATCCAAATAATCTCCCTCACGCTATGGATAAATAGTAGGGTAGACGAAGGTCTTTAATCTGTCTATGGCAACCGGTCTCGGATAAAAAAAAATCTGAATTTGAACCTATTGAACTGCAATTAAAATGACCTTGTGTTTTATCTTGTCTGTGTGAAAGAGTTGATATATATATATATATATATATATATATAGGTAAACAGAGAGACGCAAATAAATACACACACATACACGTGTATATATATATATATATATATATATATATATATATGTATATTTAGGCAGCATTTCTTCGTTAATGCATATTTCATTAAACATAATAGATATTTTATGCCTACATATTTTCTTCTGGATCCGTTCAATTTCCGGTATTACTTTTATCGTATTCGGGGGGAATTGATTTAGGTATTGTCCATAGTTGTATGTATCCCTAGTACTTTCTGCCCGACTTTGGGCCATCATCAGGGGAAAATATATTACAAAAGTGATGTAACTTTTGTTTTTGCAAATTACTACTGTGTAAGGACGTCTTTGCCGTTGAAGTTTATGGCGTTTGCTTTTAAATGTAATTCTGTAAATAGTGCCAGTAGCTAAAGACATTTAAGTACATTAGCACTGGTTTGAAAATAATTCTATTAAGTGCTGGTTGCAGGTTTCTAATATATAGTGCTTCGAGAATCTGAAGTTTTTGTTTATTATTTTGATGTTCGAGAAAGTACGAGGGATACATACAACTATGGACAAATGCTAAATCAATTCCCCCCGAATACGATAAAAGTAATACGGGAATTCGAACGGATCCAGAAGAAAATATGTAGGCATAAAATGTCTATTATGTTTAATGAAATTTGCATATATATATATATATATATATATAGTCAGCAGTACTCAGAAAACTGAATGATTTAGACATTTTAATTATACAAATTACACAGCTAAAATAGTCTGACCAGAAAAGGGAAATCGATATAGAAAGACAATTGTACATATCAAACACATACATAGACAAACATAAATACAGCGGTCAACACAGACGCGGATACACACACAGGGACACATCCATACGCATATATACACAGACATGCGTCCAAACAGACAAACACAATCAGGCGCAAAAGAAATAACATACGCAATAGCAGAGTAACTCCTGACTAGCACACAGGCACACATGATTTCAAAAGAGACGACAGGATCACACACACACACACACACACACGCACAAACCGCACACGCGCACACACACATACGCTCACATACAGACGCAAAGATATACACATACACATGTACACACAAAATTATACACATGCAATCCCTGTAACGAAGCAACAACATATGCAAACGTCAACTCGTTAACACATATATAAAACGTAGACAGGCATACACACACAGACACTCATTCTTACAATACAAGAATCTCTTTGCAACCCCTACTCCCCTAAAAAATAAATAAATAAAAACTATCTCTGTCGATCAATTTCTTCGATCTCTTAATGAATCTGTTTGTCTGTGACAAAGACATTTTCTGGAAATGCAATGCTTGGTCGTTCCATTTCTAGTAAAATTGAAAGGACATCTAACAAAAAGACACACACGAATATAGGCACATATATTTATGGGTACACACACGCACACACAATGAGAGAGAGAGAGAGAGAGAGAGAGAGGGAGGGAGAGAGAGAGAAGGATAGTGTGTGTGTGTGTGTGTGTGTGTGTGTGTGAACCGGATATCAAATAATTGCTACTCTAGGGAGAGAGAGTAGCAATTGATATATATGCGTATGTATTTGAACAGACGTACAAACACAAACAAGCACACAAACTCACTCTCTCTTTCTCTCTCTCTCTCTTATATATATATATATATATATAAGACTTAATGACTTTTACATATATACATATATATATATATATATACAAGATGATTAAAATATTTGAACTTGTATATATTTAGACACACACACACACACATATATATATGTATATATATATGACTAATTGATTGGGGCAAATATATATTCGGACACACACACAAACACACACACAGATAGATAGATTGATAGATAGATGGCATTTTTGATATCTACTTTACATACGACATACTGTTTTGAAAAAAAATGTAAGATAAAATAAAAATCACAAATTACATTACAAACGGAATTTTTTTTTAAATAAGGGAACGCTAAGAATTTCTTCATTGTTCATCTAAACAATTTTTCAATTCAGACATAACATCACTCACTAATATCGCCTTGAAGATGGTTTTAAAAAATCCGAAAGATTAAACATAGGATTATTATTTATACAAACATATTCATATAAATACATGTGATAATCTTCTATTTTTATATTATATATATATTCATATATAGATGCTTTGCATATATATATATATATATGGTGTATTTTGACCTTCACCCCGGCCAAATATGCCATTCCAAAGTGATGCACCGGAAAGAAGTGACACATCCCAATGGCCAATAATCGAAAGAAATCGCGTAGGAGGAAATTGGCTGACGAAATAGGACAAGGTAAAAAATACCATGATACACTCATAGACTGATGCACCGGAAGAGAGTGACCTCTGAACTGCATGACAGTTATTTCCGCTTGATGACGATCAAACATGCCATTCCAAAGATTGAGTGGGCGATTGAGTGGGCGTTGAACTATTATATAACTCTGTCAAGACAAGAAGTCAGACAGTTGGAGTTAGAGAAAGCAACGGGAAAGCAACGCCAGGCCGAAGGGGCCCTTGGAGCCCCTGATGAGTTGGGGTCCAGAGAAGTTGCTGATAAGATGTGGCTCCCAGTAGTTTCGGAGACCCGTTGGTGACAAGTTGTGGTAGAGGAAGCCAGCACTCAGCAGAAAGCTGAGCCCCCTGGCCTCCGGTTGAGCATCAGGAGAACGAGAAAGACACAACGCTGGTGGCCATAAGAGTGGGGTCAATATATTGCAGTTTTGTTCGGTCTCTAACTGCCTCTTACTGTAAAACCCTGAGTAACCCTTTTCGAACCCTTAAAATAAAGTAAGAGGTACATATTATTCTAAGGAAGTCTTCGCTCGTCTTTTATCCTTGTGTCGTTGTGAATTATTTCTGCATGTATATGCATGTGTATATATGCATATTTATTATATGACTCTATATATATATATATATATATATATATATATATATATATATATATATATATATTTGTGTTTGTGTGTGTTTGTGTGTGTGTGTGTGTTTGTGTGTGTTAGTGTGTGTTTGAGTAGCAAGTTTTGAATTATATATATATATGTGTGTTTGTGTGTGTGTGAGAGAGAGAGAGAAAGTTGATAATGTAATTTGCGATAATTTGTGATAAAGAATATGAAGATTTCTGTTTGATCAGCATAGGAATAGTGTTAACAGAACTTCGTGATGGTTTTTTTTCCCATATAATTTGCTTTGTTATTAAGTCATTTGGGTCAACGTTTTTAAAATGTAATATCTTGCTATCTTAATGAGTTTCTCCAATTTATGTGGTGGTTGTTATTTTTTTTTTAAAAAAAAGAAAATTCTACTATAGTGAATTTAGGATCTCTTTTAAAGTTATCGTTTGTTGGCTGGAATTATCGTTCAACTTGGAGAAGTTTGTCATCACACACATACGCGCGCAACCCTATTGGCATAATGGTTAGACTGTTCAACAATGCCCCTGGATACCATGGCTCTATCCCAGTTTGAGTCACACCGAAGATTTAAAAATAGTACATGATGTTTCCTTGCTTAGCATTTTTAAGGTAGAGATCAAGGATAAGTGAATCAATTCAGGGAAATGTGCAGTGCCCTCTTCTATAACTCAGTTTCGTAGCTATTGAAAAGGAAGCCTTCGGGTGACCATCGACTACGGTCGGCTAATTTTACTAATATATATATCGTGCATATTTTGGAGTTAAGTAATCATTTGTACAATTTTTCAATGTTCTTTTTTATGATCGTGTAATGTTTTTCTTTTCCTTCTTGCTTGTTTTATTTATTTATTTTTGTGTCAATGTTCAGGGAAAAAAAGAGGTTGTTCTAAATTTTGCTCCTAAATACTTTCTATAATAACGATTAATCGACTTCAGTAGCTTTTTTGTTAGTACATTTTCTTTTTTTTTAATATATATTTATTGGGAAGGGGTTATTATTAGTGAGGGTGATTTGCTTAGACCGATGGTTGTTAAAGATATCTAGTATATTAGTGACAGTCTTAAATGCTATTTTACTATTTTACTAATATTTGGTCTTTTATTTTTAATGCTAATAACTTCGAGGATTTGTATCCGTTTTTGTTGTTATTTTTACATATAATTTTTGTGTTATTTTCGTATTCAAGCAGATTAGAATTTATCTGTTTTATTACAAATTGTTGAAGTTATGCGTTGTTTGATGCCACAAGTATCAAACTGGTGGAACCCAGTGGGCTGGGGCTGTAGAATACACTGACTGTATCTCTTCAGAATGGAAAAACCCCAACCACGAATCTTCTGTATATGACACAAAACAATCTGATGGTGTGGCTCCAGTAATGCTGGGGCTTAGGAAAAGATGGAGAACCCCTTCCCTGCCAAAGCTTTCAGATCCACTTTGGCACTGAGTGTTAGCACCTGATAGAGTCCTATTTATGGGTCGAAAAGAACTGTTTTACATTTGAATTGAGTGCAAACAAGTGACTTATACTAAGTTGAATTGTTAGAAATAGAACTATTGGCTCATTTAACTGTGTGTAAACAAATGACTGATGTTTAATTGAATTATTCGTGATACAAAGCAATACTTGGAACAATTTAATTTCGTTGATTTATGCTAAAATGAATTGTTTGAAATAGAACTGTTTGATCATTTCGTAAGCGACATACTCCTATGGAACCCTTCACATAGACGAGATAAGGCAAGACGACCAGCTAGAACCTATATACAACAGCTCAGTGCTGATACAGGATGTAGCTATGAAGACCTCCCCAGAGCAATGGACGATAGTGACAAGTGGCGAGAGATGATCAGGGATATCCGTGTTGGCAGCGTGACATGATGATGATGATGATGATTTAACTATGTGTAAATAAATGTCTGATGTTTAATTGAATTGTTTGTTATATATAGCAATACTTGGAACCATTTAACTTTGACTTATGCTGAATCGAATTGTTAGAAATAGAGCTGCTCGATCATTTAACTGTGTGTATCTACAAAATTTGTTTCCAAATCTTATATATATATATATATATATATATATATATATATATATATATATATATATATATATATATAAAGAGGATTTTGCATTAAATAACCAACAATGGTTGATATGACATAAAATCAAACCAAGCCAAAATCAGATAAGGTTGTATGTAAAACGAAAATTGGAAGCTGATTCAAACAAACTTGCAAGAAAGCTAAACAGAAGAACCCCCGAAAGCAATATGATCTAAAAAATAAAGTTCCGTGGTCTTAAATCAAATTCTACATAGGTATAGATATTTATGTCAGGCTCCGGGCGTATCGGATCCCCCTTATGTAATACAAAAAGTATGTAGAAAAAATTCCATTGCTACATTATCGTAAGGTGTGATCAGTCATTTTTATTCTAAACACCCATTATGCTTCCTACATACAATATGCAAGAAAGTCGTTGAAAAATTTCTTAGACTCATGCAGTTATTACATCTGTTCTAAGCTTTTCACTTTTGTTTTGGCCTTTTTTGTACGGAAATGAAGACAGAAATCTGAACTAGTTTTATTTGAAGTGTTAGTGGGCTACAACAACAAAAAATTTCAGCTATTTATCTTCTGTCTGAGTGAGACTTAGGACTTTTTGAATGACTCTTGAGTAGATACATGTATAAATACTTATATACGTAAATTGAGAAATGGTAGATTTGTGTAAATCTGACAAGATGAATAAAATAAGTGGAAAAGTAGATAAATCAAAACTCTGATAACGGATTTAGCTTTCATATTTCGCTTTTATTTTCGAAAGACTTCATCAGAATGACGTGTTATATATATATATATATATATATATATATATATATATATATATATATATACGAGGTGCATACAATGAGTTTGCAGACTTTTTTCGTATGGGCACTTTTATTGATAGTACACACATGAAACTCTAGTCCCCTTCCAAGTAATCTCCTCCGACTGCAATGCACTTGTTGTACCGTTCCAACAACTTCTACAAGGACCCATGGAAGTCCTCTTGTGTGAGCGTGTCAATGACCTTCGTCACAGCCTCTTTCATCTCCTCAATTGTCTCATAAGGACAACCTCTGAGCTAAGGGAATAACCAAAAGTCACAGCGAGCAAGGTCTGGACTATAAGGAGGGTGATAAACTGTCTTGATGTCCATTTTGGACAAATAGTCAGTGACAAGGATGGAGTTGTGGACTGGTGTATTGTCCTGGTGGAAATGCCACTGACCCGATTTGAAGAGTGCTGGCCTCTTCCGACGGAATCACTTCTTGAAATCCCTTAAAACCTCAACATAGTAACCCTAGCCTTAACCCTTTGGCCAATCAACTTTGGTGTATTGACTTCCTTACTCCTGCTACACCTCTCATCATCCCTCACAGACTCCCTGCCTTCCTTGGATCTATTATGCCACTCAAAAACTGATGCTCGATTCATGCAAGATGCCCGATTCCTGCAAGATGCTCCAAAAGCAGTCTGAAGCATTCCATACGTGTCTGTGGCAATTTTTTCCAAGTTTAAAACAGAATTTTATTGCATATCGTTCTTCTAAAGTGTCAGATTGGATTTTTGAAATTCACCAGCTGTGACAATCAGTCTTTAGTAGGGTGTATTCCAATTGCTGCTGTAGCTGTTTGTTTGAACTTGAAATCATAAAAGTTGTTCAGTCATTTCATAAAATGTATTGCAATAACATACTGGATTTTCATGTGTCTACGACAATTTTAAATGCTCATATGAAAAACGTCTGGAAACTTATCGTATGCACCTTGCATGTATATATATATATATATATATAGAGAGAGAGAGAGGGAGTGATAGGGAGAGAGAGAGTTCGGAAGCAAAATATGGGATAGTTTTTAAAACGTATTTTTTGAGTCAGATTAGTCCAATTTAAAAAAAACAAAACGCAATAAATCTAAATTTTCATGATTAGCTTTATTCTTCAAGCACATTTTTGAAAATTAAAATTCAACCCAATATTAGTGAGCAAGAAAAGAAACGACCACGAATCTATGATTTGCTTAAAGCCGAAATCAAGCCAAAATTTCTTTGTCTCCCGTATACAAAGCAAAGAAAAATGTTTACACAGAATGAACTTTTTTAAGGAAAAGGGGGATTGGAGGATTTAATAAAAGATGAAAAGAAGGCTTTTAACTGCTCTCGCTACGGCGATTAAGAAGGACATCACAACGTCAATAAGAAAGCACGATAATGAATTGAAAATTCTCGAGAACACTGTGAGGACAGCAATTAAACAATATTTATGCCCAGACCATAACCCCCTTGAATACGCGTTGGGGCGTTTTAGAAAACAAAACAAATGCAACTTTCAATCAAAATATTGGTTAGCTTTAGACTGCTATTGAGGAGGAATGGAATAAAATCTTTGAAGTATTTATTTTGAAGGCATGCAAATCGTTTTGGAAGCGTGTTGAATCAACAATTGAAAAAGAAAATGGTAGCCATATTGAGAAAATTTACTGTTTTGTTCCTAATTTTATTGTTCATGTTTTAAAATTAAAATCAATCTTGTTTTATAATAGGGTCGTTTATTTTACTAGAATATTTCAATTTTTCTTCCGCGCGTGCGCGCACACACACACACACACTATATATATATATATATATATTAGCTATCTAATCCTAATCCTGAGTATAATTAATTTGAAAGTGTTAAGATGATAATGAATGTCTATATGTTTATATGTTTTAATATATTTTCTTGGTTTTATGAATTAAAATTTTATGTCTACAAACATCATTTGTATTATCAATGCATCCCGAGAAGTAGTGAGCCAGATCGAACTCCCATCATGATATAACGTACACTTTTAGAATATTACTCTTGGAATAGTTAAGAACATCCATATACTCCCAGCTATGAGATAGATAATACCACTATTGTTCTTCTGCGAGAGTTATTTTGGCTTTAAATAATCCCGGAAGGTTGATATGACATTTGTCAAAGAAATCAAACAGAACTAAAGACAAATATATTTTCTCATCCAAGAATATGCAGGAAATGATATTCAAAGACATGACCAGTAGAATAAATAAAAAGAAAAGTCTACATCCCATAAATTGAAGATTCCAGTTACAATTTTCATAAATTTTATTGAAGAGGGCCAGACATAACATCTGTAATATTACGGACAGACGCCGTCATTAAATGACAGTGTTCTCAAAGTTAAAGAATATTCGAGCACATCAGCTGTCATCAGTCATTGGGTACAAAGGTCTGACGATCAAAAAATGTCACGAACCTCGCTCGTTCAGGCAGAGTGACCTGTAGAGAAAAAGCGTGATTTTTATATAATCGCGCGTGAACTTTCACGTGTTGCACTACTGTTCCACTGGTGAGCATCGGACCTTCAGGAACCTTCAAATTGATTCCATCAAATCGCTATATAAGAAAATCAAGAAGCGAGATTTTGGCAGTTCAAGACAGGTTTTAAAACAGGTTTCAACTGAGGCGCACGCCGCACGCCGCATGTCATATAGAGCCCAGCCTGTCATAGCAATCCGACTGATATGATAAACATCAACAGGCCGATGATAAAAACGCTGCTGCCATCGCCAAGAAGAGGAAGGTGAACCTTTTCTACGAACGCTAGCTAAAGTGCACGGAGGGAAAGAGTGATAAAGAAAGATGTTTGATCGCGACAAAAAAAGAGAGGGCGAGGAAGAACGCTGTTGAACGAACTTTTTATCAACAGTCCGCAGTAATTCCCGAAAATAAAACGACTAGAGTGTTCGCCAATGGCCCGGGAGACCCAGGTCGAGTCATACCAAAGACTCAAAAAATGGTACTTGATGCCTCCTTGCTTAACACTCAGCATTATAAGGTACGGATCAAGGGTAAAGTAGGGCAATCCAGGGAAGGAGTAGCGCCCTCCCCTACACCTTGGTGTAGTAGCTATCGAAAAGGGAGCCTTCGGGTTACCCTCGACTATGGTCGCCAACTTTACTTACTTACTATTTTCTTCCTTGAGATTCAAGTTTCGGGTGTTTCTTTTCTGTGAATTCATTCCTTTTCATCAGACACAACGCTTTAATTTTTTTGGTCCTGAACTATACATCAGCCGAAACCTTTTGATTACAATCATCATGATAAATACACCAATCTCTATAGTAACTAAATAGTATGAACAATGAATGTAGCATATTATTAATCTTTCGTCCGAATTTGTTCATTTTAACCCGGATGGCCAATGCTCCATGGTTGACTTGAGGCCGAAAGGCTGGGCCACCTTCAACATTAACACCTTTATCCCCTTGTATGGCACTAGACTTTGCTGTCCAGTTTAAGCTATAATCTGGCATACGTGCCTGGACCCAGATTTGGGTTCAAGACCAGCAAGGCACATCAGGCTCATATTGCACTAAGTGGGCTGATGACCAGTAAAATCCAGCAGAACTCGAGCCTCGGTTCGTACCCGACCCCCTCCGCTTTAAGCCGACTTTTTGGTCATTGACCTTGTGTCAAGTCCTGTACGGTTGGAGGCAGCGACAAATAACTTATGTATGTATGTATGCATGTATGTATATTTATGTGTTTATGAACAAAGAAAATATGTAAATAAAACTGAAAAGGTACAGATTCGTGTGTGTACAACAAAACAATTAGGTTTAAGAGACATGCGTTCATTGACCAGGAAAAGACCTGTTTTAAACTTGTGTGCACCAGTCAAATATTCGTCTAACATGTGTCAGAGTGAAACCTACTCTCTTTTTATTGTCGCTCACGAGTGTCCCTTCATCTGGTCACTATAAATCCCTCAATCCACTGCCCACGCGAGGCAACTCCTCTTCTATCAACCCCTGACAGGGATGAATTTTGATCGTTTATCATTCGGTCTGATTCCTAACACACACACACACACACATATATTTGTATATATATATATATATATACATATATATATACAAAAGCCTCTCCGCATGAACAGGATGGGAAACATGGTTAGGTTTGTAAGCGGAGTTTTACAGGTTGGAATTCAGAATTTTCTTTTTCCTACATCGGTTGCCATACCAAAGTTTAAAATCCCATACAGCCTTAATATTTACCCACAGCTGGGTGGAGATTTTTTGAATACATACTTTTTCCCTGGGTATTAGCGAAATTATAAAAGTCTTGTTGGTTGAAATAATTACAAACTTACATTTTTATTATCTACTGTTTTTTACACTTATTTTGTATACTTTTCCATTTTTTTTCTAATTTTATAACTGATACACACGTATATATATATATATATGCTCGTGTGATTGTGATTGTGTAAATGTGCATTTTTGTGTGTGAGTGAATATATATATATATATATATATATATATATATATATATATATATATGTTACTCCTACGATATTTCTGAAGTTTTAATGTTCAACAAGAAGGAACACCTGCTCTTTCTGTACTGATGTCATGTATTATATATACAAAATATTTCTAAGCAGATAAATTCTAATCAAGGACTGATGCTCAACACCTACTGTTTTCAGTAAACTGAAAAATACTTGATAGATTTTATGCCAGGAAATAAAAGGAACTGACAACATTGCCGATTTGAGTCCAAGATTATATATATATATATATATATATATATATTTCATTCTCCTTGAACAGTTACCATATCATAGTTAAAGATCAGTTTTCTTTAAGATTTACAATTCATATAGATGAATGGAAAAATAGTTGGATTCACACCTTTCCCACTTTATTGACATTACTCCCAGGTATACTCTAACCTAATTAAAACAGTTAAAAAAAACAAACAACGTTTTTCTAATATAAAATTATGATATCTATCACCGCCAAACTAGTCATGAACTATGTATGTCCTTTGCTCGATGACTGAACCAATGGAAAAATAGTCAAAGATAAAAGAACTGTCTTTAATGATATAATTCATAATTTTTTTCTTTCTTGAATAGATTATGATATGCCAAAGATAATTGATATTTAAAAAGAAAAACGACTAAAGAATAAAAGGCGGTCAAAAGAAAAAATATCAATGTTTGAATTAATGTTTAATAGGAAAAAAACTGCTTATCACACTTAATTTGGGTTTATCTTGTTTTATGGCATATCAACCATTGTATTGTATTTAATGCCAAATCCGCTTTATTCATATACATTATTTGTAAAGAAAAGTTATCAAAGTTAAATAGTTCCAAGTTCACTGATAATTCAATTAGACATTTGTTTCCACCCAGATAAATGATCAAAAAGGAGGTGCCCGTGGTGTAATGTTTATCGTCGTAGGAAATGGACACGAGTTCAAATCCTGGACGAGACTGATTGCATTTCACATAGCACTAATACCCTTGTGAAAGGTATGAATTCAATTATTCTCCCTCCAGCTATGAGTAAGTAGTAGGGCAGACTGTGTTTTTCAACCTTGGCGAGGCAACTAGTCTAGGAGAAGGAAAACTCTGAATTGAAACCTGTTAAACTCCGCTTAAATATTGACCTTGTGTCATATGGAAAAAAAAGTGGAGGTGCCCGTGGTGTAATGGTTATCGTCGTAGGAAATGGACACGGCGACACGAGTTCAAATCCTGGACGAGGCTGATTGCATTTCACCAAGCACTAATACCCTAGGGAAAGGTATGAATCCAATTATTCCCCCCTCCAGCAATGGATAAATAATAGGACAGACTGGTTTCTTCAGCCTTGGTGAGACAACTAGTCTAGGAGAAGGAAAACTCTGAATTGAAACCTGTTAAACTCCGATTAAAACTTGACCTTGTGTCATATCCTGCCCGAGCGGAGGGGTTGGGTAAATAGGGTTAAATGATCAAAAAGTTATATTTCAAACAATTCGATTTAACTTAAGTCAAAATTAATCCTTATGTACGACTAACAGTCAATTGTTTACAAACAGTCAAATGATAAGAGTTCTATTTCTAACAATTAAGTTTAATATAAGTCAAAGTTAAATAGTTCCATGTATTCCTGTATATCACTACCAATTCAATTAAATATCAGTCATTTATTTACACACATGATCAAACAGTTCTTTTTTAAACAATTCAATTTTGTATAAAATTGCACTTAGTTTAAATGTCAAACAGTCCTATTTGAGCCATCGTTAGGACCCATTCAAGCGCTACAACTCTGTGCATGGCAATAAAGAGGTACTCCACATTCCCCAAAGTTCCAGCATTACTGAAACATCACGATCATATTGTTTAATGTCATATAGGAGACAACAGTTGTAGGGGGTGATCTCACCCCTCTGCTGAGATTCAGTCGGTGTATTCTACTGCCCCAGGCGACTGGGTTATAATCACACTTAGTGACGTTCACCAAAACCAAATAATGCCGCTGTCACCCGAAAGTTCATTCACCCAATTCATATTCTACATCACCCTTAACTTTTTCTGTTATAATCATTTTTATTACTCTCAATACTTCATTTTTTCCTGTTTTTTAATAAGAAGATTATCATTTACTTCTTGAAAAATAAGAAGATACAAGAAATACCGTTCAGCAGATTTGGTTTGGTTGAATTTTAGGCCTAACAACCTTTGTGGGTTATTTAATGCCAAATCCTGTTTTTACACACACACACACACACACACACACACACACACACACACACACACACAAATATATATATATATATATATATGATTTGTAAACAAATTTCGTAGTTAACATTCTTAAACATGTTTGAGCTCGTTTTTGCTCACAGTTAAATAGTTTCAAGATTTACAATATAACAGTCATAATTTAACATCAGCCATTTGCTTTCAGACAGTTTGTTCTAGTTGACTTCTAGAAAGGACCCTATCAGGTAATACCACGTTGCGTAAGAGTGGACTTGGGAGAAATGGCGATTAAACATTCGCCATCAGATGGTTTAATATCATAACGAGGACACTCGTTGGAGGGGTCTTACTTGTCTGCAGACATGCAGTCGGTGTATTCTTCAACCCGATGCCAATTTGGCTGCCTTTCAGCTGAAGAGAATAAAAAGTGAAAAGAAAATAATATATGAAAAAAGAAACAGGATTGATAAATGGAAAAATGAGGTTTTAAAAGTGAATAGAAGAAGAAAATGAAAGATAAGAGAAAACATTTGAAATAAAAAAAAAATACAAGAAGAAAAAAAAACTGAAACTGATGAAAAATTTCAGAGAAAAAAGTAAAAACCAATGAAGAGAAAGAAAAAAATTAAAAGAAAGAAGCAAATGTAAAAGAAAAAAAATTATGTATATATGGAATAATGGGTATATAGTAAAAAGGGAAGAGAAAAGAGATTGTATATTATTAGCGCCGTACTTGCTTGAACCCCATCTATGAGTCAAATAGATCTTTTCAAAAATAACCTTACTTGATTGGACTGTGTGCAAAAGGCAGCTTTTCAGATATAACATAACAAAAACGTAAATATTAAACGTATAATGAACCTGATTCGCTAACCCTAGGCATAAAATAAACCTAGATGAGTTGACATGCCATTAAAATCGATCAATCTCTCAATTTATCAAAATTCTTGCACTAATCGTTTGTGTTCTAAAATTCCGTTGTATTACACCAGAATCAATTTAGATACACTCAAACACAACACACATAAAATCTTTTGCACCTTGATTGATAATCGAAAACCTGGTGTTATTGAACGCCTTAAGATTAAATGTCTTATCTACAAGAAATTATGTGTCGTGAGTAAGAAGATCTTTAATATATTGAAATATAATTTTTGTAACTGTTTATTTTTTAATGCGTAACTTAAATATATCTTTCAAATATACGACTTTTCTGATTTCTCACCAAGTCAGAATTGATTTGAAATCAGCTTATAATCTAGAAAGTGAATCATAAGGGGCAACTGTTTCCTGGGGAAAGGCTCATTGTGACCAGGGGACAAACAAATCACCTACCAAACGAGAACGCCAGATGAACAGTAGAAAAATCGGAATAGGGGCGTTCACATAATTCAAGTGTTTTCAAAGAAAAATCCTTATTGCAATCACAAGAGGTTTTATTAGCTGATGATCGTCGGGTTAGGCATATTTTGATTCTGTAAACTCAACTTCTAATTACCTGGAGACCCAATGAATATCTCAAGGCGTCAACACGCTTAATTGGTTCCGCGTCAATTTGAAAACGATAGTTCCAAGCAAATGGAGATAGAGTTCGATTTAGAAATCTTTTTTTTTTTAATTCTTCCCTTCCGAAAGCAGACATTAAATTTTTGAAAGGACACACAAACACTCATGGGCACAAACACGTACACACACTCAGACAGGTACACATACAGACACGAATATGGACATATTCACATACATTTATCTCCCTGCATCCTCATGTTGATGCACATTAGATCTTCATGCATTTATCCTGCCATATAATTTTTTTGAAAAAGCTGCATCTCCACCTTTTACTAACTTTTCACATCAACTTTTCAAGAACGAAAAAAATGCGCTACAAAGAATATATACACTTTCCCAGTCGGCTGGGGCTGTAGAATACACCGACTGCTTCTCTGCAGAAGAGTAAGACCCCATCATTACTCAAACGAGGGTCCGGGATATGTCAATGAACAATCTGACTGTGAGGTTCTGGTAATGATGGAACTTTGGGGAATGCGGAGTACTCCTTCATTACCATCGCTCCCAAGTCTACTCTGGCCCATAGTTGTAGCACCTGATAGGATCCTATCTGTGGGATAAATAGAACTAAACTATTTACTTGTGCTCAACTGAATCGTCTTAAATGAAAATGTTTTTGTCGTTTAAGCGGTGTACTTATGCTAAACTGAATTGTTTGAAATAGAACTGTTTTGACATTTAACTGTGTGTAAAACAAAACCATACATATAGTAAACTGAATTGTTTGAAAAAATCTATCTATATGTATACAATGTTTTCGGCATCAGATAACTTACAATGGTTGTTATGCCTTAAAGCCAAACTAAACCAAACATAGACACTATGAGTAAAATCTATATACAGATCGACTATTGGTAAGTAATTGGGTACACTATCGATTTTAAATCTAGTATGGCAACTAATCCAAGAGAAGGAAAACACTAAATTCAGACACGTTAAACTCCACTTAAAAATTCACATTGTTACGCATTCTACTGGTGCGGAGGGATTAGGTAAAGAATAATAATGATAATAATTCCATGGGTGCTTATCTTCGTCTTTACACAGCAATCATGACATGAAACCAATGGTTGCTGATAAGCATCCATACTATTAAATATATATATAAACTAATATATATTCAATTATTATTATATCAGGTAATAGCTCTAACACAGATGTTGAGCACTCTCCAAATTATATCGCATTTGGTCGGCCATCAACCCCAATAAGTGAGATAGTGACTGTATACTGTATGCTCGGAACAGTTCTCAAAAGCATCAAGAAGGGACATGAGGAATTGGAAATTAGTTTTTCTGTCGATGACTACATATATATATATATATATAGTCATCCACAGAAAAAAATGTTTCGTTGCATCAAAACTCATCAGTGTGGCTAGACATGCGGGATGCTTTAAGCTGGGATGGAAACCCGCCCAACATTGCGTTATACTTAGTATCATACCGCTCTGCCATCAGTCGACAAACTTCAGCACGGTATTTATTAGGCATTATGTAGTAGCTTTCGCTTGTTTACATTTTGCCCTGCCGGATACCAGAGTGCTCAATTCACACGAAGTGCTTTGCATTACGCGATTTGCAGCAGTTAATTTATCGCCAGCGTGCTCAACCTCTGGGGTGGGGAGCGTATATATTGTTATCCACAGACAGACTGTTTCGTTGAATCAAAACTCATCAGTGTGGCTAGACACGCAAGATGCTTCTAGCTGAGATTGAAACCCGGCCAACTTTACGTTAGACTTAGTATCATACCACTCATATATATATATATATATATATATATATATATATTCTTTGTACTCCAACCGATTACAACGATGCTGTGGTCTGAATAGTCTCGATTCTTATTATGATTTCCAACTCCTTCTGTCTCCTTTCCATGCTTTGGGGATCATACTAAGTGCACAAACTATTACTGGTATCACTGTCATCCGCATGTTCTTCTGTTTCTGTTATTTCAAAGGCAAAGTGCAAATATTTGTCTATTGTTGTCACTTTCTATTATGATCGTGATCGTGGTATTTCACAGGATTCTGAGTGACAGCAAGACTCCTCATGTCTCCAGAACTCTTCTCAGTATCAAGCTAACCTCATCATCTAGATAGTTTTAATTCTTCACTAATTTCCAATTCCTCATGTCCCTTCTCGAGGCTTTTGGGAACTGTTCCAAGCATACATACGACAGTCGGTAATCCACAGCGTTTTCAGTTCTCTGGCAAGGTCCAAGTATTTATTTATCTTTTCTTTTCTTTTTACTCAGTAGTCCACAGGGACGAAAAAATCCATTGAGAGCGAATTCATTTTTGTTTTTGTTTTTGTTTTGTTAATCAACACTTTTTGTGTTCTTGTCTGTCCGGGTTTAGATGATCCATCGGTATTTCAAAATATCAGAGAATTTTATGCATTTTATTATCTAGGACTGATTCTGATTTGTGCATATACCCTTTTGTAGTAGGGTCAGGTTTAAATCGCTTGCACACTTCCCAATAGATTACCTTTCCTAACCAGTCGTGCATGGTATTGTATTCCATTTGTGCTAATTTGCTGCATCCACTTATTTTGTCGCATATCATACCGCTAGACAAACAACGAAAGACTCGTAGATATATAAAAATATAATTTATATTTTTATTCTTCGACGGTGACGAAGTCAGAGAGAGTTCGCACATATCTTTCTTTTGTGGCGGAGACCCTTCTTGCAAAGTAGTGCGACGGCCGAGAAACACACGGGGGTGGGGGGCTGACAGGTCAGCTTGAGTGACCAGCGTGTCTCTCCCTTCGCTTGAACGGCCAGCGGATCGAATCCCTTCGCTTGAGCGACCAGCGGATCTAATCCCTTCGTTTGAGCGACCAGCGGATCTCTCAAACGTCCATTCAATTGTCCATTCAAATCCCATGTGAAAATATGAATATCCTCTTCGCCCACGTATTTTTCATTTTATTGCTGGTTATCGGAATTTACATACTTCCGTTTTTTCCGGTAATTTATTGATCTTATCTGCAAACGGAAATATCCGTCACTCTATCTGTAGGCAAAAAATTATATTCTCGCCATCATCTTTTACTTTTATCTTTCCTGTGAAACCACTTTGTTGATGTTATCTTGCGACTGCATTGAATCTGCTAAGTTCATCCACGGCACTCTGTCTCTAGCTAAGCGAGTATATTACGTTTATGGGATTGACCGTTTCAAATGTTTCTTCTCATAATCTACATATCTAATCTGATGTCAATTTTCAGTTTACCCTTTTCAGTTTTGCCTTTTTAGTGTAGTCTTCCAGTCCTTGTCTTGATGCAATGATTTATATAAAAAAATAAAAAAATCAAAAAAAAAAATCACTTATTTGAAGTCATTATAAATTTATTTCAGGTCTATGATGACCCTCATCAGATGCTAAACGAAAAAAAATGTTTTGGGTGTTCTTATATTGCTTCTGGCTAGAATAGAATTTGAAAAAACAAGTTTTAATTTTTTTATTAAAATAATTTTCTAATCAAAATGATTTTGATGTATATTTTTCTTTTTTAAGTAGAGGAACTATATTGTGAATTGAATTACCACGACCAGAAAATCTGGCGAAAACTTTCGCGTAACATACGGAAACACTGGACATCTATTTCGACCTTATTAGTGTATACCATGATCTCTCCCACTGGAGATTGAACCAGCGACCACAGAATGAAGAACCAAAATTCTACGAGTGAGCCATGAATTCACATCACACACAAAGAGATGCCAAATTAATTAGTCATCGTAATTGCACGGCCAATTAACTTGAATGTGTCTTGCAAGTTACATTCGTACTCTTTACAGAAGACACGGTTACCTCCTGGGCCATGTCTTTCTAGGAGGATTAGAAATACGCATCTGCGTAATTATTATAACCCTCAGGGCAAGGATATCACGGTATATACTGCTGATGAGACTTAATAAGGTGGAACAGCTGTCCTGTATTTCCGTAAGACGCGGTCGTGGTAATTCAATTAAGAATAAAATGTTTATATATATATATATATATATATATATATATATATATATATATATATATATATATATTTTTGGTCCAGTTAATTTAATGGAAATTTAAAAATGCGTAACAGGATTGAAATAAATTTATAATCCTATGTGACCGGTTTCGTTGTTTTTCTTAAAGTATATATATATATATATATATATATATATATATATATATATATATATATATATATATATTTTTTTTTTTTTTTTTCATACATTTTAATCGGGAATTTTTTTTTTACGGTTGATGTATTATATCTATTATTATTTGATACAATGTTTATTCATTCCTTTAAAAAATGTTACTGATAATATAAATACAACTGAAAATTAAAAAAAACCCAAGTCCGAAAAAAATTAAATACTGGCTTGCGACTCATTTAAAATTATTGATAAGATATGCTTCCATACTTCTGTTGAAACTATTATGTATTATAAATATCAAATAAAATAATTCCTGTTATCAGGAAATGATAATTCAACGCTAATATTAATTTACAAAATTCTATTTCTAACTATCTAAACTAATGTAAAAAATCCATGTTATTCATATTAGGAAGAAATTAACATACTAATTGTTAATTTAATCGTTATAAGCAATTAATATGTAATGGATTTTTTTTATTAATATAACTAATAATTCCAAAGTTTTAATATCAATAAATTAAATATTAGTTTCTTAAATTTTTGTGTACATTGAAAAACGGTGTAATCAAAACGGTGTAGCCCATTGAATAGTTCCTTCTAGTTATAATGTTATATTAATAAGTTGTTTTTTTTTAATTTAACAATTATATATAATTTTTTATATTTTATTTTATGATCTTTTTATAAAAAAAGAAAGAATATTTATACTTTATTCTTTTAAATTCAAATATATTCTTTATTGGAAAAATGTTAAGTTATTTTATTATTCAAAAAATTATGGTTCAATATATTCAATATATAGAATTAAAAAAATGTAAATCACCTAATTAGTAGTTCAATAATTGGTAGTTAAATAAATCTAATTTTATTAATTCATAAAGTTTAATTATACTAAGAATTTATTTCTTTGATTACATGCAGGTGTTATCTCATTCCTGGTATTTACTAAAATTCCATTCATATATTTCAATATACATATTTTCTCTTGTGAGCATGAATTACTCGTACCATGTAAAGGAGGCTCTTTTAATAATTTTCCAATTCATAAAAAGTGTTAGTCCTACTTCTTTCAGATACCAGTAATACTAAGTTAGGGCTGTTTGATTTTTCAATGTTGGATTTTTAAATGATTGGAGGTGGTTGTAATATCTAAATATTCAGTTTAAGCTTGTCATACCTATGTATGCCTTTTCATTAGAATCATTTTCTTTAGTTGAAATCTATGCTTGATATATAATATTATTAAGGTTACATTTGTTTCCTAGGGGATAGTCATTTTTTTTTATTTTGCATGAATGTTTGAAGTTGTTCTTGTTATTCCAGTCCAGCTTGTTTATAAATTTCTTGTTGTGATAGTCAATTATTTTAGATATATTGTTAGTAAGAGAACAACTAATTTTAACATTATTCTTATTAATTTTTTTTTTTAAGGAAGTTTTCATCCTTAAAAAGTTTACTATTTAAGCCTAGAAAATATTTGCCCCTATTGATATTTGAGAGTTTGCAAAAAGGAGGGTTAAACCAGATAATATTTCTGTCTTTTCTTACTGATATTTTTGTTTATACTATTATGCGTATTCATATAATTATTAATTTCAATGTTTCCCAGATTATTGTCTCTATTGTTGTTATGCCTTTTGGATTCTAAGTACTTAAGTTCATTTTTATAATCACTATGATGCATGACTTCATTATAAAATTCCTTATGATTATCAAATATGTTTTTAAAAGATGATAATCTGTTTATTCCTATATAAATCGCATTAGGAATTTGTTTAACAATAGATGTTGGGTGGTTAGAACTAACAATAATTTACGTTGGTATGGTATTAGCCTTACTAAATGGTTCATAAGAATTGTCATTCAAATTAAGAGTTACATCTAAAAAAATAATTATTTTTAAGTTAGTACTAATTTCTATCTTTAACCCTATATATTTAAAAGCTCTAATGGCTTTTATATTTTAGATGTTATGAGTCCATTACTATTAGGGATTGAAATTAAACCATCATCTTTATCATCATCATCATCATGATATCCCTGACCCTCTCTCGCCACTTCTCCCTATCGTTCATCGCCTCTGGTAGGCCTTCAGGGTCACATCCCATATCCTCACATAGCTGCTGAATGTATGTTCGATCTGGTCGTCCTGCTTTTCCCCGGCCATAGGAGTACATCACTTATAAGCTCGTCCCTTCTTCTCCAGCAGTGTCCTGCATGTCTGGTTCGTCTAACTTGGATAGTTTTCGAGATGGGAGGTCAGTGGCCGTATAGTTGGTGCTTTGTGGGGTGTTGCCGCCAGTACTTGTTCAATATTGCTCGCAGCATTCTTGTGTAATTGCCGTCTAGCTTCTTCTCCAGCCGTTTATTTATCGTCCAAGTAGTGCATCCATACAGCAGTATCGATGCGACCGCTGCCCGGAAGAAACTGCGTTTCATTTTATCCAAGCGTCTACCTAGTGTATTTAAAACGTATATCCCTACTAAATCTCTCTCTCTCTCTCTCTATATATATATATATATATATATATAAGCGGTGTCATGGAAATGGAAACGGTGATCCCAGTTCAAATCGTGGACGAAGCTGCTGGCTCTTTGCATAACGAAAAAACATAGATTCAATTATCCTCCATCAAGTTATGGGTAAATAACAGGGTTGACTAGTTTCTTTAGCCTTGTTATAGCAACCGGTCCTAGAGAAAGAGAGCTCTAAATTAAAGCCTTTTACAATCCGCTTCAAAATAACCTTGAGTATAATCCTACTCGGGGAGGAGAAGTTGGTGAAAACATGTTTTTAAAACATCGTCCATTCTGAGTAATAGAAAATATATTAACAGTTATTCCTAGTGTGGATCAAGTAGGATTCGACTGTTGAATCTGAGATTGCACCTCTTGCATAAGAGATGTCTAAATGAAGTAAGCAATCTCGATATAAATTCCCATAAATTTGGTCTGCCAGTCTTAACATAAAAGATATTCGAAAATAAATAAATGAAAGATATATACGATTGACAAATAGTTAAATGAATGAAAGCCTGTCTGCTGCGAGCAACGTCCTACTCTACAGCCTATTGAAACATAGCCACAAAAACTGGCCAAACATATATAGACCTTCCCCATGGACAATAGAAAAAAAAGTATGATAAAATGGCTGACAGGAAGTGTCATGGCGTTGAGATGTTTCGCATGCATCACGAACATTTGGGATTTGTCTTCTTTTTTCCGTGATTGATGACTGACGTGCAATGTTTCTTTTCATTAATATTCGGTTATGTATTCTTTTATCAAGGGAGATAACTCTTTTTTTCTTTGTGTATTTCGTGTTGTCCTCGTTCTCTCTTTCAATGGCTTTTTCTTAGTCATACGTATAAGAAAATAGGAATACAGGCACTATATATATATATATATATATATATATATATATATACTCTAGCAACAGTACAATAGTGTACATTTTAATTTGTTTGTAAACTTGATCTAATTTGTTTATTAATATGAGATAATATACTGGCTTTGATTTAATGATCCACACTGCAGCTGACTCATAAACAGAGTGATCATATTTACCAACCCATCCGCTCGGGCAGGATATGACACAAGGTCAATTTTTAAGCAGAGTTTAACAGGTTTGAATTCAGAGTTTTCCTTCTCCTAGACTAGTTGCCTCACCAAGGCTGAAGAACCTAGTCTGCCCTATTATTTACCCATAGCTGGAGGGAAAATATTTTGGATTCACACAAACAGAGAGATGCACACACATATATGGACACGTTTATATGCACACATATATTCCCGTACAGATTTGTAGTAGGTAAGTTTAGCATAATGTTTATCGTCGTAGCAAATGGGGTCTGCACCTAGAGTTCAAATCCAGGATAAAGGTTGTTTTACATTTCTCTTTTGGCTAATATCCTTGTAAAAAGTATAAATCGTTCTCTATCTTCCCAATATCTCGTAAAATAGTCATACAGACTTTGTTCTTTTGACTTGTTAAGGTAACCTGTCTGGGAGAAGGAAAACTTTTAATTCAAACTAACTGTACTTGGTTTAAAAATTGACTGTGTTCCATCTTGTACGCAGTGGTGGGTTTGGCTAAATTCATACACGCTTATATACGCGTTAAAATACACCACCGCACACATATATTACCCCTAACAAAAATTATGACATTAGCTCACAATTAAACTAATAAAAATACTTTCATATTAACTCTGGCCCTATAAAATATTCCTTAAGGAGGTGCCCGTGGTGTAATGATTATCGTCGTAGGAATTCGACACGGTGACACGAGTTCAAATCTTGGACGAGACTGATTGCATTTCACATAGCACTAATATCCTAGGGAAAGGTATGAATCCAATTGTTCTCCCTCCAACTATGGGTAAATAGTAGGACAGACTAGGTTCTTCAGCATTGGTGAGGCAACTAGTCTAGGAGAAGGAAAACTCTGAATTCAAACCTGTTAAACTCCGCTTAAAAATTGACCTTATGTAATATCCTGCCTGAGGGGTGGGGTTGGGTAGATATGATAAAATATTCCTTGAACAAACAAGAGTAAATTAATTGAAATAATGTTATAATATTCCTCCACGCTACACAAAAGGAACATCCAGTTTGTTAAAGATATATTAAATGAAACTGCAATTAAATAAAAAAAAAAAGTTTTGCGACTCATCTGTTTTAACGCACTTGTTTGTTTATTATTTAATAGCATATTAAACTTATCGGGTAATTTAATGGCAAATACATCCTGTTAGAAGGACAATAATGGTCCTATTTAACCTATATATGGGAGGATCAATCGTATTTGCCCGAAAGTGAACGTAGTAGTGCGATTGGAGTTCGAACTCGCTTACTACGATTCCGCAGTCCAGTGCTTTTTAACCATTACACAACAGAGACACCATCAACGCAGTTTCTTCTAGGCTGCGGTCGCATCGATACTGCTATATGGATGCACTACATGGACTCTAACAAAACGGCCGGAGAAGAAGCTAGACGGTAATTACACAAGAATGCTGCGAGCAATCTTGAACAAGTCCTGGCGGCAACACACCACAAGACACCAACTGTACAGCCACCTGCCTCCTATCACGAAAACTATCCAAGTTAGACGAACCAGACATGCAGGACACTGCTGGAGAAGCAGGGACGAACTCATAAGTGATGTACTGTTATGGACCCCCACACATGGCCGTGCAAAAGTAGGACGACCAGCACGAACATACATTCAGCAACTATTTGAGGATACGGGATGTTGTCCAGAAGACCTGCCTGAGGCGATGAACGATAGGGAGGAGTGGCGAGAGAGGATCAGGGATATCCGTGCTACCAGCACGACATGATGATGGTGATGATGACTTTTAAATAAAAAATCAAGTTAAAATTGTCTATTTTGGCTCGTGATAGTGTATATATATACATATATATATATATATATATATTTATATATATATATATAAACAATTCACAACTTCAACTTTCACGCAATCGCTCCTCGGATGAAGAACTTTAAGCACAGGAAAATTTCACACTGTGTTTAAAGCTCCTATAGAGATGAGTTTCATGAAACTTCAATTCGTGATATGTTTATATCGTAAAATATTTTAATCTTGTGATATTTTCTTTCCTCCTTCATTTAGGTCAACATCTGAGTATGATAGTTTTTATGATTTCAGTATTGCATATGATTTTATATGACACTGTGCGTAGCAATTTCAACTATATATATAGTTATAGCTTTGTTTGTTGTTTTCCTTTAACCACTTCTACATAGGTATCGTTGAAACAGATCAATCAGCTGTTTTCCTTTCTGTTTGTTTTCTTGAGCAAATGTTTAACGATTTATTGGCTACAGCTGCTCGTCCAATGGCGATTCTCGTTTTGAATACAAATTCTTTTTGTTCTCCTCAACTAGTTTCCTTGTCTTGTCTATTGTTTATGCATCGCTGGGGGTACAATATATATATATATATATATATATATATATATATATATATATATATATATATATATATATATATATATTGTTAATTTCGCTGTATGAGTCGATCCTCTTGGGCTAGAATCTAAACTTTTACCACTGCTTGACAACATTCTGGTAAAGTTTTAGATTTTATCTCCGCCATATAAGTTGACCTCAAGATTTGCAGACGTTTTATCAGGTTTAAAAAGTCAGCATATATATCACTTTTTTACGGCAAATAAGTATACACACACACACACCGACTGCATCTCTGCAGAGGGGTAAAAAACAACCCAACGAATGTCCTGTTTATGACACTAAACGATCTAGAGGTGAGTTTCCAGTAATGCTGGAGCTTTGAGGAATGTGGAGTACCCCTTCATTGCCATTGCTTCCTTGTTCACTCTTGCCCGGAGTGGTAGCACCTGATAGAGTACTATCTATGGGTCATA
>OY757912.1:45370575-45553033 GCA_963585895.1 Sepioteuthis lessoniana | reverse complement strand
TGAAGGCAACCTAGTCTAGGAGAAGGAAAACTCTGAATTCAAACCTGTTAAACTCTGCTTAAAAATTGACCTTGTGTCATATCCTGCCCGAGCGGATGGGTTGGTAAATATGATCACTCTGTTTATGAGTCAGCTGCAGTGTGGATCATTAAATCGAAGCCAGTATATTATCTCAAATTAATAAACAAATTAGATCAAGTTTACAAACAAATTAAAATGTACACTATTGTACTGTTGCTAGAGTATATATATATATATATACTCTAGCAACAGTACAATAGTGTACATTTTAATTTGTTTGTAAACTTGATCTAATTTGTTTATTAATTTGAGATAATATACTGGCTTCGATTTAATGATCCACACTGCAGCTGACTCATAAACAGAGTGATCATATTTACCAACCCATCCGCTCGGGCAGGATATGACACAAGGTCAATTTTTAAGCAGAGTTTAACAGGTTTGAATTCAGAGTTTTCCTTCTCCTAGACTAGTTGCCTCACCAAGGCTGAAGAACCTAGTCTGCCCTATTATTTACCCATAGCTGGAGGGAAAATATTTTGGATTCATACAAACAGAGAGATGCACACACATATATGGACACGTTTATATGCACACATATATTCCCGTACAGATTTGTAGTGGGTAAGTTTAGCATAATGTTTATCGTCGTAGCAAATGGGGTCTGCACCTAGAGTTCAAATCCAGGATAAAAGTTGTTTTACATTTCTCTTTTGGCTAATACCCTTGTAAAAAGTATAAATAGTTCTCTATCTTCCCAATATCTCGTAAAATAGTCATACAGACTTTGTTCTTTTGACTTGTTAAGGTAACCTGTCTGGGAGAAGGAAAACTTTTAATTCAAACTAACTGTACTTGGTTTAAAAATTGACTGTGTTCCATCTTGTACGCAGTGGTGGGTTTGGCTAAATTCATACACGCATATATACGCGTTAAAATACACCACCGCACACATATATTACCCCTGACAAAAATTATGACATTAGCACACAATTAAACTAATAAAAATACTTCCATATTAACTCTGGCCCTATAAAATATTCCTTAAGGAGGTGCCCGTGGTGTAATGATTATCGTCGTAGGAATTCGACACGGCGACACGAGTTCAAATCTTGGACGAGACTGAGTGCATTTCACATAGCACTAATATCCTAGGGAAAGGTATGAATCCAATTGTTCTCCCTCCAGCTATGGGTAAATAGTAGGACAGACTAGGTTCTTCAGCATTGGTGAGGCAACTAGTCTAGGAGAAGGAAAACTCTGAATTAAAACCTGTTAAACTCCGCTTAAAAATTGACCTTATGTAATATCCTGCCCGAGCGGAGGGGTTGGGTAAATATGATAAAATATTCCTTGAACAAACAAGAGTAAATTAATTGAAATAATGTTATAATATTCCTCCACGCTACACAAAAGGAACATCCAGTTTGTTAAAGATATATTAAATGAAACTGCAATTAAATAAAAAAAAAAGTTTTGCGACTCATCTGTTTTAACGCACTTGTTTGTTTATTATTTAATAGTATATTAAACTTATCGGGTAATTTAATGGCAAATACATCCTGTTAGAAGGACAATAATGGTCCTATTTAACCTATATATGGGAGGATCAATCGTATTTGCCCGAAAGTGAACGTAGTAGTGCGATTGGAGTTCGAACTCGCTTACTACGATTCCGCAGTCCAGTGCTTTTTAACCATTGCACAACAGAGACACCATCAACGCAGTTTCTTCTAGGCAGCGGTCGCATCGATACTGCTATATGGATGCACTACATGGACTCTAACAAAACGGCCGGAGAAGAAGCTAGACGGTAATTACACAAGAATGCTGCGAGCAATCTTGAACAAGTCCTGGCGGCAACACACCACAAGACACCAACTGTACAGCCACCTGCCTCCTATCACGAAAACTATCCAAGTTAGACGAACCAGACATGCAGGACACTGCTGGAGAAGCAGGGACGAACTCATAAGTGATGTACTGTTATGGACCCCAACACATGGCCGTGCAAAAGTAGGACGACCAACACGAAAATACATTCAGCAACTATTTGAGGATACGGGATGTTGTCCAGAAGACCTGCCTGAGGCGATGAACGATAGGGAGGAGTGGCGAGAGAGGATCAGGGATATCCGTGCTACCAGCACGACATGATGATGGTGATGATGACTTTTAAATAAAAAATCAAGTTAAAATTGTCTATTTTGGCTCGTGATAGTGTATATATATACATATATTTATATATATATTTATATATATATATATATATAAACAATTCACAACTTCAACTTTCACGCAATCGCTCCTCGGATGAAGAACTTTAAGCACAGGAAAATTTCACACTGTGTTTAAAGCTCCTATAGAGATGAGTTTCATGAAACTTCAATTCGTGATATGTTTATATCGTAAAATATTTTAATCTTGTGATATTTTCTTTCCTCCTTCATTTAGGTCAACATCTGAGTATGATAGTTTTTATGATTTCAGTATTGCATATGATTTTATATGACACTGTGCGTAGCAATTTCAACTATATATATAGTTATAGCTTTGTTTGTTGTTTTCCTTTAACCACTTCTACATAGGTATCGTTGAAACAGATCAATCAGCTGTTTTCCTTTCTGTTTGTTTTCTTGAGCAAATGTTTAACGATTTATTGGCTACAGCTGCTCGTCCAATGGCGATTCTCGTTTTGAATACAAATTCTTTTTGTTCTCCTCAACTAGTTTCCTTGTCTTGTCTATTGTTTATGCATCGCTGGGGGTACAATATATATATATATATATATATATATATATATATATATATATATATATATATATATATATATATTGTTAATTTCGCTGTATGAGTCGATCCTCTTGGGCTAGAATCTAAACTTTTACCACTGCTTGACAACATTCTGGTAAAGTTTTAGATTTTATCTCCGCCATATAAGTTGACCTCAAGATTTGCAGACGTTTTATCAGGTTTAAAAAGTCAGCATATATATCACTTTTTTACGGCAAATAAGTATACACACACACACCGACTGCATCTCTGCAGAGGGGTAAAAAACAACCCAACGAATGTCCTGTTTATGACACTAAACGATCTAGAGGTGAGGTTCCAGTAATGCTGGAGCTTTGAGGAATGTGGAGTACCCCTTCATTGCCATTGCTTCCTTGTTCACTCTTGCCCGGAGTGGTAGCACCTGATAGAGTACTATCTATGGGTCATATAGAAATAAAATATGTACTAATGCTAAACTGAATTACTTGATATAGAGCTATTTTGATATTTCAAGTGCGTACATATGCTAAACTGAATTGTTTGAAATAGAACTGTTCATTTATATAAAAAAAACGATAAAATGAAACGCAGTTTCTTCCAGGCAGCGGTTGTGTCGATACTGCTATATGGATGCACTACATGGACGCTAACTAAACAGCTGGAGAAAAAAACTAGACGGAAATTACACAAGAAGGTTGAGAGCAGTATTGAACAAGTCCTGGCGACAACACCCCACGAGACACCAACTATACGGACACTTGCCCCACATCACGAAAACTATACAAGTTCGACGAGCCAGACACGCGGGACACTGCTGGAGAAGCAAGGACGAGCTCATAAGCGCTGTACTCCTATGGACCCCCACATATGGCCGTGCAAAAGCAGGACGACCAGCTCGAACTTACATACAGCAACTATGTGAGGACACAGGATGTAACCCTGAAGACCTACCGGGGGCGATGAATGATAGGGAGAAGTGG
Source organism: Sepioteuthis lessoniana (assembly GCA_963585895.1). Taxonomy (NCBI): domain Eukaryota; kingdom Metazoa; phylum Mollusca; class Cephalopoda; order Myopsida; family Loliginidae; genus Sepioteuthis; species Sepioteuthis lessoniana. The sequence continues at coordinate 45,549,257 of OY757912.1, read as the reverse complement.
CGAGAGAGGGTCAAGGATATCCGTGCTAGCGGCATGACATGATGATGATGATGATGATGATTGATATGCCATAAACAAATAAACAAAAAAAAAACACTAGGCGTTCATGGTGTAATATATTCCGTCGTAGGAAATGGACATGGTGACACGAGTTGGATGAGACTGTTTGTATTTCCAATAAATTCCTCGGTAACCGTATGAATTCAAGTGTTCTCGCTTTACCGATGGGTAAACAGTTGGATAGACTGTGCTCTTTATCCTTGGTTTTGTAATCTGTCAAGAAGAAGTAAAACTGAATTCAAACTAAACTCAGCTTAAAATTGACCTTGTATCATATCCTGTTAGTTCAGAGCGATAGTAAAAAATCATATATCATATATATATATATATATATATATATATATATATATATATATATATATATATATACCAGACGGTCCTGAAGTGATACTTATCGTCTTAGAAAATGGGTTGGTGATCTGAGTTTAATACCTCGACGAGGCTCTTTGCTTTTCATATAGCGTTGATATCCCTGGAAAAAGGTATGCATCCAACTAATCTCCCATCAGATAATTAATCGTGCAGATTGGGCTCATTTTATCTTGATATGGAAACTAGTCTGGAAAAATATAAACTCTGAATTTAAACCCGTTAAATTCCCCTTACAAATGACCATTGGTCACATTCTATTTTTGTGTAGGGGTTGGACATCATATGGCCTTTAACTACCAATTTTGTTATGCAGGCCGAACATTTTAGGAATTTATTATTTTTAGCGCAGTATTATACAGTTAAAACGGGTATTATTTGGTATTATTAGTTAAACTATCAAACATTGATAATTTGTACACGAAAATATGAATATGGATTGTCCCAAAATAGGTTACCGGCTTATTGATATATTGGTCATCAACATAAACTCACTGTTGTCTTTCAGGCTTCAAGTTGCTCCAGTACATATAACTAACAGGACTCTTCCGAAATCCCAAATAACTAACAGGAGTCTTCAGAAATCACATATAACTAACAGGACTCTTCGGATATCACATATAACTAACAGGACTCTTCGGATATCACATATAACTAACAGGACTCTTCAGAAATCCCATATAACTAACAGGACTCAGCAGAAATCATATATAACTAACAGGACTCTTCAGAAATCCCATATAACTAACAGGACTCTTCAGAAATCACATATAACTAACAGGACTCTTCAGAAATCACATATAACTAACAGGACTCATAAGATATCACATATAACTAACAGGACTCTTCGGATAGCACATATAACTAACAGGAGTCTTCAGAAATCACATATAACTAACAGGACTCATAAGATATCACATATAACTAACAGGACTCTGCAGAAATCACATATAACTAACAGGACTCTTAAGATATCACATATAACTAACAGGACTCTTCAGAAATCACATATAACTAACAGGACTCTTCAGAAATCACATATAACTAACAGGACTCTTCAGAAATCACATATAACTAACAGGACTCATAAGATATCACATATAACTAACAGGACTCTTAAGATATCACATATAACTAACAGGACTCTTCGGATATCACATATAACTAACAGGACTCATAAGATATCACATATAACTAACAGGACTCTTCAGAAATCACATATAACTAACAGGACTCTTAAGATATCACATATAACTAACAGGACTCTTCAGAAATCACATATAACTAACAGGACTCTTCAGAAATCATATATAACTAACAGGACTCATAAGATATCACATATAACTAACAGGACTCTCCAGAAATCACATATAACTAACAGGACTCTTAAGATATCACATATAACTAACAGGACTCTTAAGATATCACATATAACTAACAGGACTCTTCAGAAATCACATATAACTAACAGGACTCTTCAGAAATCACATATAACTAACAGGACTCATAAGATATCACATATAACTAACAGGACTCTTAAGATATCACATATAACTAACAGGACTCTTCGGATATCACATATAACTAACAGGACTCATAAGATATCACATATAACTAACAGGACTCTTCAGAAATCACATATAACTAACAGGACTCTTAAGATATCACATATAACTAACAGGACTCTTCAGAAATCACATATAACTAACAGGACTCTTCGGATAGCACATATAACTAACAGGAGTCTTCAGAAATCACATATAACTAACAGGACTCTTCGGATAGCACATATAACTAACAGGAGTCTTCAGAAATCACATATAACTAACAGGACTCTTCAGAAATCACATATAACTAACAGGACTCTTCAGAAATCATATATAACTAACAGGACTCATAAGATATCACATATAACTAACAGGACTCTTAAGATATCACATATAACTAACAGGACTCATAAGATATCACATATAACTAACAGGACTCTTCAGAAATCACATATAACTAACAGGACTCTTAAGATATCACATATAACTAACAGGACTCTTCAGAAATAACATATAACTAACAGGACTCTTCGGATAGCATATATAACTAACAGGAGTCTTCAGAAATCACATATAACTAACAGGACTCATAAGATATCACATATAACTAACAGGACTCTGCAGAAATCCCATATAACTAACAGGACTCTTCAGAAATCACATATAACTAACAGGACTCTTCAGAAATCATATATAACTAACAGGACTCATAAGATATCACATATAACTAACAGGACTCTTCAGAAATCACATATAACTAACAGGACTCTTAAGATATCACATATAACTAACAGGACTCTTCAGAAATCACATATAACTAACAGGACTATTCAGAAATCACATATAACTAACAGGACTCTTCAGAAATCACATATAACTAACAGGACTCATAAGATATCACATATAACTAACAGGACTCTTAAGATATCACATATAACTAACAGGACTCTTCGGATATCACATATAACTAACAGGACTCATAAGATATCACATATAACTAACAGGACTCTTCAGAAATCACATATAACTAACAGGACTCTTAAGATATCACATATAACTAACAGGACTCTTCAGAAATCACATATAACTAACAGGACTCTTCAGAAATCACAACTCCGTATTATGCATTTACCAAATCACTCAACCACGTGCAAGATGTAACACGATTGATTTTTGAGCGGGCTTTAACAGATTTGAGCAGAAATTTTTCTATTGCCTTGATTGGTTGCCATACCGAGATGAAAGACCTTAGTCTGTCTTGAATGGAGAAATATTGGGATTTATACCTTTCTCAAACAGTCTGGTCAAGTAATCGATTTCGAGTAGCCGATTACATTATCTAAAATGATAACCGTTAACGCTACGAAAGCATCTTCACACATACCTGCCACTGACGACCCCTACTTCCTTTTCTTTTTTTTCCAGCATTTCTGCTAATTCAGAAGTAAATGTGGGTCTGTAGCTTTGATGGTCATGCCCTAGGTGTTCCGTTGGTCATATTAATTTTGTATGGATGCTGACATTGGTGGTATTGTCTTTTCGTACCACGTGGCGAAACAACTTTTCTACCTAATGAGGTTAGTGATTTTATTCGTTGTTCGCAAGTCACTCCTAATATCGTTCATTTCCAAGGGACTTATGCGAGAAACTCCCCGCATAGTTATAAGTCAAATCGTTCTCAAACACACTCATTGTTCTATTGTTTAATTCCTTTAAAATCCAAGTTTTTTCAGTACAGGACTTTTCAAAAATCACAACTCGGCATATGAATTTACCAAACCCCTCAACTACGTGCAGGATGTGACACGATTGATTTTTAGGCGGATCTTAACAGATTTGAACACAAAATTTTCTATTGCCGAGATTGGTTGCCATACCGAGATGAAAGAGCTTAGTCTGTCTTACTCATAGCTTGAATGGAGAAATATTTGGATTCATACCTTTCTCAAACAGTCTGGTCAAGTATTCGATTTCGAGTTGCCGCGAAATGATAACAGTTAAATCTATGTCAGCATCCTTACAGCTTAGCAGTTGGTATTTCATATATCTGAATCATAGATGGACAAATAAATCTGTTATGCTTCAATATGGTGCCTCTTGTAATATATCCAAGTGTCGGATCGAGGCCATGGAAATATGCATTTAAACTTCACCATCTGATAGAGATAATTTAAAGTTTGGTTTTGTTTTGTTTTATGGTACATCAACCATTAAAGGTTATTAAAGAAAAATCCATTTTTATAGATTTAAACCGTTCTATTTCAAACATTTCAGTTTAGCATACAATAACAGTTCCATTTCAGACAATTCAGTTTAGCATATGTACGCAGTTTCAATGTCAAAATAATCCTATTTCAAGCAATTCAGTTTAGCATAAGTACACAGTTTAGTTCTATTTGACAGATAGATAAGACCCTACCACTCTCGGCCAGAGTGGATCCGAGAGCGTTGACAATGAAGAAATAGTCCGCATTCCCCAAAGCTCCAGCATTACTGGAACCTCACCATCAGATTGTTAAGTCTCATATCCAAGACACCAATTGGTGTAGGATCTTACCCCTTTGTAGAAAAGCAGTCTGTGTTATTCTACAGCCCAAGCCGACTGAGCAAGGTTATATCAGTACAAGTATCTCTATCGTAAGAGTAAGCAAGACAGGGATTATATTTTGCCTGTGTAAATTGTTAAGCGAAGTTGAATCTGAATAAAATCGAATGAATTGAATGTTGGTAAGTAATTGAAATTCAATCAATTGAAAGAAAAAAAGAATTTGAGCTACAATATAGATGAATATTTACTGAAAACTGAAAAGTAGCGTATTTTATCGCTTAAGTTATAAGATTAGATATGTTCCAAATGAATAAAAAATGAATGAATTCATCTTTGATTTTATGGTAATCAAATGTATTTTTGATAATCAAGTAAGGAAAAGATTTCTTAGATTATTTATGGTTTTGATTTGTGAGTCGAATCAAATATGATCGAAAGCCACTTCAGGAAAAGTCAGAATCCTGAATTGGTAAAATAAATGCCAAAATAGAGATTAAATATTCCAAAGCTTCTGGTAATTTTTTTTCGCAAAATCAACATTTTTGTTTAGTATGGAAATCAACTGATTTCCCATATATACACACACATATATATATATATATATATATATATATATATATGTGTGTGTGTGTGTGTGTGTGTGTGTGTGTGTAACAAACTCTCTATTCAATGTCGATGTATGTGAGGTTCAGTAGTTCTTCAAAAAATGAAAACTGTTACACTAATTACACATGTGATGATTTTTTTAACGGTGCAGCTTGGTCTCGGCTGAGCTGGACTTTCTGGAGGAGCTGATATGTGATACACCAGGGCGAAATTAGCCCATTCGGTTGTGGCTGTAGAATACACCAACTGCCTCTCTGCAGAGGAACAAGATTCAACCATTGTCCTGGATTTGACACAAAACTATCTGATGGTGAGGCTCCAGTCCTGGAACTTTGGAAAATTTACCATTACTCGCGTGTTCACTGTGATTTGGAGTGGTAGCACCATATAGGATCCTATCTATGAGTCAAATAGAAGTTTAAGACATTTTAACTGTATGCAAACAAATGACTGATATTTAATTGAATTGTTTGGAATTCCGCACAATACTTGGAATGATTTAACTGTATCCAAAGTAGAATTATTGGCATTACATATCAATACTTGGAGATATTTTATTGTTTGGAAATGAATAAATAACAGGTATCCCCGGGGTACAATGGTTAAAACAATGCAATAGGAAATCGTAGTAAGCGAGTTCGAACTCCAGTCGCGCTATTACGTTCACTTTCAGACAAATACCCTTGGGAAAGGTATAAACCCCTCGATTCTTCTAACTATGGGGTAAATAATACCACAGCTGTTACTTCTACGAGGATGGCTTTGGCATTAAATAACCTACAAAGGTTGATAGGCCATTAAGCAAAGAAATCAAACAAAACCTAATAAATAGTGTTCAATAAAATAAGTAAAAGCAAAGTTGGCGACCTTAGTCGAGGGTGACTCGACGGATCCCTTTTCGATAGCTACTACACTGATGTGTAGGGGAGGGCCCTACTCCTTTCCGTAGATTGCTCCACTTTATCTTTGATCTGTACCTTATAATGCTGAGTGTTAAGCAAGGAGGCATCAAGTACCATTTTTTTGAGTCTTTGGTATGACTCAACCTGGGATTGAACCACGGTCTTCCGAACCAGTGGCAAACACTCAAACTATCATGCCAATGTCCAGTATACTTACTTCGATAAAAAAATTATTACTAAATGACAATACTTGCAAACAATTCACTGAGTGCTATAAATAATCAATATTAAAAAGAATTTACTGTGTTTTATGATAATAACTAAAATCATTTGACTGTGTTGAAACAATTGCAACGCGTTTGTATCAAAAAACTTAGTTTTAACCCATTTAAAAATAAAGCTACTGACAATTCATATCTAAATGACTGATGTTAGATTAAATTGTTACTGTTACATAGCAATAAATGAAACCATATGAATGTGTGCAAAAGAATGGGTTCGAGCTCGTTTAAAAATGACATCTACAAAATACGTTTTCAAATTTGTTCTATATTTGATATATATGTATAAACAGGATTTGCCATTAAATAACCTAAAAGTGTTGATATGCTATAAAACCCAACAATGCAACTAAGCAAACCAGGGTGGTACAGAATCTTCTGATTAACATTTCAGGTCTTGAATTCAGTGTTTTTTTTGTTTTTTTACTTCTTCAAAATTGGTTGTGTTAACAAAGCTAATGAATTCATTCTACCCTAATGTTTACCCGTTGCTGAAGGGAGACGAGAAGCACACTAAAGCGAGGAGAAACACAAACTGCCTCGTCCTGGATTTGAAATCTGCTCACCCCTTTTCTCTTATCCCGTTCGTGTCTATGTCAACTTAAAAAAGGTCACTTTAAAGTCCCAAGTTTTTTCTGTGTTTGCATATCTTATTTCTAGTTTGACACGGACAAGTCAGATTTTTTTTATATCGTAAATATTATTAATTTTTGATTCGTACGGTGGGTTCATTTCCTTCTAAATATCTCTAAATAAAGCTTTCTGACGGGGAGCCGCAAAGCTACCTGGGATTTTAGTCATTTACTCTATGTAGCACAGTTGCCGGGATGGTTAATTATTTTATTACCTGGCTTGGGTAGGCCACGTGCTTTTCAGTTGAGCGGAAATGTAAGTCAAAAGCGAGTACATAACGCTCAACAGAAGAAGGCTAAAAAGTAAATAAAATGAATTCATATATTTTCGGTGACAGGTTTGATTGGAGAAATAAAAACAGTAAATTTTGGACACTTGAGAGATGACACAATGATTCAGTAAGAGGATAACACTCCACCGAATTCCTGAATTTATATATATATAAATGTGTAAATTATGAAAAAGTAGTCAGTTAGCCAGTCGGTCAGTTGTCAAAAGTTTGCACTCAGCGAGTTCTGTCAGACTGAAGCGGGGCGTGTCTCATTGTGTCTGTTCATAGACCCTTACAGATTCTCTCTCTCTCTTCCTCTCTCTCTCTCTTTCTCTTTCTCTCTCTCGTGCTATTGTATGAACATCGAACAATAAATGATAGTTAATTGTTGACGGAGAGTTTTTCTTGTTTTTGAGTTGCCAACACCCAGCCAAATTTGTTCCAAAGGATCATCCCGACCGTCAGAAGAATTTCCGGATGCATTTCTTGTGTGTGGATCTTTTAAACACATCGTGGGCACAGAGAGAATTGATAAACGAACTATCCGACAATGTGATTCTATAGTTTTACACGGAGAGCTGCAAAGCTATCTGGGATTTTAGATATTTACTTTGTGTATGGGTGTGATAATACCCGCTTTTGCAACTCGTTGCATAAGTTACTAAATCCACGTCGAGAACTTATGTGTGTCCGGATCAAGCGAGAAGCAGGTTCACACGGAAAAGAACAAAAACATAACAACAACTTTTGGTTAAAACGTTAAGGGAGGATGGGGGGCGTGTAACACTTTGTGGATAATTAGCTCTAGTTTGAGTTTCGGCTGGCAAAAGTTTATCTTAACTAAGGCTGGTAATGTCGCTGTTCGTTGTTTCTTTGTTCCAGCCTAATCAACTTTCCTCGAACCCAAACTAAGTCTGACTCATCTTGACCGGTCTTCTCTCACTGCTCTGGACTCTCTCTCATGCCGACTGGTCACTTCTGCTGTCCGGAGTCGACTGGCCACTCGCGTCACCCTTCGCCAACTCACTTCTCAGGGTTCCTTTGTCCAACTCCTCTCGCGTCGGTCACGTCGAGATCTCGAGTCCAAACCCTTTGTCTGGTCACGTCGAGATCTCGAGTTCAAACCCTTTGTCTGCTTTCGCGCCAAAATAGACAAAGGGATCGTCTGCTTGGCGGACCACCTACATAGTGTTACATGGGTTGATCTGTGATTTTGTTTATATATTAATCTATTTATTTATCGAACTGTACTTTGATTATGCTGTTTGACCTGACCATTCTTTTTTTAGTTCTTCATCTATAACAATTTTAAACCAAGCAGTACTATTCCCAAAAATATAATCAAACAGCTCTCTCTCTTTCTTTCTCTTCCTCTGCCTCTTTCTCTGTCTCTCTCTCTGTCTTTCTTTCTCTCCCATAATCAACATTCCATAATCTTATTGGGTCTACGCTTGACTTAATCAGTCCTCATAGAATTAACCCAGTCGGCTGGGGCTGTAGAATATACATACTGCGACTCGGCCGAGGGGTAAGACTCACCCACAACGTGTGTCCTAGATATGACATTAAACAATCTGATAATGAGACTCCTGCTCTGGAGCTTTGAGGAATGAGGAGTGCCTTTTCATTACCATTGCTCTCAGGTCCACTATGGCGGAGTAGTAGCACCTAATTGGGTTCTACCTATGGGCCAATTAGAACTGATTGACATTTGAATTGTGAAAACAAATGACCTATGATGAATTGAATTGTTAGAAATAGAACTTTTTGATCATTTAACTGGTGCTAACATATAACTGCATTTTTACTAATACATAGCAATTCTTGGAACCATTTAACATTGTTGACTTACGCTAGATTGAATTGTTTGAACTAGAATTGTTTGATTTGTTAACTGTGTGTATGTACCAATTGTGTTCACAAATCATACATTTAATATATATATATATAAACATAGGATTTGTCAGTAAATAACCAATAATGATTGATAAAACCACACCAAACAAGTCAAAACAATCACACTTTAGCCATACGTACATTTGTTGTATATTGACCTACGACCCGGCCAGGCTGTCAAAATAGGACAAGCACCAGTGTAAATAACAGGTGCATCCGGTCGAGGAATAGCAGAGTATAACCTTGACCATGGATGGGTTGAATAAGTGCAATTTGTGACGCCCACAAGAAGAAGGTAGGCGTTGAACTATTATATAACTCAGTGCTAAGGAAATTCAATCAGTTGGAGACAAGATGCGATAGAGAAAGCACATACCCAACAGAGGGAGCCCTCAGGCCCCCGATTAAGCAGTTGGGGATCAGAGGAGTTGGAGACAAGATGCGGTAGAGAAAACCAGTTCCCAGCAGAGGGAGCATTTAGGCCCCCTATTGAGCTGTTGAGGATCAGACGAGTTGGAGATAAGATGCGGTAGAGAAAACCAGGCCCCCGTTTGAGCAGCCCAGGATAACGGGAAAGAAACGCGGTTATGGCCAATAGAGTGGAGGTCAATATGTTGCAGTTCTGTTCGGTCTCCAACTCCCTCTCAAACAGAACCCTTTCAATAAAGTGAGAGGTATATTTTTCTAAAGAACTGTGTCGCTCGTCTTCATTGTGTCGTTGTGTTCTGCATGCATATGTAGATGTGTTTGTATAGTTGGTCATGGCTGTACAACATATTTCGGGTAATAAAAAGGAAAGAAAAGTACTGTTTTCTTTCTCTGCTATACAGCACATGTCGTTTAATCTAACCAACCAACTAACCAATTAAAGGTTTTTTGTAGAACGTTGAAAAAGAATGTGAGATAGAATTATTTTTTCAGTCAGTAACTATGAGGCTTTAAGTGATTAAAAAAATCATGTAAGTGTTATTAGTTGACATTTTAAGATGCAAGATGCCTTGTAAATTCACGTTCATTATCATTCATAGTTTTTTCAAGCGAGAAACTTTTATATATCTTTTCCAAACTTAAATAAGTCAAGAAAACCTGAGGTTATCGAATCGTGATTCCCGATGCTAAAGTTAAATGACATGCATGTCAAACATACTGACAGTTAACCTTACTCTCAACGGGGCTAATTTATGAACAACAGTTTCTATCTATCTACCTATCGATCAATGTTTTTGCCGCAATATTTTGGCTCCAAATAAGGATTGGATATCTATCTATCTATCTATCTATCTATCTTATTCTGTTCCTATCTGGGCAATACTGTATAAACCATTCGTTTAATTATAGGAAAATTTATATAAATAAGGATTGTGAAAATATATTAAACTGATCCGTGTTTATCCATACATCCTTAGAAGAGAAATGTAGGGACATTTTGCGATTACGTTAGGTTTATAAGAACATCAACAGCACTATGTCTAACGATGTTAGGGAAATCTTTGAAGTGTATCGAAATGTAATAACCTTTTACTTATTTTGAAATTGGTCATCAGTACTAAATAAAATATTCTGTAAAATCCCAGTCTCTTCGATTCTATCTATCTATCTATCTATCTATCTATCTATCTATCTATCTATCTATCTTATTCTGTTCCTATCTGGGCAATACTGTATAAACCATTCGTTTAATTATAGAAAAATTTATATAAATAAGGATTGTGAAAATATTTTTAACTTATCCGTGTTCATCTATACATCCTTAGAAGAGAAATGTAGGGACATTTTGCGATTACGTTAGGTTTATAAGAACATCAACAGCACTCTTTCTAACGATGTTAGGGAAATCTTTGAAGTGTATCCAAATGTAATAACTTTTTACTCATTTTGAAATCGGTCATCAGTACTCAATAAAATATTCTGTAAGAGCTCAGTCTCTTCGAATCTATCTATCTATCTATCTATCTATCTATCTATCTATCTATCTATCTATCTATCTATCATAGTTTGTTTCTTTAACTGTATGTATGTCTCGTAAACCATGTCTTATAAGATGCCCTTTTAAGCCTCCTAAAATCCTTAGAAAACTAGGGCTCAACATAAATAACAGGGCTAAAATAAAAATGTTCACTTCCGAATGATCAAGGAGATGTAACTGTTTGGATTTAACCCTGTCAAATAAGTCGATCATTTGTACATCTACTTTTTTCACTAGAGGAATTATACTGTGAATTTTTCTGGTTATGGTAATTCAATTCACAAGTCAATCCCTTGTTTTGTAGAGCTTTTATCAGTCTTAAAAGTTCGTCTTGTTAGCTGCAACTTATGGTTTCTATCTCACTTGGTTTCTATTTACTTATCTATCTTTGTATCTTTTATGGAATATATTTATCTGCACTTCTTTCTTTCGTTCTTTCTACATTATCGTCCATAAATAAGTACACCATAATAACTTTTTATAAAAGTTAATTTCCTTCGAAACACATGATACTAGAAAGTATTATTCCTAACAGAATATCATAAAAAGGAAATCAGATATTATTTAGTGCTAACCGTTCATCAATGAAATTCTTTGACCCAAAATAACTGCCAAATTGTTTAGCAACTCTCACTTTCCTTGGAAAATATTAGCACCTGTGGAGGGAAAATCTGGCGCCTGGGTTATCGTCAATATTTTATACAATCTAGACCGATTGCTTAACGTTATCGTCGTAATCATTATTCTCTGTCCCTCAACTTTGCGAACATTTTTGAGTGGACGTGGTTCTTGAATCTTGGTATATCAACCAGTCTAGGAGAAAAACTTTGAATTCAGGCCAGCTACATTCCACTTAGAAGAAGCTCTCATGACGCAATGGTTATCGTCGTTGGAAGTTGATTCGGCTACTCGACTTCAAATCCATCACGAAGTTGTTTGAATTTCCCATAGCACTAATATTCTTGGGAAAGATATGAATCCGACTATTCTCTCTCCAGCTATGGGTAAGTAGTTCGGGAGACTGGTCTCTTTAACCTTACTATGGTAAGCAGTTAAGGAGAAAGAAAACCTCTGAATTCACATCAGTTGTAGACTGGAGAAAGATGGGCTCTACTTTTCCATTTTTGCACAAGACACATGAAATGAAAACAAACCAGAGTATGGAACGAGAGAAACATGAAAGAGATTCTTAGCTTAGAAACTGACCTTGTGTTGCATCCTGCCCGTAGTGTAGGGATTGTCTAAATGCGTACACTTTTGCCTCACCTGGTGTTGAGATCCGGGCGCCAACACATAGTCTCCTGACTCTGACAGATGGTATAATAATGAACGGGTCACTCGGTCGACCCACTCAGGGTCATCTTGGTCACGGCAACCAAATATGAAAATGTCTGCCGTGGAGTTCACTCGACCACTCAACGTCTGACCTTCCCAAGCGGGGATATCAAATCTCAGCAGAAGCAGCTGTCTGCCCACGTTGTGAATTTTAGATCTAAACAATTAGATTCTGTGTTCACGCCGAAAGCCGAAATAACCGGACTGGCTGATGATTCAATAATAAAAGAAATAACAATAATGAGTTGAAGTCAAGAGAACGAACAAACACAGGGCTAAACAATGAAATGGTTTTAGTAAAAAAAATCAGTTAAGAATCACGAAATAATAGTTGTTATTTCAATGTTCTTTTCCCCGTAAACACAAGCAGAATGTCTCGGAATCTAGCCCATATCTTGCGGCAGAGAGCCTAAGTCCACGGTCAGTCTTTCTCACTTGGAATTACAAAGTATTCTTTGTGCATTACAATAATATTCTCTCCAGCTTGTTGAAATAACAGTCATGTGAGAGGATCTGGTTATCTGCGAGTCTGGTGCAAGCCTCTTTCGATGGGAGCCTCAAGTTAAGTCTTCAAGGTCTCTTACCGCACTGCCTACTGTCGGCAAAAATCCGGTTCGTATAATTGTCTATTCTGTTTCCAAGTGGATGTATAACATCAACTGACTTTGTTTAATTCTTCAGCAATTAATTCCGTTCACTATTGCTTTCTGCTACACCAAAAGTGAATCTCTGTGGCTGCTACTAGGAGGTGGGTGGGTTGCCTCTGTGCAACTTCTGGTGCGTCTGCTGCATTAGGGCTTCGTCTCCCTCCTCTGTCATTATGCTTGCTTTCTATCCTCTGCCCAGCAAGGGGACGACCCTTTTTCTTCCCGTGATCCATACGTCATCAAAATTTACATACTCCCAAAATTAGCACAACATTTTCGTTTTCTCCAAGGTTGATTTTTTCTCTGGCCAGCGGTTAGCACCTTGGCTGACTTCTTAGAAACCCTTTATTTCCTGTTCATCATTAGTTTTGACAAGTGATTTTTCCGATTATAGCTTTTCTTTCTTTCCTTCCTGGCTTTGAAAAGTCAATTTCAACGCCTTTGTAATTTTTCTGTAAGCCAAAAATTAAACTATATTTCTCTCTTTCTTCTCATGGAGACAATATATTGCATTACTATTTAAAAAAAATGTACTGCCACAATCTTCTAAACTCCACGCCGAATATTTTTTTTTCATTATTAAATCTAGTAGGCTAGACTCCGTTGCCCCAATTAGCTCTATTACATAATAATACAGTATAAGATTGCAAAGAATCTATTAATAAGAGGCAACTTCTTTCGCATGGAACACAAAGGTTAATTGAATAATAAATCATCAAACAGATATCCGTGATATCTTCCAGAACAATAACGCCAAAAATATTGGCAAAACAAATATACTAAAGAGACTAAAATGATTATTGGGTTAGTTTGGTTTGGTCTTGTGGCATATCAAACATTGTTGGTTATTAAATGCGAAATCCTATTTATACAAATATATTAGATATATATGTTTTGTAAACATAATGTTGTATTTTGGCCTTTGACCCGGCCAAAAATGCCATTCAAGGTGATGCACCGGAAGGAAGTGACATATTCCAATGGTAGTTAGGAGAGGAAATCGCATGGGCGGAAATTGGCTAACAAAATGGGACAAGCTAAAAAATACCATGATACTCTCATAGACTGACACAACGGAACAGAGTGACCTGTGAACTGCATGACAGTTATTTCCGCTTGACGACGATCAAACATGCGATTTCAAAGATCGAGCTGGCGATCGAGTGGACGTTGAACTATTATATAACTCAGTCAAGACAGAAGTCATGACAGTTGAGTTCGAGTCCCAGTCGAGTTGCAGTCAGTTGGAGACGGAGTTATAGACGTGTTGTGGTAGGGAAAGCCACACCCGACCGAGGGGGCCCTCGGGAACCCCGATGGAGTTTGGGGACCAGAGAAGTTGCTGATAAGATGCAGTAAAGAAAGCCATCACCCAGCAGAGTGGACCCCAGGGCCTCCGGTTGAGCATCAGGAGAACGGGAAAGACACAACGTTGACGGCCATAAGAGTGGAGGTCAAAATATTGCAGTTATGTTCGGTCTCCAGCTCCCTCTCACACGCAAACCTTGAATACCATTTTCGAACCCTTGCAATAAAGTAAGAGGTAAATATTTTGTTAAAGAAGTCTTCCTGCGTCTTTATTATTGTGTCGTTATGATGCTGTAGAACTCAATAAAGTTAAATAGTTCAAAATATTGCTATGTATCACTTAGACATTTATTTACACCCAGTTAAATGAGCAAACAGTTCTATTTCAAACAATTCAGTTTAGCATGTCATTTATTTGCACTCAGTTTAAAAGCCAAATAGTTCGATTTGACTTATAGATAGGACCCTTTCATGCGCTTATTCTCAATGCCAGAATGGACCCGGAAGCGATGTCAATGAAGGAGTTCACCGCATTACCCAAATCTATAGCATTACCAGAGCCCCCCCCCATCAGATTGTTTATTTCATATCCAGGACATTCGTTGGTGGGGGGAGGTTTTACTCCTCTGTAGAGATGAATCGGTGTATTTTACAACCCCAACTAACTGGGCTGAAGATTACTGGGGTTCAGCTCAAGAGAAAGTAACAATGAAGCAAGCACTGAAAAAAGATGTTAAAAGTGTTACGGGAGTGAACAATCATCATTATCATTATCTTCAAGACGAGTTTAAAGCATGGGTCCTTTAAAGTCTCTTACTCTCGATCTCCGTCTTTATCGGCCATCGCTCTTGGTAAGTCCTCCAGACGGCACAAAGTGTTAGCACAATACTGATGAATGTAAGTCGGTGGTAGTCATCCAACACTGGTGTTGTCCATTTGTAAGAATTCATAAGAAAGCGTTGCTTATGAGTTCATCTTTACTTATCAAGCATACCCAACGTTTCTTGCTTGTCTTAATTGAATTGTATTTTGAAATGAGAGGTATGTATTTTTCAAGCTTCTTTGCAATTTTACGCTAGTTGGAATTCAGGGATTTCCCATCTTCTTGACCGGTTGCTTTACCAAGACTAAAAAAATGTAATATCATATTTACCCAACCCCTCCGCTCGGGCAGGATATGACACAAGGTCAATTTTTTAAGCGGAGTTTAACAGGTTTTAATTCAGAGTTTTTCCTTCTCCTAGACTAGTTGCCTCACCAAGGCTGAAGAACTTAGTCTGTCCTACTATTTACCCATAGCTGGAGGGAGAATAATTGGATTCATACCTTTCCAAAGGGTATTAGTGCTATGTGAAATGCAATCAGTCCAGGATTTGAACTCGTGTCGCCGTGTCCAATTCCTACGACGATAACCATTACACCACGGGCACCTCCTTAAAAATGTAATATAGTCTACCCTAGTACTTACCCATGGCTGGGGAAGAACTAATCGATTCATGGCTTTACCAAGGGCATTAACACGAATTGATGCATAAATAGCTTCGTCCAGTATTTGAATTCTGGTGTACGATTCCACTTCCAACTACATTAGCTGTTACACTAAGAACGCCTTATGAGTTGGAAGGTGAGTGACTGTAATATTGCTGTTTTTTTTATGTTTCTAAGATTTGTTTAAAGCAGTGGCTAAAAAGTTCTCATCTGGCTTTTTCTCCAAGCTGTTCATTAGATTCCAAACGATGTAGCCATAGAATATACTGACACTCCTTCAACTTTAAAGAGTTCCTGTTTTATTTTATTGGTGAGATTTGATAATCTATCAACAGGAGACAATACTTAACAATACGTATATTCATATCATTGTCAGCTCATGAGATACTCCTGCCGAAAAATGAGAACTTGTCAACTAATTTTTGAGTCTTGCTACTACGTATAGAGATGGCTCCTTCTTGTTTAAAACCCATGAGACCCGTTTTATTTGCGTTCACGAAGAAGCTAATGTCTCTTGCTACTGCGCCAAGCAATCCCGTAGGGATTCGGCTTGCACTGGTGTATTTGTGAGAAGAGCTAGAGTATTGGTGCAATTTGAGTCTATTATAGTTTTTGTGGAATATCATTTGCTTCTTGTCTTTTTAATGTAAAACCTGTTAAAAGAAGTTTATACTTAGTTATAAGTATGTTTACATCACTTTCAGTAAATGAGATATTACTACCAAGTATATCAACTGATCTACCTATTTTCATAATCTACACAATAGATTTTCTTTTAAAAGTTGATCTGGTCGCAGTCAAACAGTTTTTATTTGACACTTGTTTGGAAATCATAATTTTTTTGACATTGGTTGAAAATCATCGAATATTGAATCTGTCATCAGTAAGAATGGGGAAAAATACAACCAGAAAAATATACATAAAAAAAAGAAATATTAAGATTTAGAATTGAATTTATTATAGTTTGAAAACATTTTTGATAAAAAGGAATCCGCCCACAGTGAATAAAATAAACATCTCAAAGCAAAAAAGAAAAGTAAAAATGAATGAAAGGTATTAAAATTATAAAAATATCTTTTACTTTTTAATTCCTGCAAAAAAATTTACTTTTTTTATATAATGACCCTCGTATGTATATATATATATATATATATATATATATATATATATATGTGTGTGTGTGTGTGTGTGTGTGTGTGTGTGTGTGTGTTTACTTGGGGAGCAGCTCTTCGTTTAAGCAGTTTTAATCAAATAATAAAGACACATGTCTATGTAATTTTATTAGGATCCTTTCAAGTTTCCTAACAAGTCCTTTGATTTTAGGTTGTGGTTGGAAGATGAATTTACCAAAAATTTCTACAGAGTTTTTGGACCATTCATAGGCCATCTTCAGGAGGTATATAGCAAACGGCTACAATGCACTTCTTGTACCGTTCCAACAACTTCTGGATGGCCCCATCGAAGTCCCCTTGTGTGAGCGTGTCAATGACCTTCGTCACAGCCTCTTTCATCTCCTCAATTGTCTCATAACAACAGTCTCTGAGTTTAGGGAATAAGCAAAAGTCACAGGGAACAAGGTCTGGACTATAGGGAGGGTGAGGAACTGTCTTGATGCCCATATTGGTCAAATAGTCTGTGACAAGGATGGAGTTGTGGACTGGTACATTGTCCTGGCGGAAATGCCACTGACCCGATTTGAAGAGTGCTGGCCTCTTCCGACGGAATCTCTCCCTGAACTCCCTTAAAACCTCATCATAGTAACCCTAAGCCTAACCCTTTGGCCAATCAACTCTAGTGTATTGACTTTCTTACTCCTCTCACACGTCTCATCATCCCTCACAGACTCCCTGCCTTCCTTGCATCTCTTTTGCCAGTCAAAAACTGATGCTCGATTCATGCAAGATAGTCGAAAATCAGTCTGAAGCATTCTATACGTTTCTGTGGCATTTTTTTCCAAGTTTAAAACAGAATTTTATTACATATCGTTCTTCTTAAGTGTCCTCACGTCCAGATTGCATTTTTGAAATTCACCAGCTGTGACAATCACTCTTTAGAAGGGTGTATTCCAATTGCTGCTGTAGCTGTTTGTTTAAACTTGAAATCATAAAAATTAGTCGGTCATCTCATAATATGTATAGCAATAACATACTAAATTTTCAAGAGTCTACGGCAATTTTAAATGCCTGTACAAAAAACAAACAAACTTATTGAATGCACAACGTAGTTGTATTAAACAGATATTAAGATGAAGGCTAATATTTATACATCTTGGAACTCTAATGACATCATACAATTTTAAAATAGAACGCTTAATGGCTATATCAGTAAAAAACAAAAAACAAAAAACAAGCATTTCAAAGCATTGTCTGTATATATATATATATATATATATATATATATATATATATATATATATATATATATATATATATAAACAAACTTACATACGTCAGCTATTTTTGGATATTAATGTACTCAAGAAAACATGCCTGGAGCTATCTCCGGTAAGAACAGATGGCGAGAGTGATGCAAGTAATTCCATACTATCAGTACAACTTGATTATATATATATATATATATATATATATATATATATATGTGTGTGTGTGTGTGTGTGTGTGTGTGTAATCAAAGGACTCAATGCTAACTGTACGACTTTATATACATATATATATAATCAAAGGAGTCATTGCTATCACTATAACTTGATAATATATACATATATATATATATATATATATATATATATATATATATATATATATATATATATATAATCAGAAGACTCCATGCTCTCAATACGACTTGATAATATGCGTATATATATATATATATATATATATATATAATCAAGGGACCCCATGCTATCAGTACAATTTGACAATATATATATATATATATATATGTGTGTGTGTGTGTGTGTGTTGATAAAAATTGATAACAAAGTGATCCATGTAGGGGAGATTTATTGAGACGCAAAGTCGACATTATAGCGTTTTGGTTCTAATGAACCATCATCAGGACTGTGAGAGATGATATTAGTGATGTTAAATCAAAGATAGATGTTCAAAAATAGAAAATACTAAAACCTTCGGAAAATCTGTATATCAAAAAAGAGTTGGCCGTTTAATTAGTGAATCAGCAATTGTTTTTTTTTTTTAATTACGTTCTTTGACCTCTTAGTAATATTGTATAGAATCTATATTCCGTTCGTTTATCGAGAAATATTTAGAATGAAAGGAGGAAGAAAAAGAAAGACAAAAAAGTGAAAGTGTAAAATTATGATATATGTGGAATATATCAAATAAAGATGGAATATATTGTAGCTATTTAAAATTTAATTTGTTTCAGTATGGAGAAAAGTTATAAAAGCCTAGACGAGTATTTATGGATTTACAAAGTGAAATAGGACTGGCCTCGAAAATTCGTCCTAATCTTTTATTGTGATTGTAAATGAGCATCTTTTCAGAATTGAAATCGAAGTTATGATTAGAAATGTGTTGAAGAAGAGCATTGTTTATATTACCAATTCTTATGTCTCTTTTGTATCCTTTCAAGCGAACGTGAAGGTTCCTAGTCGTTTTATCAATATATTTTAATTTACAATTTTTACAAGGGATACAATAAATACCGATGTCTGAAACTGTTATACTTTGATGGCTAGAGTGTACTAAATCGCGAATCTTTTTAGAGGGTAAAGAGGCAGTTTTAATACGGAGTTTATTTAAGTTGTTTATTATGATGTTGGTTGAAGAATTGTTTGGCAAAGTTATGGATGTGTATCGGGGAACTAGTTTTAAAAGAGGATGAGTTGTCATTAGTTTGAGTTTGATTTATATCGTGGATTTTGTTGGCTTTAGATTTAGGAAAGTGTATAAAAGATTTGGGAGATAGAAGTTTAAGAAAGGAGTTTTCTATTTGGTTGAATTCCTCAATTAAATATTTCAGGGAACAAATGCGCAGAGCTCAGAGATAAAAACCTATGATGACACCTTTTTAATATAGTTGTTTTGGTGAGAATAAAAATGTTTGTGGTAATTTTTACAAGTCGGTTTACGGTAAACCTTGAATTCTAGTTTGTTGGTATTCGTAATAAGTAAGATGTCCAGAAAACGTTGTGTTGTTGGATTTAAGTTCATATGTGAACTTCATATAAGGTTCTACATTGTTTATTCTGTCAGTGTTGCTATGTAGATTTTGTGGATAGATAAAAAGAATGTTGTCTATGTATCTAAAGTAACAGGCAGTATTGTGGATGATATATTTAAAGGGACCAGATACTAGGAAATCAAGCTAAATGCATTCAAGAACTCCTTTAAGTGAAGATCCTATTGGCAAACAAAATTTTTGTTTATAAAATTTTTTATTGTATTAGAAGTAACAGTGTGAAGTGAATAAGGTAGAAATTTTAATCAGTTTAGAGACTGCTACAGGTAATGTGGTATGAGATTTTTGAAGATGATTATGCAGACATTCAAAGCATCTATCAACAGGTATGTTGTTATATAGGGATTTGATATCTAAACTAGCTATTTATTTGTTGTTCATATCAATGTCAGTTAATTTGTTAAAGAGTGTTCCAGAATTCTTGATGTGTTCATCACTGATGGTACGTAGAAGAGGAGATAATATTTTTGGTTAGACGTTAAGTGATATTATGGGGAGCAGATCCTATGCCAGAAAGAGTGATTCTTAAGGGAATGTCATTTTTCTAGGGTTCAGGAAGACCAAAACTTTTTGAAATTATGAGGTAGTAATTGATTAATGAAGAGCAAGATGAATTTTTGGTGAGTGATTCTTGTCTCATGTAAATTGTCTTAAACACTAGTATATTAGTTATATTTTGTAATTTAATTTAATTTTCATTTAATTTATTTGAGAGTTGAGGGAAATTGTGCAAAAAAGTGGTAAACAAGTGGTAATTTGTTATTCAGTTAATCTATTTGGAAATTAAATTTAGTCTTGAGTTGGAGAAGCTGTGGTTTAATTTAAAAAAAAAAATAAAGATGTAAACAGTTTTCCTTTAGTATTTTTTCATTGTTAATAAGAAAATGTGTATTTATGCGCTCAGATATGTTCAAGGATGTAAGATAATGGAAGAAAGTTGATAAAAAAGGAAGAAAAAGAAAATAACCAACGGAATCAGTAATTTATTTGAAATAACCTGACATTATTTTAATTTTATTTCATTTCGGAATGATCTGACACTATCTTACTTTCTAATTTATTTTGAAATGATCTTCGGCTATTTTGACTTGTAAGCCATTTAGAAATGACATAGGAATATTTTGATTTGACATTTATTTTGAAATGATCTGAGACTGTTTAAATTTGACATTTATTTTGAAATGATCTGAGATTATTTTAAGTTGGAATTTATTTTGAAACGATCTAAGACTATTTTAATTTGTAATTTGTTGAAATGATCTAAGACTGTTAATTTGCTATTTATTTAGAAATTATCTGAGACTGTTTTTATTTGTAATCCATTTAGAAATGATTTGAGACTAATTTAATTCACTGTTTATTTTGAAATATTCTTAGAGTATTTTAAGTTGTAATGTATTTTGAAATGATCTGAGTGCGTTTTAAGTTTGTAATTCATTATGAAATGTTCTAAGACTCAATCAACCTTTAATTCATTTAGAAATAATCTGAGATTATTCTAAATTGTTAAAGATTATTTTAATTTGCAATTTATTTTGAAATGATCTAAGACTATTTTAATTTGCAATTTATTCTGAAATTATCTGAGACTACGATAATTTGTTATTTACTTTGAAATAATCTAAGACTATTTTGATTTGTAATTAGTGAAATGATCTGAGATCATGTTAATTTATTACATATTTAGAAGTGGTCAGAGACTAGTTTGATGTGTTATTAATTTAGAAATTATCTAAGGCTATTTTACTTTGAAATTTATTTTGAAATAATATGAGAGTATTTTAACTTGAAATTATATTATACGAATTTGGACTGTGTAAGCATTTTATGGATGGAATCAATAGATCTGAGAGTATTTTATTCTGAAAATGCATAAGATGGAGTGCGCATGCGCATGCGCAGACGTTTTGTCAATTTCATTTCCTTGGATTCTGTAAAATATTCAATGAGATATCATCAGTTAAGAAATTACACTGGATTTATTTATTGATTTAATTTTCACATTTAATCATCCAACATATAACTTCCCTTGGCAAATTCGTGAAATAGAATATATTATGTTACAACTAGGGATTTAATAGGTCTGAGTTAATATTCTAACAGCCATCATTTGCACAGAGTTAAGGAAATCTAAATGTACACAAGAAGGGTACACAACACGTATTGAAGGCACTGGAGGCTTAACGATTGGCAGCACATAAAACAGAATCGGTGAACTGATTGTTCACTTATGTGAATGCATTTATAATAACATGATTGCACCCATTAGCATACAAATAAAAAAATCTTGTACGATATGTGTTGGAAATCTATTGAGAACGAAGCTGAATTTATTAAAACAGAAAAGAACAATTGTTGTATTTTGGCCTTCGACCCGGCCAAAAATGCCATTCCAAGGTGATGCACCGGAAGGAAGTGACACATTCTAATGGCAGTTATGAGAGGAAATCGCGTGGGCGGATATTGGCTGATGAAATGGGACGAGGTAAAAAAAACTCCCATGGTACACTCATAGACTGATGCACCGGACGAGAGTGACCTGTGAACTGCATGACAGTTATTTCCGCTTGATGACGATCAAACATGCGATTTCAAAGATCGAGTAGGCGACTGAGTGGACGTTGAACTATTATATAACTCAGTCAAGACAGAAATCAAGACAGTTGCAGTTAGATATCGGACGGAGTTATAGACGAGATGTGGTAGGGAAAGCCACCTCAGGCCGAAGGGGCCTAGGGGCCCTGATGAGTTGGAGTCCAGAGCGGTTGCTGATAAGATGCAGTAAAGAAAGCCATCACCTAGCAGAGTGGGCCCCTGGGCCTCCGGTTGAGCATCAGGGGAACGAGAAAGACACAACACTGACGGCCATAAGAGTGGGGGTCAAAATATTGCAGTTTCTGTTCGGTCTCCAGCTCTCTCTCACAGTAAAACCCCACACAACCCTTTCGAACCCTTACAAATAAAGTGAGAGGTACACATATTTTTCTAAAGAAGTCTTCCTGCGTCTGTTTATTTATTGTGTCGTTATGATGCTGTTGATGACAATATAACACAATGAATGAAACATTTATTCATGGAAAATACACCTTTTGGCATTCAACACACTTATTCCAAAAAGTTTAGGAAACCTGAAACTCTTCTTTCTCTGTGGTATGATTCTGAACGATTTTACTCTGTGTAAACTACCCCACGTCCTCATATCTTTTGCTCTTAGGATGATTTTTTAGTTTATGTAAAAAGAAAAAAAAAGTTGAACACTGCTAGAACTGGAAAATATGGTGACGGCTGATATTGCACGCCCTTATGTTTTGCAAAAAAAAACAAAAAAAAAATGAAAAAAAAAAACAACAAAAACCAAGGCAAACAAAAAACCAAAACAAACATTAGAAACTCATAAAAAATAAGGCTAATGCCGATTAAAGATATCAGGACTGAATTCTTTCCTAAGATTCTCTTTTTTTTTTGTCTTACAGATGTATACACAACTGTATCAGCTGTGAACACATTATTTTGCACTTTTGAAATGAAAAAAAAATGTAATGTAGGTTTATTTCCCAAGATTGACACTGAATTGTCTTAAACATGTGTACATAGTGAATAAAAATGCGCACATATCATTTTAGATATTTGAAATGAAGAAAAAAAAACGATATTTAAGACTTATTGTCAATGCTTTTTGATTATGCATAGTGTTTTAAATCGTGTGATAATAGTCATTAGGCATAATTTGAATATGCAAAATTAGACTTCTTTATGAAAAAAATATGCATTTGAAATAAGTATATTGTATACATCATTTATACATATATTATTTATACATACATCATTTATACATCATCATTTACGCATACATCATTTATACCTCATCATATATATATACATTATTTATACATCATCATTTATATATCATCATTTATACATAAATCATTTATACATCATCATTTATACATCATCATTTATACATAGATTATTTATACATAGATTATTTATACATCATCATTTATACATCCATCATTTATACATCATCATTTATACATAGATTATTTATACATCATCATTTATACATCCATCATTTATACATCATCATTTATACATAGATTATTTATACATCATCATTTATACATCCATCATTTATACATCATCATTTATACATAGATTATTTATACATCATCATTTATACATCCATCATTTATACATCATCATTTATACATAGATTATTTATACATCATCATTTATACATCCATCATTTATACTTCATCATTTATACATAGATTATTTATACATAGATTATTTATACATACATCATTTATACATACATCATTTATACATCATCATTTATACATAGATTATTTATACATCATCATTTATACATTCATCATTTATACATCATTATTTATACATAGATTATTCATACATAGATTATTTATACATCATCATTTATACATACATCATTTATACATAAATCATTTATACATACATCATTTATACATACATCATTTATACATAAATCATTTATTCATCCATCATTTATACATCATAAGTATATTGTATACATCATTTATGTCAGTCTGTATTTCTTCCTCTCTCTTTCTCTCTCTCTCTCCCTCTGTCAATATATATATAGAGAGAAAGTAAAGGGGCTGATCGAGAGAGAATGAAAGAGAAAGAGAGGGAGAGGGATACAGATGCACATACATGCACACACAAGCACACTTTTCAATATATATATATATATATATATATATATAAAGATCTTGTGGTGGGTAGAAAATTCGAATGTTATTTTCGAAAGTCTATGCATAATGCTAAAAAAAGGGGCCCTTTGTTTCGGTCACTTCTCTTTAGAAAATTATATCAGTGACAACAAAGTTTACATCGGAGGAAGCTAACATGAGATATTGTCCATGGAAAAGCCTGGAGAGGGGAAGATAACAGATTTTTAAAAATTACCGTAAGCCAGAAGTATTGGTACGGTTAATAATGTTTTCTTCACGTGGTCCAATTGAGTTATTGAAAAGTAACGGCGCATAAGATTGTTGTTGGATCCACGACTCAGGTTTATGTTTTATTATAAGTAAGACTTCTAGTATTGATAACTGAAATTCATTATTTGAAATCCCGAGGATGGTAAACATCGCGGGCTTATATGCGGCTGCACAAATCGAAGTGTCCAATAGATGACGAACAATGGGGGAAGATGAATTTTATTCGCTCTGTGTTGCAGTATAACTAGAAGTGTTTGTGCAGATTTTCGCAGGAATATGAGGGTTTATTCATATATATAATCCTTGAGTCATCCGTCCCATGTAGCAAACATCATATTTGTTTAAAATTTCTCAAGAAATTTTTTGAAAAATAGTCACATTGTCAGGGGGAAACAGTACATCGGCTTTAAGAATGACTCGTAACTCAACAGAATTAAAGCAACGGTTAACGGGTCTTTTTATTCGTTCTAGCTGTTGAATTGAAACGTTGCCAATCCACGGTAGTCTGAGATATATAGGATACCTCTCTGATCCAAACTTTTGCTTGGTGGAGAACTGCAAACATTTATGTTTGATGATGGAAGTAATTATATCCTCAGGATATCCATTCTTCCATAGTCTTAAAAAAATTGGGTTATTCAGAAAGTTCTGCCAAGGAGCAGACCATGGAAGCACGGTGAACTAATGTTTTTTATTGAATTTATTTTGCGTCGAGGGACAAAGCAACCTCCATGGTGTGTATGATTTAGTAAACGTCGGTTTACGGTAGATCAAAGTACTGTACTCCGAAATTGGTGCGCTCAATAAAGACATCGAGAAAAAGGGAGGTGTTCCGTTCGAATTCACTGGTGAGTGTCAGCACTGAGTATAAGTGTTTGATTGTGTGAAAGAAGCATCTACTTTCGGACCTGGAGGAGAAAATCGCGAAGGTAACGGCATGTTGGTGATTTCGAATAGTCGTTGCCCCAGAAATCCAACAAAGCGCTCCCCATACTGATTCAATTTGTTGGTACATTGTGTTATTGAAACTGAATTGCACTCGGGTTCCAGGTTGCTGCGGTATAGGGTGTCGGCGAAAATGGCGATTGTTTCATCGAGTGGAACATTAGTATTTAAGTTCACTATATCAAAAGAACAAAAGAATGAATTGTTTGGGTCAATTGATATATTCGGAATCTGATTTGAAAAGGTGAACGAGTCACTAATGCAATGTTGAGAATGTAGATGTTGAATGGGTTCCAGTACGTCTGCCAGTTTTCTTCCTTCTTGGCAAATTCGTGTAAGGTAGAGCCGACTATTGATAAAATTGGTCGTGGGGGATATTTTGTTTGTGGATTGTAGGGAGTCCATACAGCTGTGGTCTTTGTGATCCAACCGGGCGTATTATCTGGTAAATCTTTTTGGGTATTTGATGTTTATTGCAAAATCCAAATAATTAGCGTTTTATCCGTTGTTCTTCTAGGGCGAAATAACCAACATTACCTAAGATCTTAAATTTGGTAGCATTATTGAGGATATCTGTTGTTTTGTTGATCTAATCTAGTTTGTTAAGTATCATCACCCCTGCACCTTTGTCCAGTTTGAATATAAATATGTTATTATTATTCCGCAAGGGCTTAACTGCATTCAGGTGTTCACAATGTAAGTAAAAGTCCGACTTATCGATATTAGATCCACAGTATGTGTGTGCAAAGTCGACGAGCCTGGCTATGAAGACCACAATTGCATCAGTGAATGTTGGTTGGTGCTTCAACCACTGTACGTATAATAATTCAAATTCAGAGAGAGTAGGTTTTCTGTATATTTCAGAGAGAGGAACACAAAATTCCAATCCGTGCTTTAGTACGAATTCCTCAGTGTCATTTAGAGAGTAATTTGAAAACTTGTTAATTTTTAAATCAAAGATATTAGAAGATGAGCCATAACGCTTATTCAGGAGGCTGGCTTGTTTTGTATTATTCTTGAATGATATTTTCCGTTTTCTAATCTAGTGCACCAAGATATCGCCAGAAACGTATGGTAACAAATAAAAATAAGGAAGCCAACTAGTCACGCCATAAATGACGATAATGGTGTCTAAAAGCGAAGAATTTGTTGATTTTGAAAAGAGGTTCATCCAAAAGAAACGCCTTTTCAATATGGACACTGGTTTCGGTCTACGATCTTTTAATATTGCAAGTTATTGATTTGGGTATAATCTATTGTGCTAAAATTCCTCCAGAAATCTTATCGCATATTTTAGAGTTCGAATATTCCTCCTGATTTTAATGATGTTCTTCAGGGCGCATACAAGCGAATTGTCGTACCTTCGCTTGTAGTGTATGAAGATCTTGTGGTAGGTACACAATTTAAATATTGTTTTCAAAAGCGTATGCATAACCCTAAAGAAGGACCCTTTGTTTGGGTCACTTCTCTTCAGAAAATGATATCAATAACAACAAAGTTCCCATCGGAGGAAGCTAACATGGGACGAAGAAAACTGATAAAAACATTACTCTAATACAGAGGAGTTGGTACGGGTAATATATTTTCTTCATGTGGTCCAATGCGGTTCTTGAAAAGTTGTTGGATACACAACTCAGGTTTATAAGTAAGGCTTCTAGTATTGATAACTGAAATACATTAATTTTATCAGTTTTCTTCCTCTCTCCAGGCTTTTTTGATGTTAGTTTTCTCTGATGTAAATTGTGTTGTTACTGATATAATTCTTTGAAGAGAAGCAACCAAAACAAAGTGTCTCTTTTTTTAGAAATATGCATACACTTTTAAAAATTATATATATATATATATATATATATATATATTGTTTCGCCGCCACGTGCAGAGCGGTCTGGCAGGGTGCAGTTAATTCCCACCAAGTCCACCAGTTAACGCAGGGCTCATACGTCGGCTGTGGTCTGCCGAATCCTATTTAGTGTCACAGATATCACCAACTCCCGAGCGGAACCACATTTTAAAGCTACTAGGCGAGATATAGGTGAAATTATTGGAAGTCAACACAGCGAACTGGTGAGCTTTCCCCCTCAAATACAAGGTCTTCGACAAGTACAATTCTTCCACGATATAAAAAGGACTCTGAACTGCCGTGTTTGAGTTAACAAGATTAATAACAGTATTGTTTTATTGAATAAAAGAAAGAAACAAAGAAAAAAACAATTCAGGTAAAAGTCAGAAGCGAGAAAGTTTTTCTGTATGTCGGAGGAGATCCCTCACAAAATATCTTTATCCCTGGACGAGTCCACATAAAATATCTGTTAATAGCGGAAGGTGGGAATGTATTTCGACGACAGTAGACACGGTCCGCTTTCCTTCAGACCATAGGATTTAATGGCAAAGCTCGTGCTCCAAATCTCAAGTTTATCATTGGGGAAATATTCCATCTTCTTTCTCCTCTATTTTCTCAGTGTCATTCCTTCCTCCCATAATTTATCTCACATTCACGTCAGCATGAATACAGCAAGATAAATCTGAATGTACTTTAATTGTATGTTCGCTTACTTGGGACTCTTTGGAGTTTATTTGCTTCTTGTTTACCTTTCGTTTTAGGGTTTCCATACCACGTTGGTAGAAAGATACACGTCTTATTCAAGATAAGACCAAGAGTAATAATTGTCTCTTTCCTCGTGG
This sequence comes from Sepioteuthis lessoniana, assembly GCA_963585895.1. Taxonomy (NCBI): domain Eukaryota; kingdom Metazoa; phylum Mollusca; class Cephalopoda; order Myopsida; family Loliginidae; genus Sepioteuthis; species Sepioteuthis lessoniana. Next base: position 45,520,621 of record OY757912.1, on the reverse strand, counting down.
ACAACTCTTTACTTTGGGTTTTCGTTTAACGAGGCTTACCATACGTCGGAGTTTGAATTCATTCAAATGAAAATTGTTTTTTCTTTCTCTCACGGTTCTCTGCATGGCAATATTTTGGAATTTAGGTTTCTTTCATATCCCAAATTATGTTCTTGGTTTTCAACGAAGAAAAGGCAACTCCTTATGTGTTTTCATCCTTTTACGACTTCATGGCAACTCTTTATGTGTCTTCTCCCTGTAATGAATGAACAGCAACCAACTCATTTCCGTAGTTTAAAAAGTTACCAATTGTTGACTTTTGGCGGTTTTTCCCTCAATACCAATCGTGGTCGCAAGTCAGCCTCTCCGCTGACACATGCATGGCTAATAGGGAGTGAGGCCCTTCCATGCCCATATCTCATCTTGTAATGATAGAGAGGGGTGAAGGAGATATGGTATCTCCAACTTCCACCATACTGTACTTCTTGATTACTACCATCGTCCGCTGATTCTTGTTTGCTACTAGTCGGCCGCCGGCCTCCTTCCCCACAACCAAAAGTATATTTCCTCGTCACAATACACACACACACACACACACATATATATATATATATATATATATATATATATATATATATATATATAAGATCAAAAACAAGAAAATCATTTGATATATCAAATTATAAATTTATTTCATCAGTTCATCAACATGGTCTTCTGATATATTTGAATAGTATTCTTTTTCTTTTTAACAGTTAACATCGAGGAATACATTTCACCTTACGTAAAGTTCAAGGATTTATAATTTAAATATTTATATATTTACATATATGCATAAAAAACAAAGAAAAATTATTTATATATATATATATAATTCTAATAAAAAGTCTATAAAAAGTCTATAAAAGTCTAATACCGACCATATTGGTCGGTATTAGACTTCCTGATAATCCGTTAAGGTGAAACTTTAGTAGGAGATTTCCGATTCGCGATTTAAGTTAGTTTTATAATTGGCTCCACTCGTGTTGAGCACTCTTGTAATAGTAGCATTGCAGTGTTTACGGAGGGTTTTAGTTCTCTTTTGACCAACTGACTGCATATCTCTTGATTTTTTTCAAGTGGTGTGACGGGGCTAGCCTTTTCTTTCTTTTTGTCCTATAATATTTTTTCTTTTCCCCCCGGGCGGTGATTCGAGATATTTTTATCTCTTGTTCCCGGCGTTTTTTTTTCTTTTTTTCTAGTAACCGTTAATGCTGGTAGATATTAGATTAGTATATATATATATATATATATATATATATATATATATATATATATATATATATATATATATATCGGCTTAGAAAATCTTCTGATATATAATAGGTAAATACATTGTTTCTTTAATTCCAGTTGTCCGTCTGTATAAATCTATTTTATTTCTTATTAATAAAGAAATTTCCGGCTTCAAAGCTCTTATTACAGTTTCATTTAAAATTCTTAACTTTAAAATTATTGTAAAATTAAAAATTTCTATTTTTAACATGAATTTTTAAAGAATCTACTAGTATCATCTAAATTCTATTTTAATTTAGATTTAATCAAATGTTTAATTATTTAAATTTTATCGATATTTACGTTTATCAGATGATTTTGGATATTTTAACCAATGTTTTAATCAGTTAATTATATAACCATTAGTTAAATAATATAAATTCATTTATATTCATATTTTTAATATAGTTATTTAATTTGTAATCTTTAAGTGAGGTGAATAGTTAGCTCCCCTTTTTTACTTTCTTTATGTTTAAAACATTTTTTTTTAAACTGAAAATGTTAGCACTAAACTATTTAATTCCTTATGTGGGACAAATTAAATTTAAAAACTTATATAGAAATTCATAATGTCATTGTATGATATTTATGTGTAATTATTTGATGAAATATATTAATATAGAAATATAAATTTCTTATTGCCAAGAATCATAAATTGGTTTGCCCAGTCGGCTGGGGATGTAGGCTACACCGACTGCACATCTGCAGAGGGGTAACCCCAAACAACCAGTGTCTTGGATATGACACTAAACTATCTGATGGTGATGTTCCAGTAATGCTGGAGCTTTGGGGAATGTGGAGTACTCCATCGTTGCAAAGTCTGCTCAAGCCTGAACCGGTAGCACTTGATAGGGTCCTATCTATGGGTCAAATATAACTAAGCTGCATGTTTATGCTAAACTGAAAGGCTTGAAATAGAAATGTTTAGACATACAAACTGCGTACTAATACTAAACTGAATTATCTTAAATTAACCTGTTTTTACAATTATCTGTGTGTGGACAAAAATTATACTTCTACTAAACTGTATCGTTTGAATTAGAAATGTTTGACTTGGCAATAGTTTGAAATAGAAATCTTTTTGGCAATTAAACTGTGTACTTATGCTAAACTGAATTGTTTAAAATATAATTGATTACTTGTATGAAAGGGTTTTGGCATTAAATAACCTACAAAGGTTGACATGCCATAAAACCTAAACAACCAACCAAACATAAATTTGTCCTCATAAATAAATTAAAACTTTTCGTATTATAACCACTCTAATCTATATATATTTTTAAAAACAGGGGTTTAAGATTAAATTTATTTTGGAATATATTTCAGTTTTAATTCTAAATATAAATTGCACTGGGATAAACATTTACATTAATTTAATTTACATTATTAATCACTTAGGAGTACGTAAATTAAAAAAAAATAAATTTCTGATAATCTTATAATTTGAAATTCTTTTAAAATTCTCAGTGTTGTAGCATAACTATATGTGATTTAATCAAAATATTGTCTTAGTTTAAACATTTCATCTATAATTATAACTAGATGATTAAAAGCAAAAATGGAGAAGTAAAATGTAAAAGCTAAAAAATTTAACCATTATTCATGCATTTGTTTAACATGGTTTCATATTAAAATTACTATTTAACATCATATTATGAATTTATTTCTATGTCTAAATCTAGATATATTTTCTTTTCTTTCATTTAATAAATCAATCGTTTCCTTATATTTTAAAATAGTAATTTTTTCTTTTAGTCATAAATTGCATCCACCATGTAAACTACTTGTTGCAGAGGATTTAAAAAAATGTCTTACTTATTATTGGGGTTAACCATTGGTCTTTTAGTTTCCAGTAATATTTTGATAAGGCAGTTTGGTTCCTAAGTAAGGGGTTATTTAAAGCTTGTTTATAGTTATAATATGGTAATTTCCAGTTTAGGGATGAAATTCCATTGTATGTCTAATTATCAAGTTTACTTTCTTTAGAGGAAATATTGACCGGGTAAACTACATTCTCTATGTTCCAGTTTCCTTCTAAGGGGCAATATTCCTTATATTCTAAAATTACATGGGAGTTTATTTGCTATTTTATTTTCTGAGTTTAAGTTGGCCAGTAATTTCTATTATGGTTATAAATTATTTTTCACATATTGTTGGTGCATGAATAGATTATTTTCAATGTTTTTCCAATAAAGATTTTACTTAAGGGAAAGTTTTTTCTCGAAATGTTTATTGATTAAATCTAAGAACTATTTTCCTATATTAAGATTTGAGAATTTACAGAAAGGAGGGTTAAACCATATTATTTTTCTAAGTAAGTTTTTGTTTTTATAACTATTATTTCTAATATGATTATTATTAATATTAGTGGTGTCACTCTTTTTATAGTTATTAGAGGGTATACGGTTATCTTCATATGAATTAGTTTCGTAAAGATCTAAAAACTCAAGTTCCTGATTGAAACCGCTGTTATATAGAGTTTCATTATAAAGCACTTTGTTATATTCAAAAAAAATTTATTCTTAAATTTACTTTGTTAGGTATCTGTTTAATTATAGATCTAGGGTGGTTATAGTTTATATTGATAAAGGTAGGTATGCCATTATTTTACTGAAGGGTTTCAATAATTTACTATTTAAATTTAAAGTATAAACTAAAAAGTTAATAATTTTTGAGTTGCAGGAGATCTCAATTTTTAATCTTAGAATTTTAAATACCATAATAATTTTCTTTTGATTCCTTGATGTTTCAGGGCCGTTACTATTTGACACATAAATCAGTCCGTCCTCTCCATATATATCCGATTTGGTTTAAATTCAATATTCTGCTCATAGTATTATATATATATATATATATATATATATATATATATATATATATATATATATTCCTATCAAATTGCCGATTTCCGCAGAGTCAAAATATTCCATGGTCACGTCAAAATTGTCCATGTGATTTTTGACCCATTCATTAATATTCTTAATTAATAAGGATCCCTTGCAGGCTAAAATAATGTCTAATTCATCTTCGATGATATTTGTATAATTTGTATAACGTGGCAAAGTTTATAGTATTTATTAGTAGTTTTTAGCTATGGATGGATAGAAATCTATCATATCTAATTTATGAAAGCGATGCTTTTTTATTTTCAATATTAGTAAACCAATTTATTGTGTCTAACGTGTTTTTCCAGAAGTTATATTCAGAATTATTAAGGAAACAAATTTGGAAACAAATTTTGAATCACATGTTTTGCAACTAATCTTAATTCTGTCTTAGTTGTGTTAATTAGTCTAGCTTGTTTACAGTTATTAAAATTTCGTTTGTGATCTTTGAAGAGAATATATGCGTTTTTTTTATTCAATTTCCCAAGTTTGTTCTTAATATTCAATTTGTGAGCAAACTTATCTGTGTCTTTATTAATCTGATTAATAGTGGCCTATTCGTTAATTTTATACATTTCCGTTATATTGTTCGTAGAATTTTGTTATATTGCGATGGATTTATTTTGCAGGTGTTTTTTTTTATTTGTCATCTTTGATCCAAATCATATTAGACGAATTTATATCTTGTATGACTTTCTTTAATTTTCTTTGAAATTCAGAGTTTATATCTTTTAAAATTCTGTTTTGTCTATTAGTTTAACCAATTTCCCTTTGAAAGAGTCCAGCATTTTATTGTTTGGTGGGTTATCAAGGTACTTTAATTTAATTGGGCTATTTTCTCCATTGTGTATTATCTCAGGGTTAAGAAAAAAGAATGTCTTCCAACGTATATTTTCCTAAAATCAATGATTTTATCTGTTAAAAAAAGACAAATTGATTTTTCGATGGATAAGGAATATTTTTCAAGGAATAATTAGGCGTACATTTCCTCTTTTGTTCTCGTATATCTATTGTTCTGTTTTTCTTGTAAGGATAAATTTCAGGGAGTGCTCAACTCGGTTCACTGAGCATTATTTTACCATATCATTAAAATCTGTTAAGAGACTTATTTGGATTATTCTTTTTAAGTTTATTCACAGACTTAAATTATATATATATATATATATATATATATATATATATATATATATATATATATATATATATATATATATAAGTCAGCGATCGAAGACAGTAGACGCAGATTATTCTTGTATTAAATATATGTGGAATATCATATAAATCTATGTGAGTGCTCGATGTATGCCTTTTGTTACATCAATTATTCCCTTGCAGGGATATAACAAAATTCACATACAGAGCGTATATAGTGCAATTAGAAGGAAACTCAAACCTGGTAAAGTTGTCAGTATAAATTTCTTTCGACGGAGATGTATCATACTCACCGTAACACCAATTGTTTTGACCCCGTCTGCCCTCGCCTGAGAATTTTTTTTCTCCTCGTAAACATATGAACTGTAATTCCACATTTGCTGTTCCACAACCTCAAATCTAACAGGTAAAAATATTATCTGATGAGACGGCGAGTATAATAATATTCTCCGGCTAAATAAATTTATACTGACAACTTCCTTGTGGCTGAGTGGTAGAATCTCGGATTGGAGTTTGATTCAGTCAGGTCTCGATCCCAGCTTCGGGAATCTAGCCTGTCTAGTCCCCCTGAAGAGTTGTGAAACAACGAAGTAGTCAGTCTGTGGATGAATATATGTATATATATATATATATATATATATATTGACATGTGCGCTTGTGTATGCATGCACATATATTTATATGTTTACACGCACATAAAAATATCAGTTTATATATAATATTACAATTGCTCTAAACAATTCAAATATGCTTGGTTAGATTCTTTATATTATGTTACTTCAATTTTGTACAGGTAATTCATACACACACATATTTATTCGACTTACTCTCTCTCTGCATATATATATATATATATATATATATATATATATAGCAAACTACCCGCACGAGAAAATTATGAAACAGTGTCAGTTTTTGAAATTCTTTTTTTATCGGGTTTGTATTTAGAATTTCCCTTCTCGATGACTTGTTGCCATATCAAGGTTAAAGAATAAGTCCACCGTACTATTTACTAGAACTCGGATCACTGTCCATTTCCAAAGACTCTAAAAATCACACTACAAACGCTTCTTTTCTCTATCTCTCTCTCTCTCTATATATATATATATATATGTGTGTGTGTGCGTGTGTGTGTGATGGGATCAAGAAGCATGGTGGATTTTTTTAACCAAATTTTTCTTCTTTAAGAGAAATGGAAATCCTGGTGAAATGAATAGAGAAATTGTCAAAAAGTTTCAGGTTTTCAGTTGTTTTTATCTATGTCTACTGCAATTTTCCAGAAATATTGTTTGTTATTATAGAATTTAGTTGAGGTTAATACTTATTTTCTCGAGACAAAAAGGAATGTTCCTAACTACTTTTTATCCATGTTTGTTTTTAAATAGAATTGTCCTGGACCAGCTAAGTACTCATGAATGTGTAACAGTCTCAATTCAAATAAGAATGGTATTATGTTGAGCAGGATGGAGATATAATTTGTAAATATATTTCAAACTCACTTTCCATGTCAGAGTATATCTTGTTGATGGTTTTTTTGTTTTTATTTAACAGTTATGGCTTTGAGTTCTTCGATTCTGTTGGTCTTTTATTGTAGTGTAGGCATAAGAATAAGTCACTAGCAGGGACGGATAAGCCATGGGGTCACTCAGGTCGGAAAACTCGAAGGTTGATAGAGCAAAACAACACAATAACTATAGGATTTTTCTTTATGGTTTATAGCTTTTCGCTACCGTGAATTGTTTGATAAAAGAGAGAAAGGCTAGTTAATATTTACTATAAAAAGGTCGCAGCGCCTCTTGGAATAAAACTTGGCCTGACTTACCTCCACACAGATCACTTCAATTCATCTTACAAAAACGGGTCCGACCCTTACTTCCGCCTGTTGTCTGGAGTTGGGGAGAAACATATTCGTTTCCGGTAGTTCCATACCTGCGCAGAAAATTTGGAACCCTCGGTTTTTTCTGAGTCATTTTTAATTACTGGAGCCATTCACCCGTGAGTGGTTGACGTGCAATTAGTGCTTTCGCCTGGCTGTTCGGAGACTGTCTGATTTTTCTCATTTATTTATCTATTTATTTAATCATTCATTCAATCTCAATTTTCTATTGGCAGTTCAGTTACAGATTAATATCCTGTTTTTTTTTAGAAATAATTTGGTGTATACGATTATGAAGTGTTGTGTGTTTGTTGAGATGGTTTCTGATTGCACTTGGGTTTGATAAGTGACTGATGAGCCGTCTAGTCTAGATAGTGAAGTAGGAATTTGCAGTTGATATAGGATATCAATAAATATTTTTGCGATGAAAGAGGTATTATCTCTGAGGGGCACGTGAATTTGTATACGATTTGTGCTTAGATAGTTGGTGATAATATTTCTTGTCCGTATGTGATGTTGTATATTACTAAATTGGAATGTTATATATTTTTTGAAGTAAGCGTTTAGTGTCGACTAGAGAAATGCATTTATGTGTAATCCAATTTAATGCGCGTTTATCTTGTTTTTAGATAGCGTACATGTTATTACAATATCATAGATTTATGTAGTTCATAAAGTGCTAATTGCTATATATATTCATTTCTTCGGTTGCTTTGTGTATTTGATTGTCGGCGACAAAATTACAGAAACGATTATGTTTATTTTATACTGGTAAGTTCTTTGAAGTATATTGTACGAGAAGTGGAGATTAGTTGTACACTTTTTTTACAATGGTTACTTTACAGGGTATGATGGATAAATTGCCGCCATTTTAAATCATTAATTCAGCGCATGTACTTTGTTTCTGGTTTTGTCTAATTGCGCACCAAACTAAAGTCAGTTAGATACTTTGTGTGAGGAAAGCAATATCATGACGCTATTCCCTACTCCAGAAATTTAGAAAGGGCAGACTGTACCGCTTGGCATTGGTGCGGATACCCAAATACGAAGATTTCTGTGTTAATCTGAAAACTTTGCAGTATATTAGTTGGATAAGTCTATTGTTGATTTCGAAGGTATGGCAGCTCAGAAGCCTCACTCTAATCGTTATAATTTGAAAACAACCCAAAAATTTGTTGGTAACATCCAGGTCTTGATTGGCAACAATTCCAGCAAGTCACTCAAGTCCACACCCAGGGACATAAGAGTGTATGCGTTTCTTATCAGGCAAGTAGTGCATGAAGACATTTGCTATTTCTCATACAAGATGAGAAAGGGCCATTTTTTATCACAGGCCATGAAAGACAAGAGGAAATACCATACAGTAAAGCTTTTGAACAAATTCAAGCATCCGCTTCGATCGATCTTGTTTTAATTTGTCTCAGATAAGAAACATTCATACCAGGATCAGATGATGAACTCTCAGAAGAACGGTTGGAATTTTCTATCAATACAATATGCATTGATATGGATGAATACCAAACACCGAGTCCACATCGTATTTTTGTAGTGGTCTTTAGTGATGGTAACGTTCTGTCTCTATTGATTTTTCCACATGTCCTCAGACTCAACTTAGTGGCCTATATCAAGCACCTGGAGGAGAGAGTGCTGCCCCGGATCGAGAGGGTGGCTGCTTAAAGACCTTACACTTGGCAACAGGACTTTGCGCTATGCCACAGAAGCTTGGAAACCCAATATTGCCAGTCGGGAAATTTCCGTCACAACATCAACTCTAACATTTGGTGGCCTAACTCAATAGATTTTAATTCCATTGATTATCATGTATGAGTCACAGTTGAGCAAGAAACTTACATAACTTAGTGCAGCACAAAAGATGAACTAAAGGCAAGGATAACTGCAGCATTTACCAACTAAAACAAGGAGACTTTTGGGAAATGTTTGAAGGAGAAGCCGCTTGAGATTTCTTTGAATGAACTTCTGCTCGCTGATAAAATGTTGGTGTTTCTTGCCATTGGAATATTACGTCATTTCCCATCAATGAGAAGGCAGGTTTGATCAGTGAGTTTGTAACTCTATTACAATCTTAAAAGGAGGTGCCCGTGGTGTAATGGTTACCGTCCTAGGAAATGGACACGGCGACACGAGTTCAAATCCTGGACGAGACTAATTGCATTTCACATAGCACTAATACCCTTGGGAAAAGTATGAATCCAATTAGTCTCCCTCCAGCTATGGGTAAATAGTAGGGTAGACTAGGTTCTTCAGCTTTGATGAGGCAACTAGTCTAGGAGAAAGAAAATTCAAACCAGTTAACTTCGCTTAAAAATTGACCTTGTGTCATATCCTGCCCGAGTGGAGGGGTTGGTAAATATGATCACAATCTTAAAATTTGGGTAAACACCGTTAAGTAATATATTGTGGATCGTTGTCCCTGGGGTCAGATTGATGACATCGACAAGGTCCAATTATTAGTGCTCCATTCTTTCTGCAAAATGGTATTTTTTTAAAATCACCAGATCGATTATAGAGCTGTCTCCATAGCGTAATGGTTAAAGTGCTGGGCTTTAGTTTTAAAGTTAGCGAATTCAAACTCCAGGGGTGATATTACGTTCACTTTCGAACTAATACCATTGGGAAAGGTATGAACCCCCTTATCCTTTGAGCGGTGAGTAGAATAGTCTCGTTGCAGTTCTTCTACTAGGATGACTCTGGCATTAAAAAACCTGCGAATGTTGATTTAAAAAAAACGAACCAGTAAGATTTATGTAAAATAAGTCCAATGTCTGATACTGCCATCAATAATTCAAAGAGGTGTACTTATTGGTTGAGACAAACGTATATCGGTCGAGCATTCTGATTAGCTAACTTAGCTAGACAATCGAACTGCTGCTAAATAAACAGCCTAAATCTAGTGCGACACCTTAACCTTATCATAGAACCTAACTTTGATAGACAGTTAAACTTTACGAAACAACTTAACTTCAAAAAAGAACCTTACTTTTCTAGATAGCTAAACTTTGCTCGTGATGTGGACCCAGATTGGGACCACGAAAAGACAACTTGGAACACGGTATAAGTTTAAAGATATATTGAAGTAACAAGATACAGAGAAAAGTGGTGGTGTAACCTAGGCTTACTTGTCATTCGAATATCGGTAGAGTATCCAATCTCTTCGAGAGTACTTGGCTTGGAAGAGTCCATGAATGGGTAGGTAACGGTCCAATAAGCTCGACAGCCTAACTCTTCTTGACAGTTTAACACAGCTACACAGTTTACCTTTGCGAAAAAGACGAGATTTAGCAGAAAGTCTCCATGGCGTAATGGTTACTTTGCTAGACAGCCTAAATTTGCTGAAAGGCTTAACTTTGCTTGACAGCTTAAATTTGCTAGACATCTTAAGTTTCTCATTAGCTTGACTTTGCTAGATATCCTAACTATTCTAGTTAATGCACAGATGACTATTCTGTCCATAACACGGGCTAAATAGGCTCAAATGTGTGTATGTGCATGCGTGTCCTTGAGCATGTGTGTGTGAGCGAGAGAATGAGTCGGTGGAGTATTTTGTTATATAATTCGTCTTAACAAAGGTCCATCTTTCAAGGTCCCAAATCATCGCATCACAATTCGTCATTTGATATGTTTATTTAGCAAGTGAGTCGCCGCAAAATAAAGAGAAATATTTTAAAGAATTTTAAAAAATCATCTCTTAACAAAACAAACGCTTCTATCAATAATTAACGAATTAATTAACAAATAAAACATTAACGATGTAATTACAAAGCCGATCATCATTGGTCTCAGTCCCCCAAGGACTCTTAGCTGTTTGACGAATTAAATCTAATCAGAAAATGTTTCCCAAACGAACAACTCATTTATAGAGAGGGGGAAAAACTACTTTTCTCCTTTTTCTTTTATTGCGACATGTATTTGTCTTTCTTAATAAAATAATCAAGAGAAATTCAAAATCAATTTGCAATCAATGATGTTTTCATTGAAAGTTGTATTTCGACTTGATTATCCATTGGTTGAAAAGGAATAAAATGTTGGTAAACCGGCAAAGTCTCAGACATTTTCATAATTGTCATTTTTGTGTAGTATATACACATGCAATCATTAATCTTAATTTCGATTTATTTTCATATTTTCATATACAGTAATTTTTTAAAACTTGCATCGTTATTTTTATGATGGCGTATCAGACCATTTCACTATTGTTGTTTTTTTTTTTTGTAAACTTTGGGCCATTGGCCTAATGAGTAGTGTATTCGTCAATGGTCCGGTAGACCGGGGTTCAATCCCAGGTCAAGTCATACCAAAGAATTAAAAAATGGTACTTGATGACACCTTGATTAACACTCAGCATTATAAAGTAAGGATCAAGGGTAAAGTGGAGAAATCCAGGGAATAGAGTAGCCCCCTTCCCTACTTCTCGGAGGAGTAGCTATTGAAAAGGGAACCACCTGGTCACCCTCAGCTAAAGTCACCAACTTTACTTACTATATATATATATATATATATATATATACGATGATTGATACGGCACGCTATCTATATATACACAATCATTGAATTTAACTTTTATGTATTTTCAAATTTTATATTTAGTTACTTTTTTAAATTGTTTAACAACTCAGTAGCATCGTTATTTCTATGACTGTATCAGACAATTGTTGTATATCAATTTATGACAACAGCACTGATTATAAGAATATAAGCTGCTTCTTTTTTTCTTTGTACGGGTGGGTAGATTACGGAAGATTAAAGACGACTGAGCTGCGCACACAGGGGCCTAAGGTGCGGATTTCCCGAGAAACCATTCTTGATTATACAATATTCCAGACGCCCACGCACATTCTCGAGGTCACATCTCTTTCAGCCTGTCGCCTAAGCAATGTACGTGATCACGCTTCATTCTAGCATGCTACCCACGCAATTTACGCGGCGTTTCCGTCAGGAACATTCGCGTTCTATTTACTTTAGGCATCAGGTGCATTTCCTGTCATTTTCTTTCCCAGTGTAAGACTTCCGCAACTTCATCGATAGGTCAAATAGGTCTTAAGTTAATATCCAACACGATTTCCTAGTTTTTGTTTCGTTTTTTGTAAAATATATACAAATGCTATTATTAATTTTAATTTTTAACATTTTCATATTTTTATCTTTATTCTTTTATTTATTTATTTTGCAATTCATTATCATCTCTATTTTTATGTGAGCATATCAGACAATTTCATAATTGTAGTTTTTTAACAACTACTTAAAAAAGAAAACTTTTTATTCTTAGTTGCTTTTTTATATGATTTATATTGAGAATCAGAAAATCAAATAATTGTTTATTACCGAGCCATTGGCCTAATAATTAATGTATTCACCAACGGTCCGGGAGATCGGGGTTCAATTCCAGGTCGAGTCATACCAAAGAAACAAAAATGGAACTTGATGCCGCTTTGCTTAACACTCAGCATTATAAGGTGTGTATCAAGGGTAAAGTGGAGCAATCCAAGGAAAGAAGTAACGTCTTTCCCTGCACTTCAATGTAGTAGCTATTGAAAAGGGGGTCTTCGGATCACCCTCGACTTATGTTGCCAAATTTATTTATTTATATTTATATTAATTCTTTGGTTAAATAGTTACAAATATATCGACGTTTTTGCAAGAGTGTCAAATGCCCCATTTAAGTGTCATTGGACTAATAAGTTGAATGTTCGCCAATGTTCCAGGAGACTGGGGTTCAATCCCAGGTGGCGTTACACCTAAGACCTAAAAAAATGATACTTGATGCCGCCTTGCTTAACACTCACCATTATAAGGTAAAGATCAAGGGAAAAGTGGAGTAATCCAGGGAATGGATTAGCACCCTCCCCTACAGCTTAGTGTAGTAGCTACTGAAAAGGGAACCTTTGTGTCACCCTCAACTAAGTTCGCCAACTAATAAAGCGCAGGCTTTCGATGAGATTTGAACCATCATTGCCTTTTTCTTCTGGGAAGCTATTTAAATAGAAGCAGGTGCTTTACTAAGTAAGCTACAAAAGTCACTGGCTTTGCAGAAGCCGAAACTAAATCACTAAACTATTCCTTCATGATATCTTTGCATCATATTTGGTTTTATTGCTTTTAGTATTATATTTCTTTGTTAGTTGATTGTGTTTTATGGCATATAAACTCTTGTTGGTTATTTCATGCCAAATTCTATTAATAAATGTATAATAAATTTGTCCACTAATAATATGTATATAACATTTTTAAACAACCGAGAGTTCATTCGTTTACACCTGACTAAATAGTTTTAAGTACTGTTATTGATTGCTTGCACATAGTTAAATGGTTTATAATTCCCATCTTACACTAACAATTCAATTTGATTCTAATCATTTGTTTGCGCACAGTTGAATGGTTTCCAGTATAGTAAATGATTAAACAGTTCTATCTGACGCATAGATACAACCCAATCAGGTACTACCATGGTAATGAAGGAGTACTCCACAGCCTCTAAGCTCCTGGACTGGAGCCTCATGATAAGATTATTTAGTGTCTTATTCAGGGCAATCATTTGGGGAGGTCTTACCCATTTGTTGAGATTCAGTCGGTGTACTCTGGTAGTATTATTTACAAAACTTTTCTTAGTCTGGTACAGCCTTCAGGTTTCCGGACAGAGATTAAATCAATTAATAACAGATTAGTTCCAGGAAAATTCTTCCCCAGTAAAACCTACTCCTTTACATAAAAGAGATAAGGGCTGGGTTGACTACTCTTAAAGGTGGATTCAAATAACAATTTGAAAGCATCAAGAAAGGCCTCAAACCCAAATTCAATCGGGATTTGTATCAAATTCTAGCCTCGTTGGTTGCAGGATAAATACAACACAATCCTTAAATTGTTTTAACTTCCTTAACAGTTTTAACTTCGGTTACTTTGCTGGAATGGGTACTTTCAAAATAATGTGAGCATAAATCTCTGTTTACAGGGTTTAACTTAGTTTGCGTCAAGGTTAGAAGTATTAGTCATTCAGAATCCAGTTCAATAAGAATAGCTAGCCTAGTTTACTCACCATAGCACCAGAAAAAATACCCAACATGAAATTATCTATTTCGTTATCTTACCATAAACCATTGTCAATCACTATTATCATTAATTTAGCATACAATTCTTAAAAGTTTAAAAATTATTTTATAGCCACTCGCCCCGAACGACATTTCTGTGACAGTGATGAACTGTATACAAGAAAAGCAATAATTAAATTTAAAAGATAAAAGAAAATTCTTGACAAAATTAGTGATAGTATTGGTTGACAATACTTAAGAAAAAAAAATGAATCAATAATAAATGATATTTATAATTTCGTTTGGCAAAAGAGCAAATTAACTTTTTACATTGCTTCTCCGTCACGGGCAGGATGAATCAGAAGGTCAATTTTACGCCGGTGTGTTCATGTTCAGTTGCGAACAGTACCAAAAAGACCAAACTAATTGTTTATTTAGCTTTACTGCCGTAGGCATGATACGGTGCAAGGTCAATTTTCACGAACAATTGTGAACATTACCAAAAGGACCAAGTTAATTGTTTATCTTGCAGATTTGCCACAGGCAGGATACAAAACAAAGTAAATTTTAACGGGTCACCTTTATACAAATAACCAAATCAGTCGTTTACAAGCCTAGAGACCAGGGGCTGTAGAATACGCCAAATAAATCTCGGCAGAGGGACAAGCGGCCCTCTCCTCCAGCATCTCCATCAACGAACGTCCTAGATATAACACAACACCATCAGATGGTGAAGCCTCAGTCATGAAGCTTTAGGGAATGTTGAGTCTCTCTTCATTGACATTACTCCTAAGTCCACTCGGTCCCGGGGTGGTAATATCTTTTCAAACAAAAATTTGCAATTATTTTCTAAACTTGAAATCATTTAATTGTTTGCAAACAAATGATCTCTGGCGCCTTTAAATGCACATCATTCATTTACAAACGTTATGTATATATATATATACCCAGCGGTTAGAGTGTTCGCCAATGGCCCGGGAGACCTGGGTTCAATCACAGGTCGAGTCATACCAAAGACTTTAAAAATGGAACTTGATACCACCTTGCTTAACACTCAGCATTATAAGGTACGGTTCAAGGGTAAAGTGGAGCAATCCTGGGAATGGAGTAGCGCCCTCCCCTACACCTTGGTGTAGTAGCTATCGAAAAGGGAGCCTTCGGGTCACCCTCGACTATGGTCGCTAACTTTACTTACTTATATACATATATATATATATATATATATATATATAAACAAGATTTGGTATTAAATTGACAAAAAGATTGATTTGCCATTAAACCAAACAACCGACCAATCAACCGTTGAGTTAGCTCCTCTGCTACAGACAGGATGCAATACAACGTAACTGTTACGTGAGCGCCTTCTGGTATAATTCAGGACAAAACACAAAAACTTAATTAGATAGTTTACCTAGCTTTTTCACGACAGGCATGAATCGATATAACACCAATATTTTCCATAACACCTTTATATATATTTGAAGACAGCACTAAAAAGATAAAATCAATTGTTTTCCTAGTCTCTCTGTTAGGACAGTCGGCTGGGGAGGGTAGCTGTAGAATACGCTGAATTCATATCTACAGATGGGACCCACCCCCTACCAACAATTGTCCTTGACATAACGCTAAACTACATTTAATGGTGAGACGCCAATCCTGGAGCTTTGGGGAATGCGGAGTACCCTTCATTCCCATCAGATTCACTCTAACTAGGAAAGGTAGTATCTCTTCGGGTCCCATCTGTGGGTCAAATATCTAATAACTTTATATACTAGTAATCATTTAGATTTGTATACAGATTTGTTTGAATCGAATTAATTGTAGTACATAGCAATAATTGGAACCATATAACTATGTTTAAATGAATGAATAATATTGAATAGAATTACTAGTGTTAAGTAACAATAATTAAAACCATACAGAGGCAACACCTCACAAAACAGCTGCTGTACGGATACCTACCACCCATCACTAAAACTATCCAAAATAAACGAACCAGACATGCAGGACACTGGTGAGGAAGTAAGGACAAGCTCATAAACGATGCGCTCCAGTGGACTCCTTCACATCGACGAGCAAAAACCTAAATACAACAGCTCTGGACGGTAGAGACGGGTGGCGACAGAGGGTCAGGAAAATGCGTGCTGGTAGCGTGACATAATAATGATGAGCAAATAAAACTTTTAAAGCTACTTAGTCCTACCATTTTAATGTCTGTAAACAAATGAGCTAGTTTTAAAAATGTTACCTCCAAAATATTCGTTTACAAATCATATATATTTGATATGTATGTACAAAGAATGTTTGCTATTGAACAGCCTTTTACGGTTGATATATCGTAAAAAACTCAACCAACTAATCGCTCGACCAACTAACTGTAGTATACTACCTCTGCGTCTTAACAACGACGAAGAAAACGTATATATATATATATATATATATATATATATATATATATATATATATATATATATATCATTCGTCGACGTTGACGCCTATGTGAAGCGGGAGAGCAATCAGAACTGCCAGTGGGAACTGACCTCAACCAAAACCCTCGTCCTTATGTAGTCTTAAGACTCCCACGTGATGCACACACAATGGTTATTTTCCAATGGGTAGAATTACGTAATACTTACTTTTAATTGGCTATGCTTTACACCCACTCAATACTTATTCTTCATTTGTCAGAGCTTACATCCATGCATTCCTTGTTTCCAATAATCATTTTGTTGATATATCTGTCAACAGCATCTGCCGGGTTCATCGCAGGTCAAAAGGATATATTACACAACCTAGTCCCTTTTTCACATTTAGGATACGACACAAGGTTAGTTTTTACTGTAGCGTCTTCAAGTCAAAACAAAATCTATTGCTTTCCAAACTTTTTGCCAGACATTATGCAACACAGGGTCAATTTTTTGCACTAACGTCTTCAGGCACAATGATGCATATATCTGTGGCGAAATTAACTGATTGTTAGGTAACAGAATTAATTTGTTTTTGAGAATATCGTAGATATAATTTTCTCTACTGATGTCTGGATTATGTTCTGGTGAAAAATCCTATTTTTGTGGTCGAGAACAGGAAGATTGCTGAAAAGATCAGGTGTGACCCCCGTGTGCAATACTGCGACAACGAATACACGCGTGCACTACCACTGTTCTCAGCAGATCTTTATAGCGCTACGGCATCGCATAGACACGTGTAACACCACCGTTCTAAATATTATATAAGTAGCACTCTCCACAGCTGGAGGTAGAATAATTGGATTCATAACTCTCCCAAGGGTATTAGCGCATTGTGGAAAGCTAACAGTCACGTCTAGGATTTGAACTCGTGTCGTCATGTCCATTTCCCCCGTAACAATTACGCGACGAATGCCTTCAATACATACATACATACATACATCCCTTTGTCGACTTAAGACGAGGCTGACCCAAAGGCTCCCTTTTCAATAGGTACAACACTGAGGTGGACGGGAGGGCGCTACTCCATTCCCTGCATTATTGCACCCTTTTACCCTTGATCCTCACCTTACAGTGCAGCATCAAGTACCATTTTTTGAGTCTTTGGTATGACCCGGGATTGAACCCCGGTCTCCTGGACATTTGGCGAACACTCTACTCATTTGACCAATGGCCCAGTATTACATACGTACACACACACACACACACACGCATCTATATATATACATGTGTGTGTATATATATATATATATATATATATATCATTGATTCGTGCTATTACCACGGACTGCCTTAACTCTTTTCCGCCATCCGTCTCTCTCATCGATCGCCCCTGACAGGTCCTCTAGACTGCATCCTGTGTCCGCATAGAGCTGATGTATATAAATCCCTGCTGGACGGTCCACACTGACGCGTCCATGCATAAGAGTTTATTAGAGAACGTTGCTTATGATTTCGTTTTTACTTCATCAGCAGTGTCTCGTATGTCTTGTTCATCTTCATAAATTGAAAGAGATGTCAGCATATGCATAGAGATGACGTGCCGCAATTGACAGCTTATCGATCATATGGAAGTTTGATCTCTCTGATAAAATAAAGTGGGACTTCTAAGCAGTGGCTGAGTCAGTACTACTGAATGGATGCAGCACCTGGACGCTAACGAAACGCACGGAGAAAATGCTAGATGGTAACTACACAAGAATGCTACGTAGTGTTTTTTTTAACAAATCCTGGGAGCAGCATCCTATAAAACATCGGGAGGACGGACATTTATCCCAAAACATTCCAAGTAAGATAACCAAGACAAGTTGGACGTTTTTGGAGAAATATCTGTGAAGACACTGGATGCAGTCGGAAAAACTTATCAAAGCCATCGCCGATAGCGACAAATGGCGAGAAAGACAGAGAGAGAGAGAGAAAGAAGGCTCCCTTTTCTATAGCTGCTACACCAAGGTGTCGGTGAGGGTGCTACTCCATTGCATGAGAACTATTGATGTTAGATTGCGGTGCTTGAAACCATTTAATTGTGTGCAAACAAATGAGCTCTGACTTATTTGAAAAATTATCTTACTAACAAACTATTCACTTAATAATAACGTTTAAACAGGGTTTGGCATTAAATTACCATCAAGGGTTGAAATGCCAATGAGCCAAATAACTCAAATAAAGCAAACAATTAGAAATATGGACAGTTCTTTTTTTGTGAATAGATGATGAATGTATTTTGCTTTAATTACCACCTGGGTTCAAAAATCAAATCGTTTCTGTTTTTTAAATGAGGTCGTTAAGAAGAAGAAGGAGAAGAAGAAGAAGAAGAAGAAGAAGAAGAAGAAGAAGAAGAAGAAGAAGAAGACTCAACATTGATTATAATAACCGACAGACCCAACTGGTGTGAAGATTCAATACGAACTACATTCTTCATTATCAAGGCGAGAAATTTCAAATCCACGTTCCTGTTTGTCTTGGCAATAATCTGAATATTTTAAAACTAATTAAAGAACTTCATCAACTCATTAAGACAAATGGTTTTCATTTAGTCGAAATTAACAAATGATAATCGGAAGAAAAAAAAAAGAAAAAAGAAAAAGAAAAGTAAGACAGTCAAGAGAGACAAAGCAAGATTACACTTAACGATACTCTTTGTTCCCATTTACGAAGATCAACTCAGTTCGGTGAAAAGACAGAAGCATGTGACACCAGTGAGACTCGAACTCACTAATAAACAATATATCATGAAAGGCACCCAAAATAAAATCCTGCGCATCCCTAACACGAAAAATTCTGTTTATTCTGATTCATAGGCTTTATGTTACAGTGCCTTTTGTTATTGAATGATCTCACATATTACTACTGAGCTGGATCATTCTTTCTTAAACGCTGTCTAATTACAGCTGGGGCTGTAGAATAAGCCGACTACACATCTGCAGAAGGTAAGACTTCCCAACGAGTTTTCAGTGTGCGACATCTAATGGTGAGGATCTAGTCCCAGAGCTTTGTGTAATTTGCTTCCATTACTCTCAAGTTCACTCTTATTCTGTTTTTTGTAGCCGTTAACCTCCCATCAATGGCTCAATTACTCCTTGAGGGTTTTTCACATCAGTTTCAGCTAATGGTCTTTCGCTGGTCTTTAAGTAACCGCAAGTCTCCTCAAGTCTCCCAGACTCTTCTCAGAATTCTGGCTGTTCTCCATTATGTAGTAGTTTGGATGGTCTTCACCTATCCTCTTATTTTCATGTCCTCCAGTCCCTTTAAAAGATTTTTAGTGACTGTACCAAAAGCACCAATCACGATTGGTATATTTGTCACCTTCATGTTTCATTATTTTTTAAAATTACCAAGCAAGGTACAGGTACTTATTCTTCTTTTCTCTTTCTTTCAGTTTTATTCTGTGGTTAGCTGGGGCCACTGTGACGGCATATTCTTTAAAATCCCCAAAACGGGACTTTATTTTTTCACGTGTGAAGACGGGGCAGGTTGGCACTTGATCCCTTGTAGAATAAGTCCTCGTTCAGAGTTTTTTCCTCGGGCACATAAGAACTGGCATATTATGTGAGTGATTAATTTAGGGCTAGACTGACCGCCGCTGGCAAGGGGTTCCAAATTTCACATTGTACACACACCCACCAAGGCCACTAGACTTCCTCCCCTAGACAATGGAAGATATGGACCTTTAGGTTGAGACGTAATAATATTATATTGTAGTAGTCGGCAACTCCGGTTTCCCGTGTGATATTTTAAATGAATTTATAGGACAATTTTAAGCAAGATAACATAAGGCGAACAGAAGCTGAAAAAAAGCATGAAGTAACAAATTCGTAGCAGACGCCACAAATAACAACTTAGACCTCGTGGTAACATTAAAATACATGAATCTTTTACTACACATAGATATACACCGTCAAAGTGTCAAATATATAATAAATGAACAGTCCATGGACATACATGTCTTTCTTCTTTTCTTTTCTTTCGTTTTCCTTCAAATTGAGAGAGAGAGAGAGGGTATATAAAGTTGGGTATAAGGAGAAACAGTCCAAGGGTACTTATCTTATTTTCTTTGATGGAATTCCTGTGGAGAATCTTTCCTCTTTTACGGGCTAATAGACTTTATGCTATTTTTAACACTGGCTTGAAGAACTTGGGTCCTTCGTGTCCGAGATATTTTTTGTCTTCTTCACCCGGAGTACTGGCTTTGGGTCTGTCTGCCACGAGCCCTGTCCAATAACTGACTTTTTCCGCTGACGGGAGGGAGTCTCCACTTCCGTTTTAGGGTCCCAGCCAATCATTTGGCTTCTACCTTCCCGTGTAAGGCGACCCGAGTGAGGTCACCAAGTATAAACATCTGGTCTCCTCAATGACACATATTCTTTCTTAACGGTCATTCTCTGATGGCTTGCTACTGTTAATTCAAACGAGAAGATAGTTGTAATCCCACTTCCATCGTCTCAGTGGGATATCACGTGACACCACAAAGTACTCAAGTTTGCAAGTTCTCTTTTTTGTTGTTGATTATTATAAGGGCTGGTCTTCTGGCCAGCTCTCTCCATATTATCTATACTAGATTGGAATACTTGATGAATAGAATTACTTATTTTAAACAGCAATACTTATAAACATTTGATTGTGTGCTCACAAATGGTTAATGTTCAACAGAATAATTAAAGTTAGATAAGCATACTTGAAAGTATTAACCTATCTCCAAACAAATAATTAATCTTAAATAGAATTATAACTGTTAAATAGTCATGTTTGTGTGCAAACTAATGATAAATATTAGTGAAAATTATTAGTGTTAGATAACAATACTTGAAACAATTTAAGTGTGTGGAAAAAAATGGTCTCTCAGAACTTGTTTTGAAATAAACTCACCAACAAGCTATTCCCTCTCTAAATCTAAACGGATTTACAAGTACGTAAGAGATTTAAAAAGAGCAGATCTGTGCAGAAAAGTTACAAAATCCCTTAAAATAATTCTCCTTTATCGTTTATATATATTTAGAAAGATAGATAGATAAACAGGTAGTCGAATTAAAAAGACGGAGATTGAAAGAAGAAGGCTAACACTGATCATGACGGATGGATATAATATGGAATGTTTATAATAGACAAATATGAACTAAATAATATAATTATTTACATGGATACATGTGACGTTATGTTTTTTGTTTTTTAAAATAAATTTTGAAACGCTTATTGCATCACAAAATTTGAAACTCCTCTCTACAAATTGAAATAGTACGTTTTAAAATTTTCTCATCTTTTTCGTTTCATTTCGCAACTCACTCGACCCGATGAACATCTCAAAATCGAAACCTTGGCAAATATTTCTTTAAAAAATCATCCTTTGAAGACCTTGTGTCTTTTTATCTCAAAACATTTTCATATATATATATATATATATATATATATATATATATATATATATATATATCCTTTTGACCATTTTTGGGTTAATTAAAGGCAACTGATGGGTGACGAAAGTTTTTTTTAGGAGGAGGATTATGGCACCATTAACAGAGAGATTTAACACATGAAAAAAGAGTGAAAAAAAATATGCAAAAATAATAGTTTAGTTTACAAGCTTACTTTATTCAAAAAATTCCACCTGTAACGAAAAATCTAGCATATGTTCAAATTAAAATGAGTTAATTTGCAGGAACACCCTTTTTCTGGTTTCCTAATTTCTCTGATATTTTATTACTTTATACCCCTTTACTTTCGCATGAGGACTGACATTTATATATTTTTTTTATATTTACATATAGACTGTAATCCATATTTGCTGTTTGACAATCTCAAATTAAATGTGTGAAGTCATCTGATGGGACGAAGAGTTTAATTATATTATTCGCCTAAATAAATTTTTATAGACAATTTGATCAATTTGAGTTTTTTTCTAATTGCATTATATATATATATATATATATATATATATATATATATATATATAAACAAATTATCAATGGTTAAAAATTTATTTATTGCTAGGAAAACATGTAGGCCTTGGAAAGGTGTGGGCATGTTTATTATAAAAAAAAAATATCTATATATTTTTGAACGGCCGGTTTCGTCTGGCTCTTGTCAAATTCTTAACGCCAGAAAAATATTTAAAAGGGGAAATGTAAATGGAAAAAAGGTAGAAGAATGGAGAAAAGGGGAAGGAAAAAAACAAACACCCCCGCAAAAACCGCTAAGAGGGGTAGTAGTAGTAATGAGCAGATGGCTCGAGACTAATTACATTCAATCCAACAAATAATCCCACTGTTTACAGAGGGAAGGTTGATGGGGTCGAACCTAAACAGTCTCTAACACTTTGAGATGAAAAAGCGAATGTGACCGACTCAGAATACTGAATCGGTCAACATTGAAGTCTGCAACACATTCCCAACTATTTATCATGTGCTCCGCTATAGAGTACCCGGATGTATTTGCAAGCTGCCCTCTTATAAGCCTAAGATTTAAAATTCGAGCGGGGAGATGTTGTCTTATACGGAAATCCAAACGATTAGAAGTCCACGCAGCTACCGCCACAACCATATATACACCAATATATTACTGAACCAACAGGGTGGGGAGGCAAAACAACTTCACGAACCGAAACAAATGCAGTGCGAGTCTGAAAAATGACTCGCACAGCAGCCGAAAAATAACATCCACCAACAGCCGCGGTGATGGACCTGGCCAACCCCCACCTCCAGAGCCCATGCACGGAAAGCGCAAACAATATATATATATATATATATATATATATATAACAAGATTTGATGTTAAATAACCCAGGAGGTTTGATATACCACAGCACAGACTGACCAAATCAATTGGTGCTTATTTTCAGTCATCTAGAGCTTTTAACATAGCATGAACCTCAGTTGAGAATGATATAGTTATTTACGTGGTGCCTTCAATAACTTTCCAGACATTTTTGTACGGGCATTTAAAATTGTCGGAGACTCTTGAAAATTCAGTATGTTATTGCTATACATCTTATAAGATGACTGTCAAGTTTTTATGATTTCAGGTTCAAATGAAAAGCTACAGCAGAAATTGGAATATACCCTACTAAAACCTGATTGTCACAGCTGGTGAATTTTAAAAATGCAATCTGCACGTGAGGACACTTTAGAACAAGGATATGCAATAAAATTATGTTTTAAACTTGGAAAATAATCCACAGAAACGTATGGAATGCTTCAGACTGCTTTTTGACCATCTTGCATGAATCAAGTATCAGTTTTTGACTGGCTTAAGAGATGCAATGAAGGCAGGGAGTATGTGAGGGATGATGAGAGGTGTGGGAGGAGTAAGGAAGTCAATACACTAGAGTTGATTGGCCAAAGGGTTAGGGTTAGGGTTACTATGTTGAGGTTTTAAGGGAGTTCAGGAAGAGATTACGTCGGAAGAGGCCAGCACTCTTAAAATCGGGTCAGTGGCATTTCCAGCAGGACAATGCACCGGTCCACAACTCCATCCTTGTCACAGACTATTTGACCAAGATGGGCATCAAAGCAGTTCTTCAGCCTCCCTATAGTCCAGACCTTGCTCCCTGTGACTTTTGCTTATTCCTTTAGCTCAGAGGCTGTCGTTATGAAACAAATGAGTTTATGAAAGAGGCTGTGACGAAGGTCATTGACACGCTCACACAAGAGGAATTCCATGGGATCTTCCAGAAGTTGTTGGAATGGTACAAGTGCGTTGGAGCCGGAGGAGATTGCTTCGAAGGGGACTAGAGTTTCATGTGTGTACTATCAATAAAAGTGCCCATACGAAAAAACTCTGGAAACTTATTCAATGATCCTCGTACTATGCTTTTTTAGTCTGGTACATAAGCCTTTGTTTATATCGCAGAGTCACTCATCTGATTACTGTGCTGGCTCATCGCTTCTTAACTTTGGTTATCTGGAGCTTTTTTGTGTGGCTTTATTCATAGTCAAAAATTTTTATAATTTTATCATACTACGTGTGAGAACACGTTCGATATCCTGTCCCCATCGGCCACCAACTAAGCGTGATGCCCCAGTTTCGATGGCTACGATTGGTGTTAGCACCCTTGGTGCTACCAGCAGATTTTTCCACAGACAGGGTATGAAGACAAGCAGAGTTAAAGTTACTTTTCGTAGCTTAAGTTCATAAACAACAAAGACTAACTTTTAACGCTGTTTGTTATTTTTTACGCTTTTCTTCATCTGGTAGACCAGCCTTTGTCGCTGTGTTTCCACAAGGATGTCTTTGGCATACTCACGAGGGTTGATATGCCATTAAACGAAAAAAACCTAACCAAACTTGCCTTTATTTACATACATTATATGCTGTTACTATGGTATCAACCACCTGTTTACAGAGCTGAAACTTCACAGCTTAATTTTCATGATCTGACTTGACCGTAAAGCAAGTGATATCTTTGTGAACATAGCTTTAAGATTCTTTTAACATGTTTTTTTTTTTGTTTTTAGATTTTATATTGTCGACAAAGATTCATCGTGCTCATTTTTTAGTATAATTCATCGTTGCATTTCATTTGTGACAGCAAATTCTGATAAGAGATGCTACTAATATTTGACATATGATACCATTATATTTTGAGAAAAGTAAAAAAATGAAATTATCTCAGGCGCAAAAAGTGTGTATTTTTATTTAGAATATACCAGGGCCATTCAGTAAAAAAGGGGAATGTTTTTGAAAAAGCCAATGATTTTTTTTTACTAATTTTTCCTATTAATGTAAACTCTGCATTGTTTGGAATTTGCTTATTGCAAAAATCATTTTAATCTTATAAAAAAACATTTATTTTGAGACTATTCAAAATACTGTTTGATCAAATACAGTGCTCATGGCTAAACAGAGGTCTGTCATTAAATTTTAGGTGGCAGAGAAGTTCAAAATATGGGAAATTTTGCAAGAGAATGTGATGTGGACGGAGAAACATGCTTTAGACAAAGTTCATGGACATTGAAAAATAACTGTCTATTGAGTAGAAAAACACAAACTCTCCGGTAAGGAAAAAGTTCCGGCCGCAGTAAAAAAGGTTAGGTTGGTTGGTGGTTTGGGTTCTATGGCATATCAACATTTGTGGGTTTCGGCCTCTTGATTTCGCTGAAAGTCAAAACACGATACCCGCTCCTTTCGAAAGGAAAAGTGTTGGCTCATCCTGCTAGCAAACTACGTGAACACAAGCAGTCAGAGATTTTTGGAGCAGCTGTTTATTTCTGTGTCGAAATAGAAGCTGAAATTAGAAAGAGAGAGAGAGAGAGAGAGACAGACAGACAGACAGACAGACAAACAGAGATTTTGGCCCTTGGTTAAAATTTGGTCGGCAGCAACACACTTTACTCTCAGTTGGAATTGTTTCTAACACGGTTATTCTCAAACGACCTGCTTCACAAACTGCGTCTCTATTTCTCTAACTCGCTAACTCAATATCTTGAGCCCACAAATAGTCTTATTCATAATAGTTTTTTTAAAAGTCATCAAATCAGAGATCTTTTCTATTTCGCGAGTTTTCTCATCCAGACCCGAGGCCTCTGGTGCTGACATTTACTTGATCTTTCGTAAAGGGCTGAGTATTTATTCATCCGTCACCCCAAATTCTGAAAATTTATCCTAAAGCCTTAATCAAAAAAGTAAGCTTAATGTTTCAACGACTTCGAATCACTTTAAAAGAGACTGAATAAACGGTTGGTCTTCTAAATCACCCATATCTATGTTTTTTAGTTTAAATTAAAAAAAAAAAGAACTCATAAAGACGAATCTCTACTCGCAAATAGTTTAAACGAACAATCCAAATTTGATTAAAAAGTAAAAAAATCCAACGGCTAATTTAACTTAATTTCAAACTCACTTTTCGTGGCAGGTGTTTGTATATACTCTTTGACAGGAGAGCTCCACCGTAATAATTGATTACTACTAAAACTAAAAGATTTCAATTTGGATCTATCTTTGTCCATGCATTAAAGCTAGTTGTTTCTACAAACACTTCACCGACCGGAGACACATGAGTTTACGTTGTTGAAAGAACTGATACACCAGCTTACACATATGCGAAACCTTCCCTTTCTTGTGCTTTTGACGCCAACAGCCGGTAGCCAATATTTAAATAGTAAAAACTCTGATCTCTTCTTTCCTCCAACACATAGATTATTATTACAAACAAACATTTGTACAAAAACTTTTGAGCCCACACGCACTTGCTCAAAGACATATTCCCGCGAAGGAACCCATTTATTCGTAAATAAACTTAGTTTCCTCCTTATATTTTCATACATAACATATTGTTCTTTTGCTGAAATCATTAGGATCAAGTCGTGAATTTCTGACTCACTATCATCGTCTGTTCTGAAGGTCCATCGCTCATAGCAGGTACTCCAGTCAGCATCCAGTGACGACACAAAACTAATTTATGTAAGTCCTTGCTGGTCTGCCAACATAAGCGCGTCCATGTGTTAGAATCCACTGGAGGACGTCACCTATGAGTTCGTCTTTGCTTCTTCAGCGATACCCTGCATGTCTTGTTCGTCTTACACAGATGGTTTAGTAGATGAGAGGTAAGCGGCTTTACAACAGCTATTTAGTATGCTGTTATTTTCAGGATTTGTTCAAAACAGCTTTCCATATGATATATATATATATATATATATATATATATATATATATAGGCAGCATTTCTTGGTTACTGTGTAAGGACGTCTTAAATGTCTTTAGCTACTGGCACTATTTACAGAATTACATTTAAAAGCAAACGCCATAATCTTCAACGGCAAAGACGTCCTTACACAGTAGTAATTTGCTAAAACAAAAGTTACATCACTTTTGTAATAGATTCTCCCCTGATGATGGCCCAAAGTCGGGCAGAAAGTACTAGGGATACATACAACTATGGACAATACCTAAATCAATTCCCCCCGAATACGATAAAAGTAATACGGGAATTCGAACGGATCCAGAAGAAAATATGTAGGCATAAAATGTCTATTATGTTTAATGAAATTTGCATATATATATATATATATATATATATATATATATATATATATATATAATTTAAATTTGACTGTATGTTTCTTCAATACTCACTTGCGATTAGAAACCTTCACTAGAAACTTTACGCGACAAATCTAACTTACAACTGAATAACATTAAAAAAAAAACTGATGATTAGACATTATACGTATAGTATCAAAGTTCAAAATCGTATGAATATTAGATGGAGGAAGAGGCCTGCTGTTATTAACCAATCAGATTGTAGATAAAACTGAAATACAAGGTGTCACCAAAGTAATTACTTTGTGCATCTTTACACGACTTTTCAGTATCCTTAATATTGGACACATAACGCCACCTGTGACTGTACATATTACTCTGCATATGATATATGAAAATAAATAAAAAAAAAAAATTTAAATAGCGAAAATAAAAAATCATGATGAGATATTCCTTGAAATTATATTCAACCGTTATGTACTAAGAAATGTCATATGGCTCAGGTCCAAGGGCTAAGTCTACAATTCATATTATATTTTTTATTAAATAAAGTGTTTGAATTATGCACAACTTATAATCGCTTAGGGCATGTTACACTGATGTGTTTACCAGCGTGGGATAATAATCTACTTATATATATATATATATATATGAAATTAAAGTTTACCTGTAAAAACGATCAAAAATGTAAAATAGTGCTCCACGCAAAAAAATGCGAAACGATATAACGATATTTCAATTATATGATAAACGAGTGTAAAATAAGTCCAGACACGAGTTTCATACACATGATCTGCCGGTGAGATTATATCTAAATATCTGAAGTGTATATATATATATATATATACACACACACACACACACACACACACACACATATATATATATATATATATATATGTCTAGTGGGTAGAGTGTTCGGTAATGGTATGGGAGACCGAAGTTCAATCCCAGGTCGAGCTATACCAACGACTCAAAACATGGTACTTGATACCTCCTTGCTTAACACTCAGCATTATAATGTACGGATCAAGGGTAAAGTAGGCCAATCCAGGAAAAGAAGTAGCGCACTGCACTCCACCTCGGTGTTGTAGCTATTGAAAAAGGAACCATCAGGTCACCCTTGACTACTGTCACCAACTTTACTTTTAGTTATATATATATATATATATATACATATATAAATATATATATCATCATCATCTTGTCAGGCCGCCAGCACGGATATCCCTGGCCCTCTCTCGCCACTTCTCCCTATCGTTCATCGCCTCTGGCAGGTCTTCAGTGCTACACCCCGTATCCTCAAAGAGTTGCTGTATTTATGTTCAAGCTGGTCGTCCTGCTTTTGCTCGGCCATATGTGGGGGTCCATAGGAGTACATCACTTATGAGCTCGATCCTGCTTCTCCAGCATGTCTGGTTCGTTTAACTTGGATAGTTTTCGTGAGGGGAGGTAAGTGGCCGTATAGTTGGTGCTTTGTGTGGTGTTGCCTCCAGGACTTGTTCAATATTGCTCGCAGCATTCTTGTGTAATTGCCGTTTAGATTTTTCTCCAGCCGTTTTGATAGTGTTCAAGTAGTGCATCCATATAGCAGTATCGATACGACCGCTGCTTGGAAGAAACTGGATTTAATTTTATCGGTCAAGTGTTACTTCCATATGATCGATAGCTTATCTATAGCTGTCCATGCCTTCATTAGCCGCGTGTCGATGTCTTTTTTGGTTGATGAGACCCTGCTTCCTAGGTAGGTGAACTTGTCTACCAGTTTCAGAGAGGTTCTGTCTAGTGTGGAAATGTCGCCTGTTTGATTAAAGCACATGTATTCAGTTTTGTGTGCGGCGGCTTGTTCTAAACTATGCAGTAGTGTTTCGTCTTGGTTGGGTGTGTTTGCTAGAATCGCTATGTCATCGGCGTAGTTTATCAATCGATGTTCTTAGTACGTAGTTTAGACAGATGATAAAGAGGTATGGGGCTAGCGTGTCCCCTTGTAGTACTCCTCCTTCAATGTCAAAGTATTCCGTGTTTCCATCAGGTGAACGTACTTTCACTTTGGTGTTTTCTATAGAGAATCGTTATTGTTGCTAAGGTTTCTTTTGGTAGGCCGTATGCTAATAGACTTTGGCATTAAATAACCTACAAAGGTTGATATGCCATTAAACAAGGAAACTAACAAACAAACCTGGTTCGTATGGCGTTGGTCTCTCCCAGCTATTTAGATCGATCCAGATTTTCTGATCTCTGCTTCCCTTTGCAAAAGTTGTAGTTTAATTATTCGCTCGCTCGTAGGGTACACAGTTACGCAATCCGATTACGCATCAGCTACCCTTCTTGTTTTATAACCAGGTAACATTCAACTTTGTTTTTGTAACAGTTCTGATGTACAGCCCCATTCAGTCTTATTAACCTAACTACCCTCTCACCACTTTAATTTTTCTTTCAAGTGTATGTGTATGTTTTTGCGTCTTTTTTTTTTTTAATCGACCGTTGGTTTTAGCCAAAACTATAGAAGGCACGATTCAGATCCACATCCATGTGCAGGGTACAGAAATACCACCCCCACAATTTAGACAATCACCTGGGATGTACCTGGGAACTTAGGTGAGAAATAATGGTTACTCTATCAAGCTCATGTCTTGCCATTTTTTTTCCTATGATATTGGTTTGGACTGTTGAAACGTTTGTTTTAAAGGCTGGTTAATCTGTTATCGATATACAGTGAGCTTTTCGTGCTCATATTATGTTATGTCAGAATGATGCTGTTCTTTATAGAAAATAGATACTGCTATAGCCTGAAAATTCTATCCGAAATAGCATCATTCCGAGGTAACATGCAATGAGCATGAAAATATAGTTCTCAGAGCAAACCCACGGTGTGCACCGATTCAAGCTATGACTGTTTATAATCACATTCGAAAATCCATTACGTAAGGCATTAGTAGATGGAACTTGCCTAAGTTCACTTGAGCTACACAGGTGACAGTTTCCAATATGGGAGGTATTTTTCTGACAACCTGTATATTCAACTAAACTTTGCTTTAGGATGGACTGTTTTGAAATCCAGGTTTTTCTATCTATTTTAAGCATCTCTTCTCGGATCAAATCCAGCGATGACCGCACTGTAAGGAATTAGCAGTACTACTCAAATCTTGATGGGAGTGATAAGGTTCTGAGATTTCCGTCTTGACTTAAGCACCTTTCTTAATTTGTCGAAATAAATCCCAGAAACCTTCTTTATCTCATTCACATCGATAATACCGATTTCAAGGAGGCCTATCTACTTATAAACTTTCTCATTTGTATTATATATTTATCGCCATTAGGTAATAAGATACTTCTGTTTGCTTTTCGTGTATCGTGGAAATCCACGCACTTCGAAATTTTGCGACAGTATAAGCTCTTTTGTTCCTGATTGCACATATTAAGATGCAATAAACATATGCGTGCAGATGTTTGCGTGCCTGTTTGAGGATATGAGCTTATATGCATTGCATATATATGGGTATATATCTTTGATTTGCTTGAATTTTATGGCATTACAACCATTGTAGGTCATTTACTACCAACGTAGTTTCTTCCAGGCAGCGGTCACATCGATACTGCTATATGGATGCACTACATGGACGCTAACAAAACGACTGGAGAAGAAACTAGATGGCAATTACACAAGAATGCTGCGTGCAATCCTGAACAAGTCCTGGCAGCAACACCCCACAAGACACCAACTGTACGGCCACCTGCCTCTTATCAGGAAAACTATTCAAGTTAGACGAACCAGACATGCAGGACACTGCTGGAGAAGCAGAGATGAACTCATAAGAGATGTACTCTTATGGATCCCCACACATGGCCGCGCAAAAGCAGGGCGACCAGCTCGAACGTACATTCAGCAGCTATGTGAGGATACAGGATGTTGTCCTGAAGACCTGCCTAGGGCGATGAACGATAGGGAGGAGTGGCGAGAGAGGGTCAGGGATATCCGTGCTACCAGCACGATATGATGATGATGATGATATGATTGGTAAACACATTTTGTTGATACACTTTTAAATGAGCCTAAGCTCATTTTTTATACAGTTAAATGGTTTTAAGAAGTTCAACCTAATAGTAATAGTAAAAATGTAATATTGTAACATATTGACCCCAGCCAAGCTGTCAAAAAAGGAAATGCACCTGTGTAAATAACAGGTGCATCCGGGCAAGGAATATCAGGATATAACCTTGACCGTGGACGGGTTGAATGAGCGCGATTTGTGACGCCAACAAGAAGGTGGACGACGAACAATTATATAATCCAGGTGAAGATAGGAAGTCAGGCAGTTGGAGATAAAATGCGGCACAGAGAACCAGCACCTAGAGAAGTTGGGCCCCCAGGCCCCCGGTTGAGCAGCACAGGAGAACAGGAATAAAACGCTGTTATGGCCATAAGAGTCGGGGTCAATATGTTCCAGTTCTGTTCAGCCTCCTACACACCTCTCACACAATAAAACCTTTAGTAACCGTTTCGAACCATTTCAAATAAAGTGAGAGGCATATTTTTCTAAAGAAGTGTGTCTTTGCTCGTCCTTTTTGTGTTGAATATGTTTCTGCTTGTAGATGTGTATGTATAGTTTGTCATGAATATACAACAATATCAGTAATCAATTGTTTGCACTCTTTGACGTAGTCACATGCATTTCTATCTAACTATTTCTATTTAACATTACGTATTCGTTTGCACACACTTAAATAGTTGCAAGTATTGCTATGTATCACTAAGAATTCAATTAAACATCAGTCATTGTTTACACACAGAGTTAAATCATCAAACAGTTCTATTTCTAACAATTCAATTTTGCATAAGTCATTTGTTTGCACTCAGTTAAAATGCCAAATATTTCTATCTGATGAGAGTGGACCTGAGAGCGATGGCAATAAAAGGATATTCCGCAGTCCCCAAAGCTCCAGCATTACTGAAGCCTTACCACCAATGTTATATCCAGAACGCTCTTTGGCGGGTATTGTCCCTCTGCAGATATACGGTCAATGTATTCTACAGCCCCTGCCGAATGGGCTATATCTGCATGTGGGTACGAGCACATTTGTATAGGTGTGTGTGGATATAGTAGCCTAAATGTATGTATGTATGCGTGTATTTACCAACCCCTTTACACAAGCAGAATGGGACCGGAGGTTAATTTCAAAGCGGGGTTCAACAGGTTTAAATTCAGTTTCCTTTCTCCAAGACTGGTTGTCATACCAGAAAGCAAGCCTGCCCAACTGTTTACCCTTAGCAAAATGGAGAAGGTTCGCTTCAGCCATGATCTTCAGACTACCTTAAAATCTCCAGCAGATCTTTCCGGTGATCTTGTTTAAATAGCTAAATCTACCGTTATCCTTGCCTTCAGTTCATCTTTGGTGTAGCATAGAGTTTTGTTAATCTCTCATTTAACCCTGTCCCACACATAATAAAAGAGACTGCAATCTGTGGAATCATGTGACCAGATTTTATGGTTTGATGTAGCAGCAGAAAATTTCTCACGGCCAACACTGAGTTAACCCGCTTTTTTTGGCATGGTACAGAGTCTTGTTGCCAGACTTACGATCTTCCAGAAGCCACCTTCTGGATTCAGTACAGAACTACTTCCTTTGGTACTTTATGCAGGCCTTTGTGGAGAGCATGAAGTCATTTGAGAAAAAGAATGGAGGCATAATGCTACCATCATTAGTGTCTACTGTAAACACCATAATATGGACAGGGTGTTTGGGAAGATGAATGGGAATATGAATGGGAATATGAATCTGTCTTTAGATTGTCACCCAGTCACTGTGAAATCTTCGTATTAGCACTTTTGGTGTCAATGCTACTCAGTGCAGCATGCTATTTCCAATTTTCTAGAAAAGTAAATTGCTTGATTTGATTACTTGTGTTTAATGGCATATCAACCTTTATAGGTTATTTAATGGAGAGGTGCATGTTGTGTAATTGTTATCGTCGCAGGATATGGACACGGCGACACGAGTTCAAATCCTGGAGCTGACTGATTGCATTTCACATAGCACTAATACCCTTGGGAAAGGTATGAATCCAATTATTCTCCCTCCAGCTGTGGGTAAATAGTAGGGCAGACTAGGTTCTTCAGCCTTGGTGAGGCAACTAGTCTAGGAGAAGGAAAACTTTGAATTCAAACCTGTTAAACTCCGCTTAAAAAATTGACCTTGTGTCATATCCTGCCCGAGCGGAGGGGTTGGGTAAATATGATAGGTTATTTAATGCCGAAGTCATCCTTCAGGAAGAACAGTAGTGGTATTATTTAAACCATAGATGGGAGGATAAAGGGGTTCATACCTTTTCCATGGGTATTTGTCTGAAAGTGAATGAAATAGCGTGACTGGATTTGAACTCGCTTATAAGATTCTGCAGTCCATCAGTTCTGCACAGAGGACAAAACCAGAAATAAATTAAGTGCATACGGAAAACTAACAATGTAAAATGGCGACAATTCACTCATCGCACTCTCTCACTCTCTCTCCCTCCTCCTCTCTCTCTCTCTTACTCTCTCTCTCTCTCTCTATATATATATATATATGTATATACAGAGAGTGTGTGGGTTGAATTGTTGACATTTAACATTACATACAGTATGGATGGATGGATGTCCCAAGAAATGCGAGTATCGTAAAATCAAAAGATAACTTAAAATATAGGAATTGCGCGAGATAATGAAAAAATAATTGAAACAAACGGATTTCTTGATGGCAATGAAGACATTTTTATTGTTCCATAATGAACTGATTTCTTCGGCCATGGTAGGGTCAGAGGTCACCAAAAATGAATCTGTTTTCTTTTAAGTAATTTAAATATCTATTTAATGAAGTGGAGATTTCTTTCCTTGTTTAAATAGCTAAATGCTACCGTTATCCTTGCCTTCAGTTCATTTTTGGTGTTACACAGGGTTTTATTAGTCGTCGTTCAGCCTCGTCTCACTCAGATTGTCGAGGTGATCCATTGGCAAAAATTTTCTCACAGCTAACATTGGGTTCTTCCGCATTTGGGGGGCGTGTTGCAGAGTCTTGTTGCCAGACTTAGGACCTTCCAGAAGCCACTCTCTGGATTTAAGGCATAACTCCTTCCCCTGGACACTTGGTGAAGGCCTCTGTGTTAAGTGTGAGGCTATGTTGGAAGGAGAATAGAAGTATAGCGTCACCACATATTTCATGAAATACAGATTTCTTTTCTCGACCAAGAAATAAATGTTGGCAATAAATAGTATAAAACAAAAGGAAGCCGCCAATCTTCCCAGGATTAGTATGAATGCTATATCTTGTAGCATATTACTTTTTCTTTCCCTAAAGTAACCATTTTTAGGAGGATTTTATTATGGATTTTGTATCTGAGGAAGGCAGTAGAAATGCAGCATCTGAAAAGTTATGGCAGAAATAAAATCAACGTTCTTTGTGAATTTCACCCCTGAAATTTGAAGTTTGTGAAAAAATATATGTGAGTAACATCTCAGGTACTATTTTGTTTATTCATTTCTGTTTCAATTGAAGTTATTTCGGCAGTGTTTAAATCTCATGTAAATATTAATCAATTTGATATAAGTACTTTTCTTTAACAGTAGTATAGCAGTGATTTTGGGGAGACAAGTAGAAATGGCTTATACATAAAACCACTACTTTCCTAAAACCATTAACTTCAATGCCAAGATATAATGCTGAGAGATTTGCAGTTTCCTCACCAGAAGTGGTGTTTTACGAAATCTTTTTTTTTTATTTTGTTTGTTTTTAGTTTGTTTGTTTTCTGTTTTTCTATCATGACTTTTTTGGTTGGAATCATGTTTATATTATATGAATTTTTTCAGGTTTCTCTCTATGCTGCCAGCTAGTAACTAGACGTTAGAAATAATGAAAATAAATAGATTCCAAGAATTAGGTGTATGTATATACTCTCTCTCTCTCTCTCACACACACACACACACACACACACACACACACACACTCTCTCTCTCTCTCTCTCTGAAATATCAGTGGCAATAAATATAGATGACACACTGACTTGTAAAGAAGATCAGAAAGAGAAATGTATTGGTGTAGAGGCCAATCGCATGTAAGTAAGACACGTCTGATTTCATTATCAGGTAGAGAAATATTTGATCATTTCGTGATAAAATCTAACCATAAGATATTAAAGTAATAGCCAAAGCTTTAGAATCAAAGTTCATTTTATTTAAAAATCCTAATTAATTGAGTGCTTATCTTGTTGAAAATGATGAGATTTAGATCTGAATAAGAATTTGGCTTGGTTGGTTGGTTGGTTGGTTTGATTTGGGCTTTTGATGGCATGTCAAGTATTGTTGGTTATTTAATGAGAAATCTATGTTTATACATATAAACTGTTCTATTTCAAAGAATTCAGTTTAACTTAAGTTCACAGTTTAGATGCGAAAACAGTTCTATTTTAAACAATTCAGTTGAGCGTAAGTACACAGTTTAAATGCCCCAAAAAGTTCTTGTTCAAATAAATTCAGTTTTGAATGATTACAGTTTTTTTTCGTATACACAAAGTTAAATGTAAAAACCGTTTTATTTCAAACAATTCAGTTTAGCATAATTTCACTGCTTAGTTCTTTTAGCCCATAGATAGGATCCTATCATGTGCAACCACTTTAGGCCAGAGTGAACCTGGAGCGATGACAATAAAGGGGCATTCCATATTCCCCAAATCTCCAGAATTACTGGATCCCCACCACCAGATTCTTTTGTGTCATATTCAGAACATTTGTCGGGGGAGTCTTAACCCTCTGTCGAGATGCAGTCGGTGTATTCTGCAACCTCAGTTAACTAGGTCAAATTAGAAATTGTGCTTATGGGTTGCAACGTGATGGTACCACCATTTCTGATTGGCAAGTTAAAAGGAAAAACGCGAGCATACTTCGACTGAAATCCTTTCGAATCCCTCAAGTAGAAAGAAAGAAAAAAAGAAAGAAAATATTGTCTTAAAGAAACTATATGCGAAGAAAGAAAGAAAAAACGAAAGACAGAAGATATTTTCTTAAGGAAACAGAAAAAAAGAAAGAAAAAAAGAAAGAAAGAATATATTTTCTTAAGGAAACTGAAAGAAAGAAAGAAAGAAAAAGAAGTAAAAAAGAAAGAGATAAAGATTTATGAAAAGAGATAAAATCACGAAATTAGGGCGGGAACGATGACTGAAGGACAGAAAGTGAAAGAGCAAAGAAGGAGAGAAAGAGAGAATAATAGTGTTGTCAATCACGCCATTAACCGTAAAAGAAACAGAATTCTTCGTTACTCTGGTTTGAATCCTGTCGCTTTTTTGCATTTAACCAAAGGAAAAGCATGGGTACACCCTGCCACATCTATGAGTAAATAGGGTGACAGACTCGACTCATTAGCCGAGATAAGGCAAGTGTTCGAGCAGAAGGGAATCTCTGAATTCAAAACCAAAATGGTTAACACTAACAACCCCATTTCATAAAAACCTACTCGCAGGGAAACGGCAACGTTGCAAATGTGATGTGGCTGTGACTCTATGCTCCACAACAAGTGAGGTATATTTACATTTGAAATTACCAAACATTACTCAGGAAAAAGGTTTCATAAAAAAACACTTATTTTCGTGTCTGCATTTATGAAATACACACACACACACACACACACACACGCACACACACACACACACACACACACATATATATATATATATATATATATATGTGTGTGTGTGTGTGTGTGCGTGTGTGTATATGGTTAGGTATGTGTGGGAAGAGAAAGATATGAAAAAACAGAATATTCATAAGTTGTATATTTTTATATGATAATATGCGAATTTTCTTTTGGTTAAATCATCTTCAAGATGAATAAAAGCTGATGTTAAAATGCTTCATCCGAAAAAAAATTTTCAAATGAAAAAAATTATGCACTAAAAAGGAAATTTTTTAGGTTTCTATTATCTTTAACAGCGTTCCATTATTTAAAAAAAGTGTAGTAACAGCACTTGTATTCGAATATTTTAAAACTACATACATAGATTTTTTTTCAAAAATTCATAATTCTTTTTTTAATTAAATTATATTGCTAAGACGATATATCCTTTTGGAAGAAAAACACTTTCAAACCCAAGACATATTGCTATATATATATATATATGTGTGTGTGTGTGTGTGTGTGTGTGTGTGTATATTTATATATATATATATTTGTTCCATCTTCCCTTTGTGAATGGAATCGAAGGCCTTGGTAAAGTCGACAAATAATATTGTCAACAGTAGGTTTTTTGCCCGTACGCCTTCAAGTATTGGTCAGTATTTGTGAGGTCGTGGAACTATTTCTTCGGAAGCCATTTTGTTTTTTCCTAAGAATGTTGTCAATTTTGGGTTCTATGCGGTTTCGTAGTAGGGCATTGTAAATTTTGGCTTCTCTGGATGTAAGTGTTATACCTCAGTAGTTCTTGGCTAGTCCGAGGTCACCCTTTTTAGGGAAGGGGAGGATGCATCCCTTCATCCATCTGTCTATCGGATTTTGATTATAGACTGCGTTGTAGTGTCGGAGCAGTATGTCGTCGAATTGTCTGGTCATCCATACTTCTGGGGGAATATCGTCCATCCCTACAGCTTTCCTATTTAAAATTTTTCTAACAACCGAGTCGCGTTCTTCTTGAGTGAAAGATCCTAGTTTAATGACTAATTGCTTTCTAATAATTCTGCTAATTGGTTCATGTGTAACTTTCGGTGGATTTCCTAGTAGATATTCGAAATGCTGTTTCTACAGTTTTATTCTTTCTTGTTGGTTTGTAGCTTTCAACTTAGCTTTGGTTGTGCTCTTCCTTCTACTCACTTCGTTTATCGTTTACCAGGCTATCCTAGATTGCTTATCTTCCACTGAGTCTCTAATCTTATCTATCTGATTTTGTATGTATTCTGTTTGTTCTTTTAGATATATCCTTGCTAATTCATTTTGTGCCTTTTTTAGTTTTAGGGCATTTGCTTTTGTTAGGTTCTTCCTATAGCATTTGGAGGCAGTTTTCACGTCTGTACGTTTTTCTCTAATCGCTAACGTGTCCCATGGAACTCTATATTCAGTTTTAGGTTTTGTTTGAATACAATTCGCTGCTGCCTCAAGGTGTGCGTTGACAAAATTCTCATATTCGTCATTTGGGGTATTTTTTCTGTCTTCTCCTGTAGTGTCTCAAATCTGTTTCTCAATTCTAATACATATTTATCTCTAATATCTCTGTTGTTAAGAAGGGCCCAGTCAAAGTGTTTGGTGGTCACTGTTTGTGTGGCGTTTTTACGTAGGCTTAGTCGTATTTTTGCCGTGATCGGAGGACACACCCTCGAAAGAGGAGTATTTCTCGCAATTAATTGCGCTATTTTTCCATTTCTTGTTTATAAAGACGTAGTCTATCTATGCTTTATTATTGTTCGCGTATGTGTAGGTCCATAATTTTCCTTCCCTCTTTTGAAAGTTTGTATTGAGGCATCCTAATCTATTTTCTATCATGAAATCTGTTAGATGATCTCCATGCCTTTTTTGACGTGTTGTGTATGCTGTATTTGTTTTTTCCGTTTTCCCCGATTTCGGCATTCATGTCTCCGCCAATGACTAGCACGTTGTGTTTCGGAATCCTACGCACTAGAGAGGATAGCTCATCGTAGAAGGCGACTAGTTCAGTTTCTTCACTAACATTATAACATTCACTGACATGGTTATGAAAAAAGAAAATATTCTGAAGTTGTATTCAGTTATAAATGAATGGCATCCCAGTACTGTATGTTTCGGTTTTTAAATCATTTTCAAGGCGATCTTGTTGCTGCGTTTCATCTGGATAAACCTATTTTCAAAGGAGCAAATGAAGCTAAAAATGAAAAAAAATCATAGTGTTGATATTTCGGGTGAGACATAGGATCACATACAGTCATTACCCTGAAGATGGTTAAAAAAACGATACGTAAAACCGTGTATATTATCTATATATGACTTAATCTCTATTCTTAATATATTATCTTTTTATACTTTATAATTATAAACCGTCAAATTCATTATATATATATATATATATATATATTAGATGTCGAAAAAGTTTCACACTTTGATTTTAGAAGAACAGTAGTGGTACTATTAAACCCAGGGAGGATAAGTGGTTCATACTTTTCCCGAGGGTATTTTTCCGAAAGTGAACGCAATAGCTCGACTGGAGTTCGAACTCGCTTACTATGATTCTGCAGTCTATCGCCTTAACCATTAAACACCATTAGCACATCTAAGTGATTTTAAGTATTGTTATTTGTTGTTTGCACGCAGTTAAATAGTTTCAAGCACGGCTCTTTAACACAAATAATTCTATTTGGTAAATATGATAATCCCTATAAAAGATTAAACACTTCCACTTGATCCATAAATGAGAGAGACAGACAGACAGACAGACATGAATCAATAACTAAATACCGTAGACTGGCAAAGAAGATGCACAAGATCAAACACGGTTAGGAAGGTGTTCCACAATGAATCGCGTTAAATAACAGCCGAGAACAATGTCGTAAAATCTAAAATTAGAATAGCTAATGTAGGCTATGTGAGATGGGAGATAAGCAGACAGAGAAAGAGGAAGAAGTGGGGAGAAGGGGAGA
Organism: Sepioteuthis lessoniana; assembly: GCA_963585895.1. Classification (NCBI taxonomy): domain Eukaryota; kingdom Metazoa; phylum Mollusca; class Cephalopoda; order Myopsida; family Loliginidae; genus Sepioteuthis; species Sepioteuthis lessoniana. The sequence continues at coordinate 45,480,316 of OY757912.1, read as the reverse complement.
GATATGAATATATCTATATCTATCTATATATATGTAAGTGATACTTATGCGTTAAAAATCCCTGAGCTTACGCTAGATTTCTCGTGGCTGTGCCGTAGAATCTACAGATGGCGTAAAAGTCAGCCGGATTTCGATCCCAGCTTCGGGAATCTCGCGTGTATAGCCGCACTGAAGATCAACGGAACTGTAGATGACAAGACTCTCTCTCTCTCTCTCTCTCTCTCTCTCTCTCTATATATATATATATATATATATATTGATTGATTGATAGATAAAGAGAGAGAGAAAGAGAAGCAATAAACCGAGGCAGTAGACTGGCAGAGGAGTACAAGATTAGTCATGATTGAGTGGGGAAGGTAATCCATAGAGAATTGTGCAATAGATCGAAATTTCTCCATACAGAACTGTGATATATGAACGGGCGAGAATTAGGAAAATAAGATACAAAATTCTCCGGGATTCTTAAATAAAATAATCGACTCAAAGGAGCAGGAATTTATCATGGTTAATTTGAAAATAACTTTCTGCTTGTATATCACACATGGAAAGTAAAACAAAGAAGAACCGAGGGAGGATTGAGACCATCTAGATTTTAGCACTGCTAAGATTGGATAGTGGGAAGAGTCCTGAAGAAGAGAGGAGGCTTACTGTTGCTGCGACTTCGGTAAAAGCTACCAACAAGCACTAGTGTGAAAACTCACCAACAAAAGACATAAAAACAGCAGGCATGTCTAGGCGACAAAAGTGATCCGTTAGGAGTGGTGCTAAAGCAGAATTCGTTCAATATAACCTTCCAGGCTAGAAGATCAGATCTTGTTTTAATTAACTAGGGTAAAATAATTGACATCTTGTTTTAATTACCTAGGATAAAAGAAATGACACCTAGTCTTAATTAACTAGGATAAGAGAACTTGACATCTTGTGAATTTTGCCGTTCAATCAGAACTTAGTGATGATAAAAGAAAGCGAAAAAACGAGCAAATACCTGGACCAAGCTAGAGAGCTGAAAAAGTGGTAGAACATAACAGTAATTATCGTTAGAGCCCTTATAACCGTCCTCCGGAATTTGTAAAAGTAACTGGGGTAATTGAAAATCAGTGGAAAAATAGTATGGATCCAGACTGCCTCACTGCTATAATCAGCTAGAATTACCGATGAGAAATTACTTTTTTGTATAGGAAACAATCATGGATAATAAGGCAACAAAAGAGAAAATGTAAGTTATGTGGTGATAGAGACAAAACCATCAATTAAATTATAAGCTAATGCAGCAAATTAGCACAGAAGGAGAATAAGGCTAGACACGACTGAGTGGGCATGGTGATCCACTAGGAGATGTGCAAGAAATTTAAAATTGACCATAGATACAAATGGTATATACACAACCCAGCATCTGTCCTAGAGAATGACAAAAATACACATCTATGGGACTTTGCCATACAAACCTTATAATAATCAACAAAAAAAGAGAATTTGCAAAATTGTCGACTTTGCTATTCCCGCTAACCACAGAAGAAAACTGAAAAGGAATTGATAAAAGACTATGAAATATGAAGGTGACCATCATACCAACCGTGATTGGTGCTTTTGGTATAGTCACCAAAGGATTATTAAAGGGACTAGGGGACTTGGAGGTTGACGGACGAGTGGAGACCATAAAAACTACAGCATTGTTGAGAACGGCCAGAATACTGAGAAGCGTCCTGGAGACTTGAGGAGACTTGCTGTCAATCAACTTCAGTGAAAGACAATCAGCAAACGCTGATGTGAAAAACTCTCAAGGAGTAAATATTAATACTACTCCTACTACTACTACTACTACTAATAATAATAATAATAAAACAAAAACAGAATTTCTTCAGTAAAGAAGAATACAGAAAACTGAAGAAAATGATAATGAATAAAAAACGACACTAGAAGCGGGAACAGCAGTTGCAGAAGAAGATTTTAAGATAATGATAATGGTAGGAAGAAGAAAAAAGTAAAAAAAAAAAGAAGGAAACACAAACCGAGAAGGAAGAAGACGAAGAAAATAATCAAAGCTGTCATATTAAGAAGGAAAATTATATGGAAGACAACTTCCAAAGAAAAAGAAGAAGAAGGTGGTGATCGTTATGGTGATAATGACTTGAGAGAAAACAAGAATAAAATACAAAAATGAATTCAGCTGCAGAAGAAGAAAAAGAAGAAACAGGTAAATGTAAAAAAAGCCAAAAGGGAAGAATTAAATAGAAGAAGAAGAAGAAGAAGAAGAAGAAGAAGAAGAAGAAGAAGAAGAAGAAGAAGAAAGCTTAAAAGGAACAAAGAAATAAAATAGGAAAGCGATTTAGAAGAAGAAGAAGAGGAAGAAGAAAGCTTAAAAGAAACAAAGAAATAAAATAGGAAAGCGATTTAGAAGAAGAAGAAGAGGAAGAAGAAAGCTTAAAAGGAACAAAGAAATAAAATAGGAAAGCGATTTAGAAGAAGAAGAAGAGGAAGAAGAAAGCTTAAAAGGAACAAAGAAATAAAATAGGAAAGCGATTTAGAAGAAGAAGAAGAGGAAGAAGAAAGCTTAAAAGGAACAAAGAAATAAAATAGGAAAGCGATTTAGAAGAAGAAGAAGAGGAAGAAGAAAGCTTAAAAGGAACAAAGAAATAAAACAGGAAAGCGATTTAGAAGAAGAAGAAGAGGAAGAAGAAAGCTTAAAAGGAACAAAGAAATAAAACAGGAAAGCGATTTAGAAGAAGAAGAAGAGGAAGAAGAAAGCTTAAAAGGAACAAAGAAATAAAATAGGAAAGCGATTTAGAAGAAGAAGAAGAGGAAGAAGAAAGTTACAGATGATAAATCAAAGATAATAAAGAAATGAAAAGGGCAAAACGAAAAAAAGAAAATGAATAAAGATTCAGTATTTATGAAAACAATAGACAATTTTGATTTTCTTCAAGGGCAAATACAAAAAAAAGAAAAAAAGAGACAGAACAAAAAAAAAAAAAAAAAAAAAAAAAAGAAAGAAAAGAAAATGGACGAAAAAGTATATAAAATGAATTCAAGTGGAGATCGGCCATCTGTCCAGAATTCTAAAATGCGAAGAGCTTTCGCGGCTGGTAAAAATAGAGGCTGTTGAAAACGTGCAATTATCGTCCGTGTCTGGTCCTTATTTCAAGGTGTTGGACTTCGGGGCACCGAATCTTTAGTGACGGCTATAATTCTCTGCTTTGGGTATGTTGCGAGTAGGCAAAGCCAAGTGGCTAGAATGGAAAGACAAGTTGGTCAGACTGTTTGGCAAAGTGGACAAAATGGTTAAATTTGGCACCGTCCATTGCTGCACTGGTCTGACAAGTGGGTCAGAACGCGGAAGTTAATGGGCTCCTTGCGGACATCTTGTTTGATTTTTAGTGAGCAAATGGATATTGATTTGTATAACAGCGCCTTGCCGGACTTTAGAACGGATACCTTTCATAGTTACAGACACACACATTACGTCAAAGTTTTATTGCTTTGAATACACACACAGAGGCATATATATATATACAACCATGAAAATAAACATACGCTCAAAAAATATACATGCAAACGTGTCTATGCAATACTTATCAGAATATATACATACATATATATATATATATATATATACATATATAAAACATGGTTAGTGCAGTCAATGGCGCTTGGAGGTTATCAATTTCTTGCAGTGATCGAACCAAGTTTTACAAAACAAATTATATACATATATATTTAATATTTCTCTCTCAGTCCATATATATATATATATATATATATATATATATATAAACAATCAATGTCTAAATGCACACACACGCACACACATATATATATAACTAAATGAAATTTATATATATGTAAATAAATGTAATATATATTATTTTTTGCCAATGGCCTGGAAGTCCTGGGTTCAATCCCAGGTCGAGTTATAAAGACTCAAAAATGGTACTTGATGCCGCTTTGTTTAACACTCAGCAATCTAAGGTAAAGATCAATGGCAAAAGGGAGCAATCCAGGAAATGGAGTAGCGTTCTGTCTTTCACTTCAGTATAGTAGCTATTGAAAAGGGAGTCTGTGGGTCACCCTTGATTAAGTCCGCCAACTTATATATATATATACATATAAAATATATGATGAAATGGAAAAAGATGTGATAATGTGAAAATATATGGGGATGAAAGCACACAAGATGATTTTATGTGTATAAACATTTGCCAACGTAAAATGTTTTGTTTTTCAACCTTCATCAAGGCTTTTAAAATATTAATTCAATAGCATTTAATGACTTATACTTACTGATAAAGTCCTAAAAACCAAAACGTTAAACGTTGGCAAATATTTTTACGAATAAAATCCTCCTTAGAAAAAGTGTTTTTATTTTTCTCTACAAATTTTCATATATATATATATATATATATATATATATATATATAACACAACACCATTGACTCACAAACATACACTCACATGGATATATAAACATATATTCATTTCTCCCGATAACTTGTCAGTTAATTCAAATCTGTCATAGTTGAATCAATACATAGTTACTACATTGTTATGATAACAAAGAGGGATTATATGAAGCCGCTGCAGCTTAATTTAGTTTTTCCACCATGTGACAGGAATTAAGTACAGTTTGGTTGTATTGTAAAATACTATTGGAGCGGTTGGGCAAGTGGTAATGATTCTTGGTTCCAAAAGTACACCTTGTTCGGGCGTCTTCGTTTGATAAAGGCTTAGTTTATAGTCGAAGGAGTTTTACAATATACACACATATATATATATATATATATATATATATATATATATACAATATACATATATATATATATATATATATATATATATATATATATTTACAATATACATATATATATATATATATATATATATATATATATATAGTGTAATCGGATGGAAACTCAAACCTTGTTAAGTTATCATTATAAATCTATTCCGGCAGAGAATATTACTATACTCTCCGTCTCGACAGATGACTTTTTTACATGCTTTACTCGAAGTTGCACAGTATGGTAGTATTCTCTGCCAAAATGAATTTATAATGACAACTTAACCAGGTTTGAGTTTCCATCCGATTACACTATATACGCTCTGAATGTGAATTTTGTTATATCATTGCGAAGGAATAAGGGATTACCAATAGCCATACACCGAGCACTCACATAGATCTATATGATATTCCTCATATTTTCTATAAAAGAATAATCCAAACCCCCTGTTTTCGGACGCTGGCTATATATATATATATATATATATATTAGATTGTAATGGTTACTAATCAGTTCCTGTAAATTCCTACGATTAGGGGATGATTTCAATTTTTATAGGGATCCCTATGTAATGGCTTTGTGTAAATGTAAACTTATAAGAAATAATAAAGAAAAAATAAAGAGATTGTAATTAAATATAATGAGTAACGTTACAACTATGTCAGTGTTATGGGAACGTAATTAGGAACACCGGTCATTATGAAAGTTTAAAAAAACGAAAGGAAAACATTGGAAAGTATTCTTGTGGTCATTATCTAAGTTAGGAGTTGAAGCATTTCAATATGTTGTGTGTAAAAACAATATTCCTGTTAATAATTGATATTTACGATTTATTTCTCATGTATTTTAGTTTGGTCTCTTTGTTTAAATGCATAACGACCCTTGTGGGTTATTTAATGCTAAAGCCATATTTATATATTAACAAAACTCTGTTGTATTGAACATCTGCAAAGGAAATTGCAATTTCCACATCTGTAACGAAAATAAGACTGCAAAAATATTCATCCTGTTAAAGATTTTTTTTTGTTTCTGCGTTTCAATATTTTAGAGTTTATTAAGAAAGTATATGCTTAATAATATCCGTTTTAATTTCATAATTTTTGCTATATACTCTAGTTCTGGAATATGTAACATCCAGGTTTTATATTACTTTGTTCTAACTTACTGCTATAGCATTCGTCATTCAACTATTTTCTTCATTCTTCCGTCGTCTCATCTGTGTCCTGGGTTGGGTTAGGTTGGGTTGGGTTTTATGGCAATATCAACCATTGTAGGTTATTTAATGCCAAATCCATTTTTATGTAAATAATCTGTTCTATTTAAAACAATTCAGTTTAGCATAAGTACACAGTTTGTCAAAAACATTTCTATTTCAAACTATTCAAGCAGTTATATGTAACAATTCAATTAAGTGTAAATACAGTTTTAATGTCAAAAACAGTTCCATTTCAAATAATTCAGTTAAGCATAAGCACGCAGTTTAAATATAAGTACAGTTTAATTGTCAAAATCATTTCTATTTCAAGCTATTCAGTTTACTCAAACAATTCAGTTTAGCATAAGTATGCTGTTAGTTCAATTTAACCCATAGATAGGGCCCTATCAGGTGCTTCCACTTCGGGTCAGAGTGGACCTGGGAGCGATGGCAATGAGGGGGTACTCCACATTCCCCAAAGCTCCAGCACTGCTGGAACCTCACCATCAGATTGTTTAGTTATATATAGGACACTCGTTAGGGGGGTCTTACCCCTCTGCAGAGAAGCAGTCGGTGTATTCTACAGCCCCAGCCGACTGGGCAACTGTGTCCTGGTGTTGTCATGTAGTTCATATCTCTTCTGTTGTGAATTTTGCTCACGACTTGAACTGTTCTCAGTTCTTTTAGGTTATGGAGAAAAAACAGCTTAGACAGATTTTATGTGCACATATAATTTTTATTTCTTGGTGACTTCTATTTCACATAACCCATCCGACTAAACGAGGAGTCGGTGATCAGGGTAGAAATGGAATTCGATCTGCTCTCGTTGGCTAGTTTTTAAACATCTGAATTTATCTTATCTATAAACATCTTCGATCAAGTGACTTTTCCTCCAGTTAAAACCATCTTCTCTTAATGACCTCAGGTTCATCGCACATCTCTTGAGCGTTTTACATCATTTTACATGACCTGTGAAATAAAAGACCCCGCCGGTCAATTATCTAACACTTCCTCCAAAAATGATGCAGTCCGGACATCTTTTTGTGAGAAGAAAATTGTTTTAAAAATGTTATGAGTGTAGTTATTTATGGTAGGTACTCTTAGGGATTTTTCGGAAATAACTGGGCGAGTCGCTTTGGTGTTGTGGCTAACATGGTCGAAAGAAATTTGATATGCCATTAAACATTGATCGATATGCCATTAAAATTTGATTGATATGACATTAAACGTTGATTGATATGCCATTAAACATCGATTGGTATGCCATTAAACAAAGAAACCGAACCTAAACAGTCAAATACAACTATGTACATACTCGTTTCTGAATTTTGTCTACGCTATTTTGAAAGCGCCACAATACATTCATCACGAATATCGTCAGTTGCCTTATTTCTGTTCGTTAAACCCCTTATCACAATGGTAAAACATACCAAGACCAGATGGTCTAGGCTGTCAGGAGATCATGATGAGCCTACCATGCTAAGGTTACAGTTCAATTTTCGTGATTTATCTAGTGCCAAATGCATTTTTAAAGAACACTACTAATAATATTTAAACTGTAGCTGAGTAGGGAGGTGAATGAAAGAGTTTCTACCTTTCCTAGTTGTATTAGTCTGAAAGCGAACGTAATAGACTGACTGGATTTCGAACTCGATTACTTCTAGGCCTCATTGCTGCACTGTAGCCGCTTCACCACGGGGACATCCTCGGTAATTAATAAGAAATCCATTGTTGTAGACGAACAGTAGTGGTAATATTTAGACTTGAGTTGGGAAGAATAAGGGATTTCATATCTTTTCCAAAGGTAAGAATCCGAAAGTGAACATAATAACGTGAATGGAATTCGAACTCAGTTACTACGATATCACAATTCAGCACTTTAGCCACAACTCCAAAAGAGTGTCTTATGCGGGTTCGGGTCATAAGTTTGCTCGTATGTTACTCAAATTTTCACTTGTAATTAAAGTTGACGACTGAAGTCGAGGGCGACTCGAAGGCCCCCTTTTCAATAGCTACTACCCCGAGGTGTAGGAGAGGGAGATACTCTTTCCCAAGGATTGTTCCACGTTATTCTTGATCCATTCCTTATAATGCTGAGTGTTAAGCAAAGAGGCACCAAGTACCATTTTTTTAAGAGTTTGATATGACTCGACCTAGGTTTGAACCGCGGTCGTCCGGGCCGTTCGCGAACACTCTACCCACTAGGCCAATGAGACTACTCATAAAAAATAGAAAAGTAATAACTCTTACAACCTAAATACTCATTTATGTCCTTACCCACATTTATGTCCTTACCCAACTATTGAGCCCTGGCTGAAAAATATCCAAAAATATAGAATGTTGTTATCTATTATTTAGCAATCCGATTGGCTGTATCATTGTTAGGCCACAGCGATGGAGACATAAGGATACCCCGATCAGAATTCAGACCGTCAGTTTTTATGTATTTCCATGAAGCGTCACTAAGAGTGACGACTCAGTTTCTAAGGGTTAATTAAGATTCAGATTATTTTCGTACCTTAATAAAATCAGAAAATAATTCTTTTTTATGCATCTAGCCTTCTAAATTATCAGTGAATGAATGACCTAGAGGTATGGTCATAAATATGGGGTTCATTTTAAAATGAATGTTTATATATTTACAAACACTCATACATAAAACCTCCTTGAACAGGATACGAGTCTACATCAATTTTTAAGTGGAGTAAAGCTGGCTTGATTCCAGAGTGTTCCTTCCTTGTAGACTAGTTAAATTACGAAGGATAAAGAAAACAGTCTGCTTTGCTATTTACCCATAGCTGGAGAGAGAAGTATAGGTTTCAAGCTATTTTAAAGGAAATGAACGTGAAGCGGAACACAAACGGTGTCGTCCAGGATTTGAACTCGGGTCACCGATTCCTTATACGAAGATAAGCTTCACGCCAAGCAAGCCTGAATATGTAATGCATTAAAAGACTAAATTGTTGGGCGTTTTTATAATGGAGGCACGTTTAGCGCAGTGGTTATTTTCGCAGTAAATGGACTCCACAATCTGAGTTATATTCCTGAACATAGCTGTTTGCATATTACTACGTGCTGATACCGTAGGAAAAGGCATGAATCCATCTGTTCCCTCCTCCAGTTCAGGATAAATTAGCTACTCAGTAGTACTTTTTCAAATCCAGAACTGGAGCCTTATACATAGGACGCCTCTTTTTGCAAAGCGTCTTACTTCTCTCTAAGAAATATTTTCAGCATATTGTAAGTTTCCTTGAAAGTGCGGTCAGTATAAATGGAAAAAGTTCCATTTTGTTTTCGTTCAAAATAATTGTAGATTCAATTTTGGAGTTTGTGATCAGTGTCTTATGATGTCTTCAAATATTATAAACCAAATCTTGTTAGAATTCTGAATATTAGGTATCACATTTCACTACGGGCTGTATGACCTTTATAGTGAAATCGATGAACCATAAAATTTTTTTAGGATGATTTGTTGTTGTATTTACATGGACGATTCCTTAACAGTCATAAAGATCAGCATTTGAAGAGAGAGAGAGAGAGAGAGAGAGAGAGAGAGAGATTTTATCCTTCTTTCCTTCATTCCTTTCTTTTAAATATCGACAGAAAAAGATTTCCATGAAGATGTTGAAGAAGAACAAATCTTTGATTGAATCTGCGCCAGATATTTAGAGGTAAGGTTGGGAGGGGAAGAAGGAAAACACTTTTCGCCGCCTACCACACTGACACCACCCACTCGATTGCAAATAGAGTGGCTGATTTTGGTTGTTTGTAAAAATAGCCAGCTAAGTTCATCCATTTTGGCCTGGCACAAGCCGTGCTGGTACGTCTTACTCGAAGAGAAGAGAGTCAGTCAGAGATCGTCTCTTTAGAGACGTCTGTTTCCTGCTTGGCCATTCTTTTCCATCAAGCTCCTAAGGTGATTGAAATACCATTATAGATTTCCCTCTCGTCTTTATCGCTATTTCAGGCCTCAAATATGATCTCCAGCTTCGTAGAACTATTTTGGTATCTATTTGTAGACTTATCTAAACTGACCGTTATTTTTTATTTATCTTTAATAAACTCATATACAAAACCATCTCGGTATATAATGAAAAGTCTAGCTTTTCTGGTTTGTTTCCTTCTTCTATCTGTCTCATCATGTTTTTCGTTATCTATCTCACAGGCGTTAGGTTGGTTACAGTAACACAAATTCATAAGTGATCACCCATCTTAGTTGGGGGTGTCCTCGTGGTGTAATGGTTAAAGCGACGCTCTGCGAAATCGTAGTAAGCGAGTTTGTACTCCAGTCGCGTTATTACGTCCACTTTGGGACAAATACCCTTGGGAAAGGTATGAATCCCCCCTTATCCTCCCAGCTATGGGTTAAATAGTACCACTACTCTTCTTCTAGGAGAATAGCTTTGGCATTAAATAACCTACAAAGGTTGATATGCCATTAAACAAAGAAACCAAACCAAACCATCTTAGTTGTGAGCCCTGTCGATAAGGCTTAGAATAAGTTGACTTTATACCCTGCAGTAACGTCCAATATATGATACTAAACTTAATCTAGAGGCGAGACTTGAGCTCTGGGAAGTGTACTTTTACTTCCAGGTACACTTTGATCCGGAGTGGTAGACCTTTTATAGGGTCCCATCTATGGGTCAAATTGATCTGCAAATTAGTAAGAATACTTACATTCAATAAATCACGTGCGAAACCGTAAGAAACTATACAATGTAAATACAAATGTACATCGTACACAGTTCCTTAAATTCTAAGCATAAGATAGCTCCACTCGAGTTGATATGACGTTAAAATCAATCAATTAACGATCTCAGTACTGAACAGATTCTTAAATTCCGTGATTAAACGAGAACAAATGCTTTCAACAAGATTTGACCGTAATTCAGTCATACAGGATGTGGTAAAATAGACGCAACCCTTTAATGTGACAATGATTTATTACTGAGACAAATAATATATCCTCTGAGTTAGAGACATCCGATTAATATTTTTTTAATTGTTTTCATATCAACTTCCACATCATGCAAACTTTTTTGAGTTTCTTGTCTCAGTAATAAATTATCATCATACTAATAGGTTGCATCTATTTTGAGACAGTTTTGAATGATTTTGTCTCAAAATAATTAATGACGCAAAATATTTTCCCCTCTTGTCTTGTAATCGAGGATTGATAGTTGTTATAGTATACTGTTCAAAAGCTACTACACCGGACCATTGGCTTAATGAATAAAGTGTTCGCCAACGGTCTGGGAGATCGGGGTTCAATTCCAGGTCGAGTCATACTAAAGACACAAAAATGGAACTTGATGTAGCCTTGCTTAACACTCAGCCTTATAAGGTAAGGGTCAACGATAAAGTGTAGCAACCCAGCGAAAGGAGTAGCAACCTCCCCTACAACTCGGTGTAGTAGCTATTGAAAAGGAAGCCTTCGGGTCACCCTTGACTAACTTCGCTAACTTTACACTTTATGTATACTACTTTCAAATCTGAAACAAAAAAGAACTCAGCATTATTATAGTCATTGTAGTCAAGGGCGACCAGAAAGCTCCTTTTCAATAGCTGCTATACCGAAGCGTAGGGGAACGCTACTACTTTCCCAGGATTGCTCCACTTTACCCTTGATACGTAACTTATATTGTTGAGTGTTAAGCAAGTAGGTATCAAGTAACATGTTAAAGTCTTTGGTATGACGCGACCTGGAATTGAACCCAGGTCACCCGGACAATTGGCGAACACTCTACCCACGAGACAATGAATTTATTTGCAGTCACTTGGGCCGTTGTATATTAAGACATCCTAAATAATATGTGGGTTTAGTAGTATATCAACTTCGTGTAGGTTATTTAATACGATATTCAACGTATAGCTGGGAGAGATTAGAGGGTTCAAACCCTTCTCAAGGGTATTAGCCCGAAAGTGAATATTATAGTGAGACTTGCGTTCGAACTCGCTAACTACAAAGCTGCAAAAGTAGATTTTTTATAAGTGTAATTTAGTTTAGCAAAAGGCCAGAAGTATAAGGTACTTAGTGGAAATTGAACTGGTCTGTAACTTATTCTATGGGGCCAGTAAATAAAGTTATCTAAAAGTGAGTTAGTGAATGAAATGATAAAATGTTATGATATGGTCACCTGATTGCAAGTGACACTCTACACTGAGATGTGACACTGTATATAGACATCTTTACATTCAAAAGGATTAAAAAAAAAAAACTAAAGATGTATTTCATATATACGAGGATCATTAAATAGGTTTCAAGACTTTTTTCGTATGAGCACTTTTATTGATAGTACACACACGAAACTCTAGTCCCTTCGAAGTAATCTCCTCCGGTTGCAATACACTTGTTGTACCGTTGCAACAACCTCTGGAAAGCCACATGGAAGTCCTCTGGTGTGAGTGCGTCGATGACCTTCGTCACAGCCTCTTTCATCTCCTTAATTGTCATATAACGACAGCCTCTGAGCTTAGGGAATAACCATAAGTCACTAGGAGCAAGGTATGGAGTAGGTATTGGTCAAATAGGCTGTAAAATGGATTGAGTTGTGGACTGGTATATTGTCCTGGTGGAAATGCCACTGACCAGATTTGAAGAGTGCTGGCCTCTTCCGACGGAATCTCTTCCTGAACTCCCTTAAAACCTCAACATAGTAACCCTAACCCTAACCCTTTGGCCTATCCACTCTCGTCTATTGACTTCCTTACTCCTCCCATACCTCTCATCATCCCTCACAGACTCCCTGCCTTCCTTGAATCTCTTATGCCAGTCAAAAAATGATGCTCGATTCATACAAGATGGTCGAAAAGCAGTCTGTAGCATTGCATACGTTTCTGTGGCATTTTTTCCGAGTTTAAAACAGAAATTTTATTGCGTATCGTTCTTCTAAAGTGTCCTCACGTCCAGATTGCATTTTTAAAATTCACCAGCTGTGACAATCAGGCTTTAGTAAGGTGTATTCCAATTCCCGGTGTATCTGTTCATTTGAAGCTGAAATCATAAAAAATTGAAGCTGAAATCATGAAAATTTGTCAGATGTATAGCAATAACATACTGGATTTTTAAGAGTCTACGACAATTTTAAAGTCTCTAAACTTATTGATTGCACCACGCAAATGTTTATTTTTCAGGTCACGGTTTACTTTGTGTCAAAACTAGTTTGCACCTGATTATGCAGATATGTGGACTTTCAGATAATGGACACATAATCACCGACTGTTTCAAACCCTGGTGATGACCTCTGACTAAGTGAAACCCCGAAAGAGATGACGAAGTCCCGAAAGCAGATATGCTTTTATACCATCATCTGGAGGTGCCCATGTTGTAATGGTTATCGTCGTAGGAAATGGACACGGCGACACGAGTTCAAATCCTGCACGAGGCTTATTGCATTTCACATAGCACTAATATCCTTGGGAAAGGTATGAATCCAATTATTCGCCCTGTAGCTATTGGTAAATAGTAGCACAGACTGATTTCTTCAGCCTTGGTGAGGCAACTAGTCTAGGAGAAGGAAAACTCTGAATTCAAACCTGTTAAAAAGGAGGTACCAGTGCTGTAATGGTTATCGTCATAGGAAATGGACACAGCGACACGAGTTCAAATCCTGGACGAGACTGATTGCATTTCTCATAGCACTAATACCCTTGGGAAAGGTATGAATCCAATTATTCTCCCTCCAGCTATGGGTAAATAGTAGGGCAGACTTGGTTCTTCAGCCTTGGTGAGGCAATTAGTCTAGGAGAAGGAAAACTCTGAATTCAAACTTGTTAAACTTCGTTTAAAAAGTGACCTTGAATCATATCCTGCCCAAGCGGAGGGGTTGGTAAATATGTATACCATCATCTGAGGGGACTCACTAATCTAAGCGTTGTTTTTTTTTTTTTTGTTTAATGCAATATCAATCTTCGTGGGTTATTCAATATCGAAGAAATCCTAGTAGAGAAACAGTAGTGGTACGATTTAACCTTTAGCTCGGTAAGATAAAGGGGTTCATATCTTTCCCGAGGGTATTGATCCGAAAGAGAACGTAATAACACGAGTGGATTTTGAACTCACTTATACGATGTCACATTCCAGCACATTAACCACTACTTCACTGGAATACCCTCCTAAATTAACCTCCGCGCTTACAAAGAATTATTAGCGAAAAGGTTCTACGTTTAAGAAGGTTGTTGTTGCGATATTAGTTGACTTGATATCCTCCAACAAATGACACCTTGCTCTTTATTTGCTTCTCCCAACCACTGAAGAGTCACACTCCGATAATCAGTTCTGTAACTTTTTTTACCAAAATCTTTCCCCCGCTGTTTCTGCATAAGATTAAAGTTTAGTTCAGTAGGCATGGAAATCTATTTTAATAGCTACTGATGAAAAATACAATTTGACGAGATTTGATAAACGATGTCGATTTAATATTGGTGTGTCAAGAAGCAGCCGATATCTCACAAAAACTATTACTGATTGGGACAACGCTGATGATCTAGCACTTCTTGCAAATACACCTGTTCCAACCAATTCTCTGTAGCATGGTATGGAGGAGGCAGCAAAACGCATTTGCGGATAATGATGAAACAGATTCCATGTCTCGATCATGATGGTATCATTTCCTCTTTAAATGTCAGACCTCCGAAATTAATCGACCAGTTATATATCTCGGTAGCAATATATCATCTACTGAAAGCGATATCAAAATACGTATAGTTAAAGCATGGACTGTTATCGACAGGTTATCTACCAAATGGTTGATCTCTATCATGAAATAAAACGATGATTCTGCCTAATTCGTTCTGCATCAACACTACTGTGCAGGTGCACCTTGTCGGCTCAAATGAATCGCTTGGAGAGAAGAACTAAATGGATACGGCGTGCTGCGTTCAAGAAATTCAATCAGCAGCAAACGAAAAAACAGCAGTTGTAAGGCCACTTATCTCCCATCTTGCAAACAATCCAAAAAGGAATTGCCAGATATGCAGGTAACTTCTGGTGAAGCTATGACACACCCATAAGAGACATTCTACTATGGACTTTTTTTTACATAGACACACCAGTTTGGCCGATCAATAAAAACTTGCATTCGGCAGCCCTGTATGGGCATAGGGTACCGTCTAATGGACTTGCCAATAGGGATGGATGATAACAACTGAAGTCGAGGGAGAGTGAAATAGATTCGTGCTGTCGGCACACCTTGATAATGGTGGTTTTTGATATTCTAAAATGTTCTATGTCTACGTCCATCTTTTGATGGTGCACTAATACTACCGTATTATAATACTGAATACTGTTGATATATCCTTTATTTTTTAACCTGTGCACGTATATTATCTGTATGTATGATGATTTACCCTAGTCTAGCTATGTTAATTTTAAGTTCAATATAAAGCTAATTGAAAGTAATGGTCAGGGCATATCAGTTTTATTTTCCGTCGTTATATAAGATAAAGAGAAAGTTTAAAAAGATCCACTAATGAATTTAAAAAACTTTTTTATATTTATTTTTGAGGAATCGTTTCTCTTTCAGTCCACAAAACAACTTGGGTCTCTTATGTTTCCAGTCACAAAGAGATCGAATCGAAAGGACCCAGCTTCTTTTATTGAGGTGTTCAAAAGAGTGAACCCCACCGCTGGATTCGTCCTCTCGACCACGTAGATGGGTGATAGGGTTTGAGGATTTGACATTTTTCAGTTACTACTGTTTTGATGTTTATATATATATAGTTTATATATATATATATATATATATATATATAGTAGCTAGCATAAAGATCTGAACGATGTTTAGAAAAATTCTAAATGTGAAATAACTTTATACTTTAAAGCTTTATTGCATTCATAATTCATTAGTATTTGATATGTAGACCTTTACTTTCAATAACAGCTTGACATATTTTACTACACGAGGGAATTAATGCCTTGCATTTTTCAACGGATATTTTCTCAGATTCATCATTCAAATTAGTCCATATTTCTTCGGTGTTTCTTGGATTTTTTCCTTAGCTCTTTCGTTTAGTGACTTCCGAACATTTTCAATAGGATTCATGTCTGGGCTTTGAGCAGGTCCCTCCATAACAGTAACATCCTCCTCAGAAAGAAATGTCTTAATAGACTTCGCTGTATGGCACGGAACGTTATCTTGCGTAAATATAGCTGATTGATTAATTTCAGTTCTCAAATTAGGTATAATATGTTTCTTCAATATCCCTTTGTATACAGTTGCCTTAACTTTAACAAGAGGTCCTCTATCAGCAGTTGAAATCATGCTAAACACCATCACACTTACTCCCACAAATTTAACGCTGCTTTTAGTGCACTGATGCGAATATCGTTCCTTAGGAATGCGTCGAACGAACTTTTTCCCGTTACAACCGAACAGGTTAAACTCTGACTCATCACTGAAAGAAATACAAACCCACCGTTCATCAGTCTATATGATGTGTTCAGTGGCAAATTTCAATCGGCTCATTTGGTTATTTTTAGAAATGTAAGGCTTCATAGAAGCTAATCGACTGTACAAATTTATTTCATTAAGTCTTCAGGAAATAGTGTGCCTTGATATTTTAATGCTAAAGTTAGTATCAGCTCTTTTAGAGATAGCTGTTGCGGTCGCCAATCGATCCTTTTTTGATTTATTACCAATCCATCTGTCTTCCTTTGTAGTAGTTTCCTAGGCCTGTCATATGGCCCCTTGGCTTCACAAGACCCTGTTTCCTCAAGTTTTCTTAAAATACTATGAATAACACTTTTAGATTTCCCCACAGTCTTTGAAATATCCCCAATCGAAAGTTTATCTTCATTATGTAACTTGACTATCAGTTTTCTAAGTTTCAACGATGTTACAGATTTTTTGCCATGTTTAGAATGCAAGGGCCGATGGAGAGCCTGTGTAATTTAGTAAAATACCCTATTTTACATTCTTAACATAAAATTATTTTTAATAATACAAAATAATTTATAGATTTTACGGATTTATTTAATCGTTCTGATGTTTTTGAATATCTTTTTTTATCGAATGGTATATAATTATTCTTAAAACTTTTTCAAAATAAATTTTTTGAGTTTTATATTTTGTAATTAAATGATTTACCTGAATATCCTTATTTTTCTTTGATAAAATGTTCTATGAAGCTTTAGAATAAAAAGTTATTTCAAATTTTGAGTTTTTCTTATTATCCTTCTGATCTTTATGCTCGCTACTGTATATATATATATATATATATATATATATATATATATATATATATATATATTTATATATATATAGTTATGAATATATAGTTATATAAATACTTACAGATAGTTTTACATATATATATATATATATATAGAGAGAGAGAGAGAGAGAGAGAGTTATATATATATAGCTATATATATATATATATATATATATAGTTTTTAGACACATAGTTTCCATAGTTATATATATAGCTTTGTATATATATGCATTTTTACTGTAAATGAAGACACTTAGATGACTAATTAACTAATCAAATAAAATGCTGATATTTAGATGTCTAATATACATATGGACCAGTAAGATTCCTGTTAGATTTTTTGCTCGAAAGTCTCTTTTGAGCAAAAAATCTAACGGAAAACGTTTTATTTGGTTTTATTTGGCTAGCATCTTCATTTACATGAAAAGCAAAAACAAAAGATATCTAAAAATAAAACCGAATAATCTCAATACTTTTTGATCGCACCTGATCTGTCTTAGGGAATAAGTTTATTAACCCGACAGAATTCTTAAAATAAACACTGTGCCGATACGAGGCCTTGAATTACTGATGATGAATGATGAGGGATCATAAAAATATCCTTTATCCTGGGAGAACATTGATTACATTCGCTGGATATAACAAAGGGATTGCCATCAGGATCTTCAGGAAGGAAATGCGTGGCGATCACTGGGATCCAGTTTCTATGACACGTGGTTTTGCTCGAAGTGTGACCGAATTGAATATTATAAGCCGATACAATCGATGCTTCTAGACTCGGAACTGCTTCAGGCATAACAGAACGTTCTTTTCGGCGAATCGTGGTTTCCAATGAAAGTTGTGTTAACTCAAAAGTTGGTTAAGAATTCAGTTTTATTCAACGCTCTACTATGAAATACTGGGAATAATTAATTTGTATTCCTTACGGAACATGATTATTCAATGATAGATTAGATTATTCTTTTTTTGTAAGTTATTATAGAAAAGCCCTGATTTGTAAGATAAGAAACAGTTTTTAAAACGTTTTATTAAAAATTACTTGGGTGAGTCTGAATTTTGCTAAAGAGTGCAACTATTGTGAATTGAATTACCGTGTCTAGAAAACCCGGGCGAACACCTACGCACGACATACGAAAACACTAGACAGCTGTTTTGATCTTACTAGGTCTCATCAGCAGTATATACCGTGATCTCCACTACTGGAGATCGAACCACCAACCACAAACTGCAGAGCGGAAACTACAAATGAGTCACCAGTTCATATCCCACATAAGTGACGGTAAATCAACGAGTCATGGCCACTGCGCGGCCAATTAACCTGAGTCTGTCTTGTAAGTTACATCCGTTCTCTCCCCAGAGGACACGGTCACCTCCAGGGCCACGTTTTCCCAAGAGGATTAGAAATAGTACACGCTACGTAGGTGTTCGCCTGATTTTCTGGTCATGGTAATTCAATTCACAATATAATTCCTCTACTTAAAAAAAGAAAATGTTGATGGAGAGCAACTAATCGGCCACTCCGTATGATTTTGCTAAGTGAAGATGACGACTCATATTGCTCTATGAGATGCTGAGCTAGCCTGATACTCTCCAAGGACTACGCGTTAAACTTTATTCATTTTGTTATACACTACAGAAACCATTATTTTTCAATAATGTTCATAATAAGATAATGATGCAATAATCATTAATAGAATTTTTTTAACGATCTATTTTATACATATATGGGACCCTAACAGGTATTACCACTCCAGGTGAGAGTTTGTTTGGCAATAATAGTAATGAAGGGCGGCTCCATCTTCCCCATGTCTTCACCAGATGCAGTTTAGTGCTATACCGTTATACAGCCAGTGTATTATAAATCCCTACAGCAAGGTTTATTATTCAAATTAATGGTATAATTTTTAAAAGCTATGAACAAGAACATATTACACAATATTTCTCGATTGAGGAAAAAATATGGAATTCATAGGAAAAATAGAATTCATACTTGTATAGTTTTTTACGGCAGCCTTAAATTTTTCAGGAATCGATTGAAGTAATCAAAGAAATATATTCTTTATCAAAACGGTTTTACCTTTCCCAAATTGAGCATTCTCATTGAGCTGTATTTTTAATTTCCGCCCAAAAAGTTCAAATGGTATTTAGTGACAAGATGCATTATTAGTGACAAGATATTTGTTTAGTAACAGGCAGTATTATCTTCCTGAAAAATAACTTCATCATCACGAAGCCAATTTTCTATTGTCGGGGTAATAATTACCGTCTCCTTTGGACCTTTATATGTCACGTAACTTCATATAATAAATTGGCTTGGGAGATTTAATTGTTTTCTTGTGGCAGTTATTCGCATATGTATTACTTGAACTATACAGATGTAAGTTCTAGCATTAATGACTTGGCCAGTGGAGTTTGTTGATTCATCGCCGACTATCGCTTTCATTTAAATGTTAATGCCATTGTTGTTTTTCTTTAGCACACTTTAATAGTATTTTCTATGGTTTATTTGGTATTTCTCTATTTGATAAGTTAGATTAATCGTTTGATTTGTTTGGTGGGTTGATTTTTAAGACATACCAACTATTGTTGGTTATTTATTGTAAAATCCTTTTTATACATATATATTGAATAGATATGATTTGTGAACACATTTTTTGATAGAATTTTTAAACGTGCTTGGAATCATTTTGCTCACAGTTAAATGGGTTCAAACATTTCTTTTTAGCACTAATAATTCTTTTGACTACCAATCATTTGTTTGTACCTGTTTAAATGGATATTAAATTTGTAAGAGAATAATTTGCGGGTAATTTCATTTTTACATGAGTTAGAAATAATTTGTTTGCAATCTAGTATTTTTTGTTTCCACACAGTTAAATGGTTTCAATTATTGCTTTCAAAAACTAATAATTCCATTCAATACTAATCATTTGTTTGCATACAGTGAAATGGTAACAAATACTGGTATTTAAAACTACGTATTCAATTAAACACAATTGATTTATTCGCACAGAATCAAATGGTTCCATGTATTGCTATGTACAACATATAATTCAATTTAGGCACACATTACAGGCGTTTCAGCTATTGCTATGTATTATTAACTATTCAATTAAACAGTCTTTTGTTTACACATATTATAATGGTCAAAGTATTATATTTCTCACAATTCGGTTAAACATATGTCATTTGTTTGCGCACAGTTTAAATGTCAAACAGTTCTATTTGACCCATTGATAGGACCCTATCCTGTACTAACACTTCAAGTCAGAGTGGACCTAGAAGAATGGCAATGAATGGTTACTTCATATTCACCAGAGCTCAACTGATTGGAGTCTCACCATCAGTTGGTTTAATGTCGCTTTCGGGACGCTCACCGTGGATTTTTTTTTATTCCTCTGCAGAAATGTAACCGACTGGGCTATAATAATTGTTTGGTGATCACGTATATTTCTATTACCAAACTCTACAGCATTGTAACTCTGTTGCCAAAAATAGTAATATGTATCATTACGAAATTGATAAGATATATATATATATATATATATATATATATATATATGGTAGTCTATAAAATACTGATTCATTAAAAACATTTTCCTCTGTGGAAATACATGTCCATTCGCTACATTCTGGTGGGGAGTATTACTGTGCCACTAGTTTTAAATCTGTAGAGTTATTTATTTATGATGTTTGTACTTTGAAGATTCTCAAGATTAAAATTGGTGACACATTATTTCCTTTCGGGGAAATTGTAGATCTGTCTGTTGAATAGAAAATTCTATCATTTAAGTTTATTCTTTCGAGTTGTAACTAAACTTTTTCAATTCCCTATGGTTATTTATAATAACAGACAAATAATATAAAAAATTAAAGAAAAAAACGAAGCTTATGACTTTTTAAAATGTGTCGGTATATGCCAGCCACCATATATATATATATATATATATGTATATATATATATATATATATATATATATATATATATATATGTGTGTGTGTGTGTGTGTGTGTGTGTGTGTGTGTGTGTGTGTGTGTGTGTGTGTATGGAGAAGGAAAACTCTGAAATCACAACTGTTAAACTCTGCTTAACAATTGACCTTGTGTCATATCCTGTCCGAGCGGAGGGGTTGGTAAATAGAAATACAGGAATAATTACTGACACAAGTACTTGAATCATACATGAAAACAAAATTGGTTTTCTGAGAATCACATCCCTACTTCTCAACATAGTTACCGTTTCATTCAATAGCAGTGTTCCACCTTCAGAGAAGAGCATGTACCCCTGCTTCGTAAATTCTATTGACTGTTCTTTGAGCCACTTCGTCACTGCAGTTTTTCTGCTTATTTCTATTATTTCTCATTTACATTCTTTCTTTTAAAATCTGTTTCAATGAACCATTATAGAAGACCCCCATATATATATATATATATATATATATATATATATATATATATATATATATATGGTAGCCTGTAAAAACAGATTTAAAAAAAAAGAAAGAAAGAAAGAAAGGATGTGAATGAGAAATAATGTAAATAATCAAAGAAAATATAGCGAAATACATTTAAATTAAAAGAAAGAGAAAAGAAAAGAAATTAAAAGAAAAGAAAAGAGAAAGTGAGATAAAAAGGCAGAAGAGTGGGAAAGAAAAGTAGTAAAAAAGGAAAAAAAATCAAGAAGAATGAAAAAAGAAGCAAAAGAAATGGGAAAATATAGAGAAAATAGGCAGAGAAAGAAAGAAAGAAAGACGTTAGAAGAAAGTAAGGAACAGACTGAAAATGAAAGTAAGCAATCTAACAAAAATTATATCCAAACCGATATAATTGGAAGACAATAAAATCGCGTCTGTCGTCAACATTTTGTTTTGTTTGGTTTTGTTTCGTTTTGATCATGAAGTGTCATGTATAATTGGAAGTCATTTTTACTTAAACATGATTCATGGACTACAGACGTCTGCAAAAGATTGGCTTTTCTTTTTATATTGACAAATCTGATGCCATAATTTGCAACCTGTTTAAAAAGAAAAAAGAGAAGAAAAGAAAAAACAATCCTAAGTTGGTTCAATAAGCGGTGAGAAAAAGCCAGGTTGAAATTGGCGGGAAAAAAAGAATTGATTTTTGATCCTAAACGGAATATATCTTTGCAACAGTTTCGAATCGCTTAAAAATCTTCAGCATTTCATTTTTTTAAATTTATTTTTAAAAAGGATTGTAAACCAATTATTAGTTGTGTTTTGTTTTCTTGCGCACGACAACGGATCGACGTTTCTTCTTCATTTCTTACTTCATTTTTCTGTGGCTTCTTACAAGTGACACGCCATAAATCTCCTTTCTGTTCTTCACGATCACCCTTTTTCTTTTCTTTTAATTTGTTTGTTATTTCTTTTTATTCATTATATATATATATATATATATATTCGGGCTGTCAAATGGTTTTTGTTGTAGGAAATAGATACAGTGACTCCCCTTCAGATCTTTAATGATACAGCTTGGATTTCACATTGCGATTCTTCCCTTGGAAAAGAATAATTGAACTAGACTCCCTCAAGCTATACGTAAATAGTTGGGGAAACTTGGCACTTTAAGCTCGGTGTGCCAACCGGTCTAGGAGATGAAAAACTCTGAATTCAGACTTGTTAAACTTTATTGAACTGGTGGGGATGTTTCGTACTCTACCCATATATATAGTTTTTAGTTTTCCAGTTAAATAATTTTCACACTGTTATATGGTTTCAACTATTTCAAGCTGATACACATAATTTACATACGGATCTATTAATAAAACCAGAACAAGTGATTGAAATCCAGTTCAGAGTGGATCTGGGAGGAATTGTAACAAAGTAGTACTTCAACACGCTACAGGGGTCCAGAACTGAAACCTTACTACCAGATGCATTCTTAGGTATTACCCAGGTAACGAATTAAGGACCGTCTCACCTCTTTTCAGGGGACTCAATCAGTGTACCCTAAGCCCCATCGACAGGATGTTTTAACAAGTTCGTCTCAAAGTCTTATTACTACTGTGCAGTCAGTTTGGTTCTCTCTATTTGCCTTAGAATTAGGGCCTTGTGGTAATTCTCTGCTTAAGTTTTTTTCAAAATTCATCTTACAGTCAAGTCACTCTAAATCCATCAGCCTACCCTAATTCACCACTGTTAATCAGTGGTTTGTCTCCTCGGTATTTGATGAACACTAAGAAACAGCATGTTCAGTAAGTAAGCAATATCTATGCTATGAACCAAGAAAGAGCTTGGTAAAAACGACAACCTAAAAAAATCAATTATTCATGATAGTTATGTACACGGCGACAAGAGACACTTTACTGATCTTATCATTTGCCATTCGTATTTCAGTTAATAAGAGTTAATGATAATTTGCCATTTAGTGAAAACAAATCACAGCCGCGTCGATAATTAATGTTTACAATGATATTACATCTAATTAATGAAGTCTTTTATTGTCAAATAATATTGGTTTGCTGAATAAATGGTGAATAATAATATATATTCCAGGATGTTCAGCCTCTAATCTGGAAGAAAAATCATGCTTTTTTCCCCAATAACGTTCCTTTATCTAATGGAGATTAGCACATTTAAAGACCTTAAGTCTACACTGGGTGTTTTTTCAATAGGAAACCCGAAATGACCGACAAATCTATAAAAAATACTAAGTAACCCTGATATTCATTGTAGGTAAGATTTCTCAAAGGTTTTTGGCTGTATTAAATTAGATTGATAAAATATCAAAAGTTGACCATAATCCGACAACTGGAATAATGTTTTTTTTAAATGACGTCTAAGATGATGCAAAATACTTTTAAAGTCTAATTACCCTTATATTTATAAAGGTTAGGTTTCTAAATGATTTTACTTGCATGAAATGTAACTGATAGAATATAAAAAGTTGATCATAATCCAGTAAGTGGAAAGGGAGGTTTTTCAAAATGGCACCTAAGATTACCGAAAACTAAATTCTTAAAGTTTTCGTCCTAAATAAGCCTTAAGTGAAGTAATGCTTAACGTTATAATAATAGTCTATTCTTATCTGATCCTTAGAAAACATATATTTTCTAGATGGCGCCCAATACATAATACCCTATTTTTATGAACTAGTTTTAATGCTTTTAGAAATACAGACGAGCTGTTAATTATAATAAGTTTAAAGGAGTCAAGATTATTTCCCGCATTTTTACTTTAGCGTCTGACAATTTTCGATTCCCGTGCTCTCCTGTTAATTACTGATTGCTTAAAACTTGATTTGGTTTCATTGTTTAATGACACATCAAACTTCGTGTGTCATTGAATTCCAAAGCTATCCATGTAAAAGAACATTATAGTTCAATCCGTAGCAAGGAGTGATAAGGAGGTCCATACCTTTCCGAAGGGTATTAGTCCGAAAGCAAACGTAATAGAGAGGCTGGAGTTCCAACTCACTTACTGCAAATGTCCGAGTCGAGGGCGATAGTCAATAAGCGACGACGAAAATCCCACGCACAGAGTACATTTAAGTGATATTATGTTGCACTTCGAAGTCATTTCTACGAATAAAAAATGCAATTAAAACAATAAAGTATTTACTATTTTATTTTTAAAGTTATTCGATTTTAAGTAAAATATATATATATTTAAATTTATATTTAATATAAATTTATATATATTTAAATAAGTTATCCTATTTACCAATCCCTCCGCTCGGGCAGGATATGACACAAGGTCAATTTTTAAGCGGAGTTTAACAGGTTTGTATTCAGAGTTTTCCTTCTCCTAGACTAGTTGCCTGATAAAGGCTGAAGAACCTAGTCTGTCCTACTATTTACCCATAGCTGGAAGGAGAATAATTGGATTCATACCTTCCCCAAGGGTATTAGTGCTATGTGAAATGCAATGAGTTTCGTCCAGGATTTGAACTCGTGTCGCCGTGTTCATTTCCTACGACGATAACTATTACACCACGTTATTGATGGGCGGGACGTCTAGTCGGTTGGACCAACGCATAAAGCAGTATTTGCCAGCTCGTATTTTAAATCTTGAGCTTAAAAGATGCCAGCTTGTTAACACATCCGGGTCCTCTAGAGCGGACCACATGATTAATAGTAGGGAATGTGTTGCAGATTTTAATGTCGATCAATTCAGTATTCTGAGTCGATCACATTCAATTTTCCATCTAAAAGTGTCGGAGACCCTTTACGTTCGATCCCTTCAGCCTTCCCTCTGTAAACAGAGGGACTGTTTGTTGGGATTGAATGTGATCGGTCTCTGACCATCTGTTAATCAACCCTACTTGCCCCCTCTTGGTTTTTTCCTTCCTCCTTTCCTTTACTTTTTTCCATTACATTCCCCTTTTAAAATTTTTCTGACGTTAACAGCTTGATAAGAGCCAGACGAAACCGGACGTTTATATATATATTTTTTAATAATAAACATGCCTACAGTTTCCCGAAACCTATATGTTTTTCTTGCTATTAATATATATATATATATATATATATATATATATATATATATATATATATATATATATATAAGAACAGTGATCGTACTATTGAACCCATACCTGTGTGATAAAGAAGTTTATACTTTTCTCAAATGTATTTGTTCGAAAGTGAACGTAATTGAACGTCTGGAGTTCGAACTCACTAACCACGATGTCACATTCCAGTAAGTTAACCACCACACCAGCGCTATTCCGTATTTTCCCCTACAATATCGCCCATAAATAAGAATACGCCTATCATTTTGTTACATAATAGATGGATGAAATTTATCATTGACAGGCAATACATTACCTGTCAATAGTGAATTTAATTCAAATAAATTTAATTCAACTTAAATGAGTCAGAAGCCGATGAAAAGATTGAATGACGATCAGTGACCCCAGGTTTCAGGTAGAAAACACGGCGATGGTTGGTTCAGACATTACCTGATCAGAGGATACTGAAAACATGGTTTGAATAATTTGTTAATAGCCGAAGACTGTTCGAAGGCAACAATTCATTTTCCCAGTGCTCTTTACTCATCGGAAAGTCGCTATGGGTTAAATCAATATGTTGTAAAAAATACAATATGTGCACATAAGAATATTGTTCACATTGTTGTTATCCCTGAAAAGCAGAACAAACACAGTTGGAGTTAGGGCAACGAATAGCAACGGAAAGAGATAGAGAAACAGCGTGAAGAATTGGACCGACAAGAATAAAAATGGCGACAAGAAGAACACAGTAGTATGAAAAATGAGATGAGAAAATGGATTCTGAGAGAAGTCGAACATTATAAAGTAGAAAAAGTGTAAAGTAAAACGTATGGCATAAACCAGAATCTGAGAAAGAGTAGGGTCTATGTGACAATTTGTTTTAAAGAAAAGAGAAACTTCATTTTCAACCAGAGATTTCTAGATTTCTATTGTTTCTAGAGTAACATTAGATAGAGACCCAAAGAACGTTATTTGCTATTGTTTATTATTAAAAACCAAACGTAGGAATTCTATTATTAAAAAGAAAATTGCAAAACATAATGAGTACCTTTTTCGAACTGCTACTTAACACGTTTTTTTGTTACAGCGATGTAGAATTTGTTAATCACATTGGTTTTGTTTTTATATTATTCTGCTAGAAATAAGATTCTTGAATTAATATTCTTGTTTCGAAGAATTTTTTAAAATGTAAAATAATTAAAATGGATTTGCTTATACATGGCGATATTTTATAATACAAGATTGATATACTGGCTAGGTGCAGTCCCTGTGGCGTCATGGCTTAAGTTGTGGATTGCTATTACAAAGTGAGTTCGAACTCTAGTTGCACTATTACGTTCACTTTCAGATTAAAAACCTTAACAAAGGCATGAAACCCATAATCCTACCAGTTCTGACTTAAATTTTACCACCACTGTTCTTTTACAAGAAGTGTTTTGACTATAATCCTCGAAAGGCTGATTTTCCATGAAATAAAGAAAGAAATAAAGATTTACAAGTAATGTAACATCATTTTAGTATAAAAAAAGATGGCGCAGCTACGATGGTCCATATTTGGTCATGCACTACGGATACCCAAAGAAACACACGCTCAAAAAATCCTGGAATTTGCTGTTATATAGTCCAAAATCTACCTGACACGAAGAGGCTACCACTGGACGAAATAGTTTGATAAATTGAACAAACTTATAAAATGCTGTACCAAAATCTGAAAAGAGTGTGAGGGAGCTTGGGACCTTCGCAAAGGAAAAGTCAGCGTGGCTTCTAATGAAGAAGGACTAAATGCTGCAGTAGAGTGTTTTAGTTACTACAGAAGGAAGTAAAACCTGATCTATAAAGCTGGAAATGTGTGTATCTCATCATAGAAAAATAAAACTATATGGAAAAATTCATGAAGCTTTAATATTTTTGTAATATATATATATATATATATATATATATGTGAGTTTTTTTTTTGACAGATGCTGCGTGCAATCCTGAACAAGTCCTGGCAGCAACACCCCACAAGACACCAACTGTACGGCCACCTGCCCCCTATCACGAAAACTATTCAAGTTAGGCGAACCAGACATGCAGGACATTGCTGGAGAAGCAGAGATGAACTCATAAGAGATGTACACTTATGGATCCCCACACACGGCCGCGCAAAAGCAGGACGACCAGCACGAACGTACATTCAGCAGCTATGTGAGGATACAGGTTGTTGTCCTGAAGACCTACCTTGGGCGATGAACGATAGGGAGGAGTGGCGAGAGATGGTCAGGGATATCCGTGCTGCCAGCACGATATGATGATGATGATGATGATATATATATATATATATATATATATATATATATTTCATGCGTAAAATTGATGTAGAGTCCAACATTGTTTAAGTCTATATTTATGAACTTTTAGAATTCGGCCCTTTTAAATAGAGACTACCCATTAGCACTACATATTTTAGATATATTGATGATATACTCGTTGTCCTACCCCAAAACATAAAAAATCGAAGAAATCACTGTGAAATTAAAAATGGTTGAACCCTCCATCAAATTTATATATATATATATATATATATATATATATATATATATATATATATATATATATAAAAGACAGTATTTAATCCAGTAAATTCAGAGTTAGGAGGATTCCAAGTAGGACAATGAAAATATTCAAATATAGAATATCTAATTTACGTAATCCTGGTCAAGCGCTCAATGTGAATAAAATCCACAGAGCAAATTATTATAAAAAAAAAAAACAATTTATCTCAATAAGATAATACATTTATTTCCACCCTGTTAAAAAGTAATGATATAAATCAATTCTCTAAAAAATCAACGAGACTTCTTCAGATCAAACTAGAAAATGGATTAAGATAACTCTTTCCTATTTACAACCAGATTTAAAAAAAAAAAAGAAAATTATTTCCTACATAAAGGTAATCCTTCCAAGTAACCATAGGTATTAACTTATTTTGGCTTGAAAAGAAACATCCAGTTTCTTCATCAATTTTAAAAGAGGAAAAATTTACAACTACAAAAATACATGTTTAACTATCCAAACTAAGTGGTACCTTTAATAAGTTTCCAGACTTTTTTTTTTGTACGGGCATTTAAAATTGTCGTAGACACTTGAAAATTCACTATGTTATTGCCATACAACTTATGAGATAACAAACCAATTTTTATGATTTCAGGTTCAAATGAACAGCTACACCAGGAATTGGAATACACCCTACTAAAACCTGATTGTCACAGCTGGTGAATTTTAGAAATGGAATCTGGACGTGAGGATACTTCAGAAGAACGATATGCCATAAAATTCTGTTTTAAACTTGAAAAAAATGCCACAGAAACGTATGGAATTCTTCAGATTGCTTTTCGACCATCTTGCATGAATCGAGCATCAGTTTTTGTGTGGTAGAAGAGATTCAAGGAACACAGGGAGTCTGTGAGGGATGGTGAGAGGTATGGGAGGAGTAAGGAAGTCAATACACCAGAGTTGATTGGCCAAAAGGTTAGGGTTAGGGTTACTATGTTGAGGTTTTAAGGGAGTGCAGGAAGAGATTCCGTCGGATGAGGCCAGCACTCTTCAAATCTGGTCCGTGGCATTTCCAGCAGAACAATGCACCAGTCAATAACTCCATCCTTGTTACAGACTATCTGACCAGGATGGGCATCAAGACAGTTCCTCACCCTCCCTATAGTCGAGACCTTGCTCCCTGTGACTCTTGGTTATTCCCTAAGCTGAGAGGCTATTGTTATGAGACAATTGAAGAGATGGTAGAGGCCGTGACGCTCACACACAATGACTTCCATGAGGCCTTCCAGAAGTTATTGGAACGGTACGACAAGTGGATTGCAGCCGGAGGAGATTACTTCGAAGGGGACTAGAGTTTCATGTGTGTACTATCAATAAAAGTGTCCATACGAAAAAGTCTGGAAACATTTAAGGATCCTCGTATTGTATAAAATATATAATAGCTTTGATAGTAAGACGTATTTTTGTTAGGTTAGGTTTCTTTGTTTAATGGCATATCAACCTTTGTAGGTTATTTAATGCCAAAGTCATTCTCCTTGAAGAAGAGTAGTGGTACTATTTAACCCATAGCTGGGAGGATAAGAGGGTTCATACATTTCCCAAGGGTATTTGTCGGAAAGTTAACGTAATTGTCGTATTTTTGTAGGAATAAAGTTTTTTGAATATATATATATATATATATATATGTATATATATATATATATCTTAACGTCATTTGGAATAGCATAAATCGACATCCGTTGGGATTTTAATGTGATAATTAGACGTCTGAGTTATTCATCACAATTGAATCAGATTATCATCATGATAACTTAGCCGAAATTATCACAAGACTTTCTGCAAGACGATATGAAGAATATTTACTTGCATTGTGCTATATTTTATAAAAAAAAAATTAGGGAACTGCTCTCGATGTAATAGTTATTGCTGTTGGAAATGAACACGGAGATCCGAGTTCTAATCCTGGAGAAGGCTGTTTTCATTTCACATAGCACAAATACTATTATATCCAACCATTCTCCCTTCAGTCATTGTTAAATTGTTGGATAGACTGGACTCTTTCATCTTCATATTGCGACTAGTTTAAGAGAAGGAAAACTATGAATTCAAACCAATCAAACTCCGTTTAAAAATTGGCCTTATGTCACATTCTACTCTTGCCGAGGTGTTTGAAAATACACCTTTTTTTTTAACCATTATCGTATATACTCGTGTAATGAATGACTTTTTAATTTAATTTTGCACTAGAAAAAAAAAACCAATAAAAAATAACAGGTTGTTCATTACACGAGATATGGTATTGGAATGTTAAAACTTACATCGTTTCTTGGTTTAACCTTACTGTAACTTCGATCAAAAGTATATCTGAATGACCTATACCAAAATAAAGGCTCTTAGTTTAGATAACAACATTTTTTACTTAAAATTCTTAACTATTTATAATGTCTGTGCATATAATATGAATTAGTATAGAGGTTTAAGAATATTTGTTGTATCTAAGTGAACATGAAAAGCTATATCTAAGTCAACACTATATTATTTACGGCTTTGCATTGATTTTGATTGTCAGTATTTCCTTGATGTCATTGGATGTTGAAGAACTACTTTTATAGATTAGCACTGTCAAAAGTAAAGTGCCGTTTATTATATAACATATATGATAAAAACACATTTTTGTGTCTAAAAATACGGGATCACTACTAACTCGGAGTAATTTATTACTTAAACATATACGGTGTATATTTTTATAAAAATAAATCCCCCATAAATATAAATGACACTGTTTTTTTAATTGAGAGAGAATTACTTTTTTGTAATAGTTTATACATTATAACTTTATCCTTCGTAATTTTTAACCTTATCATAGGGTTTAGTGATTGATAGATTTATTTTAACGGCATGTCGAAGTTATTTTATGCTTAGACATTTGAGAATCGCATTCAGTGTATGTTTATATTTACATTTTTTGTATAGTTTTTTGAAAGTAGTTTTTTTTTGCACATGGTCCTATGGAACGCAGATAGTTTTCAAGCATATCAATTTGACCGATAGATCTGACATGTGATATCAAAACGGGTCAGTGGATCTGGGAGTAATTGGGGTACTCCATACTCACACACTTCCAGATATATACACATACTGACTTCCCATATCACCAGAATTGGTGCCGCATAATCAGATACATTTGTGTGTCATACTCCACACACAAACACACACACTCACACACTTCCAGACATATGCACACATTGACTTCTCAGACCTCCAGAAAAAGTGCTACATAATCAGATGCATTTGAGTGTCATACTACACACACACATACTTCCAGACATATACACATACTGACTTCCCAGACCTCCAGAAATGGTGCTGCTTAAAAAGATGCATTTGAGTGTCATACTCCAAACGCACACACACACACACACACACACACTGACTTTCCAGACCTCCAGAAATGGTGTCGCATAATCAGATGCATTTGTGTGTCATACTACACACACACACACACACACACACACACACACACACACACACACTGACTTCCCAGACTTCCAGAAATGGTGCTGCATAATAAGATGCATTTGAGTGTCACACACACACATACACACTCACTTTCCAGACCTCCAGAAATGGCGCCGCATAATCAGATGCATTTGTGTGTCATACTTTAAAAGGTACGGGGATCATAACTCTTTAGAGTGGATGAGGTCAGTGTATTCTAATATCGACAGAATGACTATCATAGAACAGAAGAATTTGTTAAAATATTAACCTTCATTTTTATCACCATCAAACCTGTTCTTTCTATTTTCATACTTTTTTATTTTCTAAAATTGAAGGCTACGATATATTTTGGTCAGATATGAAACGAAGATGAGGGTCACCCAAGTGGAACTGAAATAGATCCATTAGTTCGAAATTCTCGTGACAAAATACGGCTGTTTTATTTAGTAAAACATGAGTCTTTTTTGTCGAGTTGTGAATCTCGGGGAGATTTCTCCGTGACCTGGGTATAATTGAAAAAAAAAAAAAAGAAAAAAAAAAAGAAAAAGAAAAAGTAAGGTATCTTCCAAAACTGATTGAGTTGAAGTTTATTTCGTGCTAAATATTCAAGAAAAAAAAAAAAACAAGCCTGTACCTAATCTCAATAAGAGTTCTTAGTGCAAATTCCCCCAAGTTACATCAGTTAATGAAAAGACTTTCATTACTTTCGTGATAATATATTCTATTCATATGAAATTGAAACATCATTATTCAATCAGTAAAATACTTGTGTTGGTTTGGTTTGGTCATGTTTTTATGACATATCAACTATTGTGGGTTATTTAATGACAAACCATATATATATATATATATATATAGATTGATAGATGTATAATTTGTAAGCGAATAGTTAGTAGCTAATTTTTTTTTCAAACCTTTCAGGAATTACGTGTTTGCACACAGTTAAAATGTTTAAGTGTTGTTATTTAACATTATCAACTCTATTTATCAGTTATTCCTATGTAATCCAATATCAAAGATTTGTTTGCACATAGTGATATTAATTATTTGTTTGCGTACATTTACATAGTTTCAGGTATTGCTATCTAATACTAATGATACAATTTATAAATAATCAATTGTTTACATACAGTTAAATGGCAATTCTAATTAATGAATGGTTTCAATTATTGCTGTTTACCACAAATAATTATATTTAATACAAATCAATTGTTTGCTGAGAGTTAAGTGGTTTCAAGTACACAAGAATGTTGCGAGCAATACTGAACAAGTCCTGAAGGCAGCACCCCACAAAGCAGCAGCTATGCGGCCACCTACTTCCCACCATGAAAACTATCAAAGTTAGACGAACCAGACATGCAGGATACTACTGGAGAAGTACCGACGAGCTCATAAGTGATGTACTCCTATGGACCCCTTCACATTGCCGAGAAAAAGCAGGGCGACCAGCTGGAATCTACATACAGCAGCTCTGTGTGGATCCGGGGTGTAGCCCTTAGGACCTGCGATGTACAGTAGAGAGGGGTGATGAGAGTGGGTCAAGGATGTCCGTGCTGATGGCACGACAAGACGATGATGATGATGATGATTGTGATCTAATAATAATAATAATAATAATAATTCTCTTCACCGTAATTTATTTGTTTGCCAAAAAATAATTTAAAGAATAGTGAATGATTAAATAGTTCTAATTTCACCCATACATGTGGTCCTAACAGGTGATATCTTTTTGGATCAGAGTGGACTTGGGAATTATTGCAATAAGGGGTTACTTCATATTCCCCAAAGTTCCGGGACTAGCGGATCATTAGATGCCATTCAGCATCATACATAGGGTACTCTACTGAGATGCAGTCGGCATATTTTACAGCCACAGTATTTATTTTGGTCGTCACAGGTTTTGCGTCTAATTTTAACTAAAATCTCTATTCCTCTTCAAAAGAACGATTTTGCTTTTATTTCGAAGGATTCTTTTATCGTGTGGTCCTCTCTCGACGATCGTCCTTTCTGTTGGCCTTGCTGGGACGACCAAGGTTATGTGCTTATACTATGTGAAGCTTATAAATCCGTTCGGCCAGCTTCCATCTCATCTCATTTCAGTTCGCTTTTTCTTTTGATCCGCTCGTCTTCTTTCCTCTGTCATTCTGATCTCTCCTTTATGTTGCAATCTGTTCTTATTTTTTGATGAAGAATGACAACATGATCACATTTTTTTGTTATTTATGAAAAGATTTAATCATCACCCGCTCAGTTTAAATCGGAAAGCAATAAGAGCATGATGGAGCGTCCAACCTCTCGTCTTAAGAGTTTCTCACTGTTATATAGTGGCTCGTACCACGTGACTTCCGGTATCTAGGAGGAATAAAAGGCATCGTGTTTTTTAAACACGGTCAGTACTGAAAGATCTCTGTCAGTAGTAAGACCAACTTCGGACGTAACACCAACAGAGCGTGGCTTACAATATTTGTTGGACTGTACTACTTCAGTTAATAAATAGTTAACTCTATTTCACTGTGTATCTCTTCCTTACTACTATACGACACTCACCAACTGCCGAACATATACCAACTCTAACATTACTTTTATTGCTAGAGCTGTAATGGTTTTTATCGTAGGAAATGAACAGAACGAACCGAGTTCAAACCTGGACAAGGCTGTTTACATTTCAAATAGCGTTAGTAACTTTAGGAAAAATATGAATCCAACTATTCTCCCTCCACCTATGGATAAATAGTAGGGGAGACTGGGTTCTTTAATCTTGTTAAAGCAATCGGTCTAAGAGAAAGAAAACTCTGTTAAACCTGTAAAACTCCGCTTCAAAAGTGACCTCGTGTCACATCGTAGTCGTGTAGAAGGGCTTGTAAATACATATACTAAATCTTAAACTTTTTTTTAATCCTCTGACTGAAACCATTCAACTGGGTCCGTTGTTGATTGACCTCGAGTTCAACGGCGGTTGATCACGCTGTTTAAACGGTTGTATTTTTCCAATTTTAACGGTTTAGGATTTAATTTCAATACAACACTACATGCCTAAAGTAAATCTCACCGATCTATGATGTTACACTTTGAAAAATGAACTAGAATTGTTAATCGGAGAAAGCATATTACTTGCAGTAAAACTAGTGATTGTTTTAAGGAGACATGCCCGAAAGAAAAAGCAGCACGCGGAAAATTTTCCTATCCTAGCACTATAAACGACTTTCGTGACTCGTGTTGTTGAACTGAATTGCCGGGTCCCAAGAGGCCTCCCCCACAGACAATAACTGCTAACAGGACTTAGTTCATCGTTTATCGCCTGAGGTGACCCACATTGGGGAATGCTAACAGGATCAAGCATTTTTTTCTGACGACTCTATTCATTTGTGGCCCCGCCACTCACACATGAAAATGAACTTGTGTCAGATCCACTAGTTAGGAGTTCGAATGAATATAAAAAAAAAGACATTCGCGTCTCGGTGCCACTATAATCTAAAGGTTTGTCTTAGAATTAGCTGTCTGCGAAGTAGCTCAGGACAAGATTTTTAAGGAAGCTGGACGCGTAAATATGACCCTTTGTTTAATAGCATATCAACCTTCTCGGGTTAGTTTTATCAAACTAATCCTTGTAAAAAGCAGTAACGTGACAATTTTACCCAGAGCTTAGAAGGAAAAAGGGTATTAGACCAAAAGTGGACGTAATAGTACGACGTTTGTTCAAACTCCTTTCACATGACATCGTAGTTCAGCATATAAGCCACTACAGCACGACTCCTCCTCCAAAAAGGTTAAGGTTAAGTAACACCAATATATATATATATATATATATATATCAGATAAAATGGAAATAAATCCGATGATATATATATCACAACTTGTACCATTCTTTTGAACCCACAAACTAACTAAAAATGTCAAATAATATAATAATAATATCTATCACTTCTGACGAGTACTATGTTAATATATCTCTAAATATCTTATATCTCTTTTCACCTATCTCCTGAACATAAACTTGTCTTGTGATTACTGGTTGTAGCGATTTGATAATAAATTAAAACAGATATTTGCTGGCACGCACCGTAAAAGTTCGTGTCATGATGAAGTCCAAGTAAATAATTAGAAATCTTTTACTTGGGGCATTCCGCACCGGCTGCCAACTGAATTGATCTGAGATGATCGTTCTTCTGGCCTTCCTCTTAGACGTGCCGAACGCGAAAATTACTTTTCGTGATCTCAGCTCAAACGGGACTGTAGTTTATGCGTCTGGAATTGACGTCTTTTCATTTCAAACCGGAAACCAACTTTACCATATATTAACTTGCGTATATAAAGCATTCTCAATTGTAATTCTCGCTCAAAATTAACCGGATGATAATTATAAATATTTAATTCCAAAGTGTAATGTTCGACATTGACTTTTTTTCCCTCCTTGATCGTCTGTAAACGTGTCGTTTGGCAGAGTTATCTTTTTGTGTTTTTCACTTATTACGGAAAATAGTTGGCTGATTTCTTTTCTTATCTGCAACTTCCAGACTCTTTATCCAGAATATAAAGTTTTGGCTTTTAATGACTTCAAGAAGAGCTACTATTAGACATAAAGTTTTCCAGATTATTGATCTCACTATTTTGTTGCCCTGCTTCAATTAATTCAATCTTCGGCAGCTTAAAAAGAACCATGGTCCAGTCGGCTGGGGCTACAAAATACATTGACTGCATCTCTACATTCGGGTAAGACTCCCCCGCCAAAGAATTCCCAGGATATTACACAAAACAATCTGATTGTGAGGCTTCAGTAATGTTGGAGATTTGAGGAATTCGGAATACCGCTTCATTGCCATTGCTCCCAGGTCCACTCTGGTCCGGAGTCATAGAACCGAAAAGTGTCCTATCGATAAATCAAATAGAATTGTTTAACACTTCAACTAAGAGCAAACAAATGACTTATTCTAAATTGAATTGTTCGAAATAGAATTGTTTCATCATTGAACTGATTATAACCTGATGTCTGATGTTTAATTGAATTGTTAGTGATATATAACAATGCTTGAAAGCATTTTACTGTTTGCAAACACATGAGTAATGTTGAATGGAACAAATAATGTTGAATAGCAATACTTGTAAACAATTCACTGTGTGCAAACAAATGATTAATATTGATTCAAATTATAAGTGTTAGACAGCAAAAATTAAAACCATTAAACCATTAAACTAGCAATGCTAGTGTGTGAGTGTGCGCAAACAAATTTGCTCCAACTATTTTGAAAATGAAATTACTGACAAAGCAATCTCTTACATATCATGTATATCTATTTAAATGAGTGTAAACAAATGAATGATGTTAAATTGTTAGTGTTATATAAAAATACTTGAAAGTATTTAACCTTGTACAAACAAGTGATTAATAGTAAATAGGATTATTCATATTAGATAGAAATACTTGAAACCATTTAACAGTGAGCAAAAATGAGCTCAGGTTAGTTTAAAAATGTTATCAACAAAATGTTTACTAATCATATATCTAACATATTTGCATAAAGAGAATTCGTCATTAAATAACCAATAATATTCAATATGCCATAAAACCAAAACAAATCGAAAAGAGTTATTATCATTTTAAGATTCACTTGCACTGGAAATATAATCGCATATTTTTATAAAACATTTTGAACTAAACTTTTCCTGCTAAAAGCTGTATTGGTGCACTACGTGTAATATTTATCGTCATTGGAAATAAAACGCTAAAGAACCCAATCTGATCTGATATTTACCAATAACTGGTTGTGGGAGAACGTGTACATTCAAGCATTTCCTTAAGAATTAGCGCGATGTGAAACAAAAACAGCTTTGTTTGGGTTTCGAACTTCGGTGATTGGTTTCATTTTCAACGACCATGTGCTTCCCTTTTATCTAAAATGAGGAAGGTGTCTTAAGTAATACCATTCTCACAATCGGTTCATAAATTTTGTCCACTGAATCTGTATTTTGTGACGTAAGAGACTCGACAAAAAATTTCGCATAAATTACTCTAAGTGGAGTTGTCTAAAGCTTATTTTCTAAGAAAACAAACTCAGGTTGTCGAATTCAAATTATTGATGAGGATATTTTTTGTGGTTCACTTCGTGCTAATTCCCTTGCGACAAGCATGGATCTATCTTTTTCCTTTCTCCAGGTTAAAATAGTTGGATTAATTCACTGTCTGTAATCCTGGTAAGAACAATCGGTTTATAAACAAGAAACCTCTGAAGCCAAACTCACAATCTTTGTCTCAGGATTTACTTGATCCTGTGTAGAGGAAAAAAACAAGAGCTGACGCTGCAAAAGACAGTCCGAGTATTGAATCTTTTTAAATTAACTCTTGCGTTGACTCTAGTTTTAAGTTGTATAATAAACTGCCCTTTTGTTTGGACAACATCCATGTCATAAAGAGGGAAGACATTCTGTATTGGCAACTGTAGGTCTTCCATACAGCCTTGTCCAGGCTCTTGCTAATATCCTGGCACAGTTCAATGGGGTCTTTCACGAGAATGATGGAAGACGGATTTTTTTATTACAGTTTAGCCGATAAAATAATTTAAAATCTTGGACATTATTCATTTATTAATTTTTCATCCATTAGATTAGAGATATCTAAAGGGGAAGTTCTCATGGAGTAGTGGCTAACGTGCTAGATTGTAACATCGTAGTAAGCGAGTTCGAACTCTTGTGGCGCTATGACGTTCATTTTCTGACTAATACCCTTGAAAAAAGTGTGAACCCATTTATCTTCCTAGTTGTGGGTTAAATGGTATCAATGCTATTCTTCTATTTGGATGGCTTTGGCAATGAATAACCCTCGAAGGTTAATATGCTATTAAACAAAGAAACCGAACCAATTACTTCAAGCTACTATTTTCATATTAGTGCTTGCAATACAAATGATTTGTATCATATATGAAATTTGAAACTTCTATGAAAATTATTACTATTACATAGGAATCTAAATACTTAAGTAGATATTTTTAATAAAAATAATTTGTACACAAATTTATAATTTCGAGTATTTTTTATCGAATATTGATTTTCAAACTGAGCGATTAAATAAAAAGGACTCTATAAAAAGGACTCTAACAGACTCTACCTCTTAAGGTTTGAGTGGACCTGGAAATAATGGAAACAAAGGGATGAGTGAATATTCCTACAATTCTAAAACTGGAGCCTTAACACCAGGTACGGTTTAGTGTCATGTTCAGGGACGCGTAACCCTTCTTAAAGGATTCGTATTCGGCTTATTCTTAGCTGGAAGATTTCATTTCATGTTTTATATAGCTGGATATAAAAAATAATTCTTCTTCTTATTCGTGGTGTAATGGCTAACGTGCTGAACTGCGAGTAAGCGAGTTCGAACTCCAGTTGCACTATAACATTTACTTTTACATCAATGCCCTCGGGAAAGTTATGATCCTGCTTGTCCCCCTGCTAGTGGTTAAATAGTATTCGATAAAGATCGCTTT
Organism: Sepioteuthis lessoniana; assembly: GCA_963585895.1. Lineage (NCBI taxonomy): Eukaryota > Metazoa > Mollusca > Cephalopoda > Myopsida > Loliginidae > Sepioteuthis > Sepioteuthis lessoniana. The sequence goes on along the minus strand of OY757912.1, from coordinate 45,441,149 downwards.
GCCATTAAATAACCCACAAACTGTGATATGCCATTAAACAAAGAAACCAAATCAAACCATTTATATTAAAATACCGATGACCATAACATGACAGAGTTTTCGAATCAAATCAACCCCTTATGGCTCAAATTAAAAGTTTAATTTCTCTTCTAATATTTAAAAAATGATCTACTGCAACAATAGACGTCATTTCTAATGTTTCTTATGTTTTCTCTATATAATTTCATCGGGAACATAGCTTAATTTTGTAATGAACCATACTGCTTTAACTGAAAAACAAAAAACGGCTGCGGAAAAAAAAAATGTTATCTTTGCAAAACCGACTAGAATTCTAGATATTGTAATTTACGAAGCTCTTTGCTTCGATGTAGCACAAGGCCGATTGAATGAGAGTCAAACTCTCTTGAAATTTTGCTAGTCAAGCTCGCTGACCATTACATTATCCGAGGTGCCCTAGAATTCTAGATATTAGTTATCAGGGTTCACAAATGTCTTTCCAGACACATAAAGCAAAACATTTAAGTTGAGCTCTATGAATCATATGAACTGTACTGGCTGTAGTAAATATCTTATCTCTAAGTATCTTCTGTGTGACAATAATTTTTGGCCAACAGTATTTCTCCTATTCATAGACATATCCAATCTTTTATGAATTATCTGACATCTTCCTTTGCGTCAAATTATGAAGCTGGGTATGGTGGTTGTCGGATAGTCATTAAAGGTATCTCCTGCAAATCAATAATACAAACGGCTGTAGTCAGAGGAGCAATGAATAAACTCAATGTGATTTCTCTTTCTCTCTTCATAAATATATATATATATATATATATATATATATATATACTTGTGAGTGTGTGTATGTGTGTGCGTGCACGCACACATGCACACGCACAATGACTCATATATATATATATATATATATATATATATATATATATATAATCACTCCGCAATTATTATTTCTCTTCTATCTACCTATCTACCTATCTATCTAAATCAAAGAAAATCACTTAATATTACTTAAAATTCAGTGATTCATTGCAACTAGTCCAAATACTTTGAGCAATACTTATATATATATATATATATATATATATATATATATATATATTCAAATTTTATCATAGGACGTATGAAAGCACGTGCATTACCCTGTCCTCATCAGGCAGCAACCAAGGTTGATGCTACAGTTTCTCCCTGGTGGGTCATTGATGACCAATACAAACACACCCACCCCGCACACACACACACACGCACACACACACACACACACACACACACACACACACACACACATATATATATATATATATATATAGTATTGCTCAAGCGTATTTGAACAAACATACATTTTTAACGCATCACTTTATTTGGCATTTAAAACAGGAACCTTACGCAAGAAGTATCATATTTTAATGTAATCTCAAAGGAGGGTTTATTTGTGATCCTAAACGCTAAACTTTTCGATACAATTTTTTTTTTCAAATTGAATTACCTTGTTAAACTGAAAAAATATCTATGAGCAGCACTTTACATCGGGTAAATCTAATTGTAGACGATTATTACTAATTTCTCTTCTATGAGTGGATTTTTCATTCTCCTTGATCGATTTAAAAAAAAAACTTTTGGAAGCATAGAAATACAATTTTTTTCTCTTTCTTTGTTTTTTCTTAAATTTTTTTTCCAAAACTGCTGCAATCAGCACCATGAAATCTAACGGAATGCTTAAATAATTTTGTTAACTAAAATCAAATTTAGTTCTTTCTAAGTTTTTGTCTTTTTAAACTCTTGAAACTAAGCGATCAGAAAGTAATCGTTTGTCAGTTCAAATATATATATAAGTAGTTTACAAGAACTCATACACACACACACACACACACACACACACACACACACACACACACACACACACACACACACACACACACACACACACATATATATATATATATATATATATATATATATATAAAAATTTTCTATTACTAATAGTAATACTACGATTACTACTTCTAATACAATTATATATATATATATATGTATTAGAGAAATAAGTTCTCCGAAAAGATGTTTACGGTTATAGTTCTTCTCCAAATTATTTCGAACTTCTATTTTCAAAAATATATATATAAAATATAGATAAAAAAAACATGTAGATAATATTTAGATAAAATGGCGTCTTTGTTTGTGGTTTGCAATCTAAAATCTAGTTTAGAAAATATGTTCATTAGAAATGCTTACGAAAATATGGATTGTATGCATAATCTATTTTTATTTAATCTATAATAAACAGGTTATAATGAAAAGAATTATTTTCTTTGAACAAAGTAAGTGATATCAGTCTACTTGAAATTGAACATCGTTAATATTAAAAGGATGCTAAGAATTTTTTTTATTTTCTAGCTTAGTTTTTGATTTGAAAATATCTTTCGGAGGAAGTGTTTATCATCTTTCATGTAGGCTCTGATAATTTCTTCTAAAACAAACCCTAAACATAAATTCACATATTATCATAAAGGAAAAATACAACCATTTAAAAGGTTTTTCTCATATTTTCAAAATTTTATATGTAAGGGAAATAACTCAGTCTGCTGGATCTGTAGAATACATCGACTGCATCACTTCAGAGGGTTAAGACCCTCGCAAAAGAGAGTGTCCTAGATATGGGACAAAACAATGTGACGGTGAGGCTCCAGTAATGCTGGAGCTTTGAGGAATCCGGAGTATCGCTTCATTGCCATCGCTCCAAGCTCCACACTGTTAAAGGTTGCTAGGACCTTAAAGGGTCCAATCGATGGGTCAAACAGAACAATTCAAAATTTAAACTTTGTCCAAACAAAGGATTTCTGCAAAATAAATTTGCTTTAAATAGAACTGTTTAATCTTTGAACTGCGTATAAAACAAATGACTGATGTGTAATTGAATTGTTAGTAATACTTAACATTACTTGTAACCATTTAGCTGTGGGCAAAGGAATAAGTAATATTGAATAGAATAATTAGTGTTAGATAGCAATACTTACAACCAATTCACTGTGAGAAAATAATGGTTAATATCGAATAGAATTTTTAGTGTTAGATTTGACTAATTAAAACCAATTCAACTGTGAAGAAACATTAGCGATGCTAGTGTGCAAACAAATTAGTTCTAACTGATTTGAAAATGAAATACCTAAAAATTATTCACTTAAAAATCATACTTTTATATCAGTTTAAATGTGTGAAAATAAATGACTGATATTAAAATGTTGGTTGCATAGCAATACTTGAAGCCATTTAACTTAGCGCAAAACACAATTAATCGTAAATAAAATGATTCCCATTAGATAAAAATACTTGAATCCATTTAACTGTGTTTAAAAAGACAAGCTTTGGTTTGCTTTAAAAATATCATCATTAAAATTTCTTTACAAATTCCATATATTCAATTGATATGTTGAAAAAGTATTTATCATTAAATGACCTGAAATGGTTGATATGCCATAAAACCCAACGGAACCAAACTAAAAGGAAAAAAAAACAACACAATATAAATTCTCACACATACAAAGACGAGTTTTAAAAATATACTTGAAAACAAAAACATTATTTTAAGAGAAGCAAAGAAGGGAAGCGCTATAGTCATTTTAAATAAAACGCAACAAAAATCCAAGAAATACTACGAGATGAAATCAACTATAAATTAATTAATACAAACATAGACAATGATATATCAAAATTAGAAAATTCTGTAAAACACACAATGAAATATTGATAAAAAAAAAAAAAAGAAATGGAATTTCTTATTTACTACACCAGCAATGTCAACGGGTAACCAAAAGTAGACAAATCTGAGGAAATAAAAATAACTGTAGAAACACAAAAATGTGAATACATTGAAATTTCACACCCCAGTGACCTCGAATTTAGATCGATAGTAGTTGACCAATCAAGCCCCACAAATAGACTCACCAAACTAATAGACATTCTACAACAAATATTCTTATATAAGATAAAAAGCTACATTGAGTTTATATCAAGTTTTTAAAGTCCATACCACAAGAAAAAAAAAAGTAGATCCCGATCTACTCATGAAACTCTGGAAACTAAGCGATCAGAAAGTAATCGTTTGTCAGTTTATTTATACCATACATCTTAGTTGATGCTTCGGGATGGGTCGTCAGTGATGTTTCCTTTGGGATCATGGGGGGTTTCGGGTCTTTCAACATCAGACCCCCTCACCCAAATGACCCAGTTGGCATTGATCTAACTCCAACTCCCATCCCGGCAGCCAACCTACGCATCCACACAAGGAGAAAACAAAAAAAAAATGACCATAGAAAAGGCTCTATATATGATTTTGCAACAGCCAATCAGAGCTAAGCTCTACTGATGACTTCTAAATCTTTTCTTTAAAAATCGGGAGGCCACTTTACTCTGCTTTTTTTTTTTGCTACAATGGGGTCGTTATTCGGTTATTTGTTCATTCCGGTATGTATTCCTTCCTTTTCCCCCCCTTTTTTTTTTTTAATTAATTTTTACTTAACGAAAGAAAAAAAAAATTAAATATAAAAAAAAAAATAAATAAAATAAATAAATAAAAAAATAAAAACTGTACATAACTAAAGAATTGCGATTAAAACAACAAATTCGTATATAAAATGACATACGTTTAGTTTTGTTTTAAAACTTATCTCCATTAAACACTGTACATAAATATACAATTACGAACTAAATCAGACGCCGCGCATTACTATACGTTAAAACTTCCTAATCGAACGGTTTACGAATGAGAAAAGACGAAAAAAAAAAAAATTTTATAAAAAATAATAAAAAATCTGTACATAAATATCAATTGCGATTAAAACAACAAACTCCTATATAAAATTGACATACGTTTAGTTTTAAAAATTATTTTCATTAAAAAACTGTACATAAATATACAATTACGAACTAAAGCAGACGCTGCGCATTACTATACGTTGCAACTCATTGAAAGGTTTACGAATGAGAAAAGACGAAATAAAATAAAATTAAAAAAAATTTAAAAAAATAAAAAAAAAATAAATAAATAAAAATAAAAAAAATAAAAAAAATAAAAAACCGAGGAGTACGTTGAAATCTTCACAAAAACATTGTCGTTTAAAATGCTATATTTACAAAATGGCTAAAACGTCTAAGATATTAATCAATTAAATGAACCGGTTTCAAATGAACGCTTAAAGCCTAATACAAACACACCCCTTCGTGCGCAAAAAATAAATAGATAAAACTAAAAAAATAACAGATAAAAAACTAAATAAATCATACGTGTATATATCGTTTTAAATTAGACGATCTTTTTTTCCTTCCTTTTTAACCCCCCTTCTAATAATCACCTATCTACAACCCCAACTATCCGCCCTTCTGATCCACAACCAGTTTGTTGCTCTTTCAGCTGCAGTGGTAATATTTTTCTGGGCCTTACGTTTTCCCGCACCTGAAATGCCGATGCTTGATAACGCTTTACTCATCGACCTTGCGTTAAATCCGCGACATCCCACTTCGACTGCCTGGCATATTGCCTGCCAACCATTCATTCAACATTGCTCTACTAGCGGCTCATATTTGACTATCTTTCTTTCGTGTGTGGACTCCATGTTTTCTTCCCATGGGACTGACAATTCCCACATTATCATCTTGTTTGTGGAATTTGAAAACATTACTAAATCTGGTCGGAGATTTGTCTCCACAATATGCGCTGGAAACTTCGTCTGCCTTTCCAGGTCCACCAACAATTGCCAATCTGGCGCCGATGACAACATCGATACTTTATTTTTTGTCTGCGGCTGTTTCGAGCTTCCCGCTCTAACAAAAATAACCTTATGTCTTCCAGGACTGAATCTATTCGATTTTAATGCCTCAGCTACCACTCCAGCAATAACTTTGAGGACCTGGTCATGTCGCCAGCGATAACGCCCTTCACTCAATGATCTTGGGCATCCAGATAGCAAATGCTGTAGCGATCCTTTACCCCCGCACAACTGACATGCTGGGGTATCATTTTTGCCCCATGTGTGAAGGTTTGATGGGCTAGGGAGAAGATCATAAACTGCCTGGATCTGGAATCTTAGCTGGCTTAAGTCGGCCTTCCTCAAGTCCGACCAGGTAATTCGCCGCCGAACATAATTTTCCCATCTGGTCCAGGCACCCTGTTGAGACAGTCCTACCATCTTTGCCAGCCTAGTCTCCTCTATACCTTCTCTTACTTCTTTTTGCAAGAGCGCCCTTCTTTCTTTCCCTCTGGAGTTGTCTATCCTTGGACTCGGATAATATCCCAGGCCTCTTGTCCCACTGGCCATAGCACCGACCATAGCCTTCTGCTGCAATCTCTCTTCCGCAACCTTCAGTTCCCTGGCAGCGCTCCACTTCCTTCCTGTGCGGATTTCAATTCCTGCTCCTGATACCTTTAAATCTCTGGAATCTCTATACATAATCGCCTCTCTTGTGCGTGTCACCACAAACTCTTCTTTGAGACCCCTGAAAGGAAGTTGGATCGCATTGGAGGTCCCATATAAAGCCGCGCTACTTAGGCTCTTTGGCAAACCCAACCATCTCCTTAAATAGCCGCTAATTTTCCTTTCCATTCCTTCTACCGTGGTAAAAGCTACCTCGTATAACATGAGTGGCCATAATATCCGCGGCAGAATTGCGTGTTGATACAACCACGCCTTAAACTTGCCGGGCAATCCTGACTTATCTATCTTTCTTAGCCAATCATCAAGATCGCCCCCTATTCCTTTAATTGCTGCTTGATCCTTAGTACTGCTGTCGAACCACTTGCCAAGACTTTTTACAGGCTTCTCAGTCACAGTTGGGATGAATTCGCCGGCGATTGTGAACCGTGCCGTGCTTTTAATCTTTCCCTTTTGTAGTACTAGGGACCTAGATTTTCCTGGTTTAAACCTCATGCGGGCCCATACTATGAGTTTTTCTAAGCCCCTCACTATCCATTTACAGCCTATGACTGATGATGTTGTCACTGTAATATCGTCCATGTAAGCTCTCAACGGAGGCTGCCGTATCCCTGACTTTACCCTTGGACCCCGACACTCCACTTCCGTTGACTTGATTATCATATTCATCGCAAGGGAGAAGAGAGTGGCTGAGGTCGTACATCCGGTTATAATTCCCCTCTCTAGCCTGTGCCAGTCCGATGTCTTGGTAACCGACGTAACTCTCAGATTGAAGTTATTGTAATAATCTAAGATAAGGTTACTGAAGGAACTTGGAATATGATGTCTGCGGAGTGTCTCTTCGACCACTTTATGCGGGATTGAACCGTACGTGTTTGCCAGGTCTAGCCATAGCACCGCTAAATTTCCATTATTTTCTTTAGCTTCACGTATAAGCTGCGATACCACGCCGGTATGTTCAATGCAACCTGGTATTCCAGCGACACCTCCTTTCTGTACTGAAGTATCAATGTACTCGTTCATTATTAGGAACTTAAATAGGCGCCTCGACAGAATGCTGAAGAATATTTTCCCTTCTGTATTTAGTAACGATATTATTCTGAATTGATCGATTTCTTTGGACTTTTCCTCTTTTGGGATCCACACACCTTCGGCTTGTCTCCACTGATCCGTAACTCTCCCCCTCCTCCAGATTGTCCGCAATACTTTCCATAATAAGTTTAGAATGCCAGGACATCGTTTATAAACTGTGTACGGAACTCCATTCGGACCTGGAGCTGTGCTTGCCCTAGCTGCCTTAACCACTTCTTGAATTTCCTTCCATGTTGGAGGTTTATCATTAAATTCAACACTTGGTGGTTCTGGACTAATCAAGGAGTTTATGTTATCGAGTTCCACGTCTCTGCTTGGATCACTGAAGGTGTTACTCAGGTGGGCGTTAATTTCTTCCGCTGGCCTTTCCAAATATATATATAAGTAGTTTATAAGAACACATAGACACACACACACACACAGACACAGGCACAGGCGCGCACGCACACACACACACACACACACACACACACACACACACACACACACACGCACATATATATATATTTTATATATATATATATTGATATCACAAACCTATACAAAACTATCCTTTATGAAATACGAAAACAGGCTATTTCATTTTAGATTGAAAAATACCCAGAAATATTTCACCCAAGATTTAACAAACAATTTCTCACTGATAGTATAGAAATAATTCTAAATAATAACTCTTTCCAATTCTACAACGTAGATCTCATCCAAATCTTAGGAACAACTATGGGAATTAAAAAGGCACTAACATATTTCACCTTAACCATAACATACTTAGAGGAAAATCTATATAAAATCTTAGTTAAAAATACAACAACAATATAAAAACAGAATTTATTAGATCATGGAAAAGATACCTAGATGACTGTTTCATATCTTGGAAATGCCCACGAGGCGACTTTAATGATTTATATAACTTACTTTAAAATTTAACCAAAAAAAAAAAAGCTCACCATGAACACACTTTTAAAGAACTACCTTTTTTAGACATCTTCATTAAAAAAAAACAAATAGTCAAATTATCACAGACATATATCACAAACACACAGACAACGAACAATACCATAATTTCAAAATTCATCACCCTGCAACACTGCATTTCTTATACCCAAGTCCGAAGAATATGCAACATTGTCAATAAAAAAAAACTCCGACAAACTCGCCTAGAAGAATAATGCGTAATCCTCCAACCGAGGGGATATCCGGCGAAATAAATAAATAAGAGATTCGAATAAGCCGAAAAATATCATTAAAAGAACTACAGATCCTCAAAAAACATAGCAACAAATAACTCCTGGTATATGTCTCAACATACAACAGAAACAACCCAGAATTATTCATAGAAAAAATAAAGAATCTTGAACATCTTCAAAACAATGATAGAATCAAAAACACACTTGACACAACAAAAATCATTCAAAGCAAACAACCACTAAACAGCTTAAAAACACACACAAATCTTATCAAAATTCGGGGAACACAGAACACACGGAGTCTCAAAATGCTGAAATAAAACATGTAAATTATCTATTATAATCATTGAAAAGAAATCTTATATCTTCGAAACCTCGAAAACAGCATTCATAATAAAAATCTAAGCTACAATTCAAACAAACGAATGTTGCAACAGTTCAAATAAACGAATGTTGCAACAGTATAAAAGTAAACACAGGGTCGACTCAAGCTCGGAACAAAAGAGTATCTTTAAATAAAAGCAACATTAAATTAACAGAAAAGAGAAAAACTTTGTTTCGAAACAATTTTGCCAATGCTGTCATGGAATTAAAAAAAATTCCAATTAACCCAACAAACTACTAATCATTACTTCAAAGAAAATAAAAAAATAAGATAACTTCACACTCACACACAGACACACAGACACTCAGAGAACAGAACTTTATACACACATACACTCACAAATTCGAGTATATACGCAGAGACTCTCTGAAAATATATCAATGACACTCTCAACTCAGAAAGAAAGATAGAAAAAATAAATGAAAAGAATAATCAGATGTACATTAGATACGTATTTATAGGTTTTTACACATATTTAAGACATGATGAAGAAACAGAAAAGAAAAGAGACATACTAGCATTTACGCGAATATACACACAATCACTGAAAGTAGATACATGTTATACATGCATTAAAAAAAACATTTAAATTAAAAAGTATCATACACTTATCAAAACAGTCTTCACTGTAAAATAATAATTACAGCAAAAGCTAGAAGTAGAGGCGACCTTAGACATTATTAGTTTCCAGAAGAGGATCACACATTTTACGGACCTATTCTTATATATATATATATATATATATATACGGTTGGTAGTATTGTGGTAGCTGGTGCTCTGTGAGATTTGAAAGTCACACAAATGAACATACACTTTATTTGAAGCCGAGAATTTATGCTTTGCGAGTTCGAACTGGGGCCAGAACGCCGTGAATGCAACGAAAAACTTGTGTAGCGTGAAAGGTGAAGGCTGGTTGATCATAATAAACCAACCAAATTTTTCAAGAAATTTTGCTCCGGCTTCAAGAACCTTGACCATCAGGAAAAGTGAGGTAGGCATAAGACCATAGATTTCGAGGCAGTTCTCTAAGTGATGTGGGCAAATTCAGCGAGTAGCTTTCGGAGAGTATCAGGCAAGCTCAGCAGCTAACATTTCAGGTTGTTTCGTCACCTTTACGAACTTGGCAAAAGCACCGAGAACAGCCAGATAGGGCTCACGTTCAACCAAAATATTGCAGAACTTGACTTACCCAAGTATATACACATATATATATATAATTTTTTACGATCGAGACGAAAAAAATTTTCAATTTTGTAAATCCATAATTAATTTAATCTGATCCGATCTACAGGTGATATCGTGACCTCTTCAGATGGAAAACATAAACAAAAATATGTAACTGTTTTCCATCTGAGGAGGTCCGATAACATGTGGATCGAAATAAATTTATCATGGATATAAAAATTGAAAGGAATTCTTTTTTTGTCTCAATTGCAAAAATTGTTTTGCTCTGCACGTGAGATTCAGTATAAATTTATACTGAAAATATTTATATATTTGATAGCCATTTGCATTGAGTACTTCGTCGGAAATTCTCTACTATAAAATATAGCATACATATTCACTTGGATAATTCCATTTTAGCCGAATTCATAAACTATATTACCTGGGACATATATATATATATATATATATATATATATATATATATATATATATATATACGAGGATCATTAAATAGGTTTCCAGACTTATTTCGTATGGGCACTTTTATTGATATTACACCCATGAAACTCTAGTCCCCTTCGAAGTAATCTCCTCCGGCTGCAATGAACTTGTACCGTTCCAACAATTTCTGGAAGGCCCCATGGATGTCCTCTTGTGTGAGCGTGTCAATGACCTTCGTCACAACCGCTTTCATTTACTCAATTGTCTCATAACTACAGCCTCTGAGCTTAGGGAATAACCAAATGTCACAGGGAGCAACGTCTCGACTATAGGGAGTTTGAGGAATTGTCTTGATGCCCATCTTGGCCAAATAGGCTGTGACAAGGATGGAGTTGTGGACTTGTGCATTGTCCTGGTGGAAATTTCAATGACCCAATTTGAAGAGCGCTGGCCTCTTCCAACGGAATCTCCTCCTGAACTCCCTTAAAACCTCAACATAGTAACCCTAACCGTAACCCTAACCCTTTGGCCAATCAACTCTGGTGTATTGACTTCCTTACTCCTTCTACATCTCTCATCATCCCTCACAGACTCCCTGCCTTCCTTGAATCTCCTATGCCACTCAGAATATGATGCCCGATTCACGCAAGATAGTCGAAAAGCAGTCTGGAGCATCCCATACGTTTCTCTGGCATTTTTTCCAAGTTTAAAACAGAATTTTATTGCCCATCATTCTTCTTAATTGTCAGATTGCATTTTTGAAAACCAATCAGACTTTAGTAGGGTGTATTCCAATTGCTGTTGTAGCTGTTCATTTAAAGCTGGCATCATAAGAATTGGTCAGCCATCTCATAAGATGTATAGCAATAACATACTGAATTTTCATGAGTCTATGACAATTTTAAATGCCTGTACACAAAATGTTAGGAAACTTATTGAAGGCACCACTTATATATATATATATATATATATATATATTTTTATTTAAGAATAACCTACTATGCTTTCTTCTAAAATTCATTTCTTATCAAAATCATAGTTATGAATAACCCAGTCAGCTTCGGTGGTAGAATACGCCGACTGCTTCTATACAGTGGGGTAAGACCTCCCACCACAACGAATGTCCTGGCCATGACGTCAAACCATCTCATCAGGATTCTTCCGTTCAGGACATCTGGAGTATGAGAAGCATCCCTTCACAGCGATAACTCCCAGATCCACTTTGACCAGAAGTTAGGGTCCTATCCATAAATCACATAGAACTGTTTAACCATTTAACCCTGTGCAAACAAATGATTATTAAGTATAATTATTTGTGTTAGAAAGCAATACTTGAAGCTATTTCACTGTATGCCAACAAACGAGTTCTGGCTTATTTTACATGTTACCTAAACACTCTTCGTTTACAAATCACACACACACACACACACACACTTATATATATATATATATATATATATATATATATACATTCAACCCTGGACAAAGATATCAGACTACCCTGAAAATGAAGACAAGATTAGTTTACATTTTTAAAAATATAAAAATCAGATATATTAAAGATAAGGCATAACGACAATTAAATTCAGAATATGTAGAGATGTCAATTCATTTTTTATAATTATACAATGATTTAGGCTTAATTTTCAAAATTTTGTTTTGATATAAATATGGAACCAATGAGCTGAACTATTGAATATAAAGGCAATTTTTATATTTGATATTTTGTAGATCTGCCGTTAGTTTTGATAACCTCAAAAATTCGGCTAGGCATACTATCAACGAGTTTCTAAGTTGAACCAAAGGTATTTTTCCCGTGCGTCTAAGATTGCATTTTGAGTTCAGAAATTGCTAAGTACTGTCGACCTTTTTCCAAAACGTTTTCAGCAATCAATCCCGATAAATTTTAAATGGGATTGATGTGTGGAGAGCCTACTAGATGATCAAGATGTCTTAGCTTTTGTTCAAGCAAGTACTTTTAGTTATTGGTGAATTTTGGATAGCAGCATTATCTTGCTGACAAATCTATTCTTCTCCACATAGACGACGCCGTTCATTTGTGAGAGATAAATCATTAAGCATTTTCACATAATCTGCTGTTTTTTGTCGACCACGTAGTTTAAGTTTACCCTGAAGATGAGAGCACCCTGAGATCATAAGCGATCTTCCTCCACTATGCCTTGTTGAGTAATTCTCTTCGGGAAATTTTTTTGTGTGCCAGTACTTCTGAAAGCCATCTAGACCGTCAAAATTGAATTTCTTTTCGTCCGAGAAAACAAATTTTCGTAATTTTTTGGCACACATGATTTGATATTGATGAGCATATTCCAGTCGTTTCTCTTTCTGTTTCATAGTTTACCTAAAACAATGAATTCTTTTCTTATGATAAATTATTTCGTTGTTTAAATGCCTTCTAATTGTTCTCGTACTGCAAAGAGCATCCACAAGTGGTTTCAATATTTTTAATGTAGACGAAGTTTTCTTTTTTACTTCTTGAACAATTCTTCCCTTGAACTGTGATGATATTTTTTTCTGGTATGCCAGTCGTTTTTTTTTGTTCCATACTTATTTGGACTTTTCAAGTAATTGCAGATAATGATTTTATTGCGTCCTAAGACCTTCGAAATTTCTTTCTGAGATTTTCTGACTTCTTTCAGCGCTGTGATGCCGCCTTTCTAAAATTTAGATAATTCAGTTCCTTTAGCCATTTATATTTTTAGTATTTTAAGTATGACAGTTTTAATTGCTTTTATATTATTTTCCAATTAAATTAAGTCCTTTTTCCTTTAGTTTTTATTGGTGGTCTTATATTTATGTCAAAAAATAAATTTCTAAATATGGCATAAATGCTAAAATAAATAAAAACAATTAAGTGAAATTTCTTCCTATTTTAAAATCAATTGTCTTTATGCCCCATCCTTCATATATATGATTTTCATAAGTTAAAAATGGTAAACAATATCCTTTTCTTCATTTTTGAGGGTGGTTTTATATCTATGTCCAGGGGTGTATATATAAACAGGATTTGGCATTAAATAAGGTACGAAGGTCGTCATGCCATAAATCCTAACATACAACATAGTTAAGAAATAGATTATTAGAATCATAAAAGATGGTGTTACTTTATAATTACCCTCTACTACGACATGATGATATATATATATATATATATATTGGGGACATAATATTTCTTCGTCAATAGATATTTGATTAAACCATGTAGACATTATTTCTGTACACATTTTTGTATTCATTTTTTCGAGTAACCACATCGATTTTATGGTATCTCGGGGGGAATTGGTAAATAAACCTCCCATAGTTGGTTCCATATTAGAGAGAAACTACCTAAACTCAATAGAATCAATTTCGATTCCAGTACTAATGTACTTAGATATCTTCAGCTGCTGCTGCTGCTACTACTTATAGAATCAATTTAAAAATAAACGTTTCAAATCATCATCATCATCATCATCTTGTCGTGCCGCTAGCATGGATATCTGTGACTTTCTCTCGCCACTTCTCCCTATCGTTCATCGCCTCTGGCGGATCTTCAGGGCTACATCCTGTATCCTCACATAGCTGCTGTATGTATTTTCGAGCTGGTCGTCCTGCTTTTGCCAGGCCATATGTGGGGGTCCATAGGAGTATATCACTTATGAGCTAGTACCTGCTTCTCCAGCAGTATCCTGCATGTTTGGTTCGTCAAACTTGTATAGTTTTCGTGATGGGAGGTTGGTGGCCGTATAGTTGGTGCCTTGTGGGGTGTTGCCGCCAGGACTGGTTCAATATTGCTCGGAACATTCTTGTATAATTGCCGTCTCGCTTCTTCTCCAGCCCTTTAGTTAGCGTCCAAGTAGTGAATCCATACAGCAGTATCGATACGACCGCTGCTTGGAAGAAACTGCGTTTCATTTTATCGGTCAGGTCTGACTTGACATATGATCGATAGCTGTCCATGCCTTCGTTACCCGCGAAATGCTCAACAATTACAAAGTAGTAATGTACATACAAAGATCACATCACTTTTGCAATATACACACCCTTGATGATGGCCCAAGATCGAGCAGAAAGTACTAAAGAACCAATTAATTATAGGAGGTTTATAAACCTCTTTCAACCGGATACCATAAAATCAATGCGGCTACTCGAAAGGATAAATACAAAAATATTGTTGACAAAGAATATCTGTTGTGTTTAATTACATATGTAAACTTTTTCTAAGCTATAGCTGTGTCCGTACTTCTGTATGGATGCGCCATATGGACGACAACAATACGCATAAAGAAAGATTCTTGATAGAAACTAGGCAAGAATGGTACGAGCTATTTTGAACAAATTCTAAAAAAAAAACAAAAAAAACATCTCAAGAAACTACCAGTGCCCTACTGGTAGTTTCTTGAGATGTTAAAAGCCATCCAAGTTAAAATGTTGAGATGTTAAAAGCCATCCAAGTTTCTTGAGATCTTAAAAGCCATCCAAGTAAGACGAACAAGACAAGCAGGACGCAGCGGGAGAAGCAAGGATGAACACATAAGTGACATTCTTAAATGAATCCTTACAAACGGACGTGTTTGTTTAGGACAACCAGCAAGAACTCTTTTATATCAATTCTGTGCGGACACAGGATGTAATTTGGAAGACTTGCAATGAGTGATGTAAGATAGGGACCGATAAAGAGAGAGAGAGAGAGAGAGAGAGAGAGAGAGAGAGAGAGGGACAGAGACAGAGACAGAGAGACAGAGAGAGAGAATCTGAGAAATCTATACATATATAAATATATATATTGTCATGCACAGACAGGCTATTTCGTTGTATCGCAACTCTTCAGTGTGGCTATAACCGGAAGATCAAAACTCAGCTGACTTTACGCCAGTCACATATCTGTTGTATTGTCAAAGTGAATGATACATAGTGAAGAATGAGTGCGTAATATATTTATTCAGAACCAGTATCCGGTGCTATCGGATACACACAAAAAAACACAGTACAATAAGTTACAAACAATTAACAAGAGAATTAACAAGAAATAGAGGAAGTGCAAATGTTGTATAGCCAAACGAAGTAAAATCAATCCGAATATTAATCAGCTTATTAAATCAACACTCGGAGTCTTTAATCGGGGGCTATTTATGGCTATGAGTCAGTCAATCTGGTAGAGAGCTGAAGGGGTTTTATTGTCACTTTACAACAATATATATATATATATATATATATATATATATATATATATATATATATATAATTTCACCCACTGACAGACTTTCGTTGTATCACAACTCTTCAGTATGGCTAGAACCGCGAAATCGAAACACAGCCGACTTTACGGAACCATCAACAATCTCTGCATGAGCGAAGGATTTTTTTAATGTATATCTTTTTACATATGCGTTATTGGATACTGGACTGCTCAATTCATGCGAAGAGCTATTGCATTTTAGTGTATGTGGCAGCCAGTAAATTTTTACGTAGAACATATTCTCTATTAATATGATATCTATGTACAGATCAAATAATTCCTCCAATGGTTTCCAAAATTGCCCTTTTAAATTCTTTTTATCATTTTTTTTCTGAAGTCCTCCAATTTAATCTTTTTTTTTACACTAATGATGTTTGTGATCTGATTTTGGCAATTTATTCCAAAAATCTTTAAAAAAGAATCTAAAAACAATCCAATTGGTTAATCGACTCAGTGTTTTGGAATCTGCCTGTGTAGATTTTATCCAGTTCGATGAGAAATATTGAAAAAATGTCTACCACAATCGGAAATTCCATTATTTCTAAAGTATCAATGAGATCATTTATTATTCTTCTTTCATGTAGAAAAAGAATCATTATGCTTTATTAGACATTTTTCATGATATATTTTCTTGTTTTTTAATTTTGTTTTTTGATAAACGATAGTTTTCTTGATATAATATGCTGAAATATAAGACAAGGTTGGTTTAATGTGGTGTGACCCGCAAAAGCAATTCTACCGATGGTTGGGCGCAAACTTTACTCATGTCCCGTTTACATTCGTTTTTGGACTGTCTTAGAGAGATAAATAGATAGATATTAACAGACTGAGATAGATAGATAGATAGATTGGCGGATAGATAGATATATAGATAGGCTGATATGAACAGACTGAGATAGATTGGTAGATAGATAGAAAAGAATTGATTTTTTATATTAATCCTTTTTCGTTAATTATATTTTATTATTTAGTTTAGTAAGGCTTTGAACTATTCGGGTCTCTTAGTCAAGGTGCATACTAAGATGGCGCAGTCTTGTGCCCGCGCGGAAAGGATACGATGATCATCATAACCTCCAGACAGGAAATGGGACAGGAATGTAGAAGATGTCATGCCAAGAAGAGATGGTCCTGAGAATTTGAGAATTTTGAATAGACAGTATGAACTACTGTCTATTACCGTCGAAGGTAGCGGTTTAATTTTTCGGATCTCTACCGGCAGATATCTTAAACAACACAAAATGTACCGTGTGTGTGTGTGTGTGTGTGGAGAGGGTCACCATCGTATGGTTAGCATAGGCTTTTAAGAAATGTATTTCTCTCCTCGTGTCGCCTAGGACTGAAGCCAGAAATCATTAAACCCGTCCGTATCCGAAATGAGAGAATCCACCTGTATTTGTAAATGTATTTGTATTACCGTTGATATTGATATCTTTATGAGTATACAACAGATAGATAGATAGATAGATAGATAGATTAAACATAGATAGATAGATAGATAGATATGAACCGACAGAAACTGACATACAATAATTTGTCGTCAACATTGCGTTATTCTCAAATATTTCTTTCTTTCTTGGCTTTGAAAAAATTATATCATTAATATAACGAATCTGTGGTAGTTTAAAAAATTATGAAGTGTGAATGCTAAGTTCTTTAATGATATATGTATTTTATTTTATCTCTTGGTAAAGTCGACAAATATTAATGTCGCTTGTAGGTTTTTTGCCCGTACACCTTCAAGGATTCTACGGATGGTTAATATTTGTGAGGTCGTGGATCTATTTCTTCGGAAGCCATTTTGGTTTTTCTTAAGTATGTTGTCGATTTTGGGTTCTATGCGGTTTCGTAGTAGGGCATTGTAGATTTTGGCTGCTATGGATGTAAGTGTTATGCCTCGGTAGTTTTTGGCTAATCCGAGGTCCCCCTTTTTAAAGAAGGGGTGTATGCATCCCTTCATCCCTCTATCTATCGGATTTTGATTGTATACTGCGTTGCAGTGTCGGAGCAGTATGTCGTCGAATTGTTTGGTCTTCCATACTTCCGGGGGAATCTCGTCCAGCCCTGCAGCTTTCCTATTTTTAATTTTTCTGAGAACCGAGTCGAGTTCTTCTTGTGTGAACGGTCCTAATTTAATGTCTAATTGTTTAGTAATTATTCCGGTGATTGTTTCATGTGTTATTTTCGGTGGGTTTCCTAGTAGGTTTTCGAAGTGCTGTTTCCATTGTTTTATTCTTTCTTGTTGGTTTGCAGCATTCAGTTTTCCTTTGGCTGTGTTCTTTCTTCTACTCACTTCGTTTTTTGTTTGCCAGGCTATCCTAGATTGTCTATCTTCCACCGAGTCTCTAATCTTATCTATCTGATTTTGTTCCTTTATATATATGCCTGCTAATTGATATTGTGCCGTTTTTAGTTTTAAGGCATTTGTGTTTGTTGGGTTTTTTCGATAGTTTTTGGGGGCTGTTTTCACCAGTGCACGTTTTTCTCTCACCGCTAAAGTTTCCCATAGGACTCTATATTTAGTTTTGAGTTTGGTTGGAATGCATTTCGCTGCTGCCTCGCGGTGCGCATTGACGAAATTTTCATAATCGTCGTTTGGTGTACTTTTTCCCGTCTTTTCTTGTAGTGTTTCGAATCTGTTTCCTAATTCTAATACGTATTTATCTCATATCTCTGTTGTTCAAAAGGGGCCAGTCATAGTGTTTGGTGGTCGCTGTCCGTTTGGCGTTTTTTCGTAGGCTTAACCGTATTTTCGCCGTGACTATTCGGTAATCGGTGGACACACTCTCAAAAGAGGAGTATGCCTCGCAATTCATTGCACTATTTTTCCATTTCTTGTTTACCAAGGCCCTACTAGCGTACGGCATACCTTAAGAAACAGTTGCAGCAATAACGATTCTTTATAGAAACAACAAAGTAAAAGTACGATCACCAGATGGAGACACGGAATACTTCGAGATTGTAGCAGGAGTACTACCAGGAGACACGCTGGCTCCGTACCTCTTTATCATTTGTCTAGACTACGTACTTAGAACATCGATTGACAAAATCAAAGAGAATGGCTTCGAGCTGACGAAGAAAAGAAGCAGAAGGTACCCTGCAAAAACAATTTCCGACGCCGACTACGCCGATGACATAGCGATACTGGCAAATACACCCAACCAAGCCAAAAAACTACTGCATAGTTTGGAACGAGCAGCCGCAAGCACAGGCCTCTATGTTAATGCACACAAAACGGAATATATATGCTATAATCAAAAGGGGGACATCTCCACTCTAGACGGAACCCCTAGTAGACAAATTCACTTACCTAGTAAGCAGCGTCGAATCAACCGAAAAGGACATCGACACGAGGTTAACGAAAGCATTGACAGCTATCAATAGGCTATCGATTATATGGAAATCAGACCTAACCGATAAAATGAAACGCAGTTTCTTCCAGGCAGCGGTCACATCGATACTGCTATATGGGTGCCCTACATGGACGCTAACAAAACGGCTGGAGAAGAAGCTAGACGGCAATTACACAAGAATGCTGCCTGTAATCCTGAACCTGTCCTGGCGGCAACACCCCACAAGACACCAGCTGTACGGCCACCTGCCTCCCATCATGAAAACTATTAAAGTTAGACGAACCAGACATGCAGGACACTTCTGGAGAAGCAGGGACGAACTGATAAGTGATGTACTCTTATGGACCCCCACACATGGCCGTGCAAAAGCAGGACGACCAGCACGAACATACATTCAGTAGCTATGTGAGGATACGGGATGTTGTCCTGAAGACCTGCCTGGGGCGATGAACGATAGGGAGAAGTGGCGAGCGAGCGTCAGGGATATCCGTGCTACCAGCGCGACATGATGATGATGATGATTTTATCTCTTAATTTACTGCTTAAAAAATAAAAACAAAAGTAAACAAGCTGAAATTTCTTTAAGTGTACTAATGCTATATTTTTTTGCTAAGATTTATATTTGTAAATTATTCTTCATTTGCATACATACATATGTTATTATGTATTGCTATGCAATAAAAATTATTTGCACAATATCGTGTCGAGTATTCTTATTTAATATTAATAATTTAAGCAACGATATGATTTCCAGTCGTTAATCTTATCATTTGTTTGTTATGGCTCCTTGGACATCGTCGCTTTTTAATATCTACTCACATAAATCTTTAAAAGAAAAAAACATCTTTTTTATAGAACATATACACTATTATTACAAAATCTACATGCAGATCAAATTCTGTTAGGGAATTTTTCTGAGTCACCCAAAATGCCGTCTTCATCTTTTTAATTATACTTTTTTATGAAACCATCCGATTTAATCTAAATTTTATTACACGATTTCTGTTTTTGATATAAGGAAATTTGTTCCAGAAATATATTACTCCGGCAGCCAAAAAAAAAAAAAAATCCAGTTGGGTAGTAGACTTAGTTTGCGAAATTTGTCTTGACAGTAAATTTCCGGTTAGGGGCATTATTAAAAAATGTCAACCATAATTAGAAATTCCATTTGAAAGTTTCAATTGAGATGAACTTTTATTCTTTTTTTCTAGTAAATTAGTTTATTATAATTTCTCTAATCCTTCTTTATAACTGTAATTTTTCCCTTTTTTAAAAATTATTTTTGTCACTTTTCTTTTTATGTCCTTCAATCTCAATATAACACTTCAATTTTCATATCTCGACCTGGACGCACAATTGTAAGGTTTCCAGTATTCACATCAAATGATACTAATTTTTAAATGCTCTATTTGACCCATAAACGAAAACTTTTATTTCCAGATCAGAGTGGACCTGGGAGTAATGGTAACGAATGGGTACCGTAAATTCCTCGAAGCTACATAACAGTGGTCTCACAACACTTATTAGTATCATAGCTACGGCACTCATTTTTGATTGAGGTAGTTGGTGCTTACATCACTGCAGGGGATACACTAAGCCTCGCTGACAGAGGATTTACCGTCTCCGATGAACACAATACCACGTGATGCCCCACGGCTTCAAACTGAGAACATTCACCAACGACAATTTAAATTCTCGGCTATCTTCCACATCAGAGGAAGAAGCTTTCATTGAGAACCTTTGACCAATCTCAAGACAGCTTTCATTCCCCAGGCATACTATACTCCAGATTTGACTACAGCTCATTTTTTTTTCTTCTTCTCAGTGCTGAAATCTGTCCAGACAGTTCATCGATTTTTAGCAACCGAAGAAAATGCTCTAAAAGACCTGCATACTATCCCTCAAAATAAATTCTAGAACATTTTCCAGAATTGAGAAAAAAACCCAGGAGACAAAGTAACCAACAAATAAACCTGGAAAATATGCAGCAATCACAAAAAAAACGATATTTTGAAATAAACAAATCGCTTTGAGTAAGAGGAAGTATCCGTTGGGTAGTGGCTAACGTACGGGACTGCGACATCTTAGAAAGCGAATTTAACCTTCAATGAGGAACACCTGCAAGAAACTGACATTCACCTTGCATCGTTAACTTTATATCTACGCTATCCTAGCTTTAATAAATGGCCTATCAATGATATCAAACACTCTTTAGAAGTAAAAGCAAACTATATTACTATGGCATACTAAACTCGATATATATATATATATATGTTTGTTAACCGACTGTAGTCGAGAGCAACCCAGAAGTTCCCTTTTCAATAGCTACTACACCAATTTGTAAGGGAGGGAGCTACTCCTTTCCTTGGTTTGCTCCACTTATTCTTGATCCGTACCCTTTAATGCTGAGTGTTAAGATAGATTGAATCAAGTACCATTTTTGAGTCTTTTGTGTTATACGACCTGGGTTTGAACGCCGGGCTTCTGGGCCATTGGCAAACACTCTACCCACTTTCACTGAGCCGGTCGTCTTTCTTTCTCTCTCTCTCTCTCTCTCTCTATATATATATATATATATATATATATATGCATGTATGTATGTATTAATATCTCTCTCTATATATATGTATTATTTACTCTCTCTCTCTCTCTCTCTATATATATATATATATATATTAATAAAGATAAAATAATTACATATATATATATATATAGGAGGATCATTAAATAAGTTTCCAGACTTTTTTCGTATGGGCGCTTTTATTGATATTACACACATGAAACTCTAGTCCCCTTCCAAGTAATCTCCTCCAGCTGCAATGCACTTGTTGTACCGTTCTAACAACTTCTGGGAGGTCCCATGGAAGTCTTCTTGTGTGAGCGTGTCAATGACCTTCGTTACAGCCTATTTCATCTCTACAATTGTCTCATAACGACAGCCTCTGAGATTAGGGAATAAGCCAAAGTGACAGAGAGCAACGTCTCGACTATAGGGACGGTGAGGAACTGTCTTGAGACCCATGTTGGTCAAATAGTCTGTGACAAGGATGGAGTTGTTGACTGGTGCATTGTTCTGTTGGAAATGCCACTGACCCGATTTGAAGAGCGCTGGCCTTTTCCGACGAAATCTCTTCTTGAACTCCCTTAAAACCTCTACATAGTAACCCTAACCCTAACCCTTTGGCCAGTCAACTCTGGTGTATTGACTTCCTTACTTCTCCCTCGCCTCTCATCATCCCTCACAGTATCCCTGCCTTCCTTGAATCTCTTATGCCACTCAAAATCTGATGCTCGATTCATGCAAGATACTCCAAAAGCAGTCTGAAGTATTCCATACGTTTCTCTGGCATTTTTTCCAAGTTTAAAACCGGATTTAATTGCATATTGTTCTTCTAATGTGTCCTCAGGTCCAAATTGCATTTTTGAAATTCACCAGCTGTGACAATCAGACTTTAGTAGGGTGTATTCCAATTGATGCTGTATTTGTTCCTTTGAACCTTAAATCATAGAAATTGGTGGGTCATCTCATAAGATGTATAGCAATAACATACTGAATGTTCAATAGTCTACGCCAATTTCAAATGCCTGTAAAAAATGTCAGGAAACTTATTGAAGGTACCACTTACTTTTTTGAGAATGGGGTCAAACTTTTGAGCTTTAAATCCTAGTAAGTGAAAGTCTGGTCCTGTTACGTGGGGAACCGTCAGAAGTAAGGAATCTTCTCAATATTGCTAGATCTAGCTGCAACACAATGATTAACTTCTACAACTGCAGAGACGGGTACTTTAACTAATGTATATTTATTGATACGTCTATAGTCGACATCATAAATGACATTTATTTTTTGCTTTTAAAAATTCGATATTATAAATCATATACATATATGAATTACATACTTACAGCTCGAAACTAACTTGAACATATTCACTTTGAATTAATAAAAGAAAAGTGTTCTCCAGAAAAGATGACACTCTAGAATGATAATGATAACAAAAGTGATATTTAAAGCAGCAACGTGCCGGAAATACCTGGAGTATTTGCAAACATCAGACTTCCATTTGGTCAGTCATACGGATGGTTGAGACGCAAAGCGAGTGCACTTAACCGCCTGCGCCGGCGCACACACGTTTCAAACGTGTCGACCAGCTGGAAATGGCTTGATGTTGGCCATATATCATACGGGTTTATCCGTCGGGAAATTATTGATAAATGCTCTTTGTTGTTTACACAACTTCTCTGCAATCCGGGCAGTGCACTTATTCGGCGCCGAAAAGTGCGTCAAGATGATTTCCCTACGGTATTATTTATCGATTTCAGTTTTCTATCTATCTATCTATCTATCTATCTATCAATCTCAATTTGTTCAGATCTATCAATCTCAATCTCTCCAGATCTATCTATCTATCTATCTATCTATCTATCTATCTATCTATCTATCTTTCTGTTTTCGCCGGTTCATTTCTCTCTCTCTCTCTCTTTCTCTATCTGTTTTTAGTCGGTTCATATCTATCTATCTATCTATCTATCTCAATTTGTTCAGATCTATCAATGTCAATCTCTCCAGATCTATCTATCTATCTATCTATCTATCTATCTATCTATCTATCTCAATTTGTTCAGATCTATCAATCTCAATCTCTCCAGATCTATCTATCTATCTATCTATCTATCTGTTTTCGCCGGTTCATTTCTCTCTCTCTCTCTCTCTCTCTCTCTCTCTCTCTGTTTTTAGTCGGTTCATATCTATCTATCTATCTATCTATCTCATTCTTTTCATGGAAAAGTCTTCTGTGTGTATTACATGATTTCTAAGTCTTTGTATTTATCTACAACTGTCTGTTCCGATTTGTCTATCTATAGAAATTTACTATAAATCATTCATCATTTGAATTGTTGCAATGTTATTTACAGTATCACCCATAGATACGAACAGCCCAACCATTTGCCTTTATTAGATCAAAAAAAAAAAGTAAAATTTCTTCCCGACCCACATTGTTAGGATTTTATAATTATCTTGTTGGACATTTTAAAACAAAAATGGATTTTATGAAACATTATTTATTCGTAAGCTCTGCAGCACCGAAACTATTTTAAAAATTGCAACGCTTCTGTAAGTAAAAATAAAAATGTGTAAATATTTGTAAGCTGTATTTTTATTTTGGGCCTGCTGCATATTCACCTTTTTGGATTCAAAAGTCGCAATGCTGTTGAATTTGTTTATTGATAATAACTTATTCATTTTATAGATAATTATTTTAGCGCACAGGAAAACCTTATCAATTATTTGTTTCCTTGAGTCATAAAAAAATTCGGGTCTACCCACCATTAGACTTTCTATATCAGGGATCCAGCCAAGAAGGATAATTTTCCTGCTAAATATCCGCATGGCTAAAAGAATTCCAAATAAGTGGTGTGCGTACACGGGTAGAAGCTTTTTGTGCAATTTACTGCAAGGATTTTGACCAATCAGAAATGGAGTAAGTCCTTTCTCCTGAATATTTGTTAATATTCTCATTATTTCACTACTTGCGAGTTTTTTTAAACTATCGCTGGCTTGTGGTATTTTACTGCCAAAGCTAAAATTAAGAAGAACAGTTGAGGTTCTATTTAACTCATAAATGGGAGAATTGGAAAGTTTCTACCTTTCCCAAGGATGTAATAGCACCACTGGAGATTGAATTCTCTTTCTTACAGGTTGCAATCCAGCACGTTAACAACAACGCTTCAGGTACTGCTTCTGTATTTTATTAGATATTATTTACCAGGTGCCTTCAATAAGTTTCCAGACATTTTGTATAGAAATTTTGAATTGTCGAAGACTCTTAAAAATTCAGTATGTTATTGCTATACATCTTATGAAATGACTGACCAAGTTTTATGATTTCAGGTTCAAATGAACAGATACAGCAGGAATTGGAATACACCCTACTGAAGCCTGATTGTCACAGCTGGTGAATTTCAAAAATGCAATCTGGACGTGAAGACATTTTAGAAGAACAATATGCGGTAAAAGTGTTTTAAACTTGGAAAAAATGGCAGAGAACCGTATGGAATGCTTCAGACTGTTTTTCGACCATTTTGCATGAATCGAGCATCAGTTTTTGAGTGGCATAAGAGATTCAAGGAAGGCAGGGATTTTGTAAGGGATGATGAGACGTGTGGGAGGAATAAGGGAGTCAGAACACCAGAGTTGATTGGCCAAATAAAGAATTTCATGAATTAAGACGTCAGTGTGGGAACTGTACACACAATTATTCGCGAGGAACTGAAGATGCAGAAGATTTGCATGAAGTTTGTCCCAAGGATCAGAAAGAAATACGTTGTCATGACAGCAGGGAGATGATCAAGCTAATCAATTCAGATCCCGCAGTTCTTGATGTTCTGGTGACCGGCGCTGAAGGCTGGATCTACTGCTATGACCAAGAGACCAAGAGGCAGAGTTCCCAGTGAAAGTATGCTGGCTCTCCCAGACCCAAGAAAGCCAGACAGAGGAAATCTACCCACAAACTTTTGATGATCCCTTTTTTGACAGCACTGGCATGATCTACATGCACTGGGTTCCCACTGGACAGTCAGTCAACAAGGAATACTATGTTGAGTTTTTAAGGGAGTTCAGGAAGTGATTCTGTCGGAAGAGGTTCGCACTCTTCAAACCTGCTCAGTGACATTTCCACCAGGACAATGCACCAGTCTACAACTCCATCCTTATCACAGACTATTTGACCAAGATCGGCATCAAGACAGTCTCTCAGCCTCCCTGTAGTCCAGACCTTGCTCCCTGTGGCCTTTTTTTATTCCCTAAGCTAAAGGAAAAACTTAGAGGCTGTCGTTATCAGACAATTTAGGAGATGAAAGAAGCTGTGACGAAGGTCATTGACACGCTCACACAAGAGGACTTCCATGGGGCTTTCCAGTAGTTGTTGGAACGGTAAAACAAGTGTATTGCAGCCGGAGGAGATTACTTTGAAATGGACTTGAGTTTCCTGTGTGTACTATCAATAAAAGTGCCCAAACGAAAAATGTCTGGAAACTTATAGTGTGCTCCTTGTATACCAAATTCTCTGCAGCATTGAAATCCTATGTGCGAAAATAGGAATACAGAGCCCTCTAAAAATTCGTGCTTTCATATATGTTTTTAGAGTTTTTATAAGATTAGAGACATATTGCTAATATATTTTTCGTTAATGTGTTTCAATGCTATACAGTATGTTAGTAAATTATGCTTAATAATATCCATTTTCATCGTGTAATTTTCCATTATAATACGATGTTTCTATTTTTATTATATATATATATATATATATATATATATATATATATATATATATATATATATATATAGTATTACCTATGGATTGAATTTTGCAGAAAATTATATAATCAAAATGGATATTATTAGGTAGTATAGCTAAACCCAACACAACTGAAACACTGTAGGCAAAGTTATGAATATATATAACTTAAAAACTTGTCCATTTGGCCTAAAACACCGTAAGCAACGTTATGGATACATATAACTCAAACACCGGCTCATTGGTGTAATGGTTCACTGGGAATGGACACAACGAAGCGAGTTCAAATCCTTGACTTGACGAGACTGTTTGCATTTCACATAGCGTTGAGATATGAATCTAGTAATTTTCCTTCCAGCTAGAAGAGCAGATTGGGTTCTTTAACCATTCTAGGAGGAGGAAAACTCTAAATTCAAACTCGTTCCACTCAGCTTAAAGCATTAACATTGTGTCACATCTTGCCCATGCGAAGTGGGTTAGTAAATATCTACAAAAAAGAAAGACTATTTGAAGTTGACATTAACAGCCAGGTTAAATTAAGTCGAACAATTTTTAGACGTATAGGACCCCCACCCCAAAAAATCAAAAGTTTAAAAATAATAAAATTCAGAAACTTAAGAAAAGAAATTCCTAAAATTGGTCGGTGTCAAATTAAAAACGATATATGCAAACGAAGAAAAGAATTTTTAAAAGAGCCTATGAAGATGCAAACGAGAGAAAAGATGGGATAATTATGATTAATGACTTCCAATTACCGTTCTAATCATATATAAAGAACCACATCTTCATAGAATCTGAGGGTACGTGACCAAAGTAATATAGGACTTATTCAACCGCCGACGTTGACAATCTGAAAATTTTCCTTACCGAAATTGAGGAGTCTAGTTCATATCAGAAGTGAGCCCCAAGAAAGATCTACCTTCAGTCTCACTCACACTCTCTTCCCATATCTATCTATCTATCTATCTATCACGATTTATTATTAATTATCGTCATTAATCATAATTATCCCTATTTTCTCTTGTTTGTATCTCCAGGAACTTTAGAGGCTATTTTAAAAGCCGCCATTCTTTTCTGTGTTCGTATATACAGTTTCTACTTTGACCAGTTTTGGGAATGTTTTTCTTAAAATCCTGATTATTATTATTTTTAAACTTTTGATTTTTTTCGGGGGTCCTATAAGACTAAAAGTCATTCGACTTTTCTTAACTGATATCGACGGACAGATAATAAAAGATAACAGTAGACGGAAATTCTTTGCGTTTGTGTTAGATAACGTGACAAGCAAAATATCTTTTATCCACAAAAGGGTTGGGAATCTGCTTGCTTTTCAGTAAAATAAAAAATAAAAACAAACGAAAATTTGATCACATTTCGTAAAAAACACAAGTGAAGAGCAGAATTTTATTTTGTGCGTTGTGCTCTATACCACCTGAACAACTCGTTCGGTTGGGGCTGTTGAATACACAGACTGCATCTTTGTAGAGAGGTAAGACCCCCCCCCAACCAATCAACCGACAACCTTTTGCAGCATTCCTCATCTGTGACCCCGATACATAAATCGTGTTGTGCACCATCATTAAAAATAATCGATAATATCTAATAATTTTTTTTTTGTTCTATAAATTTCTAATGGAAATAATAAAATTCTGTTATTTTTGGTTTTGAAGAAAAGTAATTTTTATGCGAAAATGCACTCACTTATGGACAGTACTACAGACATATCCATTCAGAGAAGTAGATACAGACTGAGAGAGAAAAAAAGGGAGAAGTTCCGTCTGTAGTAAGTTATTATTAAAACATTTGATACTGGAAAATAGTTTAAAGTGAAGAAACAACAACCATTAATATATATAAGACATTTGATCGTTCCCCGCTAAAGAACCTAACAACTAATATCGAAAAACGCATAAAAAGTAAAAATTACGAGAATGGCTGATAAAATCACGAATGACAGAACGACAGAAAAATAAGTTATTATCTGCTGTCATCTTATCAGCTTTGATTTGTGATGTCTTTAACGGTAGAGTGCGATCTCGAAATAAGCGAGTTCGAACTCTAGTTACTCTATTGCGAACATTTATGCATATCGTTTAGTTTGCAGGTTGTCGTTGAGTTTAGAATTATTAGCTAATGATATCTACTTAGATTTTATAATTTTTTCTAGAAATAATAAAATGTTAGTATGTATAAAGTAAAGTTGGCGATCTTAGTCAAGGGCGACCAGAAGGCTCCCTTTTCAATAACTACTACATCATAGGTGTAGGAGAGGGCGCTACTTCTTTCCCTGGATTGATCCACTTTACCCTTGATACAGACCTTATATTGCTGAGTGCTAAGCAAGAAGGTATCAAATACCATTTTTAAAGTCTTTGGTATGACCCGACCTGAGATTGGACTCAGGTCTCCCAGACCATTTGCAGTATACTGGCTTAAAAAAATAGAATTATCCATTTCATTTATAGGTCAAAACCAAAATAATAAAATTTAACCATAGTATAATCTAAGTGAAAATTACACACTGAAAACGAATATTATTAGGCATAATTTACTACCACACTCTACAGCAATGAAGTAATTTAACCAAAAATAAAATTGCCAAACGTCGATAACGAAATAAAAATTACACAAGTATATGAGAGTACGAATTTTTGGACAGCTATAAGTTCATATTTTCGGACCTAGGATTTCGGTGTTGCTAAGAGATTAATTAGTAATACCAAATAATATACAAATTGTAGTGGTTAACGTGCTGGTACGCAAACTGGTTGTAAGAGATTTCAAACTCCAGTGGCACTACTATGCTCACTTTCGAACAAATGACCTTGGGAACGGTGTGAACCCCTTTATTCCACCAGTTAAATAGTCCCACTACTGTGGTCCATGGGGAACCTAACACTACCTCTAAGGTTAGCTTTGGCAATTAATACTCAACGACGGTTGAAATTTCGTTAAACTAAGAAAGAAAAAGAACTAAACTAAAATAAACGTTGAACATTTATTGGATTTTCTTGTTAGTGGTATGTACCATAAAGTGTTTCCGGTTAGAAATACACAGCAATATGAAGATGACATCCTGGGAAAAATAAATCCTCCAATTATTATAAAATAACAGATATGTGAAAATTGTTGTGTATTTGAAAATTTGGCTTGTGACAGACTAGCAGTAAATACTTGACGCCGGAAATTCTTTTGAGACATTCAAGAACCACTTGTGATTTTTCAAAGTTTATTCTCGGTATTGACGTTTTAATGTATTTGCAATATTATTTCTTCAATTCACCTCAACGGGATTTCTTCCAAATGTGTGACTGTTGGAAGTACTGTATGGATGCACCACATGGACACGCAAAACGAAAAAGCCTCATTAGAACAACTTTTCGAAGCAGCACCCTACAAAACAACAGCTGTATGGCCACTTCCTTCCCATCTCACAAATCATCCATAGAAGAAGAAGATATGCAGGATACAGCTGCAGAAGTAAGTAAAAAATGGAATCCTTCATATGGATTAGCCAGTGTTGTTGGTCCAGCAAGAACTTACATACATCAGCTCTGTGCGGACACTGGATATCTTCAAGAAGGTCTGCCATTACGAACGATAGAAAAAGATGGTGTGTGCGTGAGAGAGAGAGAGAGAGAGAGAGAGAGAGAGAGAGACAGACAGACAGACAGATGGACAGACATAGGGAAAAGAGTCAACAAATCAGTGCAATCAGCTCTACTCGATGATATATATATATATATATATATATATATATATATATATATATATATAAATTTGGCGACCGTAGTCGAGGGCAACACGAAGCTGCCTTCTACATTTGCTGCTTCACCGAGGTATAGAGAAGGGTGCTACTCAGGATGGCTCCACTACTCCTGATCCGTACTTTATAATGCTGAGTGTTAAGCAAGGAAGCATCAAGTACCATTTTTTAGGTCTTTGGTATGGCTCGAACTGGGATTGAATCCCCGGTCTCTTTAGCCTTTGACGAACACACTACCCACCAGATGAATGAATATATATATATATATATATGAATGAATATATATATATATATATATATATATATATATATATATATTAAGAATTTCCTGAGTCGCAATTGCCTCGAGTTAACCAAATTATTCTTACGTTTCAAAACTGAAAAGACTTAGAATTTACCAGGAATCAAATTGCCGAAGCAAAAATATAATTTATTTACTGGACTGCAGATGCTGCGAAAAAGTATACGTTGGAAAGAGAGAATGGGCTTTTTATTTTAGATTGAATTACTGTTTACAGAATCAAATCTATGGATAAGAGTACACTAACAATTGTCGAATAACATGTCCTCTCAAGCACTCAAGATCTTAACAAAGATGAAAAGTTCACATTCATAGACAAAATCTAGAAAAACGCATCGGACTAGTACTACTGTAAATGCAATGATAGAAAATCACAGAGATAAAAGGATAAAAAATGAACAAATTCTAACCCAAAATGGATTTAGTATAAGAGAATAGTACTGCTTTGAAATAGGATGGGTTAATTTGGTGTGACAAATAAATACCTAAATATGTTGTATTTTGGCCTTCGACCCGGCCAAAAAAATGCCATTCCAAGGTGATGCATCGGAAGGAAGTGACACATTCTAGTGGCAGTTATGAGAGGAAATCGCGTGGGCGGAAATTGGCTGACGAAATGGGACGAGGTAAAAAAAATTCCCATGGTACACTCATATACTGATGCACCGGAAGAGAGTGAACTGCATGACAGTTATTTCTGCTTGATGACGACCAAACATGCGATTTCAAAGATCGAGTAGGCGACTGAGTGGGCGTCGAACTATTATATAACTCAGTCAAGACAGAAGTCAACTTCGTTCCAGTTAGAGTAAGAGACGGAGTTAGACGAGAGTGGTAGGTAAAGCCACATCAAGCCGAAGGGGCCTTGGGGCTCCTGATGAGTTGCAGTTAGAGATCGGACGGAGTTATAGACGAGATGTGGTAGGGAAAGCCACACCAGGCCGAAGGGGCTCGGGGCCCCCGATTTAGTTGGGATAAGATGTAGCTGATAAGATGTAGCAGATCACCCAGCAGAGTGGGCCTCTGGGCCTCCGGTTCAGCAGCCCTGGAGAACGAGAAAGACACAACGTTGACGGCCATAAGAGTGGGGGTCAAAATATTGCAGTTTCTGTTCGGTCTCCAGCCCCCTCTCACACGCAAACCTTGAGTAACCTTTTCAAACCCTTACAAATAAAGTGAGAGGTATATTTTGTTAAAGAAGTTTCACTCGTCGTTTATTACTGCGTCGGTACGTATACAACAAATAGACAAATGAACAAACTAAACAGTCTCGGCTAATTTTAAAATGAAGTGCTCTTTTGTCTGGTGTCCCTACAACATATATATATAAAGTTCATTTGAAGATGTAAGGATAGGAGAAAATAATTTTTATCCAACTGATAGTTATTTATCACCAATGAGATTCTGTCGCTTCTTTTATAAAATATCAACTTTTTAAAAAATCTTGAAAACAATTTCTAAAAAAAAAAATGTTCCACGAAAAATTTTTTCCTAAGGATAAACTCAGGTTGAAACTAATTGACAACAATTAAAACAAATAACACAAAAGAAATATTACAATTTGTCGAATTACATTTGTTCCTCTAGCGCGAGCGCGCACACACACACACACACATAAACAAACAAACGTAAAAAGAAATATAAGGTTGTTTCTTTTATTTTATTTATTAGTTCATTGTTCTGAACTACTTTTGGCTTTAGGTCATCATCAAGAGAAATGTGGAAAAATAAATAAATAAACAGTTTAACACATCACTCAATAAGACCCGAGCCTTTCTATTAAATCAACAACTTTTTGGCCAACTTTGACTTTATTCATCAACATAGTCTCCTTCTAGTTTAATACACTGAATCCAACACTGAATCCAACACTGAATCTAACAATTCGATGAATTTTTTGTAGAATGAGTTGTCTTTAGCCTCAAAATACGACTCAGTTTCCCATATCCCTTCTTCATTGAAACCTAATCTCTTTCCCAGGTGCATTTTTGAGGTCTACAAACAATAGTCTCTGGGGGTCAGATTTAAAGAATAAGGTGGGTGCTGAAGCAATTCGAATTGCAATTCAAATAGTTTTGCTATCGTTGCGTCAACTTGTGACACGGTGCATTTGTCTTGGTGAAAGTGCATTTTTTTCTTCTTCGTTTGTGGCTGTGTTTTGGCAATTTCTTCCTTGAAACGCAGCAATAATGCCGTATAATATTCGCTATTGATAGTTCTTCCTTTCTCAAGGTAATCGATGACCAATTTACCTAGCGCGTTCCAAAATACGGAGACCAAAAACATGACTGCTGCAGTTTGCGTCTTTGGTCGCTGTGAACGGATTTCACCTGCTGCTGTCCACTCAACTGACTGCCAATTTGACTCGAGAGGGAAGTGGTCGATCCATGTTTCATCCATTGACTTATTTACGAAACAACTCTTTTGTGTTGCGTTGAAACAATTGAAAACAACGCTCGTCGATTCGTTGTTATTTTGATCTACGTTGAGTAAACGCAGCACCCATTTTGAATACTGCTTACTCATTGATAAATTCTCATGCAAAATGGTGAATACTCTACCTTCTGATATCTTCAACTCCTCTACTAGCTTACGCAATTTCAATTTACGATCCGCCAAAACGAGTTTGTGGTGTTTTTTGGTGTTTTCTCGGAGAACTGCCGTATTTAGGTAACTTGAGCGTCCAGCATCATTTGTGCCAGTCAGCATACGGCCTCTTAATTGTTGTATCCGACTGAGCAGAGTCCGAGTAACACTTATTAAGCCATTGTGTTACTAGAACAATATTTTTTCTCATCAGAAAAAATACTTTATCAACACAGGAAATTCAGAATTTTCCATTTTTTTGAAAATTTACAATGGTAGCTTCAATTGAATAACTGCAATTTGTAAACTAATAATCCGACTGGGCTGAAATTTTGACCCGTGCCATTTGAATGTTAGCAATTTGAAAAACTCATATGGATTTTTGTTGGTGGCATCATCTATACGCCGGCCTTATTGAATGATATATTATTTGCTATAAGAGAAGCTACTAACAATCAATTGGTTTTGTTTGGTTTGGTTTTATGATATATCCATCATTGTGTGTTATTTAATGGCAAATCCTTTTTATACATACGTATTAAGTATTTAAAATTTGGTTTTGTTTGGTTTTATGGCCTATCAAACATTGTACGTTAAAAAATACCCAATCATGTTTGTACAAATATATAAAATATATGATTTGGCTTGCTTTGGTTTTATGATAAAGTAAAGGTTTTTAATGCCAAATCCTGCTTATACATTAAAATTAAATATACATAATTTGGTTTGGTTTGGTTTGGCTTCATGACATGTAAACAATTGTAGGTTATTTGATGCTATATTCTTTTTATACATATGAAATATATAAGCTTTGGTTTGGTTTGTTTTTATGACATATCAACCATTGTGGATTATTTAATGCCAAATCCTGTTTATACATATATATGAAATAAATATGATTTGGTTTGGTTTCGTTATGATTTATGGTATATCAAACATTTTAGTTATTTAATGTTAGATCATGTTTATATATATATATATATATATATATATATATATATATATATATAATTTGTAAATACATTTTGATAACATTTAAAAATGCTATCAAAATGTATTTACAAACAAGTCTAAGTTCTTTTTTATACGCAGAGTTTGATAGTTTCAAGTATTTCTATCTAATACGAATAATTCTATTTATGATTAATCATTTCTCTGAATAAACAGTTACTAGTACTGGTATGTAGCCGTAACAGTATAAGACCAGTCATTAGTTTGCACACATTTAGATAGATATAAATGAAATGTAAGGGATTATCTTGTTGATAATTTCATTTTAAATGAGTTAGAACTTATTTATTTACACACGAGTATTGCTATTGTTTCTACACAGTTAATCTTTTTAATTATTGCTAACACTTATATATCTTTTTAATGTTAATCATTTCGTTGCACACAGTGAAGAGGTTACAAGTATTGCTATTTAACACTAATTATACGATTCAACATTACTTATTTATTTGCACCGAGTCAAATGGTTCCAATTATTGCTATCTATCACTAACAATTCAATTAAATATCAATCATTTGTTTGGACACAGTTAAAGGATCAAACAGTTCTATTTCAAACAAATCAAATTAGCATAAATCACTTGCTTGCACTCAGTTTAAATATCAAACAGTTCTGTTTGACCCATTGATAGGACTGTATCAGGTTCCACCACTCCGGGACAGAGTGAATCATAGAGCAATGACAATGAAGGTTTATTCTGCATTATTCATAGCTCCAGCATTACTGGAGCCTCACTGTCAGAGAGTTCAGTGTGATATTCAGGACTGTCTTTTTTTGCAGAGATGGAGTCGGTGTATTCTGCAGCCCTAAACAATCATATAACGAGATTAGGGCAAATCAAATGGAATGTCAACTTAACGTTGTTCATAGATATATTAATACGCTACAGCTTATATATATATATATATATATATATATATATATATATATATATATATATATATATGTGCGCGTGTGTGTGTGTGTACATTTTTTTGCTTCGGCTTTCATACATACATACATATATATATATATATATATATATATATAGTTAAACGTTTCGGTATTTCTAACATTACACCTTTATTCAAATTTTTATTTGTTAAATGACAAGAAAAAAATGACAAAGTTTTAAACTTTCTATTTCTATCAGTGGCGTTCTGTTTCAAAACTTTGTAATGTAATTAGTGTTCAAAATCTATTTGAAAAAAATCAGAAGTTACAAACTCACATATTCAAAAGCCCTGATGAAGGCTTAATGTTTACAAAAAAATCAAAATATTTGACGTTGGTAAATAATTCAAGTATAAATAAAATCATCTTCAGAAGATCATGTCTGTTTTCATGTATATATTTATATATGTGTGTGTGTGCGTGTGTGTGTGTGTGTGTGTGCGAGGGTGCGTGTGTTTGTTTGTGTGTGTGTGTGGGTGTATGTATGTGTGTGTACAAAGTTCCTCGCCCTTTCAATATCCATAACTATCATTCATAGTAGTTCATCTTAATAGCATCCAGTGTCCACGCAAAGCTCATCGGCCAACACCAGCGCCTCCCTGTATAAGAAACCATGAGAACGACACTTACTTTTCGAGCGTGCTCGTGTTACTTTGATGGTTTGTGATATGTTTGTTGGGTGTTCCGGTCAGGATTTGTTAAAAACTGCCCGTAGCATGAGGGGGTGGCTACTGGAAGACCTTACGTCTGTTGACAGTATGCTGCGTTATGCCACACAAATAGTTTTTGGGTATGAGAAAATCTCTGCGACCACAGCAACTCTAAAATCTAACCGCTTATCTACCTAGAGATCAATAAAGATCCATGCATAAGATGAACTAGAAGGTATGGATAACGATAGCATTTAGCAATTTAAACAAGGAGAACTCAGAAAATTATTTCAGGAGATTTCAAAGTCATCATGAGGCTGTGGTTGAAGTTAATAGAGATTTAAAAAAAATACATTTTATACATTGCATTTCAAGATAGTTTCACGTATTTTTGGTGCATATATTTTTGTATAGCCACACACACACACACACACACACACACACACACACACACACACACACACACACATATATATATATATATATACACGCAGAATACATATTGACGCAATAATAAAGACGAGCGAAGACTTCTTTAGAAAAATATGTACCTCTCATTTTCTTTGTAAGGTTGCGTGTGAGAGGGAGTTGGAAACTGAACAGAACTGCAATATAT
This sequence comes from Sepioteuthis lessoniana, assembly GCA_963585895.1. Lineage (NCBI taxonomy): Eukaryota > Metazoa > Mollusca > Cephalopoda > Myopsida > Loliginidae > Sepioteuthis > Sepioteuthis lessoniana. The sequence continues at coordinate 45,404,701 of OY757912.1, read as the reverse complement.
TGACCCCCACTCTTATGACCATCAGCGTTGTGTATTTCTCGTTCTCCAGGGCTGCTCAACCGGAGGCCCGGGGGCCCAGCTCTCTGCTAGATGATGGCATTCTCTACCGCATCTTGTCTCTGACTCATCTGATCTCCAACTCTGACTTCCTGTCTACACCGAGTTATATAATAGTTCAATCGCCCACTTAATCTTTGGAATGGCATGTGTGATCGTCATCAAGCGGAAACAATTGTCATGCAGTTCACAGGTCACTCTCTTCCGGTGCATCAGTCTATGAGTGTACCATGGGATTTTACCTTGTTCCATATTTTCAGCCTAGCCCACCTACGCGATTTCTTCTCATAACTGCCATCGGAATGTATCACTTCCTTCCGGTGCATCACCTTGGAATGGCATGTTTGGCCGGGTCGAAGGTCAATATACAACAGTTTTTGACAAAGTGAGATGTGAGTGTTATTTCAATTTCTTCGTAATTCAAACGAAAATCTACGCATCGTATCCGTATATATATATATATATATATATATATATATATATATATAAATTAAAAGAACTAGGGACTCCCAAAAACATAGCAACATATGTATATGTCTCAACATACAACAGAAACAACCCAGAATTATTCATAGAAAAAACAAAGAATCTTATTCCTCGAGCCTCGCGGGGCCATTCTCCCAAGCTCTAACACATCTTGTTGGGGCTAGGTTTATCGCCTGGCACCCGAGGCATACTTACAGAGGTATGCCAACGACGCCAAGGCATTTTTGTGTCCATCAAGTGTGTCTGGGCTACGGCTCTTTATGTGATCCACTTAAAAAACGGCCATCTGCTATATTCGCGCGTTAGTGGGGCGCCCGACAATTACCTACACACACCTACACACACACATATATATATATATATATTTGGGCGTAGGAAATTATCTTTTGATAGTTTGATAGATATCCATAAGTCATAATATCAATCATGATTTAAAACTGTTCTTACAAAACAATTTGCTTTGTGTGCAAACTCTGACAGGGGTTAGGATTTAGAATACGATGACATTATCTTCTGCAGAACGTTACCGCCCAAATTAAGATAACCTGAATAGGAAAGTGATAGTGAGGTTTTTGTGTGAGACATCTTGTGAGTGTAGTCTACTCTTGAATTGCCATTACCCACCGGTATCCTTTGACCCAGAGTGGCAGTACCTTTTCGAGTTAAAGAGAATTGTTTAAAAATATATTTTATTACATAGGACTGTGTGTAAAGAAAAAGGCGTCTTATGAAACAACTACTCGAAAAAGTAAACATGAATGGATAATAAACGTGATTTTCTAACCTCTAGGCATAAAAAAAAACCGGGGCGGGTTGACATCCCAGTAAAATTAATCCATGGATTCGGAACACTGTCTTTGTAATTATATTAAATTATTTAGACGAACATTGGCTTATCTAAATACCAATCTCCATATGGTCATCTTATTTATGTTGTTTAGACGGCCTTAGGCAGTGTAACCTTTTGCAAGTTAGACTGGTAGACTGTTACTTGTTCAATGCTGACTGGAGACTCATTCTTCTGGCCTTGTGCCTTATCTAAACTAAGTTTAGTAAATAACTATATAAGTTGTGCCTCTGTGGGCCCAGTTTTAGTTAATTATCATATTTTGTCGGCATGTTACATTTTCTACTGCAAAAACAACAAATTGGAACCAAATTTTCAAAAAAATGAACCAGTCCAGTCGACTGGGGCAGTCGAATACACCGACTACATCTCTACAAAGGGGTAAGATCCCCACCAACGAGTGTCCTGTGACCCAGCTGGCTGAGGCAGTAGAATATACCGTCTGCATCTCTGCAGAGGGGTAAGGCGTCTTTCTAACAGGATATGACGTTAAACCATCTGTTGACGAGGCTCTAACCTTGGAGAATACGGTAATGTGGAGTATACCTTCATTGCCATTGTTCCCAAGTCTGCTCTGACCCGGAGAGATATGGTCCAATCTATACGTCAAATGGAACAAACTGCTTGTGCAAACAACTGACTGATGTTAAATTGTGATTGTTATATAGCAATACTTTAAGCAATTTAATAATGTACAAAAAAGAGCTTCGAGTCGTTTAAGAATGTTATCTAAAAAATGTGTTTACAAAGCACATATATATTTATGTATACGTATAAACAAGATTAGAATTAGATAATCTGCTAGCGTTGATATGCCATAAAATCAAACCAAACCGAACCAAACCAAAAAATTGAACAAAGATGGGTCGGCTTAGTTTTATTTAAGGCGTGTAGTTTCTCGAGGATTGGTGTTTAAAACCATATTCGTGTAACAGCTTTGAATTTCTAATTTTCCTTCTGTGAGACTGGTTCCCATATCAAAATTAAAGAACTTTGCGCTCCCTACAATTTACCCATAGCCGGAACGGACAATAGTCAGATTCATACCTATCCCAAATGCAAGGAGCTTTGTCCACAATTTGAACTTGGGTCGTTTCGTTTATTTCGTATAATTGTAACTTAAACAACGACCACCTTCAATGAAGTGATTCTGACAAAACACTAAACCTACACCTAAACTTATTCCCACCCACCTCAACAAACAATAAAGAACAAAGAAAAAGAACAAAAATCAAGCGAATTAACAAACAAATAATAAATAAATAAATAAATAAAAACATTGGAAATGCATTCTGCTTTGTTTACCCCTGCTCTGTACGTAAAAAATCAAACTTCCTGTTTTCTTTAATATTATTCTTGTCTGTTGTGATTCCATTTATGTCCAAAAATCGGTTTCCACACAACGCAACGTGACGTCAAAATTTGTTGCGCACATTTTTTTTTCACATTCTTGAACACTCACTTATTCTAAACAAGTTCCAAATTGCTGAACTCCTAAGCATCATCCAACTTCGACTAGGAAGAACAAATATATTCTTTTTTACATTTCATCCTTCTCTCTGCATCCATCTTCTTTCCCACCCCCACTTATGTCTCCTTTCTTCTAGTGTGTAGTCTCGCGCCTCTCACAGTGCTGCAACAGGGGCAGTGCAGGTTGTACGTGAGGTCGACACCAACTGGATATAAGTAGTGATCGTAAAAACTATTCACGTGCGTGCCGGGTAACAAAAGGTAGCATTTGTAGGTTCCACCATTTGAGTCTCAACCATAAAAAAAAGGCATTCTATCCTTTTCTATTCCAACCAAAACTTCAGTATCTTTCCTTGCTAAAGACATGGAGCTTAGTATATTGAAGTCTTGCAATCGCCCTCACCGTGGAGCGAAGGTTAGCCAGAGCATCCTCACTGGAGGTTCTCATGGTAGGATAGCTACCTTCTTAAGAAATGGACACGGCAACAAAAGTTCAAACCTAGACGTGGCTGCCTGCATTTAACAAAGTGCTAATACACTTGGGGAAGGTATACAACGAACTATTTTCTCTCCAGCTATACGTAAATAGTTATGTAAACAGAGTTCTTTGTCCATATTACAGCAAGAAGGAAAACACTGAATTCAAATCAGTGATCGGAGATCTTCGGACAATAATATCTTAGTAACTTAACACATGAATTCACGTTCGTGGCTGGCTTAACCCACATCGTGTGAATCCTGTTACACACGCACACATACACAGATATCATTATTAGACCTGGATTTGATCAGTAGGTGGTACTCTACCTCTGGATCTTATACCAAACTAAGCAATTCAGGCAGCCCATACGTAATCTCACCGCTAGTGTTATTTGGATACGATCATAGATGATTAAATCGAATTGTGAAATTAATCATTACTGAATATCTTACCAAAAAATGACGGATAACACTCATAAAATTATTAATCAAAATTATTGACAGAGCTACATTAAACAATTCTGAAAAAATGAATAAACATTTTTTGAATTAGCTTAATGAGGCGCTTGTCACGTAACGGTTATATTCGTTGGAAGAGGAGACGGTTACTTGAGTTCAAATCCTGAACGAGGCATTTGCGTTTCCTATAACGCTACTATCCTTAGGAAAGTTTTGAATCCCAGTATTCTTCCTCCAGTTTTGAGTAAATAAATACAACAGACTGGGCCGTTTAAACTTGGTATGGCAACCGTCGAGAAGAAGGAAAACTCTGAATTCAAACCAGCCGGAAACCAGGGTAGAGATGGATTCTGTCAGGCTATTTCTATTATTCACGCCCCAACCCCCACGACCAAACCAGGTTGAAGAGAGAGATCTTCAAACAGAAATTGTAAAAAATTACATTGTTATTATTGCTTAGTTTAAACTACCAGTCCGAAGATGTAAATTCATTACATGGTATTATTGCTTAGTTTGAACTAACAATCTAGAAATATAGAATAATTACATATTATTATTACTGAGTTAAGACAAATGATCTGGAGATATAAGATAATTATGGATTAGTTAAAACTAACATTCTGTTGATGCATAATATTTACATGGCATTATTGCTTGACCAGCCCATTGGGAGACCGAGTTTCAATTCCAGGTGGAGTCATACGAAAGACACAAAAATGGTACTTGATGCCGCCTTACTTTACACTCAACATTATAAGGTACGGATCAAGCGTGAAGTGGAGCAATCCAGGGAACGATGTAGCACCCTCCCCTACACCTTTGTGTAGTTGCTAATAAAAAGGGAGACTTCCAGTCATCCTCGACTACAGTCGCCAACTTTACATTGCTTATCCGGCCTATTGGCATAACCGTTACAGTGTAGCTCAATGGTTTGGGAGAGCAGTGTTCAATTCCAGATAGAGCCTTACCAACGACTCAAAAATGCTGTCTGCTTTACACTCACCATTATCAGGTACAGATCAAGGGTATGTGATCCAATCAAAGGAAAGGTGTAGCGCCCTCCCTGCACTTAAGCGGAGTAGCTATTAAAAAGGGAGCTTTAGGATCGCCCTTGTTTTCGGTCGGCCAACCTTCATCATCATCATCATATCGTGCTGGCAGCACGGATATCCCTGACCCTCTCTCGCCACTCCTCCCTATCGTTCATTGCCCTAGGTAGGTCTTCAGGACAACAGCCTGTATCCTCACATAGCTGCTGAATGTACGTTCGAGCTGGTCATCCTACTTTTGCGCGGCCATGTGTGGGGATCCATAAGAGTACATCTCTTATGAGTTCATCTCTGCTTCTCCAGCAGTGTCCCGCATGTCTGGTTCGTCTAACTTGAATAGTTTTCGTGATAGGGGGCAGGTGGCCGTACAGTTGGTGTCTTGTGTGGTGTTGCTGCCAGGACTTGTTCAGGATTGCACGCAGCATTCTTGTGTAATTGCCATCTAGCTTCTTCTCCAGCCGTTTTGTTAGCGTCCATGTAGTGCATCCAAATACCAGTATCGATGTGACCGCTGCCTGGAAGAAACTGCGTTTCATTTTATCGGTTAGGTCTGATTTCCATATAATCGATAGCCTATTGATAGCTGTCCATGCTTTCGTTAACCTCGTTTCGATGTCCTTTTCGGTTGATTCGACGCTTCTTCCTAGGTACGTGAATTTGTCTACTAGTTTAAGTGGGGTTCCTTCTAGAGTGGAGATGTCCCCCGTTTGGTTATAGCACATATATTCCGTTTTGTGTGCATTAACATAGAGGCCTATGCTTGCTGCTGCTCGTTCCAAACTATGCAGAAGTGTTTCGGCTTGGTCAGGTGTATTTGCCAGTATCGCTATGTCATCGGCGTAGTCGGTGTCGGTAATTGTTATTGCGGGGTATCTTCTGCTTCTTAACTTACTTTATTATTGCTTAGTTTGGACAAACATTCTGTTGGTGTTTTTAGTATATGTTTTTATTGCTTAGTTATGACTAGCAATACGGGGATATAAATAATTACGTGATATTATTGATTAGGTTGCACTAACAATCTGGTAATGCAAGATGATTACATGTTAGTATTGCTTAGTTTTGAATAACAATCTGTGGATGCTAAATAATTACATGGTATTTTTTCGGGCCTTTTGCCTAATGAGTTGAGTTTTCGCCTATGATCAGGGAAACCAAGGTTCAATCCCTGGTCGAGTCATACCAAAGACTCAAAAAATGGTACTTGATGCCGCCTTGCTTAACACTCAGCATCATAAAGTGAGGATCAAATGTAAAATGGAGCAATCCAGGGAAAGGAGTAGCGTCCTTCCCTACACCTTGGTGTAGTAGCTATTGAAAAGGGAGCCTTCGGGTCACCCTTGACTAAGATCGCTAACTTTGCTTTTATTTCTTAGTTATTTGAGGAAAAATAAGAAAATAAGAAAATAAATCTTTTAAGTGCCGTTTAAATTTAAAATAAATCTTTACAGAACTTTGATATTTTGCACAGAATGATATTAACTCCATAAGATGATATAAACATTGGAAATGGTTAAATTTCTTTTCTATAATGTAGATTTATCTTATTTAGTTTCAACTGTGTACCTTTTAGATTAAACAAATATTGTAACATGTCTATCATTTCGAAAGAGAAATGGAGTAGATACTATTGTTGGTATTTGTACATTTGATTTTGATTAAGATTTAGACGTCTTGAACGATTATCAATTGTAGATTAAGTGGCTCGACAAAAAAAAAAAAAAAACGAAAACAAAACAAAAGACTGTTGTATCGTCGAGGTGAATGATAAACAGAGAGGAACGGGTGCTTTATATATTTATTCAGCTCTAGTATCCGCTGCTAATGGATACATACCAAGAACACTGTACAATAAGTTACAAACAATTCACGAGAACTTATTTGAAATAGAGGAGGGTCAAAATGCTGTATAGCCAAATGAAGTAAGAACAGGCCGAAAATTAATCAGCTTAATATTGCCTTAGTAAGCAAGCTTTTAATCAACGGTATTTGTCAACCATTTCACCATCCGGACGAGTGTGGCACAAATCCTTTTTAAGATGAGAAACCTGTTAATCAACCGTTGAAGTAGTTAATCGTAGGGGTTTTATGGCTATGAACCAGTCCATCTGTTACAGTACGGAAGGGGTGCTAACTACTTTACAATAAAAGACAAAGAAAACCCCAGCAATAATGACATTGGTCTACTGAAAAAAAATAAAAATTTTAATTCATGAGACTTTAAAACTTTTTCTGAAAATTTTATTTTTTTCTCGGGAAAGCACAAAAATCCACAATTTTTTTTTTTTTAAGTTCGATTTAATATTCAGAAGATATAACCTTTTAATGAAATCAGGGACAGTAATGTCTCTTTGTTGTTTCTGAAATCATAACGCAAAAATTAAAGGTTTTCGGACTATTGTCTTCATCTTTATTGTTATTTCCACAACTTTTCAGCCGATATATTCTCCGGCTTTCTCCAGATTTTTGTCGAACTCGGGAACCTACACGAAACTTCGAACTTGTCCTTTATTGAATCTGCGGGGGTCACTTGTTCTGATTCCGTTAGCCATAACCGAGTACAAGTGTTAAGTATTCGTGAATTGTTACTCGCCTATAGTCCGGATTGAACCTGCAAACGCAAGATAATTGTCTCCTTAGAAGCTTTGGGAACCAAGCAGGACACATAGGGTAACGGTTATCATCAAGCTACATCTCAAAAATTCAGAGAGCAAAAATTAAAATATGAATTTCTATATTCAAGCTGAAAGTGTTCTAAGAACCTTATTAATTAGATGGCTTGTTTGCCAACAACAAGGAGAAAACTTAAAAGTCATCCCATACATGATTAATTCAATAAATCAATTCAATAAGCACAGAGAATTTCAGTAGTCTTTGAAAATTTACCAAAAAATTCAAATAAGTCTCTGTATCTTTGATGTATCTCAGTCAGCAACATTGAAACGAAAGAAAAGTACTGAAAATTTGACCAGAAGTTTCAGAAAAACATATTCCGATAAAAGTTATAGCAATTCTCAAATTCATTGCCACATCTTGAATATCATTAAACCACATGGAAATATTCAATTCTGCAAAACACAAATCAAAGCAGAAACAGAACAATCTTGCATACCAAATAATCTTTCCCTTCTTTTCATTCGGAAATTCAGGCAAATACATTCCATTTCATTTCATTACATAATCCAGATGGAACAATTCCATGGGCTTCTTCATAATTTAATTTCATCAGAACTCTGATTTTACCAGATATACAGAATTTCCATCACACGCAAATCATACGAGATGAATAAAAAATGGAATACATTTTCAAAATCAATGACAAAAAATTAGTTTTAAAAAAATTACGGGTCAGTTCTAATGTTGTCTTTTGTAATAAGTCAAAGAATTAGTCAAAGAATTAGTATCTTCAATGGCATATTATCATTCGTGGATTATTTAACGCTAACGTTATCCTTTAGAAAGAACAGTAGGGGTACTATTTAACTCTTCGTGAGGAGGATAAAGAGTTCATATTTTTTCCATGGGTATTAGTTCGAAAGTGATTGTTATCATCAATTGTAGTTCGAACGTGCATCCTACAGCTTCACAGTCTAGTATTTTATCAATTACACCAAGTAGATTAATAAACTATTGTTAAATTGATTGGTCTCGCAAATTTGACCCCAAGAGATTGCGGGCAATTATCCATCGGGTTTATTTCTATATAGTCACTATTGACACTGAAACCTTATGGGTATTTGAGGTTACAAGAATCCAAGATGATACTGGTGTCTTTTTTGAAAGGAATGAAACAAGAGTATTCCATTGTTATCTGTGTTATATAAATAATTTCAACTAACCAAGCAACCAAGCAGCTAGACGAAAAAAACAAACGCAAATGACTTTCAGAGCGAATGCAAACCTCTTAACTATGATTAGCCCGACTGAAAATTGGTACATTTTTTTAAGTTGGAGCATTTTAATCGTGATGCTCCAATAACATCGTAGATATAATAGACTTTTTGTTGGAACAAAGATGCTCAAATGGAAACATAATGAAAAATAATGCAGTATACCAAAGCCTAAAAAAATAGTACTTGATGCCGCCTTGCTTTGCACTCAGCACTATAAGGCTATGGGTAAATAGTAGGGCAGACTAGGTTCTTCAGCCTTGGTGAGGCAATTAGTCTAGGAAAAGGAAAACTCTGAATTTAAACCTATTAAACTACGCTTAAAAAATTAACCTTGTGTCATATCCTGCCCGAGCCGAGGGGTTGGGTAAATATGATAAGGTGAGGATCAAGGGTAAAGTTGGGCAATCCTGGGAATAGAATAGTATTCTCCCCTACACTTTGGTGTAGTACCTCTTGAAAAGGGAGCCTTCGCCCTCGACTAAGGTCACTAACTTTACTTACTTATATATATATATATATATATATATATATATATATATATATATATATCATTCTAGTTTCTCTCTAATTTGTGTATTAATACCTGGAGGTGCCCGTGGTGTAATGGTTATTGTTGGAAATGGACACGGTGACACGAGTTCAAACCTGGACGAGGCTTATTACATATCACTAATACTCTTGTGTAACGTATGGATCCAATTATTCTCCCTACAGGTATCGGTAAATAGTTAGGTAGACTGAGTTCTTCAGCCTTGGTGAGGCAACTAGTCTTGGAGAAGGAAAACGCTGAATTCAAACCTGTTAAACTCTGCTTAAAAATTGACCTTGTGTCGTATCCTGTCCGAGCGGAGGGCTTGGTAAATATGGATAATATGTAAATATGTATTAACTTTGGTAACTCTGTCGGTGTTTTTTTTCTTTTGGTTAGTCATTGCCGTATTGGTTGATCATTTACAAGCAGAGCATAAATTTTAGTCTTCTTTTTTTATAATTTTTTTTAAGTGTCGGTTTGTAATTTTTTTACAAAACGTCACGAGTAATTACGATTCTTATTAGCTGTTTCCTTTATACGGCCTTGTGCTGCATCTAAGTCAAAAGTTTACTAAATTACGTAGACGATCCTTGATGAAACCGTGCGTTTGAACTTTCTTTATGTTTAAGAGCATTTTGAAGACATCTGAAAGAAGAAAAAAATGAAAAGTGACATAGTTAACACCATGTTATAGGATGTATACGGAACATTTTACTCTGAAATTAATCACGAACGTCCAATTCATGAAAAAAGCAAATAAACATTTTCGTGGATTGGAGCTTTTTTGAATAACACCATTAAGGCAAGACTCATTCGTATAAAATCAGTTAAATCAAATTTTATAAAGCAAGATAATTTCCTTTTAGAATACACATTCTGTATTCCCCGCAGACAGGTAAGACCCCTTACAAATAATAGATGTCCTAGTATGACATTAAATAATATTTACTATATTTACTATATACACAACACAGAATCACTCCATGGGCACAAGACACACAAGATGCTCTGGAGTTTTGAGATCCAAACGGATTACCAAATCTCGGCTAGATGACCAGACTTAGTGATAGTAGAAAAAAAAGAGAACCTGCTGATTAGTGGATTTTGCCGTTCCAGCAGACCACAAAGTCAAATTAAAAGAAAACGAAAAAAGAGATAACTATTAAGACCTTGGAGGAGAACTAAAAAAATGAAACAAAAATCTATGGTACATGAAGGTAACGGTGGTATCGATTGTAATTGGTGCTCCTGGGACAATCCCCAAATGATGTGTAAAGGGACTAAAACTCTTAGAAATCAGAGGACAAGTAGAGACATTAAATTGTATCTGAGAGTGAAGCTTCAGGATATGAGGAGTGTGAAGTACCTTTTGAATGCCATTCCTGTCAGTTTCGCTCTGACCCAATGCATTCATACCTGTCACACTCCCGTCTATGCGTCAAGCAGATCCTTTTAAAAATTTATTCGTTTTCAATAGGAATACTTGTTACCATCTTGGCAAATCATTTGAATTAAGGATTATTGTTACTTGAAGCAATTATATTTCATCATCATGTCGCGTTGCCAGCACAGATCACCCTGACTCTTTCTGGCCACCCGTCTCTATCGTCCGTCGACTCCCTGGAGTTCTTCAATGCTATATCCTGTATCAGCACAGAGCTGTTGTATATAGGTTCTAGCTGGTCGTCTAGCCTTTGCTCGCCCATGAGAACCGGTCCACTGGAGTATATCGCTTATGAGTTCGTCCTTACATCTCCAGCAGCGTCTCGCATGTCTATTTCGTCTAACTTGGATATTTTTCGTGATGGCCTGTAGGTGGCTGTACAGCTGCTGTTTTGTTGGATGTTGCCCCCCGGACTTGTTCAATATTGCTCGCAGCATTCTTGTGTGATTGCCGTCAAGCTTTTTCTCCATACGTTTAGTTATCCTCCATGCAGTTCATCCATGTAGCAGTATTGACACGACCACTGCTTGGAAAAAATGCAGTTTTTCCAAAACTATAATATTTACAAAGGAATATAACAAGTTACTTGAAATCATATCACTGAGTGAAAACAAATGGTTACCATTTAATAGGAACAATTACTGAAACCTTGTAAGGATTTATATGATAAATGAATACTTGATATTATATAAGAGTAAAAAAACATTATTGAGAAACAATTACACAAATAATTAAAACATAAAATTACAATGAACGCCATTTCGTAACCACTAGGTATAATATAAATATTAAAAGGTTAACATAAATCAATCAATTAAATTTTGATTTATGATATACCTCGTTCTGAATCTCGAGTTTCTCTGCTTGCATAATAGAACGACTGAATAGAATTTGCTTTGTTAGATAGATAGATTGATAGTGCTTCATTCGTAGTAAGTGTTGAATGATTAAATAGTTTTTTTTCTTATCAAAAATACAGCGTTCTAAAGTATTAGGATCAAATCTATCCCCGCTTGAAACAAATGAATTAATTATAGCAAGACGAATGTTAGTTAAATCAAGAGACCTTAAAAGCGCTATGCAAAAGTAAATGCTGTATTCTTTTAACAAGGAATTTTAGCCCATTCTTTTATACGAACACAACATTGGCTTTGAAGAGGCAGTGGTTATTAAATTTATCACATGCATTATCTTCAACATGTTGCGTCAGAAATAATGTAGAATTGGAAAAAAAGATATAAATAAATCAGTCGACCTGGGAAGAAAAATGGTTGACATCCATATTCAGCTTTTCAATTGTGGATGCCTACAAGATGTAATTTACATGATTTAGAGGAGAATATATAGAGAATTTGTTGCCGTTTTTCAAGTAGTTCTGATATATATATATATATATATATATATATATATATATATATATATATATAATGTTCAAGGGAATATAAATAATTTAAAGAAAAGGAGAAATGAAATATTATGAAGGATGAGAAAGATGGAAATGTTAATAGAAATAGGAAAGCAGAAACAGTAATATCGAAAGCAATCAAGCATGAATGAAAAAAAAAAAAAAAGAATGAAACTTTGTAAAAAGCAAGGATAACTTCCTTGAAAAGAAAAGAAAAATAAATAAATAAAGAAAGAAAGAAAGAAAGAAGAATTGAAGTATAAAGGGATATCAATAGAAAAAATAAAAATAAAAACGGCAAGAAAGAAAGAAAGAAAGAAAGAAAGAAAGAAAGAAAGATTAGAAGTATGAAGGGATATCCATAGAAGAAAAGGAAAAGAAAACAGGTTGAAAAAGCGTGAAAAACGTGACGGAAAGAAAAAAGAGTAAGGAAAAAAATAATAGAAAAAGTGACAGAAAGAAAAGAAAAGAGAGAAGAAAATACATATAATTTGTTGATAATATTTTAAAACGAGCCAGAGTTCATTTCTTTGCATACAGTTCAATGGTTTCGTATATTGTTATCCAACATTAAGAATTCTATTTAATATTGATCATTGGTTTGCACAATTTCAAATATTACTATCTAACATTAACAATTCTATTTAGTATTCTTACCAAATACAACCACCTTGCAAACAGCTGTATCGATTCAAATAATAATAAAACTACTACTACCACTACTATTACTACTACTACTACTACTACTAATAATAATAATAATAATAACTATAATTATAATAATGCACGACTGCCTGGTAAAGGTGATCCACTGGGAACTGTGCAAGAAATTTAATTTTGACCAAATAAACTACTGGTATATAAGCAACCCGGAAGAAATCCTGGAGAACAAAACACACAAGATTCTCTGGGATTTTGAGATACAAAAAGAACACCTAATCTCGACCACATGACCAGACTTCGTTATAGTCAAAAAAAAAAAAAAAAAAAAAAAGAACCTGATGAATAGTGGACTTTGCCGTTCTGGCAGACCACAGAGTCAATTCTAATTAAAAGAAAGCAAAAAGAGAGATAAATATCGAGACCTTCCAAGAGAACTATAAAAAAAAAAACCCCCAAAAAACAATATGGTACATGAAGGTCAAGGTGGTATCAATTGTAATTGGTGCATTTGGAACAATCTCCAAAGGATGTGTTTAGGGACTGAAACTCTTACAAATCAGAGAAGAAGTAGACACTATCCAGACTACATGATTACAAAGATTGGGCAGAATACTAAGAAGATTCCTGGGCTCTGGCTCAGATTCCAGTGAGGAACCATCAGGAAACGCTTGTGTAAAAAAAACTCCCCAAATAATGTAATAATGATAATTATATCCGTTTGATGACATAGTCTATATGTGTCAAGAAAAGAAGGAGGAAAAGAAGTCACTACCATTGAAGATTGCTTGGATACATCTATACGAAGGATTGAGGAATGTAGTAAAAAAAGCTAAGAACGATAATATGAATGATAGAATAGTTTTATTTTATCCATAGATGGGACCCTCACAGGCATTACTACTCAGGGTCAGAGTGGACCTGGGAGTAATAGCAATGAAGGTCCCCGAAGCTCTAGGACTAGAGCCACGGGATTAGATGATTTATTGTCATAACATGGTATTTCTTGGGGGAGAGTCTTACCCATCTGCAAAGGTGCCTCAGGCGTATTCTTTAGCCTCAATGGTTAGTAGTATGACTGATAACACAAAGAAAAATTATAATTGGCACAATTTAAACGGTTCCCAAAATCTTGGAAAGTAGACTGGCGGATGAAGAAATCAGAGGATGAATCGTGACCATCCAGACTATAGCATTGTTGAGATCGATCAGAAAGTGAGATAAGTCCCGGGAGCCTGTGAAGATTTGCAGTCACTCAGACTCCAGTGAAAGACTATCGGCTAATGATGGTCTGAAAAACTCGTAAAGAGTATAAGCAAAGAATGTAACCCTTAAATGGAACCCTAACCGGTACCACCATTCCTGGGAAGTATATACCTGACATTAATTGTAATGTTGAGGTACTCTACATACCCCAGTCTTGAGTGTAGCTTCACTATTAGATTCAGTTTAATGGCATACCCAATGAATGGTTCCAAGTCTTGCTTTTTAAAACCAATAATTCTATTCAACAGTATTCGTTCGCTTACTCACGGTTAAATGAACCATTATTTTATTGCTATCTAATCCTAATAATCCTATTTCAATTGGTTGCATTGGAGTCCTTGTAATATAATTGCGCTTCACTACAGCCTCGGAGAAAGAGAGTTCGAACTCGAGTCGCACTATCGGACGAATACCCTTCGTAAAGTTATGAACTCTTTATTAGCCCAGCCATGTGTTAAATATTATCACTGCTTTTCTTCTACAAGGATGTCTTTGGCATTAAGTAACCCACGGATGTTTTATGCCATTAATATAAACTCAATACCAAACCAAATCAATTGGTTATACACATTTAAATCTTTTCAAGTATTTTTACCAAATGCTTATAATCATATTTGATATGAATCAATTGTTTGCACATATTGCAAGTAAAGAAAATAATAGAATAGTTTTATTTGATACATAGATGGGATCCTCACAGGCATTATTACTCAGGGTCAGAGTGGACCTGGGAGTAATAGCAATGAAGATTTCCAAAGCTTTAGGACTAGAGCCACAGGATTAGAGGATTTATTGTCATAACCTGGTCACTTCTTGGGGGAGAGTCTTACCCATCTGCAAAGGTGCCTCAGGCGTATTTTTTAGCCTCAGCCGATAAGGCGATGAAATATATTGGCATCATACTGTGGCATAATGTTCAACATGTTTTTCTCCCAGATCTATTGCTACTGAGTAGCGAATTCAACCCTCTAAGAGTGCTCCATACTCGCAGCCTTTTTCAAACTTCTCAGATTTGCTTTATAAAAATAATTATGATCAACTCATTCTGAAATCTGTAATATAGTAGCCATCTACCAGCAACAGTTATTCTGATGTACAGCTGTAGGGTTAAAAATTACAATTGAAAGACTGGGATATAACAAAGGAATCGATTTCTCTTTGATCTTCCTGAAACTACCAATTCCTATCTTTCTGTTTTTTGAGATCACTCTAGTGGAAAGTTATAACATCGACAATAAAGTGAGAGTAATTTTTCTGTGATCATGTGTCTAAATTTTCCTTTCTTTATATAAGCAACCATCACCTGGTCATAATATCTTCATCTAATCTTTGCCTCTTTGACTCTGACAACTTTTTTTAAAATGCCAGCCACACTACAACGTAGAGGTTCCACCTAGATCATCGTTGAGAAGCAGCAGTTTTGATGTTAATGGGTGACCCAATAAGGAACAGTAGAAACAACATGTAACCCGAGGCTTGTGTGTCAGGATTCATAAATAAGGATAACAATGAAAGAGAAGTGGGAGAGAGAGAGCGAGAGAGAGAGAGAGAGAGAGAGAGAGAGAGAGAGAGAGAGAGAGAGAGAGAAACAAAACATCTGAGACGGTTGATAAAAAGAAAGAACAAAGAAATGGTGAAGGAAATGTTGAAAATGCGAGAGTCTTTCAAAAATTTCGAAACCACACCCAAAAGGAAGAACTATAGCTGAAAAAATTTAACTGAGATATTCGGAATGAGGAAGCTGTCTGCAAGATGGTTCCTGAGAATACTGACGTCATAGCACAAAGAGAAAAGGGTTGACATTTCCTGGACACTTCTGACTCTGGCTGGGTGAAGCTTAGAGCTCTTTGAACGTAACTCCTGAAAAAAAAGTGTATGAAAGAAAAAGATGAAGATAAAGAAAGGAAAATGATTTAAAAGAAAGAAAGAAAGAAAGAAAGAAAGAAATGTGAAAGGGAGAGAAAAAAGAAATGTCGAAATAAAAAGTAAAAAGATACAAAGAGGAGAAATATGACTGAAGAAGAAGAAGAAGAAGAAGAAGAAGAAGAAGAAGAAGAAGGAGGAGGAAGAAGGGGGGAGCAGGAGGAGGAGGGGATGGAGGGGTTGGATGAGGCTGAGGAAACAAATACATTTTAAGACTGAAAGGAAAACAAAAGTAAAAAATAAGAGAAACAAATAAAAAGAAAAAGAAAGGATTGGGGAAAATGTATAATGAAAAAAATGATATGGCGATTTTTCAAAATGAGAAGGAAAGGGGCTGGCACAAGAAAGAGTAATAAAGAAGGAAAGAAAGAGAAATATATATAGACTGAAGCAAGACAAGAGATAGTTCTGCCTAGCTTTCCCGTAAGAGTCGCACTTCTGGTTTGTTATAATTTACGAAACTCTTTTGCTTCGATGTGGCACAAGGCCAATTAAATGGGGGGCACCCAATGAGACCCAAACTCACTCTTGCAGGTTTGCTAGTCAAGCTTGCTAACCATTACCCTACCCGAGATGCCCACATTGACTTTTCGGTCCAGTTCATATCACTCCAGTTCAATGGGGTTTAAGTCCGCTCATTGCCCTGCCTAAGACATCAGTTTAAGGATGTGCTGTTCCTCTTTGCTTTTAATGTACCTCTGGAAAAGTTTACTTGCATGAGTACAATAAGCCACTTTTGATATTGTTTTGCCCAAAAAGCTATAAAATTGGCTTTAAATTTTGACTTGCATTTCTCCAATCACGGACTAATTCTAAATCTGTTATCAAATAAAGAATATTTTTTTCTGATAGAAAAATATCAATTTTAAAGCAAGAAACTGGGAGCTGGTTTTTTTTAATATTTTAAAAAATATTTAATTTATTTTTTCGATATAAAAATTATCAGATGAAAAAAATATGGAAACCTATAATAACACTCATTTGTTAATCAATATCCAGTTTTGTCCCTTGTATTCGGGGTTGAAAAAATTATCTTTATATGCTTCGCTATAACTGTTGCATCGCCATATTGAGGGATGTATATGGAAAAGAATAACCAAAACACTTCTTTATAAGAATATATACGTCTTTTTATTCTTTCGTAAGGTGTTGAACCTCTCTGGTGTGTGAGAAAGACGGAGACAAAGACAGATTGCTATATTGACCCATAACTTCTTTTAACCATACCACTTAGCATTTCTTCTATTTCAAGGTCAGGTGGTACTCAACCAGAGGCCCGGTGTGAGCCACAGCTCCAGTGGGGCGCTCTTACTGACTGCAAGCTGGCTCTGACTCGGCCCTTGCTGAGTCCAACTGACTCAACTGACAAGCAGGCATCTGCATATATTATTTCATAATGCCCACAGCTTCCGATTAGATCACATGATCTTCATCTGCTTATTTACATAGGTGTGTCTCGGATTGACGGCTCGGTCAATATGCAACCTAACTTTCAAGTTCATTTACATTTTCATAGTGTCTTATCTTGAATGATTCCTACATTTTAACTTCTCTTTTTCAAGAAAGACGTCGAAGATTTAATGGAAGTTCAATTATTTCTTTTCATATATTCTCTTTTAATTTAAATCTATCAAATGAATTTTAACCAATAATCAGATAAATAATCTTATTTTTCTTGCTTAAAAAACAAACTATTCACTCGAAAGGTTGACATACGTAAAACTTTTACGATTTAAGTAAATTATTTGTCTATTCTCAGAAAAGTTTTGGAAATGTGTCAAAAAATGTAAACTTTGAAATAAGAATTATAAAAAATAAAAATTAGTATTTGAAAGGTAATGAAATATTTGTAAATATAGTAAATTAAAAAAAATAAAGAATAGTATTTTAGAGGTGATAAAAGATTTGTGGATTATTACAAAGTAAAACATTATGTGAGAAAAAGGCAATCAAAGGGTTTTATTTTTTCATCATTTTAAAAAGAAAGTGATAATAAATCAAAAATAATTACTTGACGGTGTTTTTTTTTAATTGTACATTTAATAACCATATAAACATGTCTATTTTCTTTTTTCAAGATTAAATTTTAAAGATAAACTATTGCTGATACGATTATTTATACTTAAACTGTCAAGTTTTCTGTGTGACTGGCCTTCGTTTTAGCGGGAAAAGGAAGTACAAACTAAGAGTTGGATTGTAAAGTGACGCAAAAAGTCTCTTGTAATAAAGTTTGGCCGTCTAGTGTTCGCCAATGGTCAGGGAGAACGGTTTCAATCCCAAGTTGTGTCATACCAAAGACTCAAAAATGGTATTCGATGCCTCCTTACTTTACACGCAGCATTATAAGGTAAGGATCAATGGTAAAGTGAAGCAATTCAGGGAGTGGAGTAGCGCCCTTTCCTCCACTTCAGTGTAGTAGCTGTTGAAAAAGGAGCCTTCGTTTCACTCTCGACTAGGGTCACCAAATTTACTTACTTGGATTTAAATACCAGAGGAAGGGACACAGTTAATAACTTATAAGGTAATATTTAAAAAAAAAAAAAGGTTAATTAATGTTTCAAGTCATTAATTCAACTCGAAAACTTTTTAAAAAGTATTTAAAAACTTTGATGACATTTTTATATTAACGTAACCTCTAGTTGAGTTTAAATGTCAACTTTGGGGGATTTAACTCTTCAAAATGCATTTAAAAATTGACTACGTATGTAATGATATTTGATTTGAATACTGATTGGTACGATATTATTATTTTTCAAATAAAACGAATTTAACCTTAAATAAATATTTAAATTTTTTAAAAAAGTGTTTTAACGGAGAAAAATTTTGTTAATCGATGAAATCACGCGGAGATAAATATTAACAGAATGGGTTACGCACACACACACACACACACACACACACACACACACACACACACACACACACACACACATATATATATATATATATATATATATATATATATAAACAGATATATATATATATAGATAGATAGATAGATAGATAGATAGGTAGATAATGAGTCTGGTTTGGGTTGTTTGGGTTTTATGGCATATCCACATTTGTAGGTTATTTAATGCCAGATCTATTTTTATACAAATAAACTTCTATTTCAAACAATTCAGTTTAGCTTAAATACACAGTTTAATTTTCAAAGACATTTCTATTTGAAGCTATTCAGTTTAGTCAAACAGTTCTATTTAAAACAATTCAGTTTAGCACACTAAAACAGTTCCACTTCAAATAATTTAGTTTAGCATAAGCACGCAGTTTAAATGTCAAAATAGTTCTGTTTCAAGCAATTCAGCTTAGCATAAGTACGCTGTTTAAATGTCAAAACAGTCCAATCTTAACCTAAACAGTTTAGTTCTATTTGATCCATCGATAGGATCCTATCAGAGTGGAATTTGGAGCGATGGCAATGAAGGAGTACCCCGCATTCTCCAAAGCTCCAGCATTACTGGAGCCTCACCATCAGAGAGTTTAATGTCATATCAGGACATTCGTTGGGGGGGGATAATATCTCTCTGCAGAAAAGCAGTCGGTGTATTTTATACCCCCTGCCGACTGGGCAAAAGAGAATGAGATAGATAGATAGATACATAGATAGATAGAAGGAAAAAAGCAGAAATAACGTGGGCGTATGAGAGACTGCAAAAGAGATAAAAAGAAAAAAAAATCTGACAAAAACCAAATAAAACCATAAAATGAAAGAAAAGAGAATAATTTCAAAAAGCATGAGAGAAAACATTACATATTATGTAATAAATTAAGTTGAGTTGGTCAGCAGCCAAAAGTAAGTTGACATCGCCAATCTCTGAATAACAACAAAGATTACATCGAAGCATAAAAGCTTTCCTTAGCTGACTGATTTATTTCCTTTTCAAGAACTAGTGCTTGTTTGATACCAGTTCGACAGCCTCATGGCCCCTGCAGCATAATGAGATCTACTCCTATAGAAGTAGCATGAGTCAGACAGTGCTGCGATACTTGGTACCTGCAACACTTTTAAGCTGACAAAACTGCACTTCTTGTCAAGTAGTGAGGCATCACAGTGATGAGGCTATTGTTAGTAAATATTACGATCTCAGTAATAAAGCAGTCATGGCAGGAACATCCAAACATAGTGATTTTGGACCACACGTGTTTGCTTATGCCCAATGAAAAAAGCAGGAAAAATAATTTGCGCACATTTGATTCCATGATGCCCCACTTTAAATAAAAATAAAAACTCATGGTATCATTAGATGACAAATAAATTAATATTTCATAAAAATATTTTAAGTGTCCTTATATATATATATATATATATATATATATATATATATATATATATATATATATATATATATATATATATATATATATATATATATATATATCATTGAGAAGTAAGAAAATCAGTAAGTATATTCCAATATAAATTTATTTCACCCTTTGCTGGGGTCTTCAGATGGGATTTTAAAAATTATTTTCTTTTATCCGTTAACTTCAGGGAATATTTTATCTTGCGTAATGATTCTCGAGTCTTATTTGAAATATTTATGAAATCGAATTTGTTATATATATAGGTTAAGAAGATCCTCCAATGCACAAAAATTCTCTGAATTGTAATGAGGGATTTTATTTTATCTTTATTTCCATCCGATTTTCGGTATTAATTTCTTTTTATTTTCATTTTTATTTCGTTATCTCTAAACATGTTTTTGAGTTCATAGTTTTTATATAATTTTTTACAATATTTAATTGTAAATTTATTTTAAAGAATTTATTATTATACAAGTATCTACTTAATGTTTCTTTCCTTTTTTTTAATATTTTCATCGGAGTCTACGAATTATTTAACTTTTATTTTAAATTTATTTTCAATTGGACAATTCCGTTAAAGTATATCAATAGAATCTATTAATATAATATCAAATATATATATATATATATATATATATATATATATATATATATATATATATATATATATATATATATATATATATATAAATGAATAGATCTACTCAGTGATTTGTATTTTTTAAAATTATTTATTTTGTTCTTTAATACGTGTATGTTTCCAGCTTTTGCTTTAGTCAGAGAACATTTAGTAATTTACTAGCTTTTTTGCTTGGATATGGCCCAAGGCAATATGAATAAGGCACACAGTGAGAGTCGAACTAACTGGTGTAGGTTTCTTAGTCAAATAATTTTTTATGTTTTGTATTGGTTTTTATAGAAGTCACTGCTTTGTGTCAGATTTTTCTTCGTCCTCCACTCTTTCTCTTTCTCAGATTGTGTCTCCTTGTCTACCTTGGGTTCACATTTTTCCTAGCTTGCTCTGTGTTCACATTTTTCCTTGCCTGTCTCGGGTTCATATTTTCCCTAGTCTGCCTTGTGTTCACATTTCTCCTAGTCTGCCTTGTGTTCACATTTATCTTTGTCTGCCTTGTGTTTACATTTCTCCTAGTCTGCCTTGGGTTCATATTTCTCCTAGTCTGCTTTGCGTTCACATTTTTCCTAGTCTGCCTTGGGTTCACACTTTTCCTAGTCTGCCTAGGGTTCACATTTCTCCTAGTCTGCCTTGGGTTCACACTTTTCCTATTCTGCCTTGGGTTCACATTTCTCCTAGTCTGCCTTGGGTTCACACTTTTCCTAGTCTGCCTAGGGTTCACATTTCTCCTAGTCTGCCTTGCGTTCATATTTCTCCTCGTCTGCCTTGCGTTCACATTTCTCCTATTAGTCTTTGATATTTGATATGCAATTAAGTTTTTCATACTCTGGATTATTGTGTGTGTTTGTGTGTATGTGTGTGTGTTTGTAAAGTTGATATTTGTTTATTTGTCATTCTTTCTCTCTTTGGACAAACAAAAAGAAAGAAACACACACACACACACACACACACATATATATATATATATATATATATATATATATATATATATATATATATATCATAACAGTATATGATTGTCACTATCTCGCTTGGTGGGTTCGTAGCAGACCAAATGCGGTATAATTTAACGAGTGCTCAATTTGTGTGATAGAACTATTATATGATAATAAAAATAAATAAATATATATTTGTTTTCATATCTATTTAATACCATGAATGCTTATCTGCGATTAATGGTTTCATGCCGTCTTATTACGACAGACATCAGGTAGAGAAAAAAAAACGTATCTGAGAAATGGAAAAAATCGAAAAATACAGGCGAATGTATACGTTGAGATTTGTATGACTTTTTTGTGTTTTTGTGTGTACATGGTGCCTTTAATAAGTTTCCAGAATTTTTTTGTACAGGCATTTAAAATTGTCTTAGACTCTTGAAAATTCAATATGTTATTTCTACACACCTTATGAGATGACTGGCCAATTTCCATGATTTCAGGTTCAAATGAACAGCTACAGCAGCAATTAGAATACATCCTACTAAAGCCTGATTGTCACAGCTTGTGAATTTTAAAAATGCAATCTAGACGTGAGGACGCATTAGAAAAACAATATGCAATAAAATTATTTTTAAACTTGAAAAAATAAATGCCACAGAAACGTATGGAATGCTTCAGACTGCTTTTGGAACATCTTGCATGAATCGACCATCAGTTTTGGTGGCATAAGAGATTCAAGGAAGGCGGGGAGTCTGTGAGGGATAATGGGAGGTGTGGGAGGAGTAAGGAAGTCATTACACTTGAGTTGATTGCCCAAAGGGTTAGGGTTAGGGTTACTATCCATTGAAAAAGAACCATTTGGGTCGCCCTCGACTACAGTCGGCCAACTTATATATATATATATATATATATATATATATATATATATATATCATCAATTCGTGTCGACAGCAGAGATTCTCTTGACCTTTCTTTCTCTCGCTATCATTCTCTATCATTCGTCACTCTTGGGAGTTCTTTCAGACGGCATCCAGTGACTGCACATAGGTTTGGTGGCATAAGCAAAAAACCCGAATCAGTTACTTTTTAATCACACTTGATGAATGGAAGTGTGCTGATTTCTAAGTCCAAGATTGCGGAATAAAAGTCATTTTCTGTCAACTTTTTTCGTTTCTCTCAGCAAATTATTTCATTGCCTTATTCAACTATCGTCGAATTTCTAGCAATATTCGTGTCGTGAGTATGATACTAAACTGATATTAAGGCTCCAGTTCTGGAGATCTTGGAAGTGCAGAGCATCACTGCCATTACTCCCAGGTTCACTCAAACTCAGATGGGTAGTATTTCTGAGGATCATATCTATTGGTCACAGCCTCGTCGTCTTAGGCTGAATAATTCACCAACTGTATCGACTGCAAAGAAATAAGAGACCCACCACCCAACGAATGTCCTGCTTTGACAAGTTCCCCTGACCTGGAATGGTTGTACCAATTGGGTTCCTATCACCAAGTTTAATAGAAATATTTGATCTTTTTTTGTACTTGAAGTCATTTAAATGTATCCAAAAAAGTGAATGTTAAAATGAATGATTAGGATTGAATATTAATAATTGAAACCATTTAACTGTGTGCAACTGAATGAATATTGTTGAATAGAAGTACTACAGTTCAATAACAATACTGGAAACTATTTAACTGTGTGCAAATAAAACTATTAGTGTTAGGAGTACTTAAAGACGTTTAACGGTAGGTTAACAAATGAAGTGGCTCGTTTATAAATTTTTACCTAAAATCTATTCGTTTACAAATATTATATATTCAATATATATGTATAAACATGATTTGGCATTATTATACCTACAAGGGTTGATGTACCGTAATTACTACCAACCAACCAACCAACCAACCAACCATATATTGATCATATTTATCTTTGTAAAAAATCTATTAGATGCGAATATCTGATATTATCTAAATGTTCGCAAAAAAAAAAAAAATAGAAAAGATGAGAAACTACACGAAAAACGTAAATTTAAGTGTACAATGCACGCAATTCCCAAACCTCAAGGGATGAAATAGAAAAAGAAAAGAAAAAGAAAAGCGAAAGAAAAAGACAAAAAGGGAAAAGACAAGGGAAATGAACTATAAATGAACCAAAGAAAAAAAGACAGAAAAAAAACCTACATTAAAAATCGAAATTGAAAGAAAGAAAGAAAGAAAGAAAGAAAGAAAGAAATTGCAATAATTTAAAAAAGACAAAAAAGAAAGTGTTACAAAAAAAGAAATCCAACCCCCTAAAAATAAATGAAAAAAAAAAGAGATAAAGAGATAAAGACAGATTAATGCTTAGATTCAGATTATCAAATTTTATTCTGCAAGGTTCCGTGCCGGAGTAGCTCAAGTGTTGGACTGTGATATCATAGTATGGGTGCCTTTACTAACCAGGAGGTGCCCTCGTGGGGTAATGGTTAAAGCGATGGACTGCGGAATCGTACTTAGCGAGTTCGTAATCCAGTCGCGCTATTACGTTCACTTTCGGGCAAATACCCTTAGGAAAGGTATGGACCCCTTTATCCTCCCAGCTATGGGATAAATAGTACCATAACCGTTCTTCTAGGGGAATGGCTTTGGCATTAAATAACCTACAAAGGTTGATATGCCATTAAAACAAACAAATTTACTAACCAAATAATACCAGTACTACTCGTCTGCGATGATAGTTTTGGCATTAAATGATCTACAGATTCTGGTATGCCATCGAAATTAGAAACTAAACCAATATTTAAGGTTATTATAAAGGCTTCAAAATAAGTTAGTTCTGTTAACTATGGAAAATGAGGTAAGACTTATTAACCTCTGTTTAAAATCCCCCCTTTATAACGGTAAATTCATTTTAGTCAACTTTTAGTCTCATGAATTGAATAAATTCGGAGGCGCTCGTGGTGTAACGATTGGTGTCATAGGAAATGGATACAGCGAACCGAATTCAAATCCTAGACGAATTTGTTTGCATTTCAAAAAGCGCTGATACTTTGGAAAAGGTACGAATCCCACCAGTTATGGATAAATAGTGTGGATGATAGGGATCGTTAACCTTGGTATGGGAACCAATCTAGGAGAAGGAAAACTATGAATTCAAACCTCTTAGACTCCGTTTAAAAATTACTTTTCGTCTCATCCTTCACATGCGGTTTGGTTGAGTAAATATCAATAAATCAAATCCATCATTATTTAGTAAACAAAGAATTTCCCTTTTCTTTCTTTGATATTGACTCTCTTTTCGCCCAAATGTGTATTACCTCACAAAAGAACGATTCCAATTTTGATTTGATAAATAAAGCAGAGTATTTTCCGACATTTTCAAATTGCTTGTACAGACAAGTAGACATAAATAAACTGAAAAAATAAAAAAAAAATCTTTCCTAGAAGAAAATATCAACAATTTTTGTGCTTTAATATTTAGTAAAAGAAAACCCAAATACGATCGGCAATTTCTTGTTAACAATCAAAGATGAAGTGTTCAAAGCAAAATCATAATTTATATCCAGCGATTCAATTATAAAAGCAATTGAAATAAATATCTTCCCACTCTGTCGATCTGTTTATCTCTCTGTCTGTCTCTTTCTCTCTATGTCTCACTTACCAATAAATCTATCCAGACAGTCCAGTTTGAATGCTGGAGACACTTTGCATCAGTCGACCTGAAACCAGCCTACGCCATTGACCACAGTGAAAAATCATTTGCCGAAGAAGTGATTGGCTGAAAGAGAAAGAAAGGTCTTGTTTATCTCAAGTGTTCATTCAAAAACATTCATCGTTTCTTTCTGCTTCTCCTTTCATATCGTTCATCTTTTCTTCTTCTTCTTCTTCTTCTTCTTCTTCTTCTTCTTCTTCTTCTTCTTCTTCTTCTTCTTCTTCACCACATTATTTCTTTCATCTTTGCTTATCCTTTCCCTCATTTATCAGATTTCCTTGATTCAATCATAAATGATTTTATTTATTATCGTAAAAAGTAACTCCACACACACACACACACACACGCACGCACACACACGCGCGCACACACACATGCGCGCACACACATGCACATACACACACACACACACACACACATATATATATATATATATATATATATATATATATACATATATATATATATATGTATATGTATATATACATTTTATAATTATAGGGAATATTCAGGATTATTTTGAAAAAAAAATTGTTGTTGAGTATTAAGACACCTTCATATAAACGCACACGCGCGTGTAAACGCATACACACTAAGATGCAAACACAAACCACACGCACTGATACACACACACATAAATACACACGGGCAATAAAACACACGCAGATATACACACGCAGACACATAGACACACACAGATTCACAATCACAGAGACACATAGAGACACACACATATTCACAGACACATATACACACACACGTTCATATACATTCATATATAGTGAACTTACTGATGAACATACACGTATAGTATTTATTTCCTTTTTACATTTCGTTTCCGATCATGAAACTATTAGCGAGCTAGACCATATATATATATATATATATATATATATATTTATTTGACATTTCTCTAAACTTAAAACATCGCATTTCGATTGAGTAATGTTGAATTCTAGAGGTGGATGTGATATTTGTGCCTCCGGCTGGACTTACCTGTAGTGAAGAGGTGCCTTTAATGTTGTAATTCGTTAAGTGGGTAATTGCCTACATGTGGTACACCGGTGAAGAAGCTGATTGTTTGATGTCAAAGGTAATATCAATGAGCTACAATGTCTATCTGCAGGAATAGAGTTCTCAGCCTTAAGGTTCGGCAGGTACAGAATGGAATCTGTAGTTCAAAATTGCAATCGGCGAGAAACAAAGGTTTGGTAGAGTTACTGAAGTAATGGATGACAGAGTGGAGCCTTTGAAAGGGTCAGAAAATCTGTTTAGAAATGGAACATTCCGATTTGTTTAAAAAGGGGTTATTTTACCGCTAAATTCTGATAGTCAGTTAAATAATTCTTTGCTTTTAAGAAACGTGGTGAAAAGAAGATTAAAAAAAAAAAAACGAAACAATTGTTACTTTCTAATCTCCTGTAGATATTTTAGGTGGGGCATTTTCCCCCTCCTACATTTTGGACCTCAGATCACCAGACTGATTCTCTTTTGTCTTTATTCCACATCTCTCATTCCATCTCGTCTAGTGCACACACACACACACACACACACACATATATATATATATATATATATATGAAGTCTAGACAATTAACACTTGGACTATTTAGTACCGGTCAGTTTGTTAGAGGACAATGTGTTACTCATAGAATTATGTACAGGGACAATTTGGTACTAGGACAATTCGGTATCAGGAAGGTTCCGTATTTAAAGATTTAGTATTGGAATATTTTGGTACTAGGACATTTCGGTAAAATGACAATTTTGCACGGAGACAATTTGGTACTTGGACATTCCGGTACACAAAGAGTTTAGGACTACAGCAATTCGCTTCTAGATATTTCATTATTCAGACAATTCGGTGCTGGGAGACTTCTGTACAGGGACAATTTTGTATTGAACAATTAGGCACTGGACATTTCGGTACTTGGACAATTTAGAACAAGGATAATTCTGTGGTGAACATTTCGGTACTTGGTCGATTCTGCACAGAAACAATTTTTGTTCCTGGGCAATTCGGTGCGAGACATTTCGGTACTTGGACAATTTGATACTGGGACAACTAGGTATAGGACAATTGGAACCAGAACAATTCTATACTTGAAAAATTCTATATGAGGACAATTCAGTGCTGAGACAATTTAGTACGGGTAGAATTTGGTATTAAGACTATATGATACTACAAAATTGCCCTTGGGATAAGTATTAATACACGTCTTCTCCCCAGGTCTGGGTAGCAAGTAAGGTAGATTGATCACGTGTCGAGTCCGGTCCATGGTGGAGGAGTGGGGCAAATACGTACACCGAGTTAGCTCGTGAATCTGACGTCCAGTTATCCATCACACATACACACACACACACACACACGCGCGCGCGCGCTCACGCACACGTACATATGTATAGATATATTTTTTGAAGGTTATATATTTAGGAAGCGAGTTATTAAGGCAAGTTTTATTAAAGACGATGCAATAATGTTTATTTTCAATTGTAAGTTTTCAAGTCTTTTTAATTTCAAGAAATTTTCCTATACCTTCAGCCCAAGTGTTTTCAACCATACTTTTCGTCGTCATCAGGGGTCGTTTAGTTTGAGTTGATTGTTTAGTTTTGAGTTTTATTGTTTGGATTATTTGTAGCGTTTTTATTTTAAAGTGGTCTGTTGGAACATTTTCAAACGTTCCGTTGGAAATAGATATATATTCTGCTGGATGAGTTTTCTATTAGGGTAGATGATTGTGATTATTAAAAATCTTCTATCCTATCTTATTCATATTTGGGTTTTTATTCTTTATGCATACTGCTTCAATATATGTAATAGGTTTGTTGTATTGTCATTATTTTTTTATATATAATTAGTGTATTATCTGTGAGAATCTTCCTTACATCAGGAGATTAAAGTTGATCAGTGCTATTGTGTTTTATAATCTAATGTTGTTTGGTGGCACTATTTTTAGAAAATTTGAAAAGTGAGGCGATGAAATAGTGCTGTAGTTGTACAACCAATGTGGGTATTATTTTTGTTATTTGGGAGGAACTCTTGAAATGGACATATAAATTAATAAACTACATTGCTTTGTCATATATATATATATATATATATATATATATATATATATATATGGCCCCGCTAATTATCTTTGAACGTAAACCATGAAAAAATTAAAGTGGGAAATTTTTTAAGCGGAGTGAAGCTGGTTTTGAAATTAGGACTTTTTCTTCTCGTAGGCTGGTCGTCTTATTGATGAAAAAAAAAATACTGTCCTTCTATTTAATAATAGCTGAAGGAAGAACAGATGGACTCATTTCTTTCGCAAAGGCTGTAACCCAAATAGAAAAAAAACAGCTTTGTCCAGGACTTTTTCTCAGTTCTTTTATTCTCCAAAGCTCGACCCCTAACTTGCATTAGATATGCGAACAGATCATATCTATGTCGTAAATGAAGATAAGATATCTATATCATATTTGAAGATAAAATAACTAATACATAATTCTTCCCTGTATAATTGCTGTTACATTCACTGTCAACCTTACCAAGAACCAGAAATAAGTTACATCCTGTACGCATTTTCATGAATGCTTCTTTTGGTACGTAGTGAGCGTATTATTTTAAAATGTGAAGGAAAGACAATTTAACGTGGAACGTGTCTAATTATAGGTGCCTGGATTTTTTCACATTTGGATTAGATATAGAAACAAGAGAGACAACAAAAAAGACGTTCTATTATCACGAGCAAAAATAGTCTACAAAATGGTTCGTATCCGAACAAAGGAAAAGTAACTCTCTAATGAATTCATTAGAACAGCTTACCTCAACTGCGCAGGCACATAAATGAATACAAAGAAGAAACTGGGGCATATGTGCTTATTAAATGGCAGATATATATATATATAATCCGAAACTAAAAAGTTCTCAGTCCGTGCAAAAAGTAAATACCACAGAGCTATGAAAATGTAATGCTATCTATCTATCTATCTATCTGAATGTGTAAATATCTATCTCAATCTTTTATCGCTGTAAGTGTGACAATATCTATCACATTCTTTTATCTATCTATCTATCTATCTATCTATCTATCTATCTGTTGTATATCTTGATGTCTTTAAAACCTTTCTACCAATTTTTTATTCTGCTTTTTTTTCACACTTGGCATAGTATTTCACCAGTTTCAGTAACTCTTCCCATCAAAGATTTCAATAAATATTCTAAACAGGTTATTCTTTTGCGAGTACGTATTTTAGATTTGGCAATCCATAAAAAGCAATTCTTCAAAAAATTTTGCTAAAATTTACGGTAGCTCGAATATGACAAAATACACCCATTTACTGAACAACCATTTTATAACCAGATTTAGATAAAGGCAATTTGTTTTATCATGATGCAGCTCCATACGGTTAGGCTAATAAAGGTGAGACCAAAAGAAATACAGTTAAGTTCAGGGTTCTGACTTCAATATCATCAAGAAAATGTGGTCTAAACTAAGTTAATGTGTTCGCCTGAAGAATTTTCACAATATTAAATCATTCTGTGAACTCCGACACAGGAAATATCATCTCATACCTGGAAGGATGATGAAGGATTTATATATATCCCTTCCCAGGTGCATTCAAGCAAGCTAATGGAACTTAAAGGAAGTCACATGAAAAATTAACAACTTTGTGAAACCTCTTGAAATGAACATTACGTAATACATTTTTCTTGTGTTTTACTTTACAGTTGTCCGTTCTATGGATATGTTTATGCCAGCTCCCATCTCCTCACCTTCAGTTTGTTCTTCGCTTCACTTCGTCTATTCTCTGCTCACCTTCTATTATAGTCTCCATCGTTCTTTTGGTATTTACTCACAGTGTTTGTGTTTGTTGAGGAGGAATGAAAACGCAACGACCATTTCAGGTGTACGGTTTACTTTTTCATTTATTGACAACTTTTAATTATAACCCGCTCTGCGTGGGTTAGACAGAAAGATGGACGGTTCGAACGGTCAACTTGGATGTTTTCTCCAACTGACTAACTTATTCGAACTCCGGAACTGTTTTGGTCCCCTGACAAACAATCCCGTGAGAGCCGGGATCTCAGCTTGATCTTCAAGTTCAACGGCAGTCAATCAAACTGGTTGCTACTGATAAAGTAGCAGTTTTAATACCAAGGTTATTTAAATTATTTTTTATCCTCCAAAACTATTCGTAATTTATTTGACATCAAATCTCATGAACATATTAAATCTATTGCTGGCGTCTATTCTAATAGCTGTGAAATGAAATATATTAGTGAGACTTCAAGAAACCTTAAAAAAACGTCTATATGAACACAAATGTGACATTAGATAAGGCGATTTTAATCATGCACTCTTCCTACATATATCTATAACTAATCCTAACTTCAATTTCAATGCAGCTACAATATTAGCTTTTGATAAAAGATAAAGACAAAATGTTGAAGCCAGTCCTATTTCACTTTTATCCTCCGTTAATACCCGCCTCGGGTTTTTCACTTTTATTAAATTCAAATTTAACCTCATAAACAATATGTTCATATTCATTTTCTCTTCCTTTGTTTAATTAAAAAAAACAACAACAATATATTCTATCATTGTTATTATCATATTTGGCTATATCTCTTAAAAAGCCAACAAATTTCAAACATCAGTCCACGTGACTACAACAAAAAAATATTTTCCAAGATAAGAACGCTGAATTTGCTGTTATAAATCTTTCTTTTTATAGACACTTTCTTTTCATCTGTTATTTCATAAAACAATCAGCGCTATTTTAACAAAATTTTTCGTGAATTTAAAGTTCTGAAGAAGGCTATTATAACCGAAACGTTCAACATCGACTTTCGTAATAAATTCATCAAATTTTGGATTATTTGTTTTCTCAACCTTTCTTCATACTGTCGGATTTACTTCCTTATTTACTATATATACATATATGAAATACCAAATTACCCCGCAGAGCTATTCATTTTCTAAAATTTTCATTTTTTTCGTTAAAACTACTAAAAGAATATATATAATATTTTTCTAATAATGGGTATGAGTGCCCTCAGCTTGTAAATTACAAGTATTAAGTGGTAACCCGCAGATAAGAAACACATTTGATAAACAGTGTTCTTAAAATAAACTAACAAACTATGTCAGTTTCTTTAGTGTGTTCAATAATCAGACAGATATATATCTCTTGGTAGAACGACTTTCTCATCGTCTTTTATTTTCAAAACTGATGACATCCATCTTGACTCTGTTTTCACTTCCGGCAAATGAGAAATATTTCAAAAACATAGCAAGTAGAGAAGAGTTTTTGAAAATTTGTAAAATGTCTATAAAAAGACAATATAAAAAGCCACCGTATAAAATAAAAAAAAAATACTTAAAACACCGTATTCCAGTTTTGGTTAAACATGCTTTCTTCAATTACTTACTCCAAAAGAATCAACTGAACTATTGTTTTTTTATCTTTTTAACCCCAAACCTAAGGAAATGAACGAATGAATTGAATAAATAAAAAAAATAAGTGACAAAAGAATAAACAAAAAACCATGATCATACCACTTAAAGGAGAGAGAGAGAGAGAGAGAGATTTTTTTGTAAAAAGATTGATGAAGTATTTTCCTTTAGCGTTTCGTGATGCCTGATGGCGAATTTTAATTAGAAATGAAAGGATCACGTCAAGTTCAAATACATTGCAAAAATTTACGCAACCAATGAAAAGTATAATTTAAAAGAAAAAGTAGATAACAGTCATAAGAAATTCAGTAAAAACAATGTCTTTTGTCATTCGTTGTAATAACTAAGATGAATTTTTATGGGTGAAATGAGAAACATTAATAAGCTATACTGTTGATTTTTTTTGCTTTTCCCGTGTTATAAATTTTGCTATATAATGTTTAAATAAATAATAACTTTTCAGCATAAATTTAAAAGAATATACATATATATATATATTTCAAAATTCAATCTGAATTTTTCATATCTATTTAAACATGCTATCTATCTATCTATCAATATATATATATGTGTGTGTGTGTGTGTGTGTGTGTGTGTGACCAAATTGTTGGATATCATCCTGCGATATGGGAATACATCGGCTAAATACTTATTGATACTCTAATTTGTACTGTACAGCAATATGTATGATCTCAATTTAGATTTGATTAATACTACTTAATAAAAAGTAATAGAGGAATACTAACGCGTGAGGCACAATAGACATCTGAAGAAGGGCACAGGGATCAGCGAATGCAGAGCCATATAACTTTCGGGGTGGTTTGTTCTCATCACCTTCAACTCTTCGAGCTGTTCTACCTGCGCTATCTCCTTACCTTACTCAATCACAACTGGAGAGATTTCGTCACTGAAGTCCTTCAAAAGAATCAGAAGGATCGAGGTCGTTCTACAGAAGACCGAGGTACGCTGTGCTAGACGGGTTCCTGGATGGGAAATCTTCGCTTGCCAAGAAGGCATTGGAAAAAAATCTTTTAGTGCCTGTCATATTGACCATTCCGAGCTTAGAATCCATGCTTTTCACCACAAAATCTGTTGGTTCCTTCTTTGACTATACCCGCAGAGCTACTCTTAACAAGTAAAGGCGCAAAAGGTGGAACGCAACACTTCAGCTGTGTCTGCTGTAACCTTGCCTGCTTATTCTGCATGGGCCTTTATCAATCACAAACGTGCCTGCATTCGGCGTGGACCACACCTTTCATGCTCATCGTTCTAGAAGTCAGGCTATGGTCATCATCATCGTCATCATCATGTCGTGTCGCCAGCACGGATATCCCTGACCCTCTCTCGCCACTTCTCCCTATCATTCATCGCCTCTAGCAGGTCTTCAGGGCTACATCCCGTATCCTCACATAGCTACTATATGTATGTTCGAGCTGGTCGTCCTGCTTTTGCTTGGCCATATGCAGGGGTCCATAGGAGTACATTACGGATGAGTTCGTCCTTGCTTCTCCAGCAATGTCCTGCGTGTCCGGTTCGTCTAACTTGGACAGTTTTCGTGATGGGAGGCTGGTGGCCGTATAGTTGGTGCCTTGTGGGGTGGTGCCGCCTGGACTTGTTCAATATTGCTCGCAACATTCTTGTGTAATCATATTTACCAACCAAGGGCAGAATATGACACAAGGTCAATTTTTAAACGGAGTTTAACAGGTTTGAATTCAGAGTTTTCCTTCTCCTAGACTAGTTGCCTCACCAAGGCTGAAGAACCAAGTCTGTCCTACTATTTGCCCATAGCTGGAGGGAGAATAGTTTGATTCATACCTTTCCCAAGGGTATTAGTTCTATGTGAAATGCAATCAGTCTGGTCCAGGTTTGAACTCGTGTCGCCGTGTCCAATTCCTACGACGATAACCATTACACCACGGGCACCTCCACATTCTTGTGTAATTGCCGTCTAGCTTCTTCTTCAGCCTTTTAGTTTGCGTGTAAGTAGTGCATCCATATAGCAGTATCGATACGGCCGCTGCCTGGAAGAAACTGCGTTTCATTTTATCGGTCAGGTTTGATTTCCATATGATCGGCAGCCTATCGATTGCTGTCCATGCTTTCGTTAGCCGTGTGTCGATGTCTTTTTCGGTT
>OY757912.1:45340575-45365575 GCA_963585895.1 Sepioteuthis lessoniana | reverse complement strand
CACACACACACACACACACACACACACACACACACACACACACACACACACACACACACACACAGAGATATATATATATATATATATATATATATATACATATATATATTTATGAATATATATATATATATATATAT
This sequence comes from Sepioteuthis lessoniana, assembly GCA_963585895.1. Taxonomy (NCBI): domain Eukaryota; kingdom Metazoa; phylum Mollusca; class Cephalopoda; order Myopsida; family Loliginidae; genus Sepioteuthis; species Sepioteuthis lessoniana. Next base: position 45,365,438 of record OY757912.1, on the reverse strand, counting down.
ATATATATATATATATATATATATATATATATATATATTACATGGTAGTGACTGTGACCCTGCCTTGAAAGTTTTCAAAAAAGACCGGTTAATATTGTTAATTTTTCTTCGAAAAGAGTGGGGGGGTTATTTGTATGTATGTGTGCCTACGTTTGTGTACATGTGTCTGTAAGTTTGTGTGCTTTGGAATGTTAGTATGTATGTGTATGTGCTGTTGCTTGCGCGTACATATATACGTATATTTGCGTATATAGTATATATATAGTATATATATATGGTATATATATATATATATATATATATATATATATATATATATATATATATATATATATATGTGTGTGTGTGTGTGTGTGTGTGTGTGTGTGTGTGTGTGTGTTTTGTAAGGGAATAGTTTGTAGAAAGTTTATTTTTAAAAGGTTTTTACAGCTCATTTGTTTAAGTTCTAACTAGTACAAAAATTCTAGTCAATATATATATATATATATATATATATATATATATATATATATATATATGTATGTGTGTACGTTTTGTATGGTTGGGTTGGGTTTTTGGATTTTATGGCATATCAACCTTTGTAGGTTATTGAACACCAAATCCATTTTTATGTAAATAATCAGTTCTATTTAAAACAATTCAGTTTAGCATGAGTACACAGTTTAATTGTCAAAAACATTTCTATTTCAAACAATTCAAGCAGTTACATATAACAATTCAGTTTAGTGTAAGTACAGTTTCAATATCAAAAACAGTTCAATTTCAAATAATTCAGTTTAACATAAGCACGCAATTTAAATGTAAATACAGTTTAATTGTGAAAAACATTTCTATTGCAAGCTATTCAGTTTATTCAACCAGTCCTAATTCAGTTAATTCAGTTTAGTACAAGTACAGATTTTGTTTACACACAGTTACATGTCAAAACAGTTCTATGTTAAACAATTCAGTTCAGTTTCAATGTCAAAAATAGCTCTATTTGAAATAATTCAGTTTAGCATAAGCACGCAGTTTAAATGTAAGTACGGTTTAATTGTGAAAAACATTTCTATTTCAAGCTATTCAGTTTAATCAAACAGTTCAGTTTACCATAAGTATGCCGTTATTTCTATTTAACCCATAGATAGGGCCCTATCAGGTGCTACGACACCGGGCCAGAGTGCATTGCAGCCACAGAAATTACTTCGAAGGGGACTAGAGTTTCATGCGTGCACTTATCAATAAAAGTGCCTATACGAAAAAAAGTCTGGAAACTTTTTTAATGATCCTCGTATATATATATATATATATATATATATATATGATTTGTAAACATAAGACAACAAAGTTAAAAGGTTCCAAGTGTTGGTATGTATCCCTAACTATTCAATTAAGCATAGGTCATTTGTTTATACAGTTAAATGATCAAACAGGTTTATCTAAAAGAATTCAATTTAGCATAAGACATTTCTTTGCAGTCAGTTATAATGTCAAACAAATCTTTTTGACCCATAGATAAGACCCTATCAGCTGCTACCCCTCCGGACCAAGGTGGACCTGGAAGCAATGGCAATGAAGGGGTACTCTGCATTCCCCAAATCTCCAGGATTACTGGAGCTTCACCATAAGATACCATTTACTATCATATCCTGGAGACTCATTGGTTGGGGGTCTTACCTAATCTGCAGAGATGCTGTCGGTGTATTCTGTAGCTCCAGCTGACAAGGCTGGGTCACCACAGGTTTTGGTCGAAAGTGTTTCAGACCCCAGTCAGTTCCATAGAGAAAAATAAGAAGCAAACTTGTATTCCAGAAGAAATTCATTTTTGCCGTCTTTATTGATTAGAATTTTTTCCTGGTACGTACGATATTTCGTTTGTTTATTGACGTATCAACCTTCTTGGGTTATTTAATACCAAATCCATCCTTCTAGAAGAATAGTAGTGGTACTATTTAACCAATATCTGGGCGTATAATGGAGTTCATACCTTTACCAAGGGTATTTGTCCGAAAGCGAACGTAATAGCGCAACTGGAGTTTGAACTCGCTCACTACGATTCCGCAGCCCACTCCTTCAACAATTACTACTCGAGGACCACCCGTAACGTTTCGCAAAATTTACTTGTGAAGTTTTGCATCCCGTTATATTTAAATAATCGACTGCTAAATTTTTCGTTCCTGTTGAACCACTGCTGTTTACTACAAAGGTTCGAACTCCCTCTGTTCTTTGCCGCACCTCCTCTGATTCATTTTTGATTGCTCCAATAAATATATGGAGCTCTAACTTCCAGAAAAAAAAACTGCTCGTATATATATATATATATATATATATATATATATTTCTCTATTGATCTCTGATCGCACAAGCACCGAAGAATTGAGTTTATTATGAGCACTAAGCCTTCCCAAACCCATTTTCATCATTCATTTTCTTTATATTATCCATTATGATCTGCATCGTCTCTAACTTGTATAGCAAACATTGTGAAATACTATGCACACATCCCCGTATATTGTCTACTGACCTCTGACCGCACTAGCACTGAATACTTCTGTGTATTATGAACATTAAAAAAAACTAATCCTTTCATTTTCATCGAGAAAATCTTTCTATTTTGTCATGTATTGAATTATGCCTTCTTCACTGACTTGTTTAGCTATTCTTGTGATAATATTATACACATATCTATATATATATATATATATATATATATGTGTGTGTGTGTGTGTGTGTGTGTGTATGTGTGCTTTTGAGGCTTTTGTGATGTAATTTTTAACTTCGTATATAGACAATGTGCCCGAGAACAAATCCTAGACGTCTCTGATTACATTCCAAATTGCTAGAATACCTTTTAAAAAGGTATTAATCCAATTATTCTCCATTTAGCTACGGTTAAATTGCAGACTGTGGTCTTTTTTCTTACTATGGCTACCGGTCTAGGAGAATGAAAACATTAAATTCAAACCTTTTACGCTCTCCTTAAAACTGAACCTGTGTCTCATCATGCTTGTAAGGAAGGGTTGGTGACTATATATATATATATATATATATATATATATATATCGTATCTTTACCGTAAGAATACGGTAGTCGGAAATCATAACCTCCAGTCGTGTCAATACTACTTTGAGGATGCACCACATGGACGCCAACAAAGCTTATAGAGACAAAGTTTGACGGCATTTGCACAAGAATGCTACGAGGTCTAAGAAATAAATCCTGGAAGCAACATTCCACAAAGCAGCAGCTATACGGCCACCTTCCTCCCATCTCTAAAACCATCCAAATAAGACGAACACGACATACTGGACACAACTGCAGAAGTAAGGACGAACTCATAAATAATGTTCTTCTCTGGACACCTTCACACGGACGAGCAAGTGTTGGACAACGAACTAGAACTTACCTACAGCAGCTCTGTGCAGACACAAGATGTAGCCATAAAGACCTGCCGATGTGGGTGATAGAGACGAGTGGTGAGGGAGAGTCAGAGAAATCCATTCAAGAGGCACGACGTGGCGATGATGAGGAGGATATATATATATATATATATATATATATATATATATATATATATATATATATATATATATATATATTAAAATGAGTAGGTCTACGAAGAGATTTGTATTTTTTCGAATTCATTGATTTTGTTCTTACATACGTGTATGTTTCCACCGTGATGCTTTCGACAGAGAACATTTATGGCACAAGACCTAGTTATTGGGGTATATAATGAGACCTGAACTCACTCGTGTTTGTAGTTTGAATACTTTTCAGTTGAGGCAAATGACTCATCCTGTCTGCTTCAGTTTTTGCTTCGGAGTTTCGGCTTGAGCGGATATATTTGCAAGAAGTGCTACATCGTTTGCATGGTCTTCATTGGAAACAGTTTCTGTGGAATATGATCAGCTTGTTACGTTTTCAGAAAGAACCCATTATATATATATATATATATATTTCTAGAAAACAATATTTGGTCAAATTAGGATAATAAATTTATTTCCATCATGTTAAGAGCATTGATATGTATCAAAATCTCCAAAATAATTTTTAACAGGACTTCATCAGATCCAACAAAAAAAAATACAACTAGACAGGAGGGATAGTCAAAGGAAGGAAGGAGAGGGAGAAAAATCCATTTCAGCTACATATAGCCTTTACCCATGTAAAGCTAGTTCCAGTCCCTCCTCGTTTCAATTTAAGACAACTACTCCGGATCTACTGGATTGAAGAATACTTTATATATATATATATATATATATATATATAGATTAATTGATACATAGATATGGATGAATAATGGCAGATAGCAACTCTGTCTTGTCTCATCTGTGAACGTTTTACCTTCTATTTCTTTTAACCATACCATTCTTTCTAGACGTGCGTCGGGATTAGAGATTGTTTTTTTTTTCTAAAATCGGCGCATGACTTTCTGCGACTATTTATGTTTGTGATTATCGATGCTATGTTTTGTTAAATTGAGCGCATGTTAGAACGATCGCTTTGTATTTCGTTTAGTATCATACTTAACGGCATAGGTTTTTTTGCTGTGAGTAATATATACACACCTTTTATCTCTTACTGCCAGTTCTTCTCTTCCCCAAACGCATTGACTGACAATTCTCTCACCAAATCTCAATTAAAAGGCACTTTCTGAATTGCACGCAACGTATGGTTTATTTCTAATTATGCCTTTGCTTTCATCTTTGGCCCGTCCTCCATCTTTAATGGTCGTCACCATCAAAGCTCGTGCACTGGCCTAAAAGGTATCTTCTTTATCGTCTGCTGAACGCATGGCGCGATAAAGCAGTCCCAAGCGTCTTGGCTGGTCGGACCAAAGTGGACGCAGTGATATAAATGAAGGAAATGATGAAGAAAATAAAGTTTGCATTTAATGGACGGTTTTAGGCGGGAGCCATTACAGATTTGTTTGCTAATGTCTATTCATCACACACACACACACACACACACACACACACACACACACACACACACACACACACACAGAGTGCATAAATACATAGTCACAGTAATAAATATACATACGTACACATGCAGATGTGTGCATGTACAAACGTAAGCAAACAGACGGACAGACAGGCACACAAACACACACACACACACGCATACCCTCAGACATTCTAACACACGCAGGGACATAGTTTTACCAAAATACATACAAACAGAAAGATTAAAACAAAAAAGAAAATAAAAAAAGCAAAAATCCGGGTACACCTTCAAACAGGTACCCACAAAGGCATACACAATCAACTACAAACTCACGCAAATATATCCATTTAAACGCAGAACCACATAGAGAAAAATAGACGGATAAATTTCTCATATATATATATATATAATTTTGTTAAAACCATTTATATATACACACACACAAACACACACACACATATATATATATATATTTTGTTGCCAAAACTATATATATATATATATATATAAATATATATATATATATATAAAGCGTTTTGAGAAATAATGGAAACACCTAAAATCTTAGTATCATAATTTTGAAATTTCTATAAAACCATCAAACGTTTGTTATTTTTATGATTTTTTATTTATTATTCATTTTTCTCGTCTTATTTTTCAAAAAAAATTTTTTTTACAGATATCATAAAAAATTTAATTAGAATTCATTAAAATGGCAGATCTATCAGACTTGAAAAGAGGTCAAATTGTTGGTGCTCGTATGTCAGACGTTAGTGTAACAAAACCCGCTGAATTATTTAGTGTAGCAATGAGTACTGTCTTGAAAGTAATGTCAGCATTTGAAAAAGAAAGAAAAACCTTCTCACAGAAGAAAAACTCTGGAAGAAAGTGAAAGCTGTCTGATAAGGACTGTCAGACTCTTACACAGATTGTTAGGAAGAATACAACTCCTAAAATTACAGCAGAGCTTAATGACCATCTAGAGAACCCAGTTTGCTCAAAAATGGTAAGAAAGCAGCTGCAAAAAGCTGGATTTCACGGGAGGGCTGCGATCTGAAAACCATTTAAAAATAGATTTGTTTGAAAATACCACGTGTTTCCATTATTTTGTCCAAACCCTATATATATATATATATATGTGTGTGTGTGTGTGTGTGCGTGTGTGTGTGGTTAGGCAGCTCTCGTTCATTTAAGCATTTTGATTAAAAAGGAAAGACAGATTTTGTCTGTATAATTTAATTAAGATCCTTTCGAGTTTTGGTTTCAGGTTCGGATTGATGGATAAATTCACCCGAGTGCTTTTGGACCCTTCATAGGCCATGAAGGGTGTTAAATTTTTCTTTATTGTTGTTAATTTGTCTTTTAATACTTCAAAATACATGATCCTGCACCTCAACACGATACTGACACCCAAAAGCATCACTGTAGTCTTGTAAAAAGACAAATAAACGACAATAAAGAAAGAAATAACACCCTTGATGGCCTATGAAGAGTCCAAATGCGTTTTGGACAATTTTGATAAATCCATCCACTAATTCCAGCCTGAAAGAAAGACACTTATCAGGAAATTCGAAAGGATCGTAATTTAATTATACAGAAAAAAATGTGTCTCAACTATTTAATCAAACATGCTTATATATATATATATATATATATATATATATATATATATATATATATATATATATATATATATATATATATATATATATATATATAAAATACGCACACATATATATGCCCTCTTCTGAGTCAATCCATACGGTAACGTTGGTAATCCCATGAAGTATTGATACAGTGCTCAATTTTAAGCTTACAATTCAACATTGAAATCATGCAAGATTTCAGAAAAATTATTTGATGAAAACTAAGTATCACTATTGTAAATGTAATCCATCGGAGTAAACACACACAGAAATTTACTTATGCATTCTCGTGATGTACAAGTCATCATAGAAGCAAATGGATACGGCGACACGAGTTCAAATCATAGACCAGGCTGCTTGTTTTTAATGATTGCTAATACCTCTGAGAAAGACTAGTTGCGTTAGTACGTTCAATTCTGAACTAATACGCTTCAGAAAAGCACCTTTTCCCCAGCTATGGGTTAAATACTAACTTTACTGTTCTTCTAGAAATATCGTTTTGGCATTAAGTAACCCACTAAGTTGTATATGCCAAAGAAACAAAGAAACTAAGCCAAACAACAAACTTTTCAAAGGAAAAAAGGGGTGCAGACTGGGCTCTTTAACTTTGGTATGGCAACTGCTCTTGGAGAAGGAAAACTTTAAATTTAAACATTCTAAAATCCACTCAATACTTACATTGTGTCAAATCCTGCTCGTGGTGGAAGGGTATATATATATATATATATATATATATATATATATATGCTGGAAGATTTAGGCCAGATTTTCTTTGCCCAGTCGGCTGGGGCTGTAGAATTCACCGACTGCACCTCTGCAGATGGGTAAGACTCCCCACCAACGAGTGTCCTGATATGATACTAAATGATCTGATGGTGAGGTTCCAGTGATCCTGGGGCTTTGGGGATTGCAGAACACCCACTTCATTGGCATTGCTCCCAAGTCCACTCTGGCCGGAGTGGTAGCACCTGATAGGGCCCTATCTATGGGTTAAATAGAACTAACGGCATACTTATGCTAAACTGAATTGTTTGACTCAACTGAATAGGTTGAAATAGAAATGTTTTTGACAATTAAACCGTACTTAAATTTAAACTGCGTGCTTATTCTAAACCGAATTATTTGAAATAGAAGTGTTTTTTGACATTGAAACTATACTTACACTAAACTGATTTGTTTAATATTGAATTGTTTTTACATTTAACTGTATATAAACAAAATCTGTAGTTATACTAAAGTGAAGAAGCTGAATTAGAACTGCTTGACCTAACTGAATAGCTTGAAATAGAAATGTTTTTCACAATTAAACTGTACTTACATTTAAACTGCGTACTTATCCTAAACTGAATTGTTTGAAATAGAACTATTTTTATAAACTCTACTTATTGACAATTAAACTATGTACTCATGCTAAACTGAATTGTTTGAAATAGAACTGAATATTTTCATAAAAATAGATTTTGCATTAAATAACCTACAAAGGTTGATATGCCATAAAACCCAACCAAACAACCAACAACCAGATTTTCTGAACGTGGTCCATAAAGAATCCTGGCGCTAAATAGAATTTTGCCATGGTGACTAAAAACATAATGATTCTTTGGGGATTATTTTATTAGTTTGTATTCATAACTTCCTTTATACCTGGAGATCAAACATCGTAAGACCATGTAGACTAGTTGCCACGTATCATTCATCCAGGAGAATGCCTTATTGGATGTGATAGACACTAGTGATGTATTGTTCCCATATTGTCCGTTCAGAACATATTTGGTTCTTGACGCTAAAAAAACGTAGCCGAGTTGTTCCGGTAGAAAATGGGTTAAATGATAAAGACGTTCGTTTAGAACTTCTAGTTGGAATCTTTTTGGAATTTATGCATTCAATTCCTGGGACCCAACTTTAGAGAAGCAACATCATAGTTCCAAAAAGCGAATTCGGTGATACGGGATATTCTAAGACAGGAGAATGAAAACAATCTGTGCCCATGTTTTAAAAAAGAAGGTTGACGTTAGTGTAGAATCTTTTTCGTAAACTAATCAATATCCGTACAATAGTCATCATTATGTGAGCAATAAGCGATTTATTTCAACGGCATATAAACACGTCTTTGGTTATTTTATGCTTGTAATTTACATTCAGAGTTAGATTTTCTTTAATTTTCTTTTTTGCACAGGGCCGTATCGAATATGAATAATTTTTCAACAGATCTATTAGACTCAAAAATAGGTTTGTTTCGGTGTGGTTTGGTTAGGTTTGGTCCGGATTAGTTTGGTCCAGTGTAGTTTGGTTCCATGTGGATTTGTTCGGCATGGTTTGGTTCAGTGTAGTTTGGTTCTATTTGGTTTGGTTCGGTGTGGTTTGGTTCGGTGTAGTTTGCTTCGGAGTGGTTTTGTTCGGTATAGTTTGTTTCAGGTCAATGTAGTTTTGTTTAGAGTGTTGGTCCGGTTGGATTCGGTTTGGCTGGATTAGGTGTGGTTTGTTTCGGTGTGGTTGGCTCCAGTTCGGTGTAACTTGGTTCACTATGGTTTGTTTGATAACATGTCAACCTTTGTGGGTTACTTAATGCTATAATCATACTTAGATAAGAGCAGTAGCTGTGCTATTTAACCCATAATTGGGGAAATAAAGAGGCTAATGCTTTCCCTAAAGGGGTAGTTTGGTTCACTGTTGTTTGGTTTGGTGTGGCTTGGTTCGATGAAAATTAACAGCGTGACGGGAGTCTGAATTCACTAATAAGATGTTAAAGTCCAGTACGTTAGCCACTAGAGCATGGAAACTCTCCTCCTCATTTGTAGAACCATGATAGGTTAATAGTAATTAAGGGTTACTCCACACTTAGAAGATCTCCAGAATTGATTATTTACACTCAGATTCAATTTAATGTCTTACATAGGATACCCCTTTTTTTTGGGTGGGGGTTACGTTGGTCTTACTGTACAACAGAGGATACACTTAGCTTAATTTCAGCCACATAGACAATTATGTTAGGGATTTAAACAACAAAGATTTTATTCATTTCGTTTTACATTTTTTCAAGCAACTTTTTAACGGTTGAGAGTGTTTGTCGATGCGACTAAGAAATATTCAACATCGATAGAGTTTGTGATGATATCAAGATGTCTTCTTTTCAATTGATATTGAAGTGGGTTATTTCAGTCAGTCACTCTCATAAAAAAAATATACGATTGGTAGAGGAAGTGTCAATATTTAAATATATGGCTCAGTACTTCTAACTCAAATATTTATTTGATGTCCATGCGCAAACCATATATTTGTCACATTTACATGTTTTTATTTAATTTTTTGTATGTGGACATTTTTTATGCAATTATCATTAATATCACTTGATATTATGCTTACCTGTTATCTCATACCTCAGATCTTCATTCACTTTGAGGCGGGGGAGGTATGTTGGTCTAACTCCTGTATCTTCAAATTGTCCCTCCTTATACAATTCTAATCACTGTTGCCTGTCCGTTTTTTCATCAAAATATTATTCAACTAGGAGTATATTTACGATTATCATTCTTTTAAAGTCATATTTATTTCATTTTGATTATGTATGCTTTTCAGCAATTAGTTTCATCTGCAAAATGAAAAAAAAAGGAATAATGGATGCTCAAACATGTTGTTTTCCATCCTCTCATTTCTCGTTCTTCTGCTCTCTCTCTGCCCACACAGAATTTTAGAGTATCGCACTTTTTTCTTTTTTTCCATTGCCACCTGCTTTTCTAAATTGTGCACTTGATATCCAGTCGGCAACCTGTCTCTTCATAGAGTTTTTCCTCTTGCATCCCAACTCTCTCTCTCTATTTTTCTCTCTCTCTCTCTCTTGCACACACACACACACACACACACACACACACACACACACACACACACACCCACAACACACACCACAGCCCCGCCACACAAATATATATATATATATATATATTCTTTTCAATTTACCTAGTGTACTTTTCGTTTATTTCTTTCGTTATCTTACCTCTCGTCTTTCTTCGTACACGTCCTCTTTGGCATCTCTTCATTTCAATCGATTTTACCAGTCGTTTCTTGGTTGATCTATAATACGATATTGATGTTTGTACGTGCGCCTGTCCAAGAACAGTGAGTGAATATCGCCCTGTCGTCTGGGGATGTAGAAATACGCGGACTGAACCTCTGCATGGAAGACAACACACTCAATGGGTGTCCTGGAAGTAACAAAACCATCTGATAGTAAGGCTCCAGTCCTGGAGCTTTGATAAATATGGAGTACCTCGTCATTGCCATTACTACCAGGTCCACTCAGATCTGGAATGGTGCTCATACGATCCCATCAATCGATCAAATAGAACTATTGTACCATTTAAGATAGTTTTAACCGTTTAACTCTGAGCAAATAATTGATTAATTTTAAATAGAATTATTTGGATTAGAAATCAATATACGATACCATTTAATTGTGTGAAAATAAATGATTGATATTGAATAGAATTATTATAGTTTGATTGCAATAATTTAAACCATTTAACTGCGTGCAAACGAATACAAAGTAGAAATATCATTGTTGGATGACAATATGTAAAAACATTAAAGTGTGTGCCAACAAATTATCTGGCTCGTTTAAGCATGATGTTGACTACAAACTATTCAATTACAAATTATATATGCCTATGTAAGTACGATTTGGCAAGGAATAACCCAAAAAGTTTGATATTCCATAAAACACAACCAAATATGGTCAATTAAAGAGTACCAGGAATCTGATATTTTTCCTATAAATTAACTTGACTTTTGGCCCGATCACAGACGATCCGATGAGAAATTCACATTGTGTAATACTTAGGAAGCAAGTCTAGGAAATCATAATTTACGTGTTCAGTTTTAACCGGAGAAAAATCTATTTCTAGCATTGTGCCAAACTAAGGCAAGCGTAGTAATTTAGTACATACACCATGTGGAATAGTTTGTTCTTCGCGCAAATGCCCGCAGGAAAGGCGTAAATCTATATTCTTCTTACCCTGGCTATGGGTAAATAGTTGGGCCGACTGGATTGAGTAAACACACACACACACACTCACACACACACACACACACACACACACTATTAGTTTGGTTTCAAAAGTCATCATAGAGAAAAACATAATTTCTGTAGAAATAGAGTGATATAAAAACAAAGACACAAAGGGCATATTTGTTTCACAAATGTTAGGACAGATGCCTGTGTGTCGCAAAACCCTCCGCCACGAGCAGGGTTTAACACAAGGTTAATTTTTTAGGGGAAAGAAGCTACTTTGAATTGAGAGTTTTCCTTTTTTTCAGACTGGTTGCCTCATCTAGACTAAAGAACTTTATATTTCTTACTTAAGGAGGAGAACACGGGCATTAGCGCGAAGAGAAGCACAATCAGCCACGGCCAGAATTTGAACACCTGTTACTAATTCCATTACCTACGACAATAACTGCGATATTAAACCTGCCTCCAGTTACGACGGATGTAATTAAGTTTATAGCTAGCTTTATGCTGCATGTTATGAAAAATTACATATTTATAAATTATGGAAGACTAAAGAAATATTCTGTACCAAGTGGTTCCAAGAAACGAATCGGAATTTTTTTTTTTAAATAACATATTTTTTGTTAGATTCGTACTTTTTTATTCGGAGACTTTAGCTAAAATACAGACCACGATTATTTCATAAAACTATTTACTTGCTTTACTTTTTGTCTCGCAACTCGTCAGGTACTTCTCCTTTTTATTAAATAGGTTTTTCGCTCAGAAAATCTGTCACTCTTTCGACTGGGTTTAGAATATTTTGACGGAATTCCTTGCATAGGAGTAAGACCCACTCACTCCCAAAAAGAGTTTTTTGGTAGGGGGAGAACCCTAAATTGCATTTGAGGGTCGAGGCTCAGCAGTGTTAGTACGAGTTATTATCCCATCAATCGATATGCTTAAAAATTATTCGTATTCGGTAGAACCGTGTGCAGCATAAAAAAAGAAAAAGAAAAAAAGAAAATATACTTACTTGAATCTATAATTGTTTACTAAGGATCATTCTTCCTTGAAATGATATAAATGTGTGCAAATAAATGGATATCATTAAATAAAATTATTTATTTAAAGTTATATAGTTATTAGTATTGGGGGAAAAAATTGAAATCACGAAATTATACGCAACTTATTTTTAGTAAAAAGGAGTACTTGATATCTCATACAGCCTCGTTGGCTGGGGCTGTAGAATACACGGACTGCAACTCTGCAGAGGTAAGAGCCTCCACCCACGAGTTTCCTGGATATGGCATTAAACAATCTAATGGTGCAGCTCTAGTAATGCTTGTGCTTTGGAGAATGTGGAGTACCCTTTCATTGTCATCGCTCCCAGGTCATCTCTATCCCGGAGTGGTAGCACCTGATAGAGTCCTCTCTATGGGTCAAATAGAACTGTTTGACGTTTAAACTGTGTGGAAACAAAGGACTTCTGTTAAATTGAATTGTTTGAAATTAAACCGTTTGGTCATTTAACTGTATGTAAACAAATGACTAATGTTTAATTGAATTGCTAGGGACACATACCAATATATAGAACCATTTAAATTCGACTTATGCTAAATGGAATTGTTTGAAATAAAACTGTTTAATCATTTAACTGTGTGTATTGAGAAAATGCGCTAACAAACCATATATTCAGTATATATGTAAAAACAAGATTTAACTTTAAATCGCCAACAATCGTTGATATGCCATAAAACCAAGCCAAACCAAACCATTGATACCATATAACTGCACAAAAAAATCCTAAGGAAACAACGATACAACTAATTGAAAACATGAACATACAACGAAACCGACTTCTTAGACTCTTGGCGTAAAATAATGCTACACGAATTAACATGCTGTTAAAATCGATCAAGCATGATTTAATCCCGCTCAAAAATGCTCAGAAATTGGACTGTTTCTACACTATGATCCTAATGATACAAACAAACCAGATGAAAGTACAGACGGATGATAACTGTCCCGATTTGCTAGCTGCGACATTGCTCGGGTGGTTTACTGTGGCTGTTTCACTTTCACTACTGTGGTGGTCTGCATTCAGAGGAGGTCGTGGATGTATCGGTGGATGAGGGAGCTCAGCAGTCGGTAATTAGCAAAAGGCAGAGACAGGAAATATCGCTCACGAGATCGTGTTGGCAGATCGCGAGAACGTGACGTTATGATAAGCAGGAGATCACGAATCCAGAAGCAACGCATAAAAAAGCAACGAGAGTATTCATAAAGATACAAGCTTCTCTATTCTCTCTATTCTCTCTTTTTCTTTCTTTCTATCTATCTATCTATCTATCTATCTGACAGACAAAAATGCTGTACTAACAAAGACATAAGTGTAGCCACAATAGAAGAAATCAAAATACAGACGTGTATATGTAGATTTTGCTAGCGAAGATCAGGTGCGTACAGCGAACAAATAATACATATGTGGCATTATGACCTCTGTAGATATCTAAGGAAACGATGCGAAACTCAGATAAAAAAAACATACAGTAGTTGACGTATCCGCCTACGCTGGGTGAGAAATCAATAAGTGTTATCTACTAAACACTGCTTAGTCAAGCACATTGGGTTCAATGACACAATGTTCCTAAGAGGCTCTCCATCTGATGACTAATTGACTGACTGAGTAATCCTAATGTAATGTCAACCCGTTTAGGGTTATTTCATGCCGAGGACATTGGGGAATCGTGATGATATTTACATTTATTTGTGTTGTTATTTCTAAAGAGTGTTTTTTAAAACTATTTTTCTTTTTTGCTTATCGAATAAAAATGATTTTGAATTGATCTACTTGATTCATTGATGGGACCATATCAGGTACTGCCATTCTGCTTTAAAGTGAACCCGGGGTTTATAGCAATGAAGGTAACTATACACTCCCTTGATATTCAGAACTGGAGCCTCACTATCACAGGGAATTTACTATCGTACCCAGGGATTCCCTTTTCGTTGGCTGGGGGGAGTTTCGCTCCATTACAAGGGATAGTCATCTTATTCTGAGCTTTATTAATCTAATTACTGAATTAGCTATTCGCTCATCTTGTACGAGACTCACTTTCAACATGAGTGTAAATAAATCATTCTGTCAGCAGTATAAATGCATCCCCTGTAGAAAGATAAGGACTGGAACTCCATGAAAGGAATTCCTAGGTATGTCACTTAACTATATATGATTGGGAGGCTTCAGTTCTGCCAGTTTGGTGATTATGGAGAACTCCTTCATTGCCATTACTCCTAGTTCCACTTTGATCCGGAAATAGGAATATGGACATTGGCATAATGGTTAAAGTGTTCGCCAATGGCCCGGGAGACCTGGGTTCAATCTCAGGTCGAGTCATACCAAAGACTCGAAAAATGGTACTTGATGATTCTTGCTTAACACCCAGCATTAAAAGGTAGGGATCAAGGGTGAAGTAGAGCAATCCAGGGAAAGGAGTCGCGCCTTCCCCTACACCTTGCTGTAGCAGCTATCTACAAGGGAGCTTTCGGGTCACCGTCGACTATGGTCGCCAACTTTACTTTTACTGTGTGCAGAAAACCTAAGAAATAACTATATAACAAAAATAAAAATATAGATGTATAAGGAAGACAATTCTGAAACCTCTTGACATAAAATTACCCTCGATGGGTAGACAATAAGAATTTGATTTAAGAAAAAGCAACATAACTTCAACCGCACATATGGTACATTCATTGAGATCGAACTCACAATTCAGTAGAGATCGATTTGTTAGGTTTGGTTTGCTTTATTTGTTTTACCAGTATATCAAATTTCGTGCCCAGTTCGAGTGGGGCCGTAGAATACATCTTTGCAGAGAGGTGAGACTCTCCATCAACGAGTGTCCTGATATGACATTAAACAATCTGATGATTGTTTGGTGATTTAGGGAATATTGTGTACCCCTTCATTGCTATTGCTCCCAGTTCCACTCTGGCCTAGAGTGGTAGCACCTGATTGTGTCCAATATATGGGTCAAATAGAACAAACTGTGTGCAAACAAATGACATGTTTAATTGTGACTCTTTTATTGTAAAAATTGAAATCATTAACCTTGGCCAATCAGTTGGGACTGTAGAATACACCGATTGCTTTTTGCAGAGGTGTAAGGCCCCACCAACGAGTATCGTAGACATGGCACTATACAATCTGATCGTTAGTTTCCCGTAATGGTGGAGATTTAGGCCCGGATCGGTAGCGCCTGAAAAGGATCCTAACTATGCGTTAAATTGAACTAAACCGTTGTTTGAGTTTATTGTTTTTGGTATTTAAACTGCGTATTTATGCTAAACTGAATTGTTTAAAATAGAACTGATTCGACCACTAAATTGTGTACTTATGCTAAATTGAATTAACTGAAATAAAACTTTTCTAGCATTAACTCTGTGCATTGCCAAGTATTCTCTTCAGAGAATTAAGACCAGTGATGCAAAGGCTTTGGGGAATGCGGAGTACCCCTTCATTGCCATTGCTCCCTGGTCCTCTCTGGCCCGGAATGGTAGAACCTAATAGGGCTCTATCTATGGGCTAAATAGAAGTAAACTGCATACTTAAGCTAAACTGAATTGTTTGAATTAAAACTGTTTGACATAACTGAATAGCTTGAAATAGAAATTCTTTTGATAATTAAACTGTGCACGAACATTTAAACTGCGTACTTATGCTAAACTGAATTGTTTGAAATGGAAGTGTTTTTGGCATTTAGACTGTACTTACACTAAACTGAATTGTTTAATATAGAACTGTTTAAAAATTTGACTGTGAGTAAACAAAATCTATACTTACTTAAACTGAATTGGCTCTATTAGAACTATTGGCCTAAACTAAATAGCTTGAAAAAGAAACGTCTTCCACAATAAAACTGTGTACTTATGCTTCACTGATTTGTTTCAAATAGAACTGATTACTTGTATAAAATGGATTTAAATAGATATAAACTGCGTACTTATGTTGAACCGATTGATTTGAAATAGAACTGCTTGACAAAACAGAATAGCTTGAAATAGAAATATTTTTGAGAATAAAACTGTGTACTTATGCTAAATCGAACTGTTTGAAATAGAAATCTTTTGACATCGAAACTGTGTACTTAAGCTGAACTGAATTATTTGAAATAGAACTGTTTGACTAAACAGAATAGCGTGAAATAGAAATATTTTTTGACAATTAAACATTGTACTTCTGCTAAACTTAATAGGTTGAAATGAACTATTTGCATGAAATGGATTTGGCATTAAATGACCTACAAAGATTGATATGCCATAAACCCAACTGACCAACCAACTAACCAAACTGAAACCATTTATCTGTGTACAAAAAAGACCTCAGGTTCGTTTAAGAATGCTATGTACAAAATTTGATAATCTTATATATATATATATATTTGTATAAACAGGATTTGGTATCAAATGACCTATAAAGTTTATATGTTATAAAACCAAACCAAAGCAAATTATATATATATATATATATATATATATATATAAACAGGTTGTAGCATTAAATGACCAACAATGGTGGATATGCCACAAAACCAAACCAAACCATATCAAATATATTTAATATATATATACAAACACGATTTAGCATTATATTACCTACAATGGTGGATATACCATAAAACCAAACCAAACTAAAACAAACCAAATCATATATTTCTTATTTATGTATAAACAGGATGTAGCATTACATGATCTACAATGTTTGATATGCAATAAAACCAAACCAACCAAACTTCATGAGTTATTTAATACAAAATATATCATTGTAGAAAACAGAAATGGTATTATTTAGCCCTTAACTAAGGATGGATCTGTAAAACAGCTTGCTCATCATTTCATCACAAGTTACTAATAGTTCGAGAAGAGATAAATACTTAGATTATAACTGGTTATTTTACAAACTAAGTCACAGATTAAAAACTTACTTGGTATTTATTGATAAATGATAAACCTATATATATATATATATATATATACATAGAGAGAGAGAGAGAGAGAGAGAGAGAGAGAGATAGAGATAGCTAGATAGATAGATATATATATATAGAGAGAGAGATAAAGAGAAAAGGAAGCCAGCCAACTAGGAAAAGATTCAAACTAATGTATATTTGTTGTATGGTTTTATAGGTAGCGCTTCTAGCGAGAAGGTTATCGCCGCTAAAAATTGTAATGGAGCGATCATCTCTCATTACTGCTATACCTGATCCTTGCCTATATTACCGACAACAAAGACTCTGTCGTGAGACCTCTCACGCTAGGTACGATAAACTGTCACACAAGAATTGATGATTTTTGAAAAGGAGCAGAGCAACTAGGAAAATGTTAAGTTTGGGGGCTTGTGAAACCAAACACCAATAGTGGGGATCGGTAATGCTTTAGCTAATAATAGATCTTTGTTATACCGATTCTAGAAAACCACTTTTTCTTGCTTTCTTCTTTTTGAAACTGGTCCGGAGGGTAGTTGATGCAAAAATTTAATTTCTTCACCTAGACTTTATCTTCACCAACTTTCTTTACATTTCACTGTGAACTAATGTTCTTAGGAAAGGCATGAACCTTTCACTTCTTCTCAGTAATAGTTAAATAGTAGGCCAGACGGAGCGCTTTAACTTCGGTAAAAAATGAATAATTCTGTATATAGAAGTGTCTTGTTCAAGAAAACAAACATTTTTTGTTGATTTAACGGTACCTCAAGCATTTATGGGTTATTTAATGCAGAAATTTGATTTATTTGTAAATGGTTTATGATAATCATAAAAAATTCATATTTTCAATATTCCATTGGAATCATTTTTTTAAAATTCAACTTTTTATTTGTCCAATATAATTATTATTTGTTTGCAAAAAGTTATTGTATCTAGTATTCCAATCTAATATCAATATTTTAAGTAAACCGGGACATTGGTCTAATGAATAGAGTGTTCGCCAGTGGTCCGGAAGATCGGGCTTAAATCCCTGGTTAAGTCATCCCAAAGAATTGAAAAATGGTACATGATGCCGCCTTGTTTAATACTCAGCATTATAAGGTAAGGATCAAGGATAAAGTGGAAGAATCCAGAGAATGGAGCATCTCCTTTCCTTACTCCCCGGTGTAGCTATTGAAAAGGGAGCCTTCGGGTAACCCTCGACAAAGGTCGCCAACTTGACTTATATTGTTTACTTATACTATTTAATCCAGATAATTTATGCACCTTTATAAGGTGTGACGCGAAAACTTTTTACTTTTATCCCAGAGTGGGGCTTTATTTTCGCACGTGTGAAGACAGGGTAGGTTGGCACTTGATCCCCTATAGAATAAATCCTTGTTCAGAGTTTTTCTCTCAGGCATATAAGACCTGGCATATTACGTGAGGGATTAATTTAGGGCCAGACCGACGGCCGCTGGCAAGGGGTTCCAAATTTCACACTATCCACACACCCACCAGGTCGCTTTCCTTCCTTCCCCTCGACAATGGAAGATATGAGCCTATAGGTTTTAGTCGTAATAATATTATATTGTAGTAGTCGGCAACTCCGGTTTCCCGTGTGATATTTTAAAGGAATTAATAGGACAATTCTAAGCAAGATAACATAAGGCGAATAGAAGCTGAAAAGGAAATATGATGTAACAAATTCGTAGAAGATACGGCAAAGAACAACTTCGACCACGTGGTAACATTAAAATACATGAATCCTTTACTATACAAAGAGATACACTTTCAAAGTGTCAAATATGTATAATGAATTGAACAGTCCGTGGACATAAATGTCTTTCTTCTTTTCTGTTCTTTCGTTTCTTCTAATTGAGAGAGAGAGAGAGAGAGAGAGAGAGAGAGGGGGTATATAAAATTTGGGTATAAAGGAGAAATAGCCCCAAAGTTACTTATCTTATTTTTCGACGGGGTTCCACTGGAGAATCTTTCTTCTTTCACGGGCTAATAGACTTTATGCTATTTTTAATACTGGCTTGAAGAACTTGGGTCCCTCGTGTCTCAGATATTCTTTTGTCTTCTACCCGGAGTAAATGGCTATGGGTCTGTCTGCCAAAGCCCTTTCCAATAACTAACATTTTCTGGTCGTTTTTTTTCGCCGACGGGGAGAAGGGTGCCACTTCCGTTTTAGGGCCCCAGACAATCATTTGGCATCTACCTTCCTGCCCCCTTCCGGTGTCCGGCGACCTGAGGTTACTAAGTACCAACACCTGTTGATATCCCCTCTGTGACCTACATTCTTTCTTAACGGTCACTTTTTTGATGGGTTGCCACTGTTCATTCCAACGGGAGGATAGTATTAATCTTATTTCTATCGTCTCCGTGGGATATCACGTGACAAAGGTTTAAAGTAACTAATTATATCCAATCATATTAATTCTCTCTCTCTCTCTCTCTCTTTCTTTCTCGTTCTCTCTTTCTCTTTCTCTTTCTCTCTCTCTCATACACACAGCCATTCGCCTTATGCGTAGACTGTTTGCCAATGGTCCGGAAGATCGGGGTTCAAATCCAAGTCGAATCATACCAGAGGCTAAAAATTATGGTACTTGATGCTTCCTTGCTTAACACTCAGCACTATGAGGTATGGATCAAGAGTAAAGTGTAGCAATCCATGGAATGGAGTAGTGCTCCTCCTACACTTTCGTGTAGTAGCTATTGAAAAGGGAGCGTCCAAGTCACCTTCGGGCACGGTCACCAACTTTACTTTACCTATATATAAAGTACCAGCTACTACTGTCCTACAAGGATGCAAAATGCATTAAATAACACATAAAGGTTGATATGTCATTAACAAAGACGCCAAAGCAAAAATGTTTATTTGATTTAAGCAGTGACTAAATCTAAATCCAACAATGATAATCCACTCCACACTGTAACTCCTGCTAACTTAACTAAGTGTTCAACTGTAGCATGTTAGTTCTAGCTTTAAATTGAGCCATTTAACTTCCTAGGATAAAACACGCAACAATCAATGAGTTAAGAACAACAATTGAAACAATTTCTAAAGTTTGCAATGACATCTGTTTGCATTATCAATAATACGTTCAACAGTATGATTATTGGTTTGACCACCTGTGGTAACTTACTGATGTTTGCAAATAAACCTATGGGGGTGTCCTCGTGGTGTACTGGTAAAAGCGCTGGACAGCGGAATCGTAGTGAATGAGTTTGAACTCCAGTCACGCTATTACGTTCATACTCGTGAAAATACCCCTGAGAAAAGTATAGACCTCCTTATTCTTTCAGCTATGGCTTAAATAGCACCACTGCTGTTCTTCTAGAAAGATGGCTTTGGCGTTAAATAACATGTTGTATAGCCACATACATCATCATCATCATCATGTCGTGCTGGTAGAACGGATATCCCTGACCCTCTCTCACCACTTCTCCCAATCGTTCATCGCCCTAGGCAGGTCCTCAGGACAACATCCCGTATCCTCACATAGTTGCTGAATGTATGTCCGTGCTGGTCCTCCTGCTTTTGCACGGCCATGTGTGGGGGTCCATAAGAGTACATCTCTTATGAGTTCGTCCCTGCTTCTCCAGCAGTGTCCTGCATGTCTGGTTCGTCTAACTTGAATAGTTTTCGTAATAGGAGGCAGGTGGCCGTACAGTTGGTGTCTTGTGGGGTGTTGCCTTCATGACTTGTTCAAGATTGCTCGCAGCATTCTTGTGTAATTGCCGTCTAGCTTCTTCTCCAGCTGTTTTGTTAGAGTCCATGTAGTGCATCCATATAGCAGTATCGATGTGACCGCTGCCTGGAAGAAACTGCGTTTCATTTTATCGGTTAGGTCTGATTTCCATATAATCGATAGCCTATTGATAGTTGTCCATGCTTTCGTTAACCTCGTGTCGATGTCCTTTTCGGTTGATGCGACGCTGCTTCCTAGGTAAGTGAATTTGTCTACTAGTTTAAGAGGGGTTCCTTCTAGAGTGGAGATGTTCCCCGTTTTATTATAGCACATATATTCCATTTTGTGTGCATTGACATAGAGGCCTATGCCTGCAGCTGCTCGTTCCAGACTATGCAGTAGTGTTTCAGCTTGGTCGGGTGTATTTGCCAGTATCGCTATGTCATCGGCATAGTCGGCGGCAGTAATTGTTTTCTCAGCTCGGGCCACATACATATCTATACGTATACATATACATAATACGTGTAGAAACATAGTCAACAATAATGAGGACTTCAATGAACGAACGAACACACTTCTTTATAATAATATATCTCTCACACTTTATTCGAAAGGGTTGATGTTGGTTGTGTGTGAGAGGTGAGTTGGAGACGGAGATAGACTGCTACATATTGACCCAAAGTTCTTCTGACCATAGAAGCACTTCTTTCACTTTCTGGCTGGGCTGCTCAACCGTATGTCACTGAGGGCCCAAAGCCCTCCATCTGCCGCTGGCTCTCAATTCGGCATCTTGTCCCCAACTGACTCCAACTGCAACTCGAACTGGAACTGACTGACTCAAACCGTCTGTGACACCTGGTTAAATAATTGTCTGACAGCCACCTGCTTCCTGTGGGCGTACGCATCTACACCGAATTCAACCACGTTCACAGGTCAAGGTGATATTCCGATATCTTCGACTAGATGAATCTGTTCGATGTTCTTCCGCTTATTTACCCAGGTGCATCTCTTGATTGACGGCTCGGTCGAGGGTCAACATGTTAAAACACACGTAGGTTGACATGCTATTAAACAAAGAGACAAACCCAATTGTGTCTTTTCGCGTTATCAGTAGTGTTTTAAAGGAAATGGCCAAAAGTTTGAATAGCTGAAATAAAAGTTAGCGACCGTAGTCGAGGGCAAATCGAAGGCTCCCTTTTCAATCGCTACTACACTGAGATGTAGGGGAGGGCACTACTCCTTTCCCCAGATTGCTCAAGTTTACCCTCCATGCGTACCTTATATTGCTGAGTGTTAAGCAAGGAGGTATCAAGTGCCATTTCTAAAGTCTTTGGTATGACACGACTTGGGATTGAACCAAAGTCTCCCGGACCATTCTACAATACCTCATATTAATATAAACTTGTTCTCTTTAACTTAGATTATACAATTGCCCTGTCGGCTGGGGCTGTAGGATATACCGACTGCACCTCTGCAGAAGAGTAAAACCCCCAACGAGTGTCCTGTAAATGACACTAAACAATCAGATGGTGAGGTTCCAGTGATGCTGGAGCTTTGGGGAATGCGGAGTACCCGCTTATTGCCATTGCTCCCAGGTCCACCTGGCTCGGAATGGTGGCACCTCATAGGGTCCTAACTTAGGGTTAGATAGAACAAACTTCATACTTATGCTAAATTGATTTGTTTGAATTAGAACAGTCTGAATAGCTTGGAATTGAAATGCTTTTGACAATTAAACTGTGTACCTACATTTAAACTACGTGCTTGTACTAAACTGAATTATTTAAAATGGAACTGTTTTTGACATTGAAACTGTACTCACACTAAAATGAATTGATTAATATAGAAGTTTTTGACATTTAATTCTGTGTAAAGAAAATTTGTACTTATGCTAAACTGAATCAGCTTAATTAGAACTGTTTGAATAAACTGAATAGCTTGAAATAGAAATATTTTTCACAATTAAACTGTGTACTCATGCTAAACTGAATTGTTTGGAATAAAACTGATTATTTGCATAAGAATGGATTTGGCGTTAAATAATCTACAAAGGTTGATATTCCATAAAACCCAAACAACCAACCAACCAATCAACCAACCAACCTTGGATAATACAATATAAATATATGTGAATAAACATTGTATTTATAATAAATCTGTTCTGATACTTGTAGGTCTCTCTCTCTCTCTTTCTCTCTCTCTCTCTCCCACACTTTATATATATATATATATATATACATGTGTGTGTGTGTGTGTTTGTGTGCGTGTGTGTGTGCATATATATATATTTTAAAATGAATTCGTCCATGAGAAGATTTATTTTCTAAGCTATCAATTTTTTTCTACATGTGTTTCTAGTGTTTTCGCTTTCTTCAGGAAGATTGAAATGTTTGATGGTGGCGTTTTCTTTGATTTATATTGTGGTGCCTATTTTGATAAATTAGTTGTTCTTTTTAATTTCAGGAATTGATTCTGAGAATTTTCAAGACGCGTTAATGTGTTAAATGTCTGTGAGAATTTTTTTTTCTCTGAAGGTAGTCTTTCTCTCTTTTTCTCTCACCTTGGCTTTTTCATTTCACAAAAGTGTATTCTGTGAGTCTGCATGGGTGCCCTTGTCTATGTATGTTTGTTTATACTTTCGTTTTTCTTATTTTTCTTTCTATTATTTTTCTTCCCTTTAAATAATCTGATACTTAATAAGTCAAAAACAGAAAAATAATATTAATTTAAAATATTTACTTTTTCTCATTGGATCAACACCAACACACACACACACACACACATATATATAAGTATATATATATATATATATATATATATATATACAGTGCTTAATGCATGAAACTTCTAGACAACATCACAATATATTTCAATTGAAATAAAAATGGGATGTAAAAGATGTAAAACAAGTTAAAACTCGCGACTCAGAGTTTCACGATTACGATCCTTAGGTGAGTGAGCATTACATACATCTGATATTTAAAAAAGTCATGAGTTCTTATCATGTTTTTCACCTTTTGACTCTTATCTATTCTTTACAATTGATACACACACACACACACACATATCTATCTATCTATCTATATATATATATATATATACACATATATATATTTGCTCAGGTGGCTGGCATTGTAAATACACCGACTACTTCTCTGTAGAGGGGTAAGACCCCCAAACGAGTGTCCTGTGAATGACACTAAACAACCTAATGGTAAGGTTCCAGTAATGCTGGAGCTTTGGGGAATGTGGAGTACCCCTTCATTTGCCATCGCTCCCGGATCCACTCTAACCCACTGTTGTAGCACCAGATAGGGTCCTATCTATCGGTTAAATAGAACTAAACTGCGTGTTTTTGCCAAACTGAATTGCTTTGAATAGGACTGTTTTGGAGTTTAAACTGCGTACTTATGCTAAATTGAATTATTTGAAATGGAAATGTTTTTGTAAGCTAAACTGGATTGTTCGAAATATAACTGTTTTTGACATTGAACCTGCTTTTACGCTAAAGTGAATTGTTTGAAGTAGAAAAGTTTTGACATTCAACAGTGTATAAACAAAAATTATACTTATACTAAAGTGAATTGTTTTAACAAGAACTATTCGCCTAACCCGAATAGCTTCAAATTGAAATGTTTTT
>OY757912.1:45200575-45338075 GCA_963585895.1 Sepioteuthis lessoniana | reverse complement strand
GCCGAGCGAAATATTAAAGTAGACCTTGAACTTCCTTTGAGTTTTATAAAATACTTCTGATATAAAACTAAGAGTATCGATGGAAATTCAATATTCGGCAACTAGACGAGTCGTTAAGTAATGGGTTGCAATTATAACTCTACTTAATTATGATATTCCTGTGTCAATTTAAGAAAGATTGATTAGTTAAATATAACGACATGTGAACTCCTCTAGGGTAATTTTATACCTAAATGTTAGGAAATCGCGTTCATTTTGGTTGAGGAGGGGTTGCATTTCTCAGGCAGAGATACAGGCAGCCTTTTGTCAACAGTTGTCATCGGGGCTTAGAAGACACAGAGTGGTATGGGAATGAGTCCAGGAGAAGAAAAATTCTGAATTCGAACTAGTTAAACTCCGTTTAAAAATGACCTTGTGTTACATCCTGATCATGCAGATATATATATATATATATATATATATATATATATACTCAATATGAAGGTCATTTATATACATACATATATATATACGCAATATAAAGGTCATTTATATATATATATATATATATATATATATATATATATATATATATATATATAGTATTATTCGGTCCAGTTAAACTAGAGTTGGGAGTAATTCCTTCAGGACAAGAAATTTTATCTATAAGATCTGAAGAAGTCCTGTTATATTTTTCTTCGTGTTTTTGGTTTACATGAGAAACGCCAAACAGGATGGAAATAAATTTATAATCTTAAAATAACCGGACATTGTTTTTTTCTTTAAAGAATATATATATATATATATATATATATATATATATATATATATATATATATATATATATATATATAAAGAAACTTTTAAAAAGTTAGATCTGCATCTGAAGATGCAGATGTGATATTTTATCAAACATATGGTCTGCTGAAATAAGTATTATTACAAAAAATATGAGTAATTTTTAAAGGCTTTTCTTTTATAATAAATTATTTGCTCTGTAATTTAATTTATTATTATTTTACATCCTCTTAGATTTAGAATTACATGGATATTGTAGATAGAAATTCCGAAAATAAAATCGTCTCCACCATCGGTTGACTTCTCGATGGATAATATATATATATATATATATATATATATATATATATATATATATATACATATATATATATGTGTATGTGCGTGTGTGTGTGTGAGAGAGAGTGTGTTTATGAAAAAAAGGATTTATTGACTTTTCATTCAATCCAATATGATCTTATCTTCACAGATAAAATTTTTTTTCACATCCTTTTGCGTATATATCGTGGGAATACCTCGATATTAAATTCTTCTAATGTGCAAGTGTCGTTTTGTTATTTTTAGCAAGCAAAATGATATCGTTATTTCCTGTTAAATACCACAAAACCTTTTTTTTTTCATATATATATATATATATAAATGTATGTGTAAACAAGTATTTGAACGAAGAAAAAATTATCAAAAGTCTCTCTCTCTCTCTCTCTCTCTCTCTATATATATATATATATATATACGCACACATACACACACACGTGTCTAGCCACACTGAATTTGAACCTTAGTCTAACGGAAAGTTGGACGGGTTTCGATCCCGGCTTCGAGCGTCTTGCGTGTCTAGCCACACTGAAGAGTTCTGATTGAACGAAACAGTCTGTCTGTGGATGACAATATGTATATATATATATGTATATATATATTAAGATTTTATATTTAAAAAAGGAAATATTAACAATTCGTAGGATTTTATATTTGTTGCCTTTTGGCCCAATAACGCGCTAACGGAAGAGTTAACACAAAGAGAGGCGAAACTTGTACAAGATGAATAAACAAAATACTTTATTATCATTTGATTGTTGCATCAGGATTTTTCTGTAGTGCTTATACTGCTAAGATATTATTAAATGCCCTGTTGCAGCAGTAGCTTGGCTTAGGTCATCACATCCATTGCTGCTATTGGAGCAGTTGCTGCTAGTTGGTCTTTACCGGTTCTCTTTGACGCATCCCCATCAGAGGTGAAAATCGTTCGATATTTTTCCTACGTCCCACCGACCGGACGATTATGGCATAAGGGTGGGTCCGGGCACAGGACCGTTGCCCAGACCCTCTCTGCGGCTCCTAAAATATCTCAGGCCCCGTTGGTCTTCCTTTAAAAAGATCGCCTCAGGTGCCAGTCAATAAATCTCGCCCCTCCGAAGTTAGATAGAGCCTAGGGGCAAATTCCCTGGAAGGTCGAGACCTATTCTTAGCTCTCCGGAACCCATGTTAGGTGGCCAAAACTGTCTGCTACCAAAGCTAGGATACACCCGACTTGATCCGTGTACCGATCTATACGGTCAGCCGAAATACGTCCCGACCTGATGAAGCGAAAATCGTTCTTTTGCTTCGTGAAATTAGAGCCCCTTATATACAGAAGTGGTGGCCAGAATCGGCTCCAAAATCGGCCAACATGACAGTCGCGTTGATTGCTCATAAAATATCTTATTAACCATTTTTATTAACTACGTTTCTCGCGGTTACCCCGGAATTATGGGCCTCGAGCCGGTCACGATTTTGCTTTCTTTTGCCATATGAGCAACAGCTGTCGAGGTAAACTTCTCCCGTGGGGTTATAAAAGAGAGTTCCGATAGGATACGACAAACCAAAACTCTGTCTACTTAGACAAATACTAAACAGTGAATGAAATCTTACTTTTCTTCAGCATTTATCTCTGCTTTTTCAACATACTTATTCTCGCAAATGATACGTTATATTATTCCTAATGTCTTACACGTCCTCAAATCTTACGTTTGGGATTAATTGTTTTCTGTTCAGAAAACAAGAAAACGTCACATGGAGCTAGTTCTCTTGGTTTTTAAGGATGTTGCACTTACACAAATCTGTGCCTCTAAAAAAACTGCTGATCAAAAAGTATCAAGAATTTGTACAGAAGCCTCTTAACATCCTCACTTTCTTATATAATTTGCTCAGATGTGCATATATCGTCATTCAGTTATTACATTAAAAAAAAAAGAATTTTAAAAAATCAAACATCAGTTTCGATACATTTTTATCACCAGTTGTATTTTCACCTCAATCAAAAGACATTTGTTTTTTAATATTCACCAAACCCTGGGGTATATATCCAGTGGCTGTCACGATTTTCTTTCCGGTTTCACAACGCATGCGCATCAGTGCTTTTATTGGGATTCACAGTCTTATATTAGTTACTTCAACTTAATACTTGAACCGAGGCGAGAATTGAAACCCTTCGGGTGATATTGCGAAGCCAGTATTAGACTCCACTCGTTTTCTCACTGTAACTGATTATATTTCCTTATTTCATATTATCCATAAATTTTCAGCGATGTTAACGCACGAATAGGTTTCACAGAGAGGAAAAAGAAATATATATATATATATATATATATATGTGTGTGTGTGTGTGTGTGTGTGAGCGTATTTGCGTGTTCATATTTATACTTATATATATATATATATATATATATATATATATATAAAATACCTTAAAGAAAGTTATAAATCCCTTTATCAACCCAGCTATGGGTTAGATAATACCACTACTGATCTTCTATAAGGATAATTAACCCTTGAAGGTTTATATGTCATTACAAAACGGAAACGAAACCAACTAGTTTCTTCAAGGAGAACGGACAAGTAAAGATGTATGGATTTGCTTGTAAATCATCTTTTGATTTTCTCACTGTATCTTAAAATCCCCGACAAATTAAGCGTCTCAACTCAAAGACAGACTAAAGTTTTTGCATTTACAATTTTTGATGTGTTCAAGTTTTAATCTCTTGCATAATTCATAATAAAGCCCTTTTCATACCCGGTCATGTCTATCCAGGTATTTCTTTCGTGCTAGTAAGTTGCATTCATCTATTATGGGATAAACCGTTTCATCACAAGTCATTGCGTATCACCTAGTATAATGTGTTCGACTAGCTGACAATTATTAATGATTTCAAATCTGATTGATAGGTCCATACTTTTGGCATTGTCCCAAACTGAGCTAAGCTAAGTAAATGACTAAGTTTTCCGATCTAGTAAGTCAAGACAGACTGGCTGGGGACAGGTGGCGCTGCTTTGTTAATGAGAAATAGTTTACAATGCCAATCGGATACAGAATCGTCCGAAGGAAACAAGTTCACATCAAGAGCAAGCTGAGAAAAGTTCATTACACCCTTTACAAATTCATATCATTTTCCAACTAGAAGAAACGAAAGACTGTATGTGCGTGTGTGGGTATATGTTTACAGGCCTATTGCTATATATATCAATATCTATCTATCTATCTATATATATATATATATATATATAGCAGAAGGCCTGTAAGATATCAAAGTTGTCCAGAGCAATTGAGCAGAGGAGCGTCATATCTCTTTGATTCTATTACCGTCGCTCTTTCAGCAAACAGCGCGGTGGAATTATTCTTGTTAAGCAATACAAAACATTCTTTCGTCTTTTGTGTTCTGAATACATGTACAAAAAATGTTACGTCTATGAATAATGCAAACAGCCGGTTCTGTATCGTCTTTGCAGTGTATTTCAATCATTGTCAAAGTCAGAATTTGTAATAGTTACAAGGAATAAAAATCAAGAATGAAGGAAGCACCTTCTGACACAAATTCAATCGCGGTGTAATGGTTATTATCGTTAGGAATAGACACGGTCACACGGGTTCAAATCCTGGACGATGTTGTTTGCATTTCGCATCGCATTAATACTTTTGGGAAATGTATGAATCCAATTATTCTCTCTCCATCTCGGAGTAATTAGAAGGGTGGACTGAGTTCTCTAATCTTGATCTAGCGAACAGTCTATGAGTAGAAAAACTGAATTCAAACCTGTTAAACTCCGCTTAAAAATTGACTTTGTATAATATTCTGCTCATTCATAGGGCTTAGTTTTGTTGGTTTCTTTATTTAATGGCATATCAGCATATGTAGGATATTTAATGCCAAGGCCATCCTTCTAGAAGAAAAGTAGCGGTACTATTTAACCCATAGCTGGGAGGATAAGTTGGATCATACCTTTCCCAAGGTTATTTTTCCTAAAGTGCACATAATAACGCGACTGGAGGTCGAACTCGCTTTCTACGATTCTGCAGTTCATTGCTTTAACCATTACGCCACGACGACACCCCCAGAACTGGGGTTAGGTTTACATAAATAAATAGTAGGATTTACAGGGTATAACTTGGTATATCAACCAGTCTTGGGGAAAGAAAACTATTAAACCACGCAAAAAATTAGCTTTGTATCTCATCCTGTTCGTGTAGAGACGTTAGTTAAATATATATCCATACGAACACTTCCACTGGCTTTAGTCACCTAAAAAGAGATAATGATTAAGAAGCTAAACGAGTAAACTAGTTCTTGCGTGTTCGATCCTTACTGGTTATCCTAAATTAATAGCCTAATGCCACACTAAACTTAGCATTGAATAGGATAGCACTTACAGTTGTGCTAATGGCGTAGTGGATAACGTAATCGACTGCGAGTTCTAACTTCAGTCATTTTATTTCCTTCTATTTTTCGTCTAAAACCCTGGAAAAGGGCTAATCCCTCCTATCTTCCTACCAAGCAATTGGCTAAATTGTACGAATACTGTCCTTCTACAAATCTATTTGATGGGACCCTAACAGGCACTACTGCTTCAGTTCAGAGTGGACTTTGGTGTTATTGAAAAAATGGGATAACTGTAAAATTCCCAGGGTTTTAGAACTGCGGCTTCGCTACCGTATGAAATTTAGCGTCATATCCAACTAAACCCCTTTTTTGCGAGTGTGATCTTACCTTTTTTTCTTTGTTTGATAGCACTTCCACCTTCGTTGGCCATTTAATACCAAAAGCATCGTTGAAGAAGACCTGTAGTGATACCAATTAACCCATAGCTTGGGCAATAAGGGGTGTGGGTCATACCTTTTCAAACAGCGCGATTTGAGTTTGAACTCAGCACGATGTCGCAGTCAAGCGTGTTAACAATTACATCATAAGGACTTCCTTTTATTCGTTTGGTTTGGTTTATATTTCAAAGGCATATCAAACCCTCATTAGTTATTTAATGGAGAAATTGTATCATTTCATATAGTTTGCCATAAAATTAAACCAACCAACGGAGCCATTAAACTCTGGTAGTTGGCCCAGTCGGCAGAGGGTTCAGAATTCACTGACTGTATCTCTGCAGAGAGGCAAGACTGTCCCTCCCCTGACAATTGTCCTGGATATGACATTAAAAAACCTTATGGTGAGGCACCAGTAATGCTGAAGGAGTGGTGGCACTTGATAGGGTCCTATTTATGCGTTAAATAAGTCTAAAAAGTGTAATTATGTTAAACTTCGGACATTGGCATAATGGTTCGAGTGTTCACCAATGGCCCTGGACATCTGGGTTCAATCCCAGGTCGAGTCATACCAAAAACTTTAAAAATGGTACTTCATGCCTCCTTGCTTAACACTCAGCTTTATAAGGAACGGGTAAAGCGGAGAAATCCAGGGAAAGTAGTATCGCGCTCCCCTACTCCTTGGTGTAGTAGTTATCGAAAAGGGAGCCTTCGGGTCCCCCTCGACTATGGTCGCCAACTTTACTTTTACTTAATTGTTTGAAATATAAATGTTTTTGACAATTAAACTGTACTTATGCTAAACTGAATTGTTTCAAATAAAACTTCTTATATGTAAAAAAATGGATTTGGCATTAAATAACCATCAATCGTTGATATGCCATAAAACCAAAACAAAATGACTTTATTCGGCGTTAAATGACCCCCAAAAGGGTCGATACGCCGTAAAGCCAGCCAACCAACTTTTGTTGTAGCTCTAACTTTATGGGTGGACTTGACTTCTGTAGCCTAGAGTCAATCGTAGTTAAACATATGTAAAGTTCTAAACTAGGTAACTTTCGATGATCTTGACTTTTAAAAGCTTTCTTGTTTCTATGATAAAAATCTTCTGTATTTTAAAATATGATAATCGACAATTGACGACAATTTTTTTAGCCACGGTGGCACAAATACTTCTCCTGTTTTGTGCGGATGCAAAATATGGAATAATTTTTTAAACGTTTTTTAGTCCAATTTTTGAAAAAAAAAACGCGAAAAATCTACATTTTTATCATTAACTCCATTATTCAAGCACTTAAAAAAATTCAGCCCAATATGAGTGAGTAAGAGAAGAAACGTCAAAGAATCTATGTTTTGCTTTTAATTTAATAAACAATTGGAATTTTTTATGGCCTCTATCAAGCCTCGACCAACTAGTCTAGGAGAAGGAAAACTCTGACTTCAAACCTGTTAAACTCCGCTTAAAAATTGACCTTGTGTCATATCCTGCACGAGCGGAGGGGTTGGTAAATAGTATCAAGCCTCGACCTTAGCCCCATTAATTACGCTATATGGGGCATTTTAGAAAACAAAACAAATGCAACTTCCTATCAGAATATAGGTTCGCTTAAGACTGCTATTGAGGAGGAAAGGAATAGAATGCCTGAAGAATCTATTTCGAAGATATGCAAATCGTTTCTAAGGCATATTGATACAATAATTGGAAAAACGACAGCCTTATTGAGTAAATATACGGTTTTGTGTCTATCTTATTTTGTTTTTTTTTTTAGAATTAAAATCAATCTTGTTTCATAATAGAGTCGTATATAATCATACCAGAATATAACAAATTTTGCTTCCGCACCCTGTATATAAACGTCAACAACAACATCAACAAAAAATCAACTCAAAATAATATATTCCTATACTTACTCTATACTTTATTGGCAAACAAAAGTTAATAATTCAGTTTGTTGATAGGTTGATTTTTATCTTTTTTTGAGGTATTTTATGACAAATGGCAGGAGAAAAAGATAGACGGCAATTACACAAAAATGCTGCGAGCAATATTGAACAAGTAATGGAGGCAACACCCCACAAAGCACCAAGTACACAGCCACTTACCTTCCATCACGAAAACTATCCAAGTTAGACGAACCAGAGAAGCAGGGACGAGCTCATAAGTGATGTACTCCTATGGACCTCCTCATATGGCCGAACAGAAGCAGGACGGCCAGCTCGAACATACATACAGCAGCTCTATGAGGATACGGGATGTAGCCCAGAAGACCTGCCAGAAGCGATGAACGATAGGGAAGAGTGGCGAGAGAGGGTCAGAGATATCCGTGCTGGTGGCACGATATGTTGATGATGATGATAAAATCAATTTACCAATCACCGCATCCAATTATATACGATATAAAAATGTGTCTTCACAATCTTTTTAATTCCATTAGTCAATGTATTGAAAACGCTGATATCAACTTTTACTTGTTGAAAGATTTTGTTTCATTCTCTTTAAGATTTTGAATTTTGCTTGCGCTTTCAGTACTTTTAAGACCCAGTTTATTTTAAATCTTCAAAATTGCCAGAATATCTATACATTTTATTTGCCGTTTTATCAAGTGAAACAAAAAGTAACGATAAATCGTATTAATAGTGATATGGTATATGGGATAATAATCATCATTAAGCAACGCTGACAGCACGGATTTCTCTGACACTCTCTCTTCATCCGTTTCTACCACCCACCTCTCCTAGCATGTCTTCCAAAGTAGATTTTGTGTCCCCATAGAGCTGATGTAAACAAGTTTTTGCTTGTCGGCCAACACTCCTTCTTCTAGACTGATTGCTATACCAAGGCTAAAGAAACCAGTCTGCCCTAACTACAGCTTGAGAGAATAGTTGGAGACTTACCTTTACCAATAGTATTAGCGGTATATAAGATATGCAAACAGATTTTCCCAAATTTGAACACGGATTGCCGTGTGCATTGCTCCGACAATACCTATTATCCTATTTACCAAGCCCTCCGCTCGGGCAAGGTCAATTTTTAAGCGGAGTTTAACAGGTTTGAATTTAGAGTTTTCCTTCTCCTAGACTAGATGCCTCACCAAGGCTGAAGAACTGTCCTACTATTTACCCATAGCTGGCGGGAGAATAATTAGATTCATACCTTTCCCAAGGGTATTAGTGCTATGTGAAATGCAAATATTCTCGTCCTGGATTTGAACTCGAGTCGCCGTGTCCATTTCCCTACCACGATAACCATTACACCACGGGCACCTCCATAAATATTATCCGACAATATCCATTATATCACGAGCTAATGTACATAAGTTTTTGCTGATAAGATAATACTGGTGCGTTCATATGTAGGAGTCCAGCAAAAAACGTCGATTATGGGTTTATCCTAGCTTTCCTGCACGTCTTGTTGGTTTTAGTTGGATGGTTTGTGAGATGGGATGTAAGTGGCCGTTCATCTGCTACTTTGTAGGATGTTGATTCAAAGATTTGTTTAGAACAGCACTCAGAATCCTTTTCTAGTTTGCACCAAGCTTTTCCTACAAGTGTTTTGTTAAAGTCCATGTGGTCCCACCGTATAGTAGTACAGACACGGCAACAAATTGGTAAAATTCTTGTTTTATTCTATCAGACAGATCAGATTTCCGTGTAACTAATAACCTGTGCATAACAGTCTATGCTTTTCCTATGAGTATATTGACATTACTTTCTGTAGATGAGATATTGCTATTGAGGTACGTGTGTTGTTCAGCTAATTTTAGAGGCTTGCCGTTCAAAGTGGAGATGCCCTCATTTTTTTAAAAACTTATCATTGTTTTATCTGAGTTCCCATAGAGATCAATGTGGCGTATTCATGTGTTAATATTTATCCGACTTCCCACCAGGTAGGATCTGACAAAAGTCGGTAGCACGGGGGGGGGGAGGTCATGTACGTTCAGAGTATCATACGTGGCCGTCTTGAAAAAGGCTTGATCCCGTCGTTATTCCTCGTTTTGAGGGGGCCTCTGGCGCCAAGTAGTGAACTCAGCCATTCAAAGTAGGTATATCCTGTGGGGTCGACCTCCTGGGATTAGGTGATTAATAACACTCATCGGGCGCGATCACCAGGCAGGCTAAGGTTAATGGCCTATTCATATGTTAAATAAAGTCTTTTTTTTTTACTATTAAAATTCTCAATGTCAATGTCGTGACACCTCCATGCCTCAACAGATTTATGTACAAAACAGCATGTAAATGTGACGCTCTGAGGAATGCTGTTTGGTTGGTCTTCTGTTTAATGGTTTATCGACTTTTCTAGGTTATTTAATGCCAAAGCCATTCCTGACGAAGGCCAGCAATGCAGCTATTTATGGAGTAGGATAAATTGATTCCTCCCATTCCGAAGAGTATGAGACCGACCGAAGTTAGTCACTAAGCCACGGGTGCTCCCCTCTTTGAAGAAATGATTATTTTTTTATTATGAGTTTTCACACCAGTTTTAAATTGTTGTTTCTCACTGAAGTCTGAGTGATATCAAGTTGCCTCAGATTTCCATGCTGGTTGGTTGGTTGTTTGGGTTTTATGGCATATCAATCTTTGTAGGTTATTTAAGTCCAAATCCATTTTTATGCAAATAGTTACTTGTATTTCAAACAATTCAGTTTAGCATGAGTACACAGTTTAATTGTCAAAAACATTTCTATTTCAAGCTATTCAGTTTAGTCAAACAGTTGTAATTCAGCTAATTTAGTTTTTTTAAGAGTAAAGATTTTTTTTTACACAAAGTTAAATGTCAAAACAGTTCTATACAAAATAATTCAGTTTCGTTTAAGTACAGTTTCAATGTCAAAAACAGTCCCTTTTCAAAAAATTCATTTTAGCATAAGAACGCAGTTTAAATGTTAGTTCACAGTTTAATTTTCAAAAGCATTTCTATTTTAAGCTATTCAGTTTAGTCAAACAGTTCTCATTCAAACAATTCAGGTTAGCATAAGTATGCAGTTTAATTCTATTTAACCCATAGATAGGGCTCTTTCAGGTACTACCACACCGGGCCACAGTGGCAATGAAGGGGTGCTCCGCATTCCCCAAAGCTACAGCATTACTTGAACCACACCATCAGATTGTTTAGTGATATATCCAGGACACTCTTTGGGGAGGGGTCTTACATTTCTCCAATGGAGTAGTCGGTGTATTCTATAGCTTCAGACAACTGAGCAACAGTTTTCCATCACTCATCTAAATAGTCTAGCTGATCTTTGACAATGCTGTGGTCTGGATTGTGACAGTTCTTCTGCTAAACCCTACAAAAACATTGTCATCCACAATTTACACAGTTTTTCAGCTGTCCACGTATTTTTCTATCTATGTCAATGATTTTATTATGTGTTCAAAGCCCACTTTTTATATTATATCTTTAAACTCCAAGTTTCTCCGGCATATGAAGTTTTATTGACTGTTAGTTCCTAATATAAACCAGGGGTTTCAAATACGCGGTCACACGACACTTTTTTTATGGTAAGCATGAGAACAACTTTTATGGTTAGTATTTTCCTCAAATTTAATTATTAGTTCCTTGCCTCAGTTGCCCATTTAGTTGGGGCTGTAGAATACACCGACTGCTTCTCTGCAGAGGGGTAAGACCCTTCAAAAAGTGTCCTAGTTATGACACTAAACAATCGGATAGTGAGGTTCCAGTAATGTTAGAGTTTTAGAGAATGCGGAGTACCCCTTTATTACCATTGCTCCCATGTCCACTCTGGCCCGGAGTGGTAGCATCTGATAAGGGTCCTATCTATGGGTTGAATAGAACTAAACCGCACTTCCTTCACTTTACTGACTTTTGCATTTAAACTGCGTATTTATGCTAAACTGTATTGTTTAAAATAGAACTGTTTTGACATCTAAACTAAATTGCTCGAAATTGAACTGTTTTGACGTTTAAACTGTGTACTCATGCTAAACTGAATTATCGAGAATAAAACTATTTTGACATTTAACGCAGAGTATAACCCAGTCGGCTGGGGCTGTAGAATACACCGAATGCACCTCGGCAGAGGGGTACCCCCCAATAAGTGTCCCGGATATGACACTAAACAATCTGATGGTGAGGTTCCAATGATACTGGGGCTTTGGGGAATGCAGAGCACCCTCTCATTGCCATTGCTCCCAGGTCCACTCTGGCCGGTGTGGTAGCACCTGATAGGGCCCTATCTATGGGTTAAGTAGAACTAACGGCATACTTATGTTAAACCGAATTATTTGACTAAACTGAATAGCTTGAAATAGAAATGTTTTTGACAATTAAACCGTACTCACATTCGAACTGCGTGCTTATACTAAACTGAATTATTAGAAATGGAAGTGTTTTTTGACATTGAAACTAAACTTACACTAAACTGATTTCTTTAATATAGAACTGTTTTGACATTTAACTGTATATAAACTAAATCTGTACTTATACTAAACTAAATTGGCTGAATTAGAACTACTTGACTAAACTGAATAGCTTGAAATAGAAATGTTTTTCACAATTAAACTGTACTTACATTTAAACTGCGTACTTATCCTTGACTGAATTGTTTGAAATAGAACTATTTTCATAAAAATGGATTTGGCGTTAAATAACCTACAAAGGTTAATATGCCATTAAATCCAACCAACCAACCAACCTTGCCTCAGACCACATTTCTTCCCCGAGAAGAGTAGAATGTGCTTTAATATTTCATTCACTTTAATTTTAAGATCAATAGCTGAAAAGCAAAAATAATCCAGCTTTATCATTCAGGGTTTTTGGACTATCGTATTCATTGTTATATTCATAAGGTTTCGACCGATATGTCCTCCGGCTTTCTTCAGGTGTTTCTTGTCGAACTTGGACGCCTACACGGAACTTCGAACTACGAGTCCTCTGGGGTCGCTTGTTTTGATTGCGTTAACCATTTAAGTTAAGAATTCCTATTTTGTTACTCGCCTGCAGTCAGGATTGAACCTGCAACCTCCAGATGATTGTCACTTTGAAGATTAGGGAACCAACACCTAAAGCCGAGGACATATCGACTGAAATATTGTGGAGATAATAATCCGAAAATTCTGAATGATAAAAATCATCGAGCTTCGTCTCAGAAATTCAGACAATCCGATTTTATATATATATTAAAAACAAAACAAAAACAGCACATTCTAACAAGAGCGTTTGTGAAATCTAGATCGACTTGTTTCCAAGTGGTATTGTGATGAATGGAGGACTGAGAGTATAGAAAATCCACTCACACAATGGAACATGAGGATTTTTTTTGATAACAAGAGAAGTGTTAGATTTGACAACTCATATAGGCGTGGAGAATGTACTTGAGATGACAGACAACACAAACAAATAGAAAATCATAGAAAATATTAAAATAAAGAGAAAGTATAAAGTGCTGCATTTTACGTATGAGATGCAATGAAATGCAATAAAATATCAGTAAATAAGACAGAATTTATCAAATGTGAAAACGGAAAAAAGGAATTTATCAAAAGTAAAATCGAATTCAAGGAAACTTAGTCCCTCGATATTTTGAACTTATTCATATATTTTACTTACTATCATATGAGTATTCATTTAAATTAAAAAAAAACAACAACAAAAACTAGTCAATCGGCGGTTTTGCAGATTAGCATTATAGATGTAGGAAAATTATGAAACTACCACATCTCATTTTTAACCCACTATGCGCCTTCCCTCGAACGGAATGCCCTATTTAAATCTCTAAGAGTAATACCCATTGCAGAGAAGAATATATCTCTGTGTGAAAGGTTTTTTCACTTGGAGATTTTAATATGAGCATGCACAGTAGCAAGTACGAGTTATACAGTTGCAAAAAAAAGTATGGTCAAAATTGTTCGACAGGTAGAAGTAGAAAATACTGTCAAAAAAGAAAAACACAATTACAAGAAATGTATTTATTATTTTCTTTTTTTTTCAATAAAATCTTTTTCCAAAATGGTGAGAGGCATATCGGGGTTTTCATTAAAGACCTTTCTTTCAGTATTTGATTTTCTTCCTTTGGTGACGAGGCACGAGTCTCTCAGCCATTCATTACTTGAGAAGCAATCGTGATCTCCATTCATTCATTTTGCACTAGAAACGGATTTAAAATTTAAAAAAAGGCTTTAATATCTTCAGTTTAGAACTTTAGAATTTTATTTTAAAAAGTGAAGAGGCAGGAAGAGTTAACAGACAAATGACAAATTAATTAGAACGCTTTCGTTTTTAAAAGAACGGGAAAAAAATACATGTAGACCATTGACTTTCTGGGACTTCTTTTCATCCGGACAGAATTAAGAGCAAATTAATCATAAAATCAACTCATATTAATTCATATTCAATATCTGTTTACCTTTACAGCAGCACAAAATTTTTCGCAGGCTGATATTTAAAAAAATTCCTTGTAGAGTGGGCGAATCATTTTCTATACATTAACAGTGAGTTGGTCAACGAATAGCAACTAGAAAAATGTCTTACATTAAGCTAACATAAAAAACGGTAAAGAAAAAG
The DNA here is from genome assembly GCA_963585895.1 of Sepioteuthis lessoniana. Lineage (NCBI taxonomy): Eukaryota > Metazoa > Mollusca > Cephalopoda > Myopsida > Loliginidae > Sepioteuthis > Sepioteuthis lessoniana. The sequence continues at coordinate 45,323,712 of OY757912.1, read as the reverse complement.
TCGCTTTTCTGTGTACTGTTGGTGAGGAAAATGTCTGCCTGTTTAGAAAAGGGTTAATACTGTGTACAAGCCACAAACTTCGATGTTGACCCTTGCACTTAAAGGCAAGAAAAAGGACTTTGTATTTGAGTTTTATTCCGATCTGACACATCAGATTCCTAGATGTAATAATCATATATATATATATATATATATATATATATATATATATATATTTCCCCCTTTTATCTGACCATTCTACTTATATATTATAGATATATACCCCGTTTTTATTTAAATTTTACGGTGTCTTTAACTTGAAAAGTACCCGACGAAAAGAGCCCTTCGTTGTTTTATAGTTTTACTTAGTTCCCCTACAATATTCACCAATAGTGTCTCTACCTATTGTATTGTATAAATTTTGCTGTACTCATGAATTAATATATATATATATATATATATATATATTTATATATATATATATATATAATATCATTATTATATCGGATTTGACATCTTATAATACATTTTCTTTCTCAAAAAACATCCCAGAAAATCACCCTTCCTTTTTCAAATATTACGGATCAGGTTTGGGTTATTTTCAGTTCTAGTGTTGAAAGAGCAGTTAAAAAAAATGGGATCTCATGATGTAAAAACCCATGTAATGATATTAATGAACGTGCACATTAATTCGAAATTTACTGCCACATATTCGTATTTTTGCTATGAGAATTTCAGTGCTGTAAAATTTGCTAATAAGTGATACCTAATAATATCCATTTTAATTGTCTAAATTTCGGGTAAATATAATAAAATCCATGTGCTGTGTAGCATGGCGAAGGAATGAATGACCCTAACCCTTTTTTTGCAAAAATATATAACACTCTTGATTACTTTCCCAAAGGAATGAAATTCTGTAAGAGTGTGAGAGAGACAAACACTAGGAGATGGATTGGCGGAGGACTGCTATAGTGATCCTTTCTTAGCCCACGTTGTGATTCCATATTCAGGGCCTTATGCCTTTGCTTCTTTGATGAGAGGTTCTCAACCGGGGTTTGCGGTGGGCCACTAACGCCCTTGGGTGGTGCCCAAGTCGGCTTCTCTCCTGATTTGTTTGTGACTCCACCTGGCTGACCATGTCTCTGTGACTCTGTGACTGCCTGACCTTCTTACCGTGGGTACCTTCGTATATATAATTTTATAACAAGTATGTATTCCTGTTGTCAACCCATGTGATCAGCTTATACCTACGTATTGCTTATTTTCCGGTAATCACTTTGTTTACACAACTGGAACATCCTATCCCAGAAATCCCTGATTGATGGCTCTATCAAAGGTTAATATGCAACACTTGTGTCTCTGGTTTATACAAAATACCTTTTTATACTACATGTCAAGTTGATTTATGGATTGATTGGTTTAATAGCATGCCAACCCGAATGGAATTATTTTATGCATAATGATTTGGGAATCACGTAGATTGTACCTTTTTTTCTTTTGAGTTTTCGTAATTTTTAAACATGGTTAAATATCAAGTATTTCTATCTAAACTTTCCCAGTCTGCTGGGGCTGCAGAATACACCAAATACAACGAGTGTCCTGGATATAGCACTAAACAATCTGATGGTGAGGCGTCAGTAATATTGAACCTTTGAGGAATGTGAAAAACCCTTTTATTGCCATTGCTCCCAGGTTCTGGCCCGGAGTGGTAGTATCTGATAGGTTCCTCTCTAGGGGTCAGATAGAACTAAACTGTGCACTTATGCTTAACTGAATTGTTTGAAATGGGAATGTTTTGTCATTTAACAGAGTGTAACGAAAAACTATACTTATACTAAACTGAATCGTTTTAAATATAACTTTTTTTATGTACAAAAAGGTATTTAGCATTAAATAACCTACAATGGTTTATATGCCTGAAATCAAGCAAAACCAAACCAAAAGAAATCATACCAAATCTATCTTGTACAAATAATTAGAAACCATATCAATTTGACACAGGGATAGCATTCTCAACCCTAACCGGCTCAGAGTGGAATTGGCAGTAATTGATATGAAGGGGTACTCGTCCTTCTCGAAAGCTTGGACTCTTACTACTAGATGCAGTTTAGTATCATCCCCAGGACACCTATTTTGAGGTCGTGTCTTGGCTCTTTACTGGGGATACAGTCAGCTTATTCTAAACTGATAGGACGAAAAACTTGCTTGGCCCAATACTTTATATATATGTTTGTGTGTGTATCTGTGTTGATTGCAAGCACAAGTTCGTATTATAACAGTGGTAGTAGTGATAATTATATCGTAACTTATGCTATCTCAGGCTCTATTAATTCTATCGAATTACAAAATTAATAGTTATCTGAATAATAACTGAATATAAATAACAACAACAACAAAAAATTACTTCTCCTCAAAGCGTAAGTGAAATCGCCCGTTAATGATCTCTTTTCAGGAGATCTTTATTTCGATCTTTTTTACCAATTATCGATTCTCTTCTTTCTGAAATCGATCATACATTTATAGCCTAACCAATCAGATCGCTAAAATTTATTTACACAGGAGTCATCTTTTTTTAAAAAAAAAAAAGTCCCATTCCATCAATAGTCTCAGTGTAGGGCGATTGATCATTTAATTAGAAGTTAATTATTTTCTGGTTGAGTAGAAATGAGATGCGTCTCATTAACAACGAAATAAAAAAAAATTAAAAACATGAAATGATAGTATTGAACAAGAGACATTAAAATATAAGTGATTAAGAATGTGATTATATTCACAAGGTCTTCTAATTTCTCAAGAGTCCACCTTCAACAAGTAACGAAAATAGCCATAACACAAACTTTCAGTACTCTATTATTAGGGATTATGAAAATCTTCAAAATATAATATAAATTAATCAGTCCCCTCAGCTTAATAAACAATGTCCTTCATGCAACTTGAGCCTTTTGAAACTCAGGTAATCGAATATTACTGGATTGCCATCTTTCAAAGTTCCTACTCTCTTCACTTTTCTATTTAAGAGTCGGAGTTGCTCTCTCTCTCTCTCTCTCTCTCGTTGGGAAGAATAAACACAAAGACATCATATCGTGTTCATATATTCCTTTATTTTACACTTGAAAGCTATGGACATCTTCCACATTACCGACAACACAAGTAAAGTAAGTTGGCGACCGTAGTCGAGGGTGATCTCAAGGCTCCCTTTTCGATAGCTACTACACCAAGGTGTAGAAGAGGGTGCAACTCCTTTCCTGGATTTCTCCACATTAGCTTTTATCCGTACGTTATAATGCTGAGTGTTAAGCAAGGAGGCATCAAGTACCATTTTTTGAGTATTTGATATGATTCGACCTGAGATTGAACCCAAGTCTCCAGGGCCATTGGTGAACACGCTAACCATCATGCCAAACATCGATGGAAAATCCAAACTCACAAAATTTTACATGTCTGTGAGTCTCAGGCTTACAAGAAAATCAAAATCTAATGCTCACTTCCAAATTCGTTTTCAAATGACTCTAAAATATTCCAATGTTGGCCAAACTGTGAACCGACCTCAGAAGTGACTTCCCTATCATCTCCTGGTACAGCCCTACCAATGTTAGTGAAGAAAATGACCCATCGCTTTCTATAACGAGCTATCCTGTCTTTTCCGTCGAATCCCGAAACACAACGTTCTCGTCATCAGTGGAGACATGAATGCCCCAATTGATATAAACGTAAACCTCAAATAAACAATTTTGCTCTGAGTGAAATCAGTATTTCTAGCTGAAGTCAACTGAAGAGGAATATGCCTCGCAATTCAATGCGTTATTTTTCTATTTATTTATAAAGACATAGTCTATATGTGCTCTAGTATAATTTGCATTGATGGTTTATTCAAAAATAAACCATCATATTACTACAACCAAAAATATATTTGAAACATCTTTTTACTATCTGCAAATTTACACATACCTTTTATCGGAATAATATATATATATATATATATATATATATATATATATATATATATACTGTAGAGTCTGATAGTAGATAAAAGCTAATAGTAGCCGTTGAGATGTGATTTTGTCAAAAATAATAAATATTCTATCTTTAGTTTATAAAGAAAACACTTTTATAAAACCTGTTACTAGTGCTCTTATTTATAAGCAATAGCCCATATCTCTTTACTTCTCTTTCTCTGTCTCTCTGTCTCTCACAATAAATAAATAAATAAATTTATATATATTTATATACATATATACATATGTATATATATGTATACGTATATATGTACAAATATATACATATATATACATATGCTTATATATAAATATATATATATATACATATGTATACATACATATATACACATATATACATATATATATGCATATATATATACATGTATACATATGCATATTTACAAATATATATAAGCATATATATATATATATACACACATACACACACACACACACACACACACATATATATATATATATATATATATGTGCATATATGTGCACATACACGCGCACATATATATATATATATATATATATATATATATATATAGTGTTTATGTGAATACAAACAAAGCCATCGAATGAAGATTCACACACGAACATCTTATCCAAATCATATTGCTCTTCGCGTGGGTAAAAAAGAGGCGCGTCCTGCTGGGGTTCGAGCCCTAGCCCCAGTCTCCGAAAACTCAATTGCAGAGCTCAAACTAAAACAAAAATTACTAAAATGTTATCGCACAATACAAATAGCAACATTGAACGTTAGAACTTTAAATAGAATAGGCCAACTACCGAAGCTGGCAGCTTCGGCGATAGATCATAACATAGACATAATACGCATATAAGAATACAGACACATTCATGGCGAAGATATTAAATATCACAATACCGACAATGGATGGACGTTTGTCTCTGCATCTGCCGGGAAAAACTCTGCTAATGCCATCATAGGAGGTGTAGGTATACTTATAGGACCACGGCTCCTAAAATCACTAAATAGCATCGAGAAATACAAAGGAAGATGATGCTATCAACTTTCAATGGCAACCCTTGCGCTACAATCATTTCCTGCAACAGCCCTACTAATGTTAGTGAAGAAACTGGCCTCATCGCTTTCTATAACGTGCTATCCTCCCTTATTCGTAGCATCCCGAAACACAACGTTCTTGTTATTAGTGGAGACATGAATGCCCCAATTGGTAAAAACGTAAACCTCAAATTCATCTTACACAACTCATTAAACAGAAATTGGGATCATCAAACAGATTCAAACATGCCTCGATACTAAATTTCAGAAAAGAAAGGCAAAACTGTGGACCTACACCAACGCAATTTATACTAAAGCACCGATAGACTATGTCTTTATAAATAAGAAGTAGAATAATAACGCATTGAATTGCGAGGCATATCTCTCTTTCAAGCGTGTGCCCTCCGTCCACCGAATAATCAAGGCAAAATTACGACTAAGCATGCGAAGGAATGCGGCCCGAACGACACCATCGTATACTATGGTTGGTCCCTGCTTAACAACAAAGATATTTGAGATAAATCTTCGTTAACTTTAAGAAACAAATTCGATGCACTACAGGAGATATCAGAAACAATAACTCCAAATGACGAATATGAGAATTTCGTCAATGCCCACTTAGAAGTGTTAGCAGAATGCATACCAACTAAACAAAGAGCTAAAACTACAGTCCAATGCGAGACATTAGCGGTCAAAGAAAATCATGCAGACATGAAAACCGCTTCCAAATGCAATAAGAAGAACCCAACCAATATCAATGACCTGAAACTTAATAAAGGCACAAAATTAATTAGCTAACATATACATAAAAGAACAAACAGAATACATACAAAATCAGACTGATAAGATTAGAGGCTCGGCTGAAGATAGACAATGTAGGATAGTATGGCAAAGGGTAAACGAAGTGAGCAGAAGAAAGAGCACTGCGAATGTTAAACTGAAAGCCACCAGCCAAGAAGAACGAATACACCTGTGGAAACAACATTTCGATAATTTACTTGGAAAACTTCCGAAAATTACGCATGAACCAATAAAGAAAACTATTAGTAATCAATTAGACATCAAACTAGGCCAGTTTACGCACGAAGAACAATACTCAGTACTAAAAAAAACTTAAAAATAGAAAAGCAACAGGTCTTGATGAAATACCCCCAGAAGTATGGAAGACGAGGGAATTCGACGACATACTGCTCCGACACTGTAAAGCCGTATATAACCAAAACACAATAAACAGATGGACAAATGAATGGATCCTCCCCTTCCCTTAGAATGTTGTCCTTAGAATAGTCAAGAACTACCGAGGTATAACCATAATATTCACAGCAGCCAAGATCAACAATACTCTACAACGCAACCGCATAGAAACCGAAATTGAGAAGATACTTTGGAAGAACCAAAATGACTTTCGGAGAAATCGATCCACGACATAGCAAATTTTGACTATCTGTCCAATTCTAGAAGTTGTACGTGCAAAAAACGTAGAGGCTACAATATTATTCGTCAACTTTGGCTCCATATGCAGAGGGAAGATGGATCAAATACTACTCGCCAACAGCCTACCCAAAGAAACTGTCTACTCCCCAGATGGAGATACAGACTACTTCGGCAACGTAGAAGGTGTACTGCAACAAGACACATTAGCCTCTTACCAGTTTATTATCTGCTTATACTACGTGCTTAGAACGTCTATTCATATAATAAAAGAAAATGGTATCAAGCTGTGAAAAGAAAGAAGCAGAAGATACTCCGCACAAACAATTACGGACATGGACTACGCCGATGACATAACGCTTCTGGCAAATACACCAGCCCAAGCCGAAACCCTGCTACACAGTCTGGAACGAGTAACTGCTGGGATGGGCCTCCATGTCAACACAGACAAGACGGAATACATGTACTTTAATCAAAGAATTGTCATCTCCACACTAAATGGTAGTTCTCTGAAACTAGTGGACAAGTTCACCTATCTCGGAAGCAGCATCTCATCAATCGAGACAAACATCAGCACGCGACAAGCAAACGTCATGGACAACAAACAATAGACTATCTGTCATATAGAAGTCAGACCAGACCGATAAAATAGAACGCATCTTTTCCAGTCAGCGGTCGTGTCGATATTGCTGTATGGAGGCACTACATGGACACACACTAAACGTGTGGAGAAAAAGCTTGACTGCAATTACACAATAATGCTGCGAGCTATATTGATCAAATCCTGGAGGCAGCACCCAACAAAGCAGCAGCTACCTACCATTTATCACGAAAACTGTGCAAGTTAGACGAACCAGACATGCGAGACACTGCTGGAGAAGTAAGGACGAAATCATAAGCGAAATACTCCCGTGAACCCCATCGCATGGACGAGCAAAGGCAGGGTGACCAGCTCGAACCTATATGCAACAGCTCTGTGCCGATACAGGATGTAGCCCTTAAGACCTACCGGGAGCGACGGACAATAGGGACGGGTGTCAGGAGAGGGTCAGGGAGATCCGTGTTGGCGGTGTGACCTGATGATGATGATATAATGTGTGTTAGTGTGTCTGTATGAATTTAACGTCACACAGCATAAAGATGACAAGAAAAAGCGGATTACTATTCAGTCTCCTTTAAAGCTGTTTCTTCACATCTGAACTTCATCAGTAGATAAAAATCGGATAGACTGTTTGAACATTCATATAAAAAATAGAGGAAATAGACACAAGAAATTGCTTTCGGAAACAGCAGAATTGACAAAAGCCAAATGTTACATTGTTAAAAACGACTAAATGCTTGGGTAAAAAGAAAAAAAATCCCATTTTTTCTTTTCCTTTTTTTTTTCTACATAATTTCTTAAAAAAAAAACAAACTGAATGGAAAGACAAATTCTTTTTTTCAGCACCAAAATGGTTGATGAACGATGATAGGGAGAGAATGGAATATTCTTAAGTGAAAGAGTGAACAAGCAACACCTAATATCTTTTAAAAAATATCTGTTCAAGAATCCCGTCAATTAAAGCTTTCTGATCAATAAGGTCTAATCGTTGACATCAAATTCTGGCATGACTATTGAATAGTACTTGAATAATTGTGCTGATGAGCAAGTGAAGAAGCGTGTTGTTTTATTCTGTTCTCCAACCTTTGTGAAGTACCCCTGATGTATATACACTCTTAATGGCACAAACAGGTAAAGATAAATAATCTTTATTTTATCGGACACTTAACCAAACGTAACAGAAAAAAAGCAATGTTTTAGTGTTTTAATAATTTATTTAAATAGTCGGAGACTGACACTACCAAGCCTTGAGAGTTTAACAAATATTAGACACTTTAGTGGCTCCAAAGTACTGATTTTCATTTTGGGACATTCAGGCAACAGCCTTGTCGGCGAAGTGTAGAATACGGTGACTACATTTCTTGCAGAAGGGAGAAAAAAAAAACCCAAAGTGGAGTCCTGGCAATCACACTAAACTGCATCAAGTGAGGCTTTATTTCTTGAACTATGAGTTGTGTGGAGTCACCCTTTCGTTGATACCCCTTCGAGGTCTATTATAACAATGAGATGTAGTAGCTATTAGGTCCCATTTCAATAGGTTGAATAGATTGGTTTTAAGACCATTATTATTCATTATGATCATCACGGATTCTCCTGACTCTCTCTCTCTCTCTCTCTCTATCCTTCTCGGTCATTCATTGCTCCCGTCACTCCTTGCAAACTACATCCTGTGTACGTAACCATATAACAGATTATTATCTTACTCTTTTAAGAGTTTTTCATACCAGCATTAATTGATGATTTCTCACTGGAGTTTCAGTGACAGCAAATCTTCCGAAGTATCCGGAATCTTCTCAGTATTCAGGCTGATTTTAACAATGTTGCAATTTTGATGGTTTCTGTAAAATAATTAGGTATTACAAATTATTATTTTAGTTAAACTTGAAATTTAAATTTATCCGAAGATATACAGTTATTTTAGAATCTTTTGTTATTTAATGTTCTAAGATAAACAATTGTGTGGAATCAGCTGATATTTGGGACTTGGTACTGACATGTCATTTTAGGATTTCATCATCATCAACTTCATGTGCCACTAGCACGGATATCCCTGACCCTCACTTGCTACTTCTCCCTATAATTCATCTCTTCTGGTAGGTCTTCAGGGCTACACCCCGCATCCGCACATAGCTGCCGTATGTATGCTCGAGCTGGCCGTCCTGCTTTTGCTTGGCCATATGCGGGAGTCCATAGAAGAACATCACTGATGAGCTCGTCTCTTCTTCTCCAGCAGTGTCCTGCGTGTCTGGTTCGTCTAACTTGTATAGTTTTCGTGATGGGGGGTAGGTGGCCGTATAGTTGGTGCCTTGTGGGGTGTTGCCGCCAGGACTTGTTCAATATTGCTCGCAGCATTCTTGTGTAATTGCCGTCTAGCTTCTTCTTCAGCCGTTTAGTTAGCGTCCAAGTAGTGCATCCATATAGCAGTATCGAGACGACCGCTGCCTGGAAGAAACTGTGTTTCCTTTTATCGGTCAGGTCTGAATTTTAGGGATGTGTATATAAGAACGGATTGGAATACGCGGGAAGACGCACAAGAGACTCACATGACAGACGATTAAAAGGTCTCGATAAAGGAGACCCCGATAGAGCGGGGGGCGGAGCAGGCGACAAAGGCAGGAATCGTGCATACGCGGACGGCTGGTGAGCAGAAAGATTATAGAAATCTTTATCACTTTCTCATTCGTTTCTCCCATATTCACTCTTTGTCTATCTTACTGCTGACGTATTTCTTCTATCTATCTCAGTTTTCGATGACTGCTGTAAATGTTCCATAGCAAATAAATTTTCTATCTGCAAAACCAGCAGAGTTGTGTTGTTTTAACTTGTTTCACGGTGAGGTTGCTGCGGTCGGGCTTTTAGTATAAGGAGTCATTACAGCCCCTAACTGGGAGGAAGAGCGCTATATTCCTACTCGTCCTCTTATTTCCAAGTCCCTCAGTCATTGTACCAATCTTTTGGAGACTGTACAATAGTATTTTTAGTTCTTCAGCAAAGTCCCGGTGCTTATCTCTCTTTTCGCTTTCTTTCAGTTTTATCCTGTGGTCAATCGGAACGACAAAGTCCACTAATCAGCGGGTTGTTTTTTTTTTTTTTTTTTTTTTTTTTTTTTTTGACTTTCATTAGGTTTGGTAGTCTGGTCGAGATTAGGCGATCTGTTTGAATTTCAAAATCTCAGAGAAGTTTGTAAGTCTTTTTTTCCAGGACGGATACTAAGTTGGTCATATACTATTTGTTCGTATGGTTAAATTTAAACTTGCTTAATTCGCTGTGGTTCACCTTTCCGACCCAGTCTTATCTCGTCTTATACTCTCCTTGTGTTAGTTTACTGCATTCGCTTATTATGTGATCGATCGTTTCGTCTCTATAATCCCATAATCTACATCTAACAGAATATTACTAATATATTTCTTCCGAGTTTTTCCCATCAGCGTTAGCTTATGGCTTTTCACTGGAATCTGAACGACGGTACGTCCCAATAAGTGTCTCGTTCTCTTCTCAGAATTTTGGCCGATCTTAACGCTGTAGTTTGGATGGTCTCGATTAGTCCAAAGGTTTCCAACTCTTCCAGTTTACTTTCCAAGCCTTTGGGGGACCGTTCCAAGCATTTTAAATACAATGAGTATCATAATTATAATTATTTTTCTCATTTGAAAGTTTTTCACATTAGTGTTAGCGGATAGTTTTCCATTGGAGTCTGAGAGACAGCAATTCCTCTCAAGTCTCTGAGACTCTTCTTAGTATTTTGGTCAAGGATGTAGTTTTGATGGTCTCCTCGTCCTTTTATCTTTAAGCCCTCCAGTCCCTCTAACAATCATTGTGTGACTTATTGCACGCAACAATTACAATTAACGTCTCCCTCACCTTCTTGTTCCATATCTTTTCACTTTTCTAGCAAGGTCTAGGTTCTTATCTCTCTTTTCGCCTCCTTTCAGTTTTACCATGTGGTCAACCGGAACAGCAAATCCACTATTCGGCAGGTTCTCTTTTTTGTTGCTGATTATTACTTGGTCTGGTTATCTGACCGTGATTAAATCATCCGTTTGTTTCAAAAAGTCCAAAGAATTTTGTGCGCCTTATTTTCTAGGACCGATTCTGGATTGTAAATATCCCATTTGTTCGTATGGTGAAATTTAAACTTTTTGCACAATTCCCAGTTGATCACTTTCATCACCATTCGTGCCTAGTCTTATACTCTCTTTGCGCTAATTTACTGTATTCGCTTATTATGTGATTGATTGCTTCCTTTCTATCACCACATACTCTACATGTGCTCTTTTGTTGCAATTTGTCTATTCTTGTTTTGACATTGTTAGTCCTTATGGTGTTATTTTGTTGCTGCTATCAGAAGCGAATCATTTTTTTTTTCGTAAGGTTTCCTTTCTTAGCCATGTCAAAGTTCTCTCGTATGAGATTTTGCATGTTTATCGTTTGAAATGTCCAAACAGTTATTTTTCTTCCCATTTTTGTTTTCTGGCTATTTCTATTCTACTGATTTTATGTTCTATGTATTGATATTAGTTGCTGTAATCTGTCTTTCTTTGCACTTTTTATGTAGTATTCTATTCATTGTATCGATGCATCCACGCTATCTTGAATGCTGGTAAGTCATCCTCCTCCTTTTCCTAACACATATAATTGTGGAGGTGCCCGTGGTGTTTGTGGAGGTGCCCGTGGTGTAGTTGTTATCGCCGTAGGAAATGAACACTGCGATACGAGTTCAAATCCTGGACGAGACTGATTGCATTTCACATTGCACTAATACCCTTGGGAAAGGTATGGATCCAATTATTCTCCCTCCAGCTATGGGTAAATAGTAGGACAGACTAGGTTCTTCAGCCTTGGTTAGGCAACTAGTCTAGGAGAAGGAAAACTCTGACTTCAAACCTGTTAAACTCCGCTTAAAAATTGACCTTGTGTCATATCCTGCCCGAGCGGAGGGGTTGGTAAATAGTACCATTACAATTTGTAATGGCGATGATGCCACTCAATCGCATACTTTGGAAATGCACTGGTGAACTCATATTTAATAAATCGCAAGGTGAAATCAACTATTGATTGTACGTGAACGACATCAAACTCTTACTAAAAATTAAAAATTGTAATGGTGATAGTGCATCTCCTTGGAAGATCCCTCTGTAAGCTTTTTCTCCCTATTGTCAATTCGACTCTCCAGTTTTCGATGAGCTTTATGACTTTGTAGGATATCTTGTACTTTTTGAGACAGTCTATTTTCCACCTTTGCGGGACCATATCATATACCTTTCTGGAGTCAACCCACACAATCGCTAGATATTTTTTATCTCGTCTTGGTTTGCTGAAGGATTTGTAGATCAATGTATAGTAGCATCCCTCTTCCTCAGCTTCCCTTGCGACATCCTTTCTATTCGTCGAGGAATAGTCTACGGTTTATAAGTGAATTGTATATTTCCTCCCTAATTTGTGTCGTTAGTATTTTCCATATAATCGATAAGCACGATATTGGTCTGTTGTCGTTGACGGAGGTTCAATTTTAGGGTTTTTGGATCACGGTACTCTTTCCATTTATCATCCAGTCAGTTATGTTTCTTGTAGGCATCTTTTCATTTCGATAGCCAGTCTGTCATGGATGGAAGTGAATTTTTTAAACCAGTATCCCTCTACACCATCATAGCGTGGTGTTTTTCAATTTGGTATTTTTGAGTGCTCTGTGTTAATCGAGGAGCATTTTCACCGTTGTAGGCCATTCAGTGTCAAATACTGTTTACACACACTCAAACATATATATATATATATATATATATATCGTGGACAAAGGTGTACATGATTGAACGTAAACACCGATCTACAAGTAAATAAATTTTATTTCGTTGAGTAAACGCTTGTTAAACAATGAATTACAAAGATATTTGTTAAAAAATGAATTTCAAACGTTTAACAGTTCTAATTTCCAAATGATTTTAAAGAGTTGCAATATAAATGCCATAGCAGTCAACCTTCCTCGAAGGGGCCTTATATATCGCCTAGCGCATGAGGCGCCTCTTTTTTGGGGAATGCCGACGGGGATCGATGCATTTTTGGGAATGCCGGGGGCGTCTGGACTACGGCCTGCGCCCGGATCCACCGTAAAAAGCCTTGTGCTACAATCGTACGGTTTGTGGGACGGTAGTCAAATACCATAGGAGTCAATGCGTTAATAAAAAATCACAATCACTGCAAGCAGGTTTAAATCTTTTTGATTAATTGGAATACCAGTGATTTACTTTGATATAAAAATCATTTTAAACAGTTCTAATTAAGAAATAAATATATTCATTACTTTGATAATGGTTCTGATATGAACCCAATGTACTCGGCTTCCATTAATGGCTCCTTGGGAGAAATCATTAACGAATTTCAAGATCATAACGTAAAAAACAAAAACAAAAACAAAACAAAACATTCTAACTCTTGAAAGAAAACAAAAACTTCAAAATAACAAAGATTCCCATTTATTTAACCAAACCTGTTTGAATGAAAAGCTGCCACCTATATTACACCTTTTCCATATATATATATATATATATATATATGTGTGTATGGGAGATCAACTAATATCCATACTAAAAATTATTTTTGTGTTACAAATAGGCATCAGAAACTGTAAATTTGTATTTATATTTTTGTTTTTACTGACCAAACAGCGTATTTGTTATATAGTCCCAACCATGACCAACTATACATACTCATATGCATGCAGAGACATAACGACGCACTGAAGATGAGCGGACACAGTTCTTTAGAAAAATATACCTTCCACTTTATTTGAAAGGGTTCGAAAGGGTTATTAAAGGTTTTACTGTGTGAGAGGTGAGTTGGAGACTGAATAGAACTGCAACATATTGACCCCCACTCTTATGGCCATAACAGCGTTTCTTTCCGTTCTCCTGTGTTGCTCAACCGGGGGCCTGGGGTCCAGCTTCTCTGGGACATGGTCCTCATTCCAGCATTTTCTCTCCAACTCATCTGAAGCTATGAACTCCAACTGCTTAATCTGGGGACCTGAGGGCCCCCTCTGCTGGATGCTGGTTCTCTCTACCGCATCTTATCTCCAACTAACTCGAACTTCCTGTGCACCGAGTTATATTATTGTTTTACGTTCACTCAATTCAACCTGTCGACAGTCAAGGTTATCCCCCTTGATACCTTCGACCGGATGCACCTGTTATTTACACAGGTGCATTTCCTATTTTGATAGCTCATTCGCACTCCTTTTAAAATTGATTTGAATATTGGAATAATAGTGAATATTTGATTTAACGCGAAAATTTTGAAGAATGAAAATTAAAAATATTTCAATATATCTTTTCCTTCCTAGAATGCTAAAATTTCTTACACAATTAGAAGCATAGATAAATCACAAACTTTTTTCCAATCTAATTTTGAGCCTATCCCAGTCTGATAAATTTGACGGGGTACGTCCTCAACAGGTAGAATAATTTATCAAAAGAATTAATTGAGGAAAATCATTTAAGTTGAAAGAGAGTATGCTTTCTTTTGATAGACCAGTGTAGTTGCCAAATTGAGTTTAAGAAATATTCATATATTTTTTAAGAATGAAAAATGTCAATTTTTTTTATAATCAATTGTTCTGAAGTTTCTTTTTTGTTGTTGTTGTTATGTCTATGAAAAACTGGTGACATCATTTTTAAAGAAGAGTCAGAAGATAAGAGAAAAAATATTCGTCGATAAGTAAAACAAATTTGGCCTGATAAATTTGAAAAACTTCAAAAAGTTTTCAAATTCCGTGACGTAAGGTCAGAGAGAAGTATCCGTCCTACTGAGAGGCATGAGGTTAGATGAGATATAGAAGAAGGAAGAGAAACTTAAGGTTGTACCAGTCCATTTGGTATGGTTGAAAGAAGCTAATCGATGTAGATTGGTGTCGGAGAAAAGGAGTGGAACCAAATTATCAGTTTTCTGATGAAGGAAGAAATTGATATCCCTGGTCGGAAAGTCTTGAATTTAATTTCATCACCATCACCTCAAATATAGGAATCGAATTACATTTATGCTGAGATTTTTTTATTATTTGTCAGATAAGCGAAGAGACACCATCAGCGATACAACCTTCTGAGCCCAGACGTTGAGAGCCATCCTCCGATTGAGGCTCCCGTGGCTGAGAACATAGCTTGCCGATATATAAGCGGAAAAAAGAAGTGACTTGTGGAGAAAAGCCATCTGAGATTTACCAGATTGGGCAGACCTCCTTGTGCCATCCTACACTGAACCTCTCGATAGCCGAGATCTTAACTTGTTGATAGATAAGAGGAGAAAAAAAAGAGAAAAGGCAGAGATGAGCCACCAGACAAGATAATTTGAAAAACTTCCTGTGCCTAAATCTTATACCAGTCTCCCGATTGCTAAGAATTTGAAATGCTGTTTGATTATATTAATCACGTCACTGAGGTATATGAGCGAAGGGTTGAGAAATATAGCCGGAGTAATAAACCAGAAAATATGCCAGATGTAATAATCCAGAAATATAACCGGTGTACTATACCAGAAAATATACCAGATGTAATAATCCAGAAATATAACCAATGTAATATACCAGAAAATATGCCAGATGTAGTATATCAGAAATATAACCGATGTAAAAAGTTAAGATAACGACTTTAATCGAAGGTAACCTGCAGGCTCCCTTTTCAATAGCTACTACACTAACGTGTTAGGGAGGGCTCTACTCCTTTCCCTATATTTCTCCACTTTACCCTTGATCCTTACCTTATAGTGCTGCGTGCTAAGCAAGGAGACATCAAGTACCATTTTTGATTCTTTGGTATGACTCGACCTGGGATTTAACTCCCGTCTCCCGAACCATTAGCGAACACTAACAAAAATATACCAGATGTAACATATCAGAAAATATAGGAAAAGAAATAATCACATTGGACCATTTTCTTTTTTCTTTTTTGTTGAGGTCTTGTCTTTTTTATTTTGCTGTTTTGCTTTATTTATTTTATTTACAAAATTTTTTTTTTTTGTAACCTGCGGCAGTGATTGACTGGACAGAGCAATTTTGAATAGCGACTGACTCGCCTACCGGATCAAAGAACAGTCAGGCGACAAAGTTCAACTGTTCGGCCAGCGAACAGAACCTTCCGCGGACGAAGCCAGCCATGATACGACACCGGTTTATTGCTACGACCATGGAGGCGTACGGTTGAATGTGAGGGCCAGGATCGAACCCCACTGAATCCCCAGGTTACATTTGGGTACTGTGAGATCTCTTCCCTTAAACAACAATACGAATCAATGTTCCTTAGCCCGTCTCACCGATTTATTCCTGGAACAATTAAAAAAGTTTTCTGTTTATTTCTTTTAAGTAAAAATTTAACATTGTTTTTTTTTTCAAGAATTCATTGAATTTCAATATCGCTTAATGATCTGAAATTGAACGAATATGTTTGTTTATATTTTCATTTGGACAATGATATACTATAATTCAGTCTGTCTTCTGCTGATCAAAATTTTCAGCTTCTGCCATATGTATGTATCACGCATCAACACGGTATTTTTACACACTAAAAATATATCAATTAAAAATCAGGTTAAAGAAAACTGCTTCATTTCATGTATGAATCGAACCTTCACTCTTTCTCATTAAGATATTTATTTTCTCATCATAATATTCTATTTTTTCTTACTCCAAAAGACTTTGTAATTCATTCTTTAACGAACGTTTACTCAAGGAAATAAGATTTATTTACTTGCAGATCTGTGTTTACGTTCAATAATTTACACCTTTGTCCACTATATATATATATATATGTGTGTGTGTGTGTGTGTGTGTGTGTGTGTGTGTGTAAACAGTATAGACACTGAATGGCCTATAACGGTGAATATGCTATAAAACCAAACTGACTAACCGATCATATATGGGTCAAATAAAAATATTTGATCATTTTCTTTACTCGAATCAATTTAGCAGTGTAGAAACCCATGAGTAATGTTGAATTGACTTGTTAGTATTGAATAGCAATCCTCTAAACCTTTTAACTGTGAGCAAAGGAATTTGTTCTGGCGTCAAACAATTTCATTTACAAATCATTGATTAATATATACGTGTAAGAGAAAGATTTGGCATTGAAGAACCATGAAGGGTTGATATGCCATAAAATCAAACCAACCAACTAACAAATCAGATAGTGAGAAAAGATTGCTTTTTAAGCCGGGTAGAGTTGTGGTGAATTTTTTTTTCTTCTAAACTGGTTGTTGTACAAAGGTTAAAACCCAAATCCGTCATACTCATATCTGGGGTTGAATAGATTGGGTTTCATGCCTTTTCCGACGCATTAGCACAAGGTAAAATGCAAACAGCCTAAAACGTTGCTCGACGAAGCCGTTTACCAAGACGTTAAGAGTTACGTCACACGCGTTACTAGTATAGTTAGTAAAGTTAGCGACCTTAGTCGAGGGTGACCCGAAAGCTCCCTTTTCGATAGCTACTACACCTTGGTGTAGGGGAGGGCGCTACTCCTTTCCCTGGATTGATCCACTTTACCCTTGATTTCTGCCTTATATTTCTGAGTCTGAACCTAGGAGGCATTATGTACCATTTTTTTGAGTCTTTGGTATGACTTGACCTGGGATTGAACCCAGGTCACCCGTGATTTATTAAATGCCAAAGTTATTCTTGTAGAAGATCAGTAGTGGTACTGTTTAACTCATAGCTTGTAAGGGATAAAGAAGTTCATAACTCTTCAAATGTTATTTGTATGAAAGTGAACGTAATAGCGTGATTTGAGTACGAATTCACTTACTACGATGTCAGACTCCAGTACATTATCCACTAACTTGTTTATTTGATGTTTTGCTAGTTTAAAGAAGAAATATCATAACAGATTATAGTATAAACTGATATCTGCATGGATTTATAAACAGATGGACTGATTTTCCGAGACTGAAATAAAAAATGAACAGTCAAGTTTAGATAGATATGAACCTATTCAGACAGACAGATAGATAAGCTTGTTTTCTTTGTTTTAATGGCATATCATCATTCGTGGATTATTTAAAGCTAAAGCCATCCTTGTAGAAGATCAATCAGATCAAGGAGTCCATACCTTTCTCAAAGGTATTAATTCGAAAGAATGTATTAGTACGACTAGAGTTCAAATTCGCATATTATGATATCCCCGTCAAGTATATTAACCACTACGCCACCGGGACTCTCTTTCTACAGGTAGGTAGATAGCTAGTATTAAGTAGACTGTGATTAGAATGACTGATTGATTGACAGATTGATACAGGGTGCAGACAGAGTGACTGACAGATAGATTGATAGATAGGTATACGGACTTTGCAAGCGAAGGATATTGCTTAAAACAAAACTACCCCTCAAACAAACAAAAAAACAATATGACCCGCTCCATCAAACACGGAATTGCACATTTTGTCATACTACATTTTTCTGTATTATTTTAGATTTAATTTCAATTACATTGCTCTGATGAGTCCTAAAAAGAACGAAATTATATGAATAGTCAACAGTTAGAAAATCAATCTTTAGTTAATCAAAATTGGCTAAAAAAAATTAATTTAATTTCTAAGAAAATTAAAATGCTAATTTGAAATTGAAAAAAGCATTAACTATTCGTCAAGAAAATTCTTTTCAAAACTTTAAATATTTTTTATATCTTCGTTTAAAAATGATTTAAAAATTGAGTAAAATAAAAAAGAAAATGTACTCGATTCCGTGAACTTCTTAAAGCTATGAAAATTTTTTTCCTATCCTAATTCCCAAGACTTTAGACCATTTTACGCAGTCTAATGGTTTGCATGCTAAACGGGTGACTATGACTTGTTCGAGTCACACTGGAGCCCCATACTTAGGGTCTTGAGTCACAGCTAAGCTAAGCTCAGTAAATAACTATATAAGTTGTGCCTCTGTAAGTACAATTTGATTTAATTATATTTTGTCCGTGTGTCGTATTATCTGATGTCAGAACAACGAATCGGAACTAGATTTTGTTAAAAATGAATCTAAGATTTGTTTGGTTTCTTCGTTTAAGGGCATATCAACCTTTGTGAGTTATTTAATGCCAAATCTTGGAACAAAAATTGTACGATTTAGAAAAATATTTTGGGCTGTTTTCGGTTTCTTTGCTTAATGGTAAATTTCATGTCAAAGTCACTCTTCTTGAAGAACAGTAGTGGTACCATTTAACCAATCGCTGGGAGGATAAGGGGTTTTATACCTTTCCCAAGGTTATTTGTTCAAAAGTAAACGTAATAGTTGTCTAAATCTCTGAGACAAAGATTGATGATTTTTATCATTGAGAGTTTTGCAGCAGGACACATAGCGTAATGGTTACAGGCGTTGGTTCCCTAGGCTTCTAAGGAGACAATCATGTGGAGGTTGCTGGTTCAATCCTGACTGCAGGCGAGTAATAATACAGGAATACTTAACACTTGTACCCGGTCATGGCAAACGGAATCAGAACAGGTGACCCCGATGGATTCAATAAAATACGTAGTTCGACAAGCACCTGAAGAAGGCCGGAAGACATATCGACCGAAATGTTCTGGAAAATCCTTAATGATAAAAAGTGAACGAAATAGTGTGACTGAAATTCGAACTCGCCTACTACACATTTCCAGTCCTTTGCTTTAACCATTACACCGCAAGGATGCGCCCTATTATCAACCACCAAAGTAATATCACTTATTTTGCGTATAATTTTGTTTATTGCTGGTTTGTTCGGTGTTTTATGGCATATGAAACTTGGTAGATTATTTAACCCCTAATTTTATTCATATGAATACAAATGTACATGATTTATAAAGAAGTAGATTGGTTTGGTTCGGTTTCGTTTTCATTTTGTTGATAACATTTTTAAACGAGCCTGGTTTCATTTTCTTTTGCATACAAATGGTTTCAAGTATTTCTATCCAACACGAGTTGCTAGTTATCATTTGATTGCACACAGTTACATTATCCCAAGTATTGCTATGTAACAGTAACAATTTAACATCAATAATTCGTTTGCACTCATTTAAATGGATATACACATAATTAGTTTGTCAATAGTTTGTCGGTAATTTCATTTTTAAATGTGAACTAATTTGTCTGCACACTAGTATTACTATTATTTCTACAGGGTTAAATGGTTTCAATTATTGCTATCTAACACTAATAATTCAATTCAATATTAATCTTGTTTGCAGAAAGTTAAATGATACACATATTGCTATTTAACACTAAACGATTCTCTACAGAAACACCAAAGTGAAAGTACGTTCACCGGATGGAGACAGAATACTTCGACATTGTAGCAGGTGTACAAAAAGGGGACACACTAGCCCCATAACTCTTTATCATTTGTGTAGACTACGTGCTTAGAACTTCGATTGATAAAATCAGAGAAATCCGCTTCGAGCTGAAAAAGAAAAGGAGCAGAAGGTACCCCGCAAAAACAATTACCGACGCCGACTACGCTGATGACATAGCGTTACTGGCGAATGCACTCAACCAAGCCGAAACACTATTGGATAGTTTGGAACGAGCCGCTGCAGGCATTGGCCTCCATGTCAATGTACACAAAACTGAATATATGTGCTATAATCAAACAGGTGACATCTCCACACTAGACGGAACCTTTCTGAAACTGGTAGACAAATTCACCTACCTAGGAAGCAACGTCTCATCAACCGAAAAAGACATCGACACACAGCTAACGAAGGCATGAAAAGCTATCGATAGGCTTTCGATCATATGGAAATCAGACCTAACTGATAAAATGAAACGCAGTTTCTTCCAGGCAGCGGTCGTATCGATACTGCTGTATGGATGCAATACTTGGACGCTAACAAAACGGCTGGAGAAGAAGCTAGACGGCAATTACACATGAATGTTGCGAGCAATATTGAACAAGTCCTGGCGGCAACACCCCACAAGACACTAACTATACAGCCACCTGCCTCCCATCACGAAAACTATCCAAGCTAGACGAACCAGACATGAAGGACACTGCTGGAGAAGTAAGGACGAGTACATAAGTGATGTACTTCTATGGAACCCCGCATATGGCCAAGCAAAAGCAGGACGACTAGCTCGAACATACATACAGCAGCTATGTGAGGATACGGGATGTAGCCTTTAAAACCTGCCAGAGGCGATGAACGATAGGGAGAAGTGGCGAGAGAGGGTCAGGAATATCCGTGCTAGCGGCACATCATGATGATGATAATGATGATTCTATTTCAACATTATTCATTCATTAGCGAACAGTTAATGGTTCCAAGTATAGCTGTGAATTATCTATTATTTGATTTAGGCACACAATTTAAAAGTTTCAAATATTGCCGTTTAAAACTAATTATTCGAATCAGTATTACTAATTCGTTTGCATATACTTAAATGGTTCCAAGTATTGCTTTGTATTACTAACAATTCAGTTAAACATCAGCCATTTGTTTACACATTGTTAAATCATCAAATAGTTCTATTTCTAATAATTCAATTAACAGGAGTTTTTTTTTGCACGCTGTTTAAATGTCAAACAGTTCTATTTGACTCATAGATTGGATCCTCTCATATGTTACCACTTTAGGGCAGAGTAGACTCGGGAGCAATGGCAATGAAGGGGTACACCGTATTCCCCAACTCTCCAAGGCTGTAATCCCGCTATCAGATTGTTTAGAATCATATGCGGGACACTCATTGGGTGGGGTCTAACCTCTCTGTAGAGTTACAATCGGTGTATTCTACAGCCCTAGTCGACTGGGCTGGCATTATTTTGTAAACAAAAAAAAAAACAGTAAATTTTCATATTGACTATGCAGGATTAGTGTTTAGCAATAACCAACTCAACTTTCAGATATTATAAAAACATTGTAAAATCTTAAGCCGAATAAAACCTCAAAACATTAACATAAGAAAAAAATGACATTTACCATTTTTAACAGTATTTGTGAATCATCATTATCTTTTTAACGTGAATCACTTATCAACAAACGACAAACAAATTAACATTGTAAACGATGATAGCAATGACAGTAATAATTAATCATTGAATGGTGTTGAGGAAGAGAAATATAAAAATTCGGCTTATCTTAAGCGTTAGGACCTCTTTTGCTTCATTCTCGTGTTCAGCTTCTGAGGCCGTGGAAGAAGTAATTGTAAATGGACACAACGGGCCGACTAGGTTATTCGACTCTTCCGATATCTTCGATTTGTTTCTAGTTCTCCATCCACGTGAACGTGTATCTTTTAGGAACCCAGCCACCAACAGAGAGAGAGAGAGAGAGAGAGAGAGAGAGAGAGAGAGAGAGAGAGAGAGAGAGAGAGATTTTGCATAGCTTTGCTGCCATCATCCACTAGCTCTAAGCCACCACTTTGATGGCCGATTGCTGTTGATCGAGGCAAGTCTCATACCCGGGTGGCTAGATCAAGTTTATCTTTTTACACCAAGCCCACTCGATAGGGTGTTGAACTCTGCAGACTCGTCTTTCTTCCCACTGTTGCATTTTTTGATAACTCATCCTTTTTTACCAAACCTATTGTAACACTGAAAGCGATTACTATTAATACTACAATTCGATTTTCATGTTAAATGGGGGTTTGGTTTCTTTTCTTTAATTGCATATTAACCTCCCGTTGGTTATTTAATGCCGAAGCCCTCCGTGTAATAGGACAGTCGTGGTACAATTTGACTCAAAACTGGGAGGATAAGGGAGTTCATACTTTTTCCAAGGTTTGAAAGTGAAATTAATAGCGATGCTGAAGTTCGAACTTACAAAGATGTAAACGACCAGCACATGAGCTACTGCGTTAGACACCACAATTTTCAAGATTATATTGGATTATAATATAACAGAAATATACTAGATGGATAGAAGGTTCTTAAAAGACGTGTATAAAGAAAGAACTGATTATCATAGTTATTTGAAAAGCTTACTTTGGATGGGTCTTAAAGCAGTGTATGGGGTCAATGACAAAGTATCCGACTGTGATACCGGTAGATTACCTACTGGGCTTCATCTTTGATGATATAATTTCTTTTAAAATCATCTAAGAAGTATTTACTAAGCTGTCTCTCTATCCAATCTTTGAATTCTTTGCGCGCAACTGGATACTCGGGTTTGTTCTTGGATTGCAACGAAATTCAGATACTCTCTTTCATTCAGTCTGTTCTTAACGTGATGAAAATTATATTGAAAAAAAAAACTAAAAAAAACCCAACTGAATTACACCTATTAAATGCTCATTCAGAGCGGCTAAGAATAATTGTTAGGAACTATGCATATTAGAAAGTTTATTTCGAAAAAGCTGTGCAATTCTTTTAGGTTTTGAAGCTTACTCACTTAACAGATAACAAATAAATAAAAATATCAAAATAAATAAATAAATAAAAACAACAATTGCATTACAATTTGACTTATTGACAAGAAATCTATATCAGATAATGAGACTAAAATTAAAAGTCTACTAGTGAGAGACGCACTCAGCAATCATGATAACTAACGAAATTTTCACCCTCCACTCTACAGTAAAATGATTTGTATTCACAATGTTAATCGAAATCAACATCATTTGCTCATCTGACTTATAAAAAATATTAATTTGACAAAAATGAGGTCTGACTGAAGAGCGATATTTTAAAGCCTTGAATTTTGGGAATGTATCTGCAAGTACACGAGCTATTAACTCTCAGGGCAAATCTGACTCGGGGTGGTAGTACCTGTTCGGGTCACATCTATGAGTGAAATAAAGTAAAAAGCAAAATTAGCGATTGTAGTCAAGGGTGAACCGAAGCCTCCCTTTTCAATAGCTACTACACAGAGGTTGCTACTTGGTACCCTGGATTGCTCCACTTTACTCTTGATCCGTACCTTATAATGCTGAGTGTTAAGCAAGGCCACATCAAGTACCATTTTTTGAGTTTTTGGTAGGACTCGACCTGGGATTGAACCCTGGTATCCCGGACCATTGGCAAACACTCTACTCATTAAGCCAATGGCCCGGTTCTCTTAAAATTATTCATATTTAATACGACCGCATATAAAAAAACAGATGGGTTTTTAAATTAATCGTATCTAATACTACCGCATATTAAAAATATAAGCATGAACGTACATTGAACAGGATTCACGAAGCTCTAGGCATAAAGTAATCCTAGACCGTTTGAGATGCCATTAAATGAGCCCTGTGAAATTTTTACGCTCGCTTTCAAGAAAATAGTTTTATCATCGGAAATTAATGTCATTGATTTGCTTTACGTCATCTCAACCCGTACACGGTTATTTTATAGCAAAATATTTGGTTCTCACGTTCCTCTTACACCTATATTTATATTTCTGCTGTACTTGCTTCTTAAGACTGATTGATTTTAACAACATTTAAACCCGTCTAGGGTTATTTAATTCCTAAAAATAGGAAATCTTGTTCATTGTACATAGTAAATTTGTACATTTTTGTTTAGGTGTCTCTTAAGAGCTTTTTGAGCATAATATCAAATGTTTCTATAAAAAAGATATCTGCTTACAGTTTCATATTTTCACGTATTCTTATCCGATATTAATAACTTTTATATAGATCTTATACTTTCGCGTTTTTAAATAGTCCGCTCCCCGGATCGACATTGTAACAGGCGTGCTACGAAGAGACACATTAGCCCCATACCTGTTTATCATCTGTTTAGACAATATGCTTAGAACGTCTTTTCATATAATGAAAGATAACGGTTTCAAGCTGGCAAAAGAAAGAAGCAGAAGATACCCCGCACAAACAATTACGGATGCAGACTACGTCGATGACATAGCGCGTCAGGTAAATACACCTACTCATGCTGAAATCCTGCTACATAATCTGGAACGAGCAGCTGCTGACATAGGCCTCCATGTCAACACAGACAAGACGGAATACACGTGCTTTAATCAAAGAGGCGACATCTCGACACTAAATGGCAGTTTCCTGAAATTAGTAGACAAGTTCACCTACCTAGGAAGCCTATCTCATCAACCGAAACAAACATCAACACGTGACTTGCAAAGGCATGGACTCCTATTGATAGGCTGACTGATGAAATAAAACGCAGTTTTTCAAAGCAGCGGTCGTGTCGATACTGCTATATGGATGGTCTACATGGACGCTAACTAAATGTATGGAGAAAAAGCATGAAGGCAATTACACAAGAATGCTCGAACAACGTTGAACAAATCTTGGAGGCAGCATCCAACAAAGTAGCAGCTATACGGCTACCTACCTCGAAAGCTATGCAAGTTAGAAGAACCAGACATGCAGGAGACTGCTGGAGGAGTAAGGATGAACTCATAAGCAACATACTCCAGTAGACCACATCACATGGACGAGCAAAGGCAGGACGAGCAAAGGCAGGACGACCAGTTAGAACCTATATACAACAGCTCTGTGCCAATACAGGATGTAGCCTGGAAGACTTACCGGGAGCGATGGACGATAGAGACGGGTGGCAGGAGGGTGCCAAGGAGATCCATGCCGGCGGCGTGACATGATGATGATGATGATGATGATATAGATCTAATCAATCCATTGATGGGACCTTAACAGTTATTACCACTCCTGGTCAGAGTGGACTTGGGAATAATAGCAATGGAGTACTTCACACCCTTCCCAGATCTTCAGAATTGGAGCCTCACCATCATATGTCGTTTATTGTCATACCGTGAACATTCCTTTTGTGGCTGTTGGAAGAGAGGAGTCTGCAAGGGACACAGCGTATTCGGCAGTGCTATTTAGTTTTCTTATATTTCCAGTACATTTCCACATGATGGAGCAAGACTACCCGTGAGTCCGTTGGGTTACCGTAGAAACGTTGGTCCTTGATGATATTGATACTTCTATCTAGTAAGCGCCGAAGGGTTCTAATTAGTATTTCATTGTTGCATCGAGGATTTAGTTGATCAAAAAATGCCGCTTCTGCCTACCGCATTCATTTTCAAATTGGATTGGAAATGGTTTTGTTCTCGATAATTTCTTTATAAAAAATACTCACTATTTTTATCTGTTTTTTTTTTTGCTGGCTTACAGTAACATATTGATCATATTAAACAAATATCTAGCTGCACTGCTATTTTCTCCCTTGATTTCAACGAAACATTCTGGAGGTGTTAATGTCATGTATTGAAAGGTTTTAAACTATATTAAGAGCTTCAGCTTGTTTTTGAGTCAAACCTGTTCCTCACCCTGTATATCTTACAATAGTCTTACGCTAGACTCTGTACTTGATGTGGCCTTACTTCCGTGATTACTACATGCGTTTCCGGCTAGTTGTTTTATCAACACCTTCTTCTGTTCCCACGCTGTATTTGAAAGATCCACAGCCGGAACTTCCAAAGACGGTCAGAGTGGTCGGTTGGAAGAAGTTGCCTGGAGGTTGGCAGCACAAAGTAAAAATCTTTCCATTAACAGATAGCAAATATTTATTGAACCACAGTTGTGTAACAATATATATATATATATATATATATATATATAAAAAGAAAGTGCTTTTTTGCATTTAGAGGAATGTGGCTGGAGCTGTCATCCTCTCAGTCGGGTAATTTATTTGAGGAGGCGGTTTTCGCTGGAGAGTCTTTTGTGCTTGGAGAGACAACTTTTCCTAGTTTCCTGTATTCGGAATGGTCTTCAAAATTCCTCTCTCTTTTAACGATGTATTTTCATCGCGAAATCCCCTGAGAACAAACATTTTTGATTGACTTACCAATCACAGATAATATCGTATTTGCAACTACTTCATGATTGGTCAGCCAATCAAAAGTTCTGATCTCCGCCTATAGTTAGCATGTTTCATTTATGTTAAATATTTTAATTATTCCTCCAATCAAGTCGCAATATAAAAGCTTGGTTTATTAAGGGACCAAGCCCACACGTTTATGGAGGAATATCTTTTTTTTAATAGTAACCAATATAAAAAATAACTAAAGATCTGATAATTCTATCCGAAGTCTAGATTTAACCTTTTAATTTTAACCGGAGGACAGATGTAAATTCGGGATATTATGAGGTTAAATGGATCAATAAACCGACTGACTCTTGATAATATTGTTACTTACTTTGATATTTTTGACAACTTGCAATTAAGTAGAATCAAGTATTTCTACCCTATACAAATGTTGCCCAGTCGGTTGGAGCAGTAGAATACACCGACTGCTTCTCTATAGAGGGGTACGACCCCCACCCCAAACGAGTGTCCTGGATATGACACTAAACAATCTGATGGTGAGGTTCCAATAATGCTGGAGCTTTGAGTAATGCAGGGCACTCCTTCATTGCTATCGCTTCCAGGTCCAATCTGGCCCGGAGTGGTAGCTCTTGACAGGGTCCTTTCTATGGGTCAGATAGATCTAAACTGCCTACTTGTGCTTAACTGAATTCTTTGAAATAGAACTGATTATTTGTATAAAATGGATTTGGCATGACAAAACCTACAAAGGTTGATATGTCATAAACCTAGACAATCATCCAACATATGCATATGATTTACAGACAGTTATAGGATATCAAGTATTCCAATCTAATACAAATAATTTACACTCTGTTATATATTATCAAGTATTAGTATCTAATAGAAATATTTCACATGTTTTTATATTGGATCAAGTATTCTTATCTAACATAAATAATTTACTCAACCCATTCAAATGGGGCTATAGAATACACCGACTTTATCTCTGCAAAGAGGCACGAACCCTCCACTAACGAGTATCCCGGATATGACACTAAACATTCTGGTGGTGTGGCTCAAGTAGCTTTGAACAATGTGGAGTACCCAATCAATGACATTGTTCCCAGATTCACTCTGATCGGAATGGAAGCTCCCGATTGGTCACTATCTATGTGTCAAGTAGAAGTGTTTGACATTTAAAGTCTGTACAAATAACTTGTGTCAAATTGACTTGTTTGAAATAGAATTGCATGATCCTTTAACTGAGTGAAAACAAATGATTGATGTTTAATTGAATTATTTGTGTTTAATAACAATAATTGAAAGCATTTATCTGTGTAAAAACAAATGATTAATGATTTATGAAATTATTCGTATTAGATAGAATAAATGAAATCAAAGTTTGTGTAATAAATGAGTTGAGTCTCGCTTTAAAATGGTATCTACAGAATGTCTTCAGAACTTAAATATTTACCAAATATGTATAAAGAAAACCGGACATTGGTCTAATGGTTAGAGTGTTCGCCAATGGCCTGGGGGATCTCAGGTCGAGTCATCCAAAAGACTCAAAAAGATGGTACTTGAGGTCTCCTTGCTTAATGCTCTGTATTATAAGGTATGAATCAAGAGTAAAGTGGGGGAAATCCTGGGAAAGGAGTAGCGCACTCCCCCTTGGTGTGGTAGCTATTGAAAAGGGAGCCTTCGGGCCACCCTCGACTACGGTCGCCAACTTACTTACAAAGACAAATTTGGCATTAAATAATCTATAATGGCTGATGTTACAAAACCAAATAATTTATATATAATATAATATCAAATATTTCTATCTAATACAAATAAGTCATAATATATGATATCAATATAATATATGATATAATCAATATAGTATATATCCAGTTTTTCTATCTGATACAAATAAATTACCCTGTTTATACTCGATTACTCGCCAATAGTCTGGGAGACCAGTTTAATCCTAGGTCGAGTCATAGCAAAGACTCAAAAAAGGTACTTGATACTGCCTTGCAGGTATGGATCAAGGGTAAAGTTTAGCAATCCAGGGAATAGAGTAGCACTCTCCCTTACATCTCGGTGTTGTAGCTATTGAAAAAGGAGCCCTTAGGTCACCCTTGACTAAGGTCGCCAACATTACTTACTACTTATGCTAGCGTCGGCATTGCTGTTCTATTCTTTGTAAAATGCCGCTTGTATAATGTATTTTAAATGTAAAGACATTTTTACCATAAATCCAAACTGAATATATGACTCTGGTCGTATGTATTAGTATACACGGCAAAAAGGTTTTGAATCTTTTCTAAAGGCTTAGAATTGTCACAGTTTCCCTACTCCCATAGCAGTTAATAAGAAAACAAAACAATCCTAGTAAAAGTCCCAATGCCACCCCTCCTCAACCCCCCAAAATAAACCAAAAAATACCCCCCCCAAAAAAAACGACGAAATAAGTAGTGTCCCTCTCCCAAGTTGTAGACCTTTCCCAAAATTATATTTTAAATTCATTAGTAACTAAAGAGTAGAACAGAACGGAAGAGATCAAGAACTAGCTTGTGCCACCAGGAAGATTATAGGTTCAATACTGGTCAGTATAATGTCTTTAAGCCCTACTAATTTAAAATGCCGAAATTTTTACAAAATTATTGTTCTATTCTTTGTAAAATGCCGCTTGTATAATGTATTTTAAATGTAAAGACATTTTTACCATAAATCCAAATTGAATATATGACTCTGGTCGAATGTATTAGTATACATGGCAAAAAGGTTTTGAATCTTTTCTAAAAGCTTAGAATTGTCTCAGTTTTCCCACCCCCATAGCAGTTAATAAGAAAACAAATTAACCTAAGCAAGTCCCACAAACAAAGAGATAAAAAAACACATGTTAAGGCCCATATCGGAAGACAGGTGAAAATATACCCAAAAACTCTTATAAATATATATTAGTCCTGGAATTTTACTAAGTTAAAACTTAAGGGAAAAGAACCACCCCCTTTTTTTAACGTACACATGGGAAGCAGCATGATGGACGTAAAGGTATGTGAATAAACCCTTTGACCGCTAAACGCAATGCCTAACCTTGTCCTGGACGTGTGAGTCTTGCGGCTAAACGCTCAGGATTGTCAGTTCATTCGGGGAACTACTGTTGCTCATCTATAAGAGTGGCTTCTATAGATAAGAATAAAAACAGCCATGGAAAGACAACCATGACCCATACTCAAACCACATACATAAACCGCATCACTCTTCGCGAGGGTAAACAAGGGGCGTATCATGCTGAGGTTGGAGCCCTGGTGTCAATGTTCGAAAAATCAGCTACAGAGCTCAAACAAAAACTACTAAAATGCAAAAAAACAATACAAATAGCGTCATTTAACGTTAGAACCCAAAATAGAATAGGTCAACCACCAGAACTAACTGCATCAGCCGTAGAACATGAGATAGACGTAATTTGCATACAAGAACACAGATACACGCACGCCGAAGATATAAAATATCACCAAACTGGCAATGGATGTATCAGTATGGAAACACTCTATCAATGCCACGGTAGGAGGGGTAGGAATGCTTTTAGGACCAAGAGCGTTAAAAACACTTAATAGCATTGAGAGAATACAACCTAGGATGATTGCAGCTACGTTTAATGTCAACCCCAGAGCAACAATCATCTCCTGCTACAGCCCTACCAGTGTTAGTGAAGAAACTGAACTAGTCACCTTCTACGATGAGCTATCCTCTCTAGTGTGTAGCATTCCGAAACACAACGTGCTAGTCATTTGCGGAGATATGAATGCTCAAATCAGGGAAAAAACGGAAACAACAAATACAGCCTACACAACACGTCAAATAGAAATGGACAACATCTAACAGATTTCATGATAGAAAATAGATTAACATGCCTTAATACAAACTATCAAAAAAGGAAGGGAAAATTATGGACCTACACATACGCGAACAATTGTAAAGCACAGATAGACAACGTCTTTATGAATAAGAAATGGAAAATTAGCGCGATGAATTGCGAGGCTTACTCCTCTTTCGAGGGTGTGTCCTCCGATCATCGAATAGTCACAGCAAAAATACGAATAAGCCGACGAAAAAACGCCACACGAACAGCTACCACTAAACACTATGACTGGGCCCTTCTTAACAACAGAGATATTAGAGATAAACATGTATTAGAATTAAGAAAGAGATTCGAGACACTACAAGAGAAGACAGAAAAAGGTACCCCAAATGACGAATATGAGAATTTCGTTGACGCACACCCCGAGGCGTCATCGAAGTGTATTCCAATAAAACCTAGAACGAAATATAGAGTCCCATGGGAAACCGTAGCGGTTAGAGAAAAACGAGCACTCGTGAAAACTACCTCCAAAAGCTATCGGAAGAACCCAACAATTACAAATGCCCGAAAACTAAAAAAGGCACAATAGCAATTAGCAGCCATATATCTATAAGAACAGACGGAATACATACACTATCAGATAGATAAGATTAGAGATACGGTGGAAGATAGGCAATCTAGGATAGCCTGGTAAACAATAAATGAAGTGAGTAGAAGGAAGAGCACAGCCAAAGCAAAATTGAAAGCTGCAAACAAACAAGAAAGAATAAAATTGTAGAAACAGCATTTCGAAAATCTACTTGGTAACCTACCGAAAGTTACGCAGGAACCGATCACCAGAATTATCAGTAAGCAATTGGACATTAAACTAGGTCCGTTCACCAAAGAAGAACTCGACTCGCTTCTTAGAAAAATTTAAAAATAGGAAAGCTGCAGGGCTTAACGAGATTCCCCCAGAAGTATGGAAGACCAGACAATTCGCCGAGATACTGCTCCGACACTGCAACGCAGTCTATAATCAAAATCCGAGAGACAGGTAGATGAAAGGTTGCATCCTCCCCTTCCCTAAAAAGGGTGACCTCGGATTAGCCAAGAACTACCGAGGTATAACACTTACATCCATAGCAGTCAAAATTTAAAATGCCCTACGACGAAACCGCATAGAACCCAACATTGACAACATCCTTAGAAAAACCAAAATGGCTTCCGAAGAAATAGATTCACGATCTCACAAATATTGACCATCCTAGAATCCTTGAATGTGTACGGGCAAAAAACCTACTGGCGACATTACTATTTGTTAACTAAACCAAGGCCTTCGATTCCATTCACAGAGGGAAGATGGAACAAATCCTACTAGCATACGGCCTACCAAAAGAAACCGAAGCAGCAATAACGATTCTCTACAGAAACACCAAAGTGAAAGTACGTTCACCAGATGGAGACACAGAATACTTCGACATTGTAGCAGGAGTACTACAAGGGGACACACTATCACCATACCTCTTTATCATTTGTCTAGGCTACGTGCTTAGAACTTCGATTGATAAAAACAGAGAAAACGGCAGAAGCAGAAGGTACCCCGCAAAATCAATTACCGACGCCGACCACGCCGATGATATAGCGTTACTGGCAAATACACCCAACCAAGCTGAAACACTACTACATAGTTTGGAACGAGTCGCCGAAGGCATTGGCTTCCGTGTCAATGCACACAGAACTGAATATATGTGTTATAATCAAACAGGTGACATTTCCACACTAGACGGAACCTTTCTGAAACTGGTAGACAAGTTCACCTACCTAGGAAGCAGCTACTCATCAACTGAAAAAGACATCCACACACGGCTAACGAAGGCATGGACAGCTATCGATAGGCTTTCGATCATATAGAAATCAAACCTGACCGATAAAATGAAACGTAATTTCTTCCAGGCAGTGGTCGTGTCGATACTGCTATATGGATGCACTACTTGGACGCTAACTAAAGGGCTGGAGAAGAAGATAGACATCAATTACACAAGAATGTTGCGAGCAATATTGAACAAGTCCTGGCGGCAACACCCCACAAGGCACCAACTATACGGCCACCTACCTCCCATCACGAAAACTATCCCAGCTAGACGAACCAGACATGCTGGACACTGCTGGAGAAACAAGGACGAGCTCATAAGTGATGTACTTCTATGGACCTCCACATATGGCCAAGCAAAAGCAGGACGACCAGCTCGAACATACATACAGCAGCTATGTGAGGATACGGGATGTAGCCTTGAAGACCTGCCAGAGGCGATGAATGATAGGGAGAAGTAGCAAGAGAGGGTCAGGGATATCCGTGCTAGCGGCACGACATGGTGATGATTATGATGATGCTAGCGTTGCCCTTGACTACGGTCACCAACTTTATTTTATATGCTAGCGAGTATTCTTATCTAAAGAAACTAACCCACAGTAAATGAATGATGAAATACGAATAACTATCCTGAAAATGATTAAAATCAACGCCACGTTGTTTATCTTTAACGACAATCTTAAAACCCGTATGTATTTTGGGTAAATACTGTTAGCTTTAGATATATAGAATAAGCACAAAACACTCCTTGATTTCAAGTAGTCATAACATCAACACTTATTAGGATATTTTTATAAACATGGAGACATCAAATACGTTAACTCAGAATATTCATTTTCTCACCAGCAGAATCTCTGTGCACTCCTTCCGTCGCTTGGGGACAGTGAAATCCAAGATAGAGCTCACCCCACAGCAATGTGCTTACCTTGTAAATAGATATTTGTGTTATTGAAAATATCGGTCTCAAGATAGTTGTGTAGCTGATTTAGGCTTTGTAAATAACATTTTAGATAACAGCTACTTAAAAAAATTTTAATATGTGTACGAATTGAAAATATAGACATTCCAATTTTACTTGCTCTTTGAAAACAATCTTAATTTTGTAATTATTGGTGATTATTTTCTAATTCAGATTAAGAAATTCTAGCATTAATATTTGACACGAATTAACATAACAACAATATTGAGTGGATGTTATATTTTTGTTGATGAAAATCTTTAATTTTATTTGGTTCCTTTGCTTTAGTTATCTTTTAGAGTTGGTATTTCTAGACCCTTTCTTAGAGGATATTTTAGAAATGTTCCCGGTAGAAAACTTAGTTTCAGCTAGTCACTTTATGGATCATCCAATCAGAAATATAACCACAAGTAATCGTTTGCTAAACTATCATGCTAAACTTTTACGCCAAGAGTGATGTCTTAAAAAGCTAGGTTTAGATTAGATTTGGTACAAGGCCGAAATTCAGGAGCACCTTAAAAGAATCATTCGCACAAGATTGAAATAATTGCTAATTATTACATTAAAACTAAGTTTAATATATACTTCCCGATTATAAAGAGCCAAGACATGTCTCGGATGAGAAAATACAAGATTATTAAGCTGGCATTTCTGCAGAACCAGATAAGAGTCGTTTGTCAGTATGCCCAAATTTGAGTTGCTTGCACAATTCTTCGTGGATAACCTTTCCCACCCAGTCATGTCTACACTTGTACTCCTTTTGTACTAGTTTGCATTGGCTTATTAGGTAATAAATCGTTTTATCTCAGTTTCCCCAGATAATCAAGAGACTCCGTGCAAACAGGACAAATTGATGATCATGATGTCGGTTTTCTTTGTCAAGCCTATTGACGAGGTGTACAAGTTAATTCTTTAATAGATTTGTTAAGGCTACACTTGTTATTCATCTTAGTAATTATTCTACTCTTTTGAGAGTTTCACATCAGCGTTAGCCGATGATTTTTTTCACTGGAGTTTGAGTGATAGCAATTCTCTTTTAGTCTCCTGGTCTCTTTTCAGTATTCTGGCTGATCTTAACAATGCCATAGTTTGGATGGTCTCTACTCGTCCTTTTATTTCCAAGTCCTCCAACCACTGTACCAATCCTTTGGAGATCGTACCAAGAGCCCCAATTAGAATTGTTATTACCACCATTCTGGGAGGTGCCCGTGGTGTAATAGATGCCCGAGGTGACCGTGGTGTAATGGTTATCGTCGAAGGAAATGAACTCGGCGACACGAGTTCAAATCCTGGACGAGACTGATTGCATTTTCACATAGCCCTAATACCCTTGGGAAAGGTATGAATCCAATTATTCTCCCTCCAGCTATGCATAAATAGTAGGACAGACTGGGTACTTCAGCCTTAGTGAGGCAACTACTCTAGGAGAAGGAAAATTCTGAATTCAAACCTGTTTAACTCCGTTTAAAAATTGACCTTGTGTCATATCCTGCCCGAGCGGAGGGGTGGTAAATATGTATTACCACCATTCTCATGTTCCACAGTTTTTTTTAATTCTCGAACAAGGTCTCGGTATTTATATTTCTTTTAGCTTTCCTTCAATTTTACTGTGGTCTACCGGAACAGCAAAGTCTATTATTGTTATTATCATTGTGTTTTAAACAAGATGTTATCATATCTACATTAAATGACAAGCCTTTGAAATAAGAAAACTAGTTCATATACCACGATAGCTATGTCAAGATACGCTTTGGAAAGGGATGATCTACTGACGACATTTTTTTTGACCATATGGAAATTTAATATCTCTGATAAAAAAATGGAAATTCTTCCAAGCTATCTCTGTGTCATTACTATGGTATGGATAAACCACCTGAACTTTAACGATTGATGGGAGAAGAAAGCTCGATGGGAACTACAAAACCATGCTACGTGCTCTTTTGAACAAGTCCTATAAGCAACACCCCACAAAAAAAAAAAAAACAGCTGTACAGTCACTTGCCTCTCATCTCAGAAACCATCAAAGTAAGACGAACTAGGCATGCTGGACAGTGCTAGAGAAGCAGTAACGAACTAATGAGTGAAATTCTTCTGCGGACTTTTATGCGTGGACATATCAGTGTTGGTTCACCAAAAAAAAAAAAAAAAAGACTCACATTCATTAGCTCTGTGCGAATACCATATATACAGTAGATGAGTTGCCAAAAGCAATGGACGATAGGGACGGATGGAAAGAGAGAGAGAGAGAGAGAGAGAGAGAGAGAGAGAGATTCCGTGCTATCATCCCGAAGTGATGACGATGATGATGATTGTTTTCTTTGTCAAGCTTACTGGCGTGGTGTAAAATTAACTCTTTCATAGACTTTTAATGGTCAATAGGCACTCTGATAATGTCCCCCCTTTTTTTTCTATCTACGTTTTTTGCGTGTTTCAAAGCGTTGCTTTTGGGGGTTTATTCCTTTGATGCTCGTGACTAGACCACGCAACGACTTTGTCCCATTTGAAAGACAAAGTTTAACACTGAACCTTATCTTAAAGGCGAATACACTAACGTGATTCTCTCGTGACAATTTCAAAAGCTGAAGAAAAGAAAAAAAGAAAAAAGAAAAAGAGATATAAGAACTGATATGGATGAATGATTAAATATGTATAAAAACACATCAATAAAATTTCCTGTTTACTTCACGAATTTGGATATCACCAGGAATCTGAACCATCACTAGTAATCTATCTGTCTCTCTATCTATCTATCACAGTCTGGGGCTCATCACATGCTGTAATGTTAAGCAAGCTACATTAGCAAACCATTGGCACTGAGTTCAATTGCCACTCGTAGCATCATACTTCTGTCCTTGTGCCACATCTATAACCTAAACTTTGTAAATAACTGTTCGAGGCTCGGCTGAAAAGTTCTTTGGCTGAAAAGTTGATATGATGACGTCATGCCTACATCAGTCTGTTCACATCGATCTATCTAGCTAACTTTCTGTTCTCATCTAGCGAGCAAGCAATAAAAAATAGTTTGGCTTGATTTGATCTCTTTGTTTAATGGCATATCAACCATTTTTGGTTATTTCATGCGAAAGCCACCGATGTAGAAGGACATTAGCGGTAGTATTTCACACTTACCAGGCTATAATAGTTTGTTCCTAATTATATAACAGTCAGTTTATATACAAACCCGTCTGTTTTCTATCTATCTATCTATCTATTATGTAAATGCACAAAAAAAGAAAAAAAAGTTATTCAGAGGACGATTTTCATTTATAGTCAAATTGTTTGTTAACGTTCTGGTTTTTGCATTAAACCATCTTTAGGGCATTTGAATTTGCAATGTTGTATGTTCTGAATTACAATAAATTTATCTTTCATCTTTTAAAATCAAAGAAAAAATGAGAAAGTTTATCACTTTTAATTTTCGCTTGCAGCGTTGTTTCAAGACTATTTGACGAAATTATTGTTCAATTTTTTTACAAACGTACTTTCTTAAAATTGGCCTAATGAGTAGAGTGTTCGGCAAATGGTCCAGGAGACTGGGGTTCAATCCCAGGTTGAGTCATACCAAAAAACTCAAAAATGGTTCTAGATTCCGCCTTGCTTAACACTCAGCATTATAAGGTAAGAATCAAGGGTAAAGTGGAGCAATAAAGGGAATGGAGTAACGCCATCAACACCTTGGTGTAGTAGCTATTGAAGAGGGGGCCTTCGGGTTACCCTTGACTAGGGTCGTCAACATTACTTTTTATATATATAAAGCGATCTATTTTATGTCTCTTTATTCTTTTCTTTTTCTTCACTTCACTTCACTTTTTACCTTTTGTCTACTTTATTGTGTTGCTGTTTGGGACTTTGGAAGAATTATAAGTCAGAGTATAATTGAGAAAACATCAAATGTTAGTAGTTATTCCTCATTATTTTTCTTTAGAAACACTTCTATAATTCCAGCTATGGATTAAACAGTATCATTATTGATCTTTTATAATGATGCCTTTGCAATTAACATATAAAGGTTAATGTCATAAAAATTAATGAACAATTAAATAGTTTAAAGTGACAAATCCTTTTCAGCAATCTTTTGCCAACACGCAGTCATAATTTCACGTATTCCTACCTAACTCTGGTAATCTGCCAGAAATAGTATGGTTTGTAGTAACTACTACTACTACTAGTCATAATAATTATAATAATTGTGGCCTTATGCTTGTCACATTATTTGATGAGGCCTTAGTTTGGTGAAGACCACATACGTTTCCGGTCAGCTGATTTTTAAACACCCACAATGCCCACATAGTGTTTGAAAGATCCACCAAAAGGGAGATGACACAATCTATCCAGAACTTCTTCAGACGTTTGGGGTGGTCAATTGGAACAACTTTCTCGCGGCGAGGGAGGATCAGCAACTAAAAGACGAGAAAACTTTCCGTTAACAATTAACAATCATTTTTGGTAACACAATGGTGTAACATTAGTATATAAAACATATACATATATATGGAAATTGTATTGCCTTTTTGTGTATATGAGGGACCAAGAAATGAGGTATCTTGCTGGTACGGTGTCAACTTTCAGAGAGTTAGGCTTTAGCGCCTACAGAGTTTTATTTTTTTATACTGCAGTCATCCGAATGGTCTCAGGATTTTCCCCATTAACTCTAAAAACATGTATTCTTATAGGAGGTTCCCCGAGGAACAATAATTCCTTATTGGCTAACCAATCACGGATCATTTTACATTCTATTCCTTTATGATTAGTCAGCCAATCAAATAAGCTGATCTACATCAGCGGAAAGAGTATCCCCTTCCACGCATCAGATTTTAATGTCATCCAATCAAGCCACAACATATAGCATCTACGCCCACACATTGTTTGAGGAGTGTCCCTTTTCCCATTAACCAAAACCAAAGGTCTTATTAATCTATCTGAAGCTCAGATTTGACCTTTTAACCCCAACAAGAGTTAGTTCGGGATTTCACCTATTTAAATGGATCAATGCTCCAACTCAGCCAATATCATTGTGAGTCTTCTTTCTGCTTGTTTTGACTATTAATAAGTACGGTTAGGGGGTGCCCGTGGTGTAATGGTTATCGTCGTAAGAAATGGACTCGATAACACGAGTTCAAATCCTGGACGAGACTGATTGCATTTCACATAGCACTAATACCCTTTGGAAAGGTATGAATCCAATTATTCCCCCTCCAGCTATGGGTAAATAGTAGGACAGACTAGGTTCTTCAGCCTTGGGGAGGCAACTAGTCTAGGAGAAGGAAAACTCTGAATTCAAACCTGTTCAACTCCGCTTAAAAATTGACCTTGTGTCATATCCTACCCGAGCGGAGGGGTTGGTAAATAAGATAAAGGTCTTTTTATGTATACTCGATTGTGTTATGGTGTTGTTTCTTCACCAGGAGTATTTCAACGA
The DNA here is from genome assembly GCA_963585895.1 of Sepioteuthis lessoniana. Lineage (NCBI taxonomy): Eukaryota > Metazoa > Mollusca > Cephalopoda > Myopsida > Loliginidae > Sepioteuthis > Sepioteuthis lessoniana. The sequence goes on along the minus strand of OY757912.1, from coordinate 45,284,924 downwards.
TGTATAGACTAATTACTTCAAGGAATACCGAAGACAGTCGCTCATCTGGATGACATCCTAATCTTGGAACAAATTATGGAAGAGCATAACAGTAACCTGCGTGCAGTGTTAAATATATTACAAGATGCTCGGCTCCGTAAAGCACCCACTTAAAGAATATGTCGGAACTGCTTTTTTTTTTTAGCTTTTGTGAATTACTGTCACCGTTATTTAAAAATAATATCGACACTGTTCAGGCCCTATTGTACAAATTATTACAGAAAAGAATTCTCTTGAAACGGGGACAAGGCAAACCCTTTGCTTTTGTGAAATCAAAAAGGTTGCTAATGTCAACTAATGTTTTGGTTCATTACAAACCGTTACTTATTATGGCTGTGGATGCATATGCAGTCTTATCGCATATAATGATAGACGAAAGTGAAAAAACGATTTTTTTTGCCTCTAGAACATTATTAGAAGAAGAACGGAATTACCCACAGAGAGAACAAGAAGGGATAGCTGTCATTTTTGGAGTTCCCAAATTCTATAATTATATCTTTGATCGGGAGTTTACAATCATCACTGATCACAAGCCACTGCTTGGGCCTTTCAAAGAGGACCGTGCAATATCACTCACAGGAAGCACTAGAGTGTCACGTTGGTCATTGGTTCTAGCGAGTTACCATTATCAACTATTGTATAAACCTGGCTCAAAAAATTCCAATACAGTTGGACTGAATCGCCTACCTGTAGAGGACTATGTTACGTCATTAGCCTGTCCGGAGGAAGTAATACTTTCCATGTCAGCTTTAAACGTAATCGCAGTCACGTCAAAAACCTTTGCTTTTTACACGGCAAGAGACCATGTGCTATCAAAAGTGCGTCAGTTGATCTCTCAGGAATGGCCTGGCAAAGAATCTCCTGACTTTTAACCTTACACAACCCGGAAGGATGAGTTATCGGAAAAAACTGGTTTGTGCTTTATGGGGATCACGGGTGGTTATCCTGGAAAAATGTTGAGATACTTTACTGAAAGAATTGCTTATGGGTCATCCGGGAATTTCACGAATGAAGTCCCTTGCTCGTTGTCACATTTGGCTGCTTAAGCTTGATGCAGAAATAGAATTGTGTATGAGGTGTTGTGGAATGTGCCAGGATTTTGCAAATATGCATTAGGCTAGTGCATTACATCCATGGGGATGGTCAAGAAGGACATGATTCCAAGTGCACATAGATTATGCAGACCCAATCAAGGGTAAGGTGATTCTGGTGATTGTGGATGCCCACAGTAAATATATACATATTTACCAACTCCCTCCACTCGGACATATGACACAAGGTCAATTTTTAAGCGGTGTTTAACAGGTTTGAATTCAGAGTTTTCCTTCTCCTAGACTAGTTGCCTCACCAAGTCTGCCTTACTATTTACCCATAGCTGGAGGGAGAATAATTCATACCTTTACCAAGGGTATTAGTGCTATGTGAAATGTAACCAGTCTCGTCCAGGATTTGAACTCGTGTCGCCGTGTCCATTTCCAACGACAATAACCATTACACCACAGGCATCACAGTAAATATATAGGTGCACATGTCGTGTCATAACCATCTTCAAAAATTGAAAGGAAGTTGCGAAGCACTTTTGCCACACATGGGAGTCGACGTGTGATGGTACTGATAATGCTAGCAATTTTACAAGTAAAGAATTTTTCAAATTATGTGCCCTAAATTGCATTAAGTACGTTCGATATGCACCATATTACCTTTCCTCGAATGGAATGGTCGATATCGTAGTGCAGACCATTATTAGTGGGTTTTAAAAAGTTCCAGGCAATCTGGAAAGTCGATTATTGCGTATCTTAGCACGGTACCGTATATTTCCGCAATCACCAATGGGTCAGTCACCAGCAGTGCTATTAATGGGCTGGCAGCACCGATCTGGTCTGGACCTAGTGTATCCAGATTTATCTGCCAAAATTACTACAAGATACTATAAGATCGACGGATAAACATCGTCTTGATAGGATGTTCCATATTGTAGATGGCGTTTGTATGGTGAATTTTCATAGGAGGTCAAAATGTTTTTTTGGGATTTTAAAGGAGCAAATTGAAGTTAGAGGATAGTCCTCTATGGAAAAGAAATGTGGATCATATTCACATGAATATCGTGAGAGTCTCAGAAGAATCCAGCCAACCTCCGAGGAATCGGAGACAAACGTTTAAAAAAGCCCTCAATATCTGTCGAGCAGCTTCCTGTACCCTAAAAAATAGCAACCTCTCAACAACTGGTAGCAAGCGTGGGAGGTGATCATCGAAGAACCCACAGCAGAATAAGTCTGCAGAATTGTAAGGAGTGTCAAAGAAAGAACAATGCTAAGGGTAAAACTAAAAGGCAGCGCACCAGCATGGAAGTGAACAGAAAAGGGAAACGACGCTTTTCCAGACTTTTAGCTAAGGAACTTGCTGCTTAGTAATCTCCTGATGGTATTGATACTGATGACTCAGTTGTTTTCCATGATGATGTGACTATGTCAGAGAGACAAGCAACACTTCTTTCAAGTGATAGGAATTCTTTTGGAAGTTCCATAGAAAAATTATTGATACTTCATAGTGTCATTAAAAGTATCGAATAGACTATGAATAGAGTTTCAAGCTAAGTGGTGAGATATATTGTATATTGTTCTAGAAACGGAAGTACCGTTTCGGCCATGTTTGACTGGTTGTAATGAAAAGGCGGAAATAGTCATTCCACCTGCTCGAGACAACTGGATTACGTTGATTGACACAGACCCAGAGATAATAGATACTAAAACTCCAAATAAGAATGGGTCTGAGAATAATAGCAATATAATGTGTGACTTCATACTTTCCAGAGCTTAAGAAGTGGTGTCTTACCACTGGATGCTGTTTGGTGTCATGTCCAAAACACTTCTTTGGAGGTCTTACCCCTTTTGCATGTGATGCACTCTGTGTATACTTTGCTCTACCAGCAGGGCTGATGTTAAAGTGTCTGGGTAGATATATGCTTGGCTCCTAGTATAGTTAAATTACTGGAATAATATAAAACTATACTGAATTAGACCATGTGGAATGATTAGGAAATGAAGAATGGACAAAATGAAGAATGGACAAAAATAGATAAGAAAAATGCAGCACCAATTAAAGGTTATTTGTTTGCTTGTTTGTTTGTGTTCTATGGTATATCAACCTTTGTAGGTTATTTAATGCTAAATACATTTTTATACGAATAAACAGTTCTATTTGAAACAATTCACTTTAACATAGATACACAGGTTAATTATCAAAAATATTTTTATTTTAAGCTATTTGGTTTAGTCAAAGAGTTCTAAATCAAACAATTCATTTTAGTGTAAGTATAGTATTTGTTTGCACACAGTTAGATATCAAAGCAGTTCTTTTTCAAACAATTCAGTTTAGCGTAAGTAGAGTTTCAATATCAAAAACAGTCCTATTTGAAAGAATTCAGTTTAGCATAAGTACGAAGTTTAAATGTCAAAAGAGTTCTATTTTAAGCAATTCAGTTCAGCTTTACTTTTGTTCTATTTGACCAAGGGCAGAGTGGACCTGGTATTGATGGTAATCTAGGGGTACTCTGCCTTCCACAAAGCTCCAGGGCTACTGGAGCTTCATCATCAGATTATTTAGAGTCATAACCAGGACACTTATTGAGAGGTCTTACACCTCTGCAGAAATGTAGTCGGTGTATACTACAGCTCTCCCAGCCGACTGGCCAGCCAATTAAATGTTAGTTAACTAAGGAGTCTGAGTGAATGAAAAAGAAGGAAATCATTGAAAGAATGCATAAGTTTTAGATAGAGATACATAGGGAGTTGATGAGTGAGAAGGTAATATGATGAAAAATAAAAAAAGAAATATTAAAAGAGAAGGGTTTAAAGAAAACGAGAAAAGGGAACGAAATGCAGTGGCATTATCGGTAAGATATTTGGATCATTATATTAAAGCTTTTAACTTAACAAAAAATCTTCCAAGTTGTGGCTGTATCAGTGCTAATGTATCAATGCATTACGTAGACGCAAACTAAAAACCGGGGAGAAAAAGCTTGATGGAATCTACGCGAAAATGCAACGTACTCTTTTGAACGAATCATGGAAGCAACACTCCACTCAAAACAGCTCTTAGGCTATTTGCTTCCCATCTCATGAAAGCAACACGAACAAGACATAGAATGTAATGTTTTAGAAGGAAGGACGTACTCAAAAGTGAGATTCTTATCTGCTCATGGACTCGACTGTGTCAGCCGACCTCATCTCAATGCGGACATTAGATACGGTCAAGAGGACCTGGCATGAGCGATAGCTGATAAAGACGAATGACAAGAGAGAGAGAGAGAGAGAGAGAGAGAGAAAATAATTTTATCATAATTAGAACAATTTAAAACGTCATTGATGTAAGATTATTTAATTTATATCCATATTTACCAATCCCTCCACTCGGGTAGGATATAAGACAAGGTCAATTTTTATGCGGAGTTTAACGGCGTTGAATTCAGTGTTTTCCTTCTCTTTGACTAGTTGCCTCACCAGGTTTGAAGAACCAAGTCGGCTCTACTATTTACCCAAAGCTGGAGGGAGAAGAATTGGATTCATATCTTTTCCAAGGGTATTAGTGCTATGTGAAACGCAATCAGTCTCGTCCTGGATTTGAACTTGTGTTGCCGTGTCTATTTCCTATGACGGTAACCATTAGACCAGGGGCACCTTAGTTTATATCTTAAAATAATCATTTGGCCCAGTCGGCTGGGGCTGCAGAATACACCGACTGCCTCTCTCCAGAGGGGTAAGACTTCCCCAACGTGTGTCCTGGATATGACACTAAACAATCTAATCTCGAGGCTACAGTAATGCTGGAGCTTTGGGTAATGCGGAGTATCCCCCTCATTACTATTGCTCCCAGCTCCACTCTGGTCCTGGGTGGTTGCACCAGATTGAGTCCTATTTCTGTGTTAAATAGAACTAAACTGTGTACTTATGCTAAATTGAATAGTTTGAAATGGAACTGTTTATATGTACGATAGATTTGTCATTAAATATCCAACATTGGTTGATATGTCATTAAACCGAACCAAACTAAACTAAAATGATCATTCCATATAGATTTCTATTACCTGTAGTTTCCTTTCACGATTAGATTAAACATTTTGAATGTATCCCCTCGTAGGATCCATATCCCAGATAATTCAATCACTCGAGCCTCACCATCAGATACTGTTTTGTGTAGTACTTAAGACACATAGATTGAACAATGAACGAAAAACTGAATATCAAACTCACTAGCCTAATAATACTTTCTGTGATCGCAATTCACCAAACCTGACTGCTTTCATAATGTTTTATTGCACCCTTATTTTAATGCAAAACACGTTAATACAGGAATACTTAACACTCGTACCCTGTTATGGCTAACGGAATCAGAACAGGTGACCCCCATGGATTATATAAAGGACGTAGTTCGAAGTTCCGTGAAGGTTCCCGAGTTCAACAAAGACCTGAATAACGCCGGAGGACATATCGGCCGAAACGTTGTGGAAATAGCAACAAAGATGAAGACAATAGTCCAAAAACCCTTAATGATAAAAAAAAAACACGTAAATATATTTATTTTTCACTAATTAGATAAACGGACCACGTGTGATTGAATCTCTTTTAAGGTTCAGCAGCCATCTTGCATATACGTGCCGTGAAATTCGAGCTCATCCCTAACATCCCGACCTGCTTTAGATATTTACTATTGATCCTCCAGTCTTAGTTCTGGATCACACTTTACTGTTTGATCCAGGAAGAGATTTACAGAGGATGAATGTCAAGCTTAGCAACTGTAACATTGCCTTCTTTTTTTTTCTTTCTCTGTTTACACTTACTTAGACTTGCTCAGAATTTGCTGGTATTTTCTATTTTCACCATTATTCTTCGATGTCTTTCGTTCTTCGTCGTGTCTGGTTTCTGCATCGGAGCACTAAGATATATATGGAAGGTCCAAACAGCTATCATTTGATAAAAGAAATCATTACCTAGCATAGGCTATGTTTCAGCAATATAATGGCCGCATTTTTTCGGATATAAACACCAGAAACACACGCACAGACGATCACACACACACACACACACACACACACACACACACACACACACACACACACACACAGAGATTAGATTGACACATCCACACATAAACACACACATATTCTAGAGAAACACAATCAACTACACAGAAACACAAGCATGCACACATACACACATACAGATACAGACACACACGCACAGAGTAGATTGCCACAGACAAACACAACAACACAGACACACACACCCCTAGAGAAACCGACAAACATCTAAGCAGAAGCACAAGCACACATACAAAACACACTCATTCGATTGACAGACAAACATACAAACACATAGACACACTTAGCCAGAGACACACACAAACAACTACGCCGAAACACAAGTACTCACGCAGAAACACACGCAGAAACATACTCATAAATACACACACAAAATAGGTTGACCCAGACATACACACAAACACACACCTAGAGAAACACAAACAACCACGTAGAAACAGAAACACACACGCAGAAACACACTCACACATACATATATACACATGTGTATATATATGTATATATATATTTATCAACCCCTCCGCTCGGGCAGGATGTGACACAAGGTCAATTTTTAGCGGAGTTTAACAGGTTTGAATTCAGAGTTTTTCTTCTCCGAGACTAGTTGCCCCACAGTCTGCCATACTATTTACCTATAGCTGGAGGGAGAATAATTAGATTCATACCTTTCCCAAGGGTATTAGTGTTATGTGAAATGCAATCAGTCTCGTCCAGGGTTTGAACTAGTATTGCTGTGTCCATTTCCCACGACGATAACCATTACACCACGGGCACAATATACATATATGTATATATTTTGAGCAAAAAGAAAGTCACGGTTCAGAGAAAGATAAAAAAGAAAGCCTGATTAGTCACTAAACAAATACTTTGAAAACAGCTCGGTATTTGCATAGTGTAGGTTTGTAGGACTAAATAAAATAGCTGAGCTTTGCTATATAGGCTTCTATGAAAGGATCCACTGAAAAACTTCATTCAATTGACCTTGTGTAACATATTGCTCGTGCAGACGACCTAGTAATATATATATATATATATATATATATATATATATATATCATTACCAACTCCCTGACTCACTGTCAACATTCATCCTAATTATCCACCGCTCCAGGCATGTCAACTTGACGTCATCTTGCTGGCCAGCCGACACTAACACATCCATGTGTACGTTTCCAAAAGATGACTTGGCTTTTGAGTTCGTCCTTGTTTTTCCAGCAGTGACCCAGATGTATTATATCTCTTACTTGAATGGTGTGTAAGATGAGAGGCAGGTGACCGTACAAATACTGTTTTGTGGGGAGTTGCATCTTGAATTTGTTCGTGACCGTATACAGCATCCTTGTCTAGTTCCTATCAAGCTTTTTCTCGGTGCGTTTTGTTAGCATCTATGTAGAATTTAGTTGTGGATACATATAAAGCTTGGAAGAATTCTTTATTTCATCGGAGAGATTAGATTTCCACATGATCGATAACCTTTCAATGGCATTCCAATGTCTAGCTAAGTATATGTTGACATGATTTTCTGTTGATGAGATGTTGCTGCTGAGGTATGTGTACTGGTCTTCTAATTTTAGATTGGCTCCCTTTTTTCTTTAAAACACGTATACTCTGTTTTCTTGGCATTTACATTGATGCCAATACCTCCTGCCGTTTACTCTTGACTATTCTGTTGGCATTCTACTTCATCATCATCATCATCATCATGTCGTGCCGCGAGCACGGATATCCCTGACCCTCTCTCTCGCCACTTCTCCCTATCGTTAATCGCCTCTGGCAGGTCTTCAGGGCTACATTCCATATCTTCACATAGCTATTGAATGTATGTTCAAGCTCGTCGTCCTGCTTTTGTCCGGCCATATGTGGGGGTCCATAGGAGTACATCTCTTATGAGCTCGTCCCTGCTTCTCCAGTAGTGCCCTGCATGTCTGGTTCGTCTAACTTGGAAAGTTTTCGTGATGGGATGCAAGTAGCCGTATAGTTGGTGCCTTGTGGGGTGTTGCCGCCAGGACTAGTTCAATATTGCTCGCAGCATTCTTGTGTAATTGCCGTCTAGCGTCTTCTCCAGCCGTTTAGTTAGCGTCCAAGTAGTGCATCCATACAGCAGTATCGATTCAACCGCTGCCTGGAAGAAATTGCGTTTCATTTTATCGATCAGGTAAAAAAAAAAGGATTCTACTTAATCTTGCGTATTTATGTGAAGCACTAGATCAGCTAAGTACTCTGCGTCTGTGATATCTTTTCTAGGTTATCATTTGCTTCTTGTTTTTTCAGAGTGAAACCCTTTTCTTTTATTATATCTATGGATGTTCGAACTACGTAATCTAGGAGGAGTATAAAGAAATATCGTGCAAATGTATCTCCTAACAAGACTACAATAACAATGTCTAAGAAGTCTGTGTTTCCATCGGATGAGCGAACCATTGTTTACGTGTTTTCGTAAAGGATTAATTTAACTGTAACAATTTCTTAGAGAAATGCAAGTAGTATCTGCTCCATTTTTCTCTAAGTGTGGAATCGAATACCTTAGAGAAATCTTCGAATAGTAATGTTGCCTGGAAATTCTATGCTCATACTCTTTCGATGATTCGATGGATTGTCGGAGGTCATGATCGTTGAGTGATTCCTTCGAAAGCTGTTCTGATTTTTCCCGACAATTTTCTCGATCTCGTGTCCAATACAATACAAAAAAACAGGGTAGCAATAAAGATTAGAGTTATGCGTCTGTAGTTTTCAGTGATTTCGTGGTCACCTTTTTTGAGGAAAAGATATATACAACCTTTTGTCTATTCCTCTATCGATTTTTGTTTATAGACTGCGTTGCATCATCGGAGAAGAATGTCGTCAAATTTTCTTGTCTTTCAAGCTCCAAGGGCTAGTTCGTCGAGGCTCTCAGCTTTTCTTCTTTTTATAATTTTTTAATTTTTATTTGTTCCTCTATAAAGTGTCCCAGTTTTATTTGCATTTAAACATGTTTTGCATAGTTTATCTATGATTCAATGAGGATTCCTGAGAAGATTCTTGAAATATTGTTTCCACTCCTCAAGTCTTTCTGCATGGCTGTCAGCTTTTAGTTTTATTCTTGAGGTGCTTCTGCACTTTGACGTTTGTTCGATTCTTGTTTTTAAGTAAAAATGCTTTTTAAGTGATAGTTTTTTTCTAACTAGTAGTGATTTTCATGGGCCTGTACTCAGCTGCTTCTTTGATATGAGATGTAAGAAAGTTTTCGTATTCGATGATCAGAGCGTGCATGCGTTTTAGATATTTATTGAAGAGTATCAAATATATTCCTTACAGCTACCGAATATTTGTCTTTATTGGGAATCCTTTTGAAATGAGGCTTCCTAATCTGAGAATTAATTTTTTTATTTATTGCGGAATTCTTGTCCTCATCTTGGTAGTTTTTTTGTTGTTTCCTCTCACTACGTTTCAGTCAAATTTCACCTCTGGCCTTCTTCAGGTGATTAACCGCGACCTCGGATAGGAATTCTGAGTCTTGTAACCGTATCCTCAGCAATTACTGCCTTCCATATTTGTTGTCCATCGCACTACGTTTTTGACCAAGTAAACCTCTGGCCGGCTTGGGTAGGATTTGAGACCGCTATCTTCTGACAATGCTCACCTGGAACCGTAGAGACTAAACACTTCTATCCGCTGTGCCACGGGCCCCGAAGGGCGATCAAGGTTGGATTTTTTGGTATTTTAAATCCAATTCTTTGTTCTCCTTATCTGGTCTATCAAAGTCGGGTCCGTACCGAATTTGCAATTGTCTTTATTGGGAATCCTTTATTGGTTAATCACCTGAAGTAGGCCAGAGGTGAAATTTGGCCGAAACGTACTGAGAAGAAACAACAGAAAATTACCAAGATGAGAACAAAAAGTCCGCAATAAATAAAAAATCAATCACCGAATATTTGTTACATATATCTCTATTGATAAGTGAGGTTCAGTTTGAAAGTGTGGTTTTGATTATTTTTTTTTCTGCGTAGATTCAAGCGTATATTTGCTAAGAAAATTCTTAGAGGCAAGATATTCCTTCAACAGAGGAGTATGCTTCACTGTTGAGAGCGCTATTTATTCCGTTCTTGTTAATTGTCCAATTGGTTAAGACAGTAGAATACACCGATTGCTTATCTGCTGAGGGGTAAAACACCCCCAACGAGTGTCCTGAATATGACTGTAAACAATCTGATGGTGAGGTTCCAGTGATGCTGGGGCTTCGGGAAATGAAATGCGGAGTGCCCTTTCATTGCCATTGCTCCCAGTTCCGCTGGCCTGGAATGGTAGCACCTTATAGGGCCCTATCCATGGGCTAAATAGAACTAAAATGCATAATTATCCTGAACTGAATTGGTTTAATTATAACTGTTTGACCAATCTGAATAGCTTGAAATAAGATGTTTTTGACGATTAAACTGTACTTACATTTAAATTGCTCGTTTATGCTAAACTGAATCGTTTGAAATTGAAATGTCTTTCACATTGAAACTGTACTTACACTAAACTGAATTGTTTAATATAGAACTGTTTTGACATTTAACTGTGAGTAAACAAAATCTATACTTATACTAAACCGAATTGGCTGAATTAGAACTGTTCGATTAAAAGGAATAGCTTGAAATAGAAATGTTTTTGACAATTAAACTGTGTACTCATGCTACACTGAATTATTTGAAATAGAACAGATTATTTACATAAAAATGGATTTGGCGTTAAATAACCTACAAAAGTTCATATGCCATAAAATTCAACCAAACAACAACCAACCATCTTGTTAATGAATTTATAATCTAGCCTTGCCTTATGATTATGTGCATTGGGTGTTGGTTTATAGTTCACCACCTTTTTTTTTAATTTAGTGTTTAGTCATGAAAGAATATTCTCGAGGGAAAAATCAGCAAGATATTCGCCATTTTTATTTGGCAAGTTGTGTAAGCGATTTTTACAAAATATTTTATCTTTGCTTTTTTGAGTATTCGTGTCTTCACCAATGATTAGAATATTGTATTTGGGAGTGTGTCGAGCAAGGGAAGATAGCTCGTCTTTAAAGTTTGTGATATTCGATTCATCACTACTATTGGTGGGACTGTGCAGGGGCTGTGATTAAATGTAGCATTCCCTGTTGAGTCCTCTAGATGCTATATAGAATATACAAATTTCATCTTTTCAGAGGCGTACGACACCCCAGCGGGTGTGCTGGATATGACATTAAACTATCTGATGGTGAGGCATCAGTTCAGGAACTCTGGTGAATGTGGAGCATCCCTTCATTTCCATCGCTCCGACATCCACTATGACCCGGAGTGGTAGCACCTGATAGGGCCCTGTCTATGAATCAAATAGCACTGTTTGATCATTTAACTGTGTAAAGAAATGACTGACGTTTAATTGTTTGTGATACAGAGATGTACGTGGAACCGTATTAAAGTAAGTTGGCGACCATAGTCGAGGGTGACCCAAAGGTTCCCTTTTCGATAGCTACTACACCAAGGTGTAGGGGACGCCGCTACTCCTTTCCCTAGATTGCTCCACATTACCCTTGATCCGTACCTTATAATGCTGAGTGTTAAGCAAGGAGGCATCAAGTACCATTTTTTTGAGTCTTTGGTATGACTCGACCTGGTATTGAACGCAGGTCTCCTGGGCCATTAGCGAACACTCTAACCGCTAGACCTGTGAGAAATAAATGGTGTTTAAGAGTGTTGAATAGCAATAATTGTAACTAATTCATCGTGTGAAAAAATGATTAATATTTAAAAGAATTATAAGCAAAGGAAATTATTTGTATTAGATGGCAATGATTGCATTCATTTTTGAGTAATGTGGTACCCCTTTCATTGCCATCGCTCCCAGGTCCACTCCGTCCCAGAGTAGTAGTAACTGATAGGGTCCTCTCTATGGGTCAAATAGTAGTAATCAGTGTACTTATGCTAATCTGAATTGTTTGAAATAGAACTGTTTTGATATTTAAACTGTGTACTTATGCTAAACTGAATTGTTTGAAATGAAACTGTTTATATGTATAAAAATGATATAAATTAGTTGATATGCCATAAAACTAAAGCACACCAAACCAAACCATTTATCTGTGTACAAACAAATGATTAGTAGTTAATGCAATTATCTGTGTTGGATAGCAGTACTTGAAACCATTTAACTTAAAGAGATCAGGTTCATTTTAAAATGTTATCAAAAATTTGTTTGAAAATTACATATTTAATATGTATAAATAGGATTTGGCATCAAATAACCAACAATGGTTTATATGTCAGAAAACCCAACCCAACCAAACCCACCCAAACCAATCATATTGTCACTTAAGCAAATTGAAATGTTCGTATTGGCGTTCCCGGTGTAAATGCCATTTTAACATTTTTGGAGAAGTGCCTTGCGTTATCGCACTGCTTTTCTTATAACCAGTGCCCAACGAGCTCTACTTTGCTGTACAGTAGACAAAACATGAAATGAAATAAATTGCATAGGTTAATTAATATCTTAGAATGACGAAAATTTAACAATCGCAACATAGATATAGATGTCTGTGTGTGTGTGTGTGTGTTTATATAAAGCATTAGATATATACAAATGTACATACTACGAAAAATAGAAATACGTTTATTTACCTGCATTTGATAATATATTTTTTGTGTGTGTGTTTGTTTACATGTTTAGATGCATACAGATTTACCTACTCCGATGAATAGAAATGCGTTTATTTACTCGCATTTGATAATATACATATTTCTGTATGTGTACGTGCGTGTTTACATGTATACATTGGATGAATACAAATTGAACTTCTCTAATAAATAGAAATATGTTTATTTACATGCATTTGATAAAATATATACACGTGTACGTGGGTGTTTTTGTGTGTACGTGAGTATGCAGGTGCGTGCGTGTGTGTGTGTTTGTGTGCCCGTTTTCTCACTCGTTTATAATCACGCATAAATATTCAATATACAAATGTATAGACCGTTATGCGTTCACAAATATTTACGTATCAACACACACACACACACACACACACACACACACACACACACACACACACACACACACACATATATATATATATATATATATATATATATATATATATATATATATATATATATATATATATAACGCGTTTTCTGATGAGTAGGGTGGGCTTGTAGAAGAATTGGATTTTCAGCAGACATGCAGAGATATTTCTTTCAGAAAAGGAATCTTCGTATGCTCACAATGACACATGTAGTGGTGAGGAATTCACATTTCCTACGATCCTTCAAACCAAAAAGTGAGAGTCTTAAGATGATGAAATCCATTTTCCTATATGTCCTTAAGTCAAATGGCAAAGTATTGAAGATATAAATTTGAAAAAGAAATTATATATATATATATATATATATGTGTGTGTGTGTGTGTGTGTGTGTGTGTGTAAATCTAATTTCTAAAAAAACCCAGACCTCTTAATGCACAAAAATGGCACGAAACCACATTAAGTGTGAAAATGTATTTCTGTCTTTTTCATCGTTTTATTTATTTTCAAATTCTTTTTGAGAAAAGTGGAAATAAAATTTTAAAAAGGTAAAGCCGAAGCTACAACTGAATATAAAAGAATGTATCAAAAGTACGTTTGATTTCTCATCAACTGATTGTACATAGAAGAGCTAAAGTACCCCTTTCGAATCTTATTCAATGATCTTTATGTACCTTTTTGTTATCCTAGCTCGTCTTCCAGGATTACCTGTTGGATTTTTCTATGCCCACCTTCTCAAAGTATATTAATCGAAATAACAATACTCCTCGACTTGTATACTTTATTTAAAGTAATAAATTCCCATCAGAGGTGGGGGTCGAGAATAGGCTGACGGTATCTCTAAAAGAGAGGGGTTTTCGGTATGACACTATCCTGTGTCTGTTGGTGAGTTTCCAGTTCTTGGGATCTGGTGAATGGGAAGAACACCTTCATTGCAATTACTCCCAGGTTCATTTAGAACAACAGTGTTCGTATTTGTTGGGTAAAATCGATCTTGTAAAAAATTATTCGTATTCGATGAAAATGCTTGATGCCATATGAGTGTGACTTATTTCTATAAAGCGTGTTCAAATCTCAGTCGCGTTCACCTTTGGACTAATGCCCTTAAGAAAATTATTCATCCCTTTATCACCGTAACTATAGGTTAAATAGTGCTTTTGCTGTTCTTCTGTAAGTATGAGTTGGCATTAAATACCCCAAAAAGGTTGATATGTCATTAAACAGAGAAGTCGAAACCGAATCTAAATGCTTGCTCAGGATTATTAGTTACTTGGACCCATGTAATTGTGAGCAAACTATTGATTATTATTAGAGATCATCATCATCATCATCACCATCATCATCATCAAGTCGTGCTAATAGCACGGGCTCTCTTGATTTTCTCTTACCAGCTGTTCCTATCTTCCGTTACTCCTTGAAGGTCCTCTAGACAGTATCCATTGTTTGCACAGAGATGATGTATGTAAATCGTTACTGGTCGGTCTACACTTGTATGACCGTGTGCAAGGGTTCCTAGGAGAACGCCACTATGAGTCCGTCCTCATATCTCCACCAGTATCCAGTATGTCTTGTGTCGTCTTGGATGGTTTGTTAGATTGTATAGAGATATTGCCACAACTGCTCATTTGTAAGCTGCCTCTTCCAGGATTTATTCAAAATAGCAAGTCTAATTCTTGCATAGTTCCCATCTAGCTTCTTTTCCATATGTTTTGTTAGCGACCGGGTAGTGCATCTATACTGTTATAGTAACTAAACTGTTTCAGCTTAAAGGAAATCCTGTTTTATTTTACCAGAGTTCAGATTTCAAAAATATCGATAATCTGTCTATAGTAGTCCAATGCTTTTCTCATGCATACGTTGATAACGCTTTCATTAGATGATATATTGCTACTGATATATGTTAACTAGTCTACTAACTTCAGAGACTTGCTGTTTAAATGGGAGATTTCTTTTTCTTGTTTAAAACACATGTACTTTGTTTTATCTGGAAACACTTGTTTCTTGTTCCAGGCTATGAGGTAGGAATTCGACTTGGGCCTGTGTATTTGTAAGAAGAACGAAATCATCTCCATGGTCTGTCAGTTACATTTTCTTCAGGATATTGTCTGATTCTTGTCATTTTATTTTTGCTGATCGTTGAATGTTATGGAGGATTTATCGCCGAGTAGTCAAAATTTGTAAGGTTGAGGGACTTTATCTTTGAAAGCTGTTCTGATTTTTCCAAAGAATTTGCACAACTTCGAGTTTTGATTTTTCCAGAGAATTTGCACAACTTTGAGTCGTATACGATTTAGAAGGCAAGTATTATAAACTTTAGCACCTATAGCAGTTAGAGTTATGCCGCTATAATTCTTAGTAATTCCGAAGTTGTCTATCTTGGAAAAAGGGAGGATGCAGCCCTTCATAAATTTCTCTGTAGTCTTTTGTTTTTTGAATGCGTTGCAATATCGAGAAGAATGTCGTCAAATTATTTTGCCTTCCAAACTTACAGGGGTATTGCATCAAGGTCTTCCTTTTTTCTGCTTTTAATATTTTTCAGTACTGCGTCGAATTCTTCCGACGTAAAGTGTCTAAATTTGATGTCTCTTTGACATACCTGATTTCAAAAGGTATTCACTGTAGATACTTGGAATGTTCTTTTCACCTCTGACATGATAAATTCGAATAGCATATCTTGCCAAAGAGAAATGGTGAATACATTGGAGTTTTTTTTTTTTTTATGTCTGAACACAAACTTCCACGAAAAAACGCGGAGACAACTATGGACATATACCTACACAAGAAATTCAAAGGGCGAGCTAGATTATTCATCTATGAACAAGAATTAGACAAATACAGTTTTGAACTATGAAGCATAAAACCTCTTCCGTCAAAGAATCGTCTCTGCAAAGATTCGTCTGAGTATCCGGACATTGGCATAAGGGTTAGAGTGTCCGCCACTGGCCCGGGAGATCTGGGTTCAATCCCAGGTCAAAAAATGGTACTTGATGCTATCTTGCTTAACACTCAGCATTATAAGGTACGTATCAAGGGTAAAATGGAGCAATCCAGGGAAAGGAGTACCTTCCCCTACACCTCGGTGTAGTAGCTATCGAAAAGGGAGTCTTCAGTTTACCCTCAACTACGGTCACCAAGTTTACTTTACATTAAGAAACAAAGAGAAAGTTTACTTTAAGTTTACTTTACATTAAGAAACAAAGAGAAATAAGAAACAAACAAGTTTCATGATATGACAAATTATCCTTTGCTTTTTGAGTAGCAGACCGAAAGGTTCTAATTTATATTGTTCCACGGTTTTACACTGAAACGTGGCAAGGCACAGAATAAATATTCCGTTGACATTCAATCATTTCCTTTAGGTCTTATCATTTCATCCTCTTCATCATCAAGTAAAGCAAAGAGAAGACAGGACCCTTATTCTCTCTTGCCTTCTGTACCTATCTTTAATGACCCCTGAACTGTATCCTGTATCTGCATAGAACTGATATATATAAACCCTTGCTAGTCAGCCAACACTGGCTCTTGCCCAGTCGGCTAGAGCTGTAGAATTCACAGACTGCATCTCTGTAGAGGGGTAAAACACCACAAAAGAGTGTCCTAGATATGACACTAAGCAATCTGATGGTGAGGTTCCTGCAATCGTGGAACTTTGAAGAATGTGGAGCACCCCTTCATTACCATCGCTCCCGTGTCCACACTGGCCCGGTGTGGTTGCACCTGATAGGGTCCTATCTATGAGTCAAATAGAGTAAAATATATACTTATGCCAAACAGAATTACTTGAAATAGAAGTGTTTTGATATTTAAACTATGGAAGGCCATACTGGGGATACGGTTACAAGACTCAACATTCCTATCCGAGGTCGCGGTAAATTACCTGAAGAAGGCCAGAGGTGAAATTTGGCCGAAACGTAGTGAAAGAAGAAACAACACAAAAACTACCAAGATGAGGACAAAAAGTCCGCAATAAATAGATAAATAAAAATTAATTCTCAGATTAAGAAGCCTCATCTCAAAATAATTCCAATTAAAGACATGTTCGGAAATTGTTTGTCAATAGGATAGAATGGAAGTAAAAAATGGAAATGAATCCGACAAGATGAAAAAAAACCAAACAAACAAGGTTATCCAAAAAGAAGATTTAAATGTAAAACAACGTCATAGTAGTGGGTATGCCTTTCTCATGTATAGAGTTAGTTAAACTAGTTCCCTATGTTTTTAAAGAAATGGGTAGATATTAATAGAACGTTAATCGGAATGTATGAAACCAACTATTCTCCCTTTAGCTATGGGTAAATGGTTTGGTAGACTGGTCTCTTCAGCCCGGTATAGGAACGAGTCTAGGAGAAAGAAAACTCAGCTAACAAACCTGTTAAAGACAGTAACTGTAAGAAACAAGTCTGTTACTTTTCTGGATACACCTAAAAGGTAGACCTCGAATGATGGACATGGAAACTATGTCACTACTCATATAGAAAAAGCAGCCGAGAACATAGCAATCAAACCCAAAGCCAAATATATAGTTCCTTGGGAGTCAACAACAATTAAGGAAAAATGAGATAATATGAAAAAAAAAAACCCACTCTCATTTACTCAAAAGTAACGCCACAAATGTTAATGTGTAAAAACTTAAAGCCCAAAGATAACTTGCAGAAACAGTAAAAACAAACAATTACGATACACTCAAGGTCAAATTGATAAAATAAGAAAATCAATAGAACATAGACAATTCCAAATAGGATGGTAGATATTAATGGAATTGAGTGGAAGAAAATTTATGTCGATAGCAAAACTAAAAGCTGTCTGTTAAAAAGAAAGGAAGATATATAAATAATTACTTGAATCTGTATAAACATTCGTATTGTATTCGAATATTTCATATATGCTGCCCCGGAGTGGTTGTACTTATTTGATTTTAGGTTCAAATACATCTATTTCAAATATACCCCTGTTTAATTGGAATAATCGATACAATATAATTTTAAATTATACGCATCAATCTGAAGCTGTAATTGTTTATAAAGGAACAGTATGTATAATTTGAAACCATATACCTCTATGCCGACCACATTGGTCGGCATAGAGGTATATGGTTTCATTAGACAAAAAATAATTTATTTAAACTATAATATTATTAGTATTAGATAAAAATACTTTATACCATATGACTGAAACCAAAAACTCTTAAGAAACAACTATACAGAAAATGTAAAAATAAATATAGAATGAAATCAATTTCTCATCGTCCTGGCAAAAAATAACCTTTGACCAGTTGATATGCCGTTAAAATCAGTCATACACTTTATTACTCATTCAAAGTAAGACATCACAACATTAAAATGTTTAAGACCAGTTTTTTCTTTCTCGAATTTCTAGTTCTACTCCATACATTCGGTAGATAAGATATTGCTGTAGAAATTTTGTCAGATAAAAATGAATCGTTATATTCAACTCTTTCATTGAAATAAGAACCATTAAAGGAATATTGCACAGATCACTGATCCACCCAACAATTACTAAAATAGACAACTTTAGAAAAATCCATATTACAAATTAAAAACCAAACACCAAACCAAAAAATAAAAGCCCCCAAATATTCTAATGACTCAAGCTAAACTCACACCTTTCCCACCGATTCAAAAAAATATCATTCCAATCAAGAAAAACCACTAAAAATATCAAACCCCTCATTTTAACTCACAGAAACCTGAACATGATGCATAAAATCGCCAAAAAATTATCAAACAAGATCATACAAAACAAAAAACAAACAAACAAACAGAAAAACAAAAACAAAAAAACAAAAAACAAAACAAAACAAAGCTACCCACAAGAATAAACCAAACCTTTAATAAATCCTATAATGCAGACTAAATGAATATTCAAAATAACAACATAACAGAAAGCCTAGATATATACGAAACAAGTCAATTTACAAACGTCTGCGAAGCAAAATTTGTCTGCAGATCTTATCATCAGACTCCAACAATTCCTGTAAAAAGTTACACATCATATACATGTAAACCTGCACTAATTAAAAAGCAAAAATAGATAAATGAATAGATAAAAGAAACGAAGATTTGGCATAGAATAACCCACAGTAATTGATATGCAGTTAAACAACAACCAACCAAACGAATTCTATCCTTCGAGTAGCTGAAGTGAGATTGTGACTCGGTTGGAAATACTCTAAACATCGTAATTAGTAGAGTTGCATTCGCCCTTATAGCATCGTGGAACAAATGATAAGATTGACTACTGTTTATATGGACCTGATATTTTTTGGTTAGTTTGTTGGTTGGTCGGTTTTACGGCTAGTCAACCACTGCCTTTTAGCCAAATGCAATATTTTTGCAAACAGTTATATGGTTACAGATTATATTTTCGTACTTTTTATGATTAGATTGTTTGTTTGTTTTTGTGGCATATCAGCCTTCTAGGGTTATTTAATGCCAAATCCATCCTTCTAGAAGAAAAGTAGTGGTTCTATTTAACCTGTAGGGGGACTTATATTTATGGTAGATATACTTAGTCCTCCCAAGAAGGGAGTGCATATTTTGTCATCCAAAGACAGACTCTTTCATTGTATCACAACTCTTTTAACATAGGTTTAGAAGGCACGATATTTCGTTCTTTTATTCTAAGAACTTTTTCAGGGATAACCATTTTCTGAGTTTTTCTATATATAAGCAAATGAGGACAGCGATAAAATGATGAAGAAGATAAAGGTGTAGCAGGAAAGAAGGAGATGGTCTAGAGTTAAATGTATGAGGTTTCCCCTTCTCGTCCACCTTTTTCCCTATTTATTTCCCGTCAGCTCACAAAAACTATTTCCACTTTCATACAATCAAAAAAATCTCTAATGAAACCTGATACATTTGATTGTAAACCCTTTTATTCTTCCTGTTTCACGTTTATCCTCTCCGTCATTTTATCATGTTCCTCATTTGCTTATATATAGAATATGGTTTAGCCTGAAAAATTCCTTAGAATAAAAGAACAAAATATCATGCCTTCTAATCCTGTGTTAATTGTTTGATTTATCCAAACATCCACATATTTCTATCATATATATATATATATATATATATATATATATATATATATATGTATATATATATATATAATCAGGCTTAGTTAGATTGATTGGAAGAGTGTGAAAATCAAGTGTAGCAGTTAGCTTGGTTGGTTGAATTTTATGGCATGTCAACCTATATACATTATTTAATGCCAAAATATATGTGTATATAATTTTATTTGCAAAAGAATAATTTGTGAAAAACAGAATTAAACGAGCCCGAGCTTATTTATTTGCACACAATTAAATGGTTTCAAGTAATGTCATCAAATACTAATAATTCAATTTAATATTAATTATTTGCTTGCACACAGTTCAATGGTTTCAAGTAAAATAAGTGATTAAACAGTTTTTTTACTCATAGTTGGGACCCTAACAGGTAGGAACACCTCGGATTTGAGAGGCAGTGAAGTGGTATTCTACACTCTCCAAAGGACAAGGTAGCTAGGGAGAAATATTGATGCAATTTGGTCATTTTTCAGTTAGTTTTTGTTTGGTTTTTATGGCGTATCAACCTTTATAGGTTATTTAATGTCAAATCCATTTTTATACAAATAAAAAGTTTTATTTCAAAGAATTCAGTTTAGCATAAGTACAGTTTAATTGTCAGAAACAGCTTAGTACAAGTCTTTTCTTTACACACATTTAAATGTCAAGACTGTTCTATTTCCAAAAATTCAATTTAGCACAAGTACAGTTTGAATGTTGAAAACAGTTTTATTTCAAACTATTCAGTATAGCATATATAAAAAGTTCTATTTTAAACAATTCAGTTTAGCATAAGTACGCCGTTTAAATGAAGTACACAGTTTAAATTATAAAAAACAGTTCTATTTCAAGTTATTCAATTTAGCACAATTACACAGTAAAATAATTGACCCATAGATCGGTCCCTATCAGGTGCTACCAATCTGGGCCAGAGTGGATCTGGGAGCGATGGCAATGAAGGGTACCCCGAATTCCCCAAAGCTGCACTATTACTGGAAACTCACCATCAGATGTTTTAGTGTCATAATGGATTATACAGCCCCAGCCGTTATATTCAGAACAGCTTACGTAAACAAAGTACTATACGAATAGTGAAATTAATGTCATGATTGGATTCAAATATATATATATATCTTTAAAAAATTTTCAAAAAATTACATTATATGTAAGAATTTATGGCAATGATGTGATACTTCACATTCCCCAAATCTCCTTGTAGCTAGTTTGAAATATTGATATAAATAGGTTAAATTCAGCGTGGGTTGCGTAAACAAAATATTTTACAAATAGAGAAGTTTGTGTCATGGTTGGATTTTAAAAAATCCTATTCCAATATATATATATATATATATATATATATATATATATATATATATACATATATATATATATATATATATATATATATATATATATATATATATATATATATATATTGAAAATACATTGTACGTTAGAATTTATTGAAAGTGTAGAATCTTTAGAATTGAAATTCTTTTCAAACATTTTAGCCTTCGTGCCTCTTTCATGTGATTCATTTTTTTTTCTGAAAAATTTTCATGAACTTATTTTTAAATAAGGTTATGACTACTTTAAAATTTGTAACTTTATTTGTCGATTTATGAATTTATCCCATATTAATATTTGCTTGACATGTCGATTTTATAATTCGTAATTTAAAAAATTTTTTTTTTAACCCTCTCGGAGAGGTGAATATCTTAATTACCGCAATTCGAGAATTAAAAAAAAAAATGATGTCTGAAAAGCCCTTCATTCGACCCTCCTTCGATTTTTCATGGGAAATTAAGCACATCCACGCGAACCTCAACAAAGAAAGGAAGGTTAAATGGGAGAGTAAAAAGATGGCAAAACGCATGCGCACTAGAACTTACGTCTATTTGTGCCGTGTGCACATAAATCCCTCTCAGTTATATGAATCGATTATCGTCTGGAATTCATGTTTGTATTTGAAGGCAATATGGGGAATTTTAGAAATCGATCACGGTATGTCTATCACATGATCATGTCACGTGATTATGATGCGACTTTCTAAACGGCATTAACTAAACCTTGTCACGAGAGTGAGGAAATCGATATTCAAAGAAATGCAAGGATTCTAACTATTATTATTTCATTTCTTGGTTGGAGTTTTTTTTAACTGATGGTATTTCACTGGAGTCTGAGTGGAAGCGAGTTACCTTAGGTCTCCAGCACTTTTCTGAGTATTCTAGCCAAGCATAACATTACTGTCGTCTGTTGATTCTTCCACTGATTTCCATCACATTCAATCCCACTTCCTAGCCTTTGATACTGTTTCAAATTCACTAACTGCAACTGGTATCACGGTCAACCTCTCGTGTTCCACGTCTTTTTTTTAGTTCTTTTCCAATGTCCAAGTATTTGTCAATCTTTTGCTTTCTTTTATTTCCACTTTGCTGTCTGATGGAATCTTGTGGTCGTAATTATCTTAACCCTTACTCTGATATCCAGTTTCTTCAAAACAAATTAGACGAGATGTTACGGTGTATAGGTTAACATGTACTATCTTGTGGTGTTACTCAGTCGGTATTGTTGTTGTGGTTTGTATTCTCGAAAAGAGTAAAATAATAATAATAATAATAATAATAATAATAATAATAATAATAATAAGCCACCAGAGACAATACTGAAAACATAAGGACCAACAGAACGACAATAACTAGGAAACTAAAAAGAAAAAAAGAACAACTCTATGGACGCTTTAAATTACTAATAAGCAACATCTCTCACGAAAAAAAATATGGACGTGGCTAAGAAAGGGAAGCCTTAATGGAGAAACTGAATCTCTTCTAAGAAGCTCAAAACAACACAATAAGAACCAACCATATCAAAACGAGAATATATAAGACGCAAAACATAGCAAATGTAGGTTATGTGGTAATAGAGACGAAACAATCACTCACATAATAAGCGAATGCAGCAAATTAGCACAAAAGGAATATAAGAATAGACACGACCTGGGTGGGCAAGGTAATCCACTGGGAGTTTAGCAAAAAGTTTAAAATTTACCGTATGAAAAAATGGTATATGCACAACCTAGCATCTGTCCAGGAGAATGAGGCACATAAACTCCAATGGGATTTTAACATACGAACAGATCACCTAATCTCGGTCAGACGATCAGACCTTATAATAATTGATAAAAAAACAGAAAGAAAAGAACTTGCAAAATTGTGGACTGTCCTGGTTGATCACAGAGTAAAACTGAAAGAAAGTGAAAAGAAGGATTCGTACCTGGACCTTGCAAGGGAATTGAAAAAACTGTGGAACTTGAAAGTGATAATTATACCATATGTGATTGGTGATTTCGGTACAATCACCAAAAGATTAGTAAAGGGACTGGAGGACATGAAAATAAGAGGACGAGTGGGACGATCCAACCAGCTACATTGATGAGAACGTTAGAATACTGAGAAGAGTCCCGGCGACTTGAGGAGACTTGTTGTCACTCAAACTCTAGTAAAAGACGATCAGCTGACGCTAATGAAAAAAACTCCCAAGGTGTAAATAATAATAATAATAATAATAATAATGATAATAATGATAATAATAATCTCATTTCTCGTTGGTTATATGGAGTATGTCTTGTTGGACATTAAACTTTAAAATCATAATGGATCAATCTATACGAAAAAAGTAGGTAAAAATAATGAAAATGTAAAAGATTTCTTAATAATGAAGATTAGAGTAAAACTGCTTCACAGAAACGCTGCTGGTTTGAAAAGTGAGTTAATGAAATAAAAGTGGGCGTGTATAAGTGAGTGAGAATAAAAAGAATCATTAAGTGAGAGAGAGGGTAAGCACTTTGAAATTATATGACGTACAGCAAATAGAAACATGAAAAGACAGAGCAAAGTGACACAAGGATATTTTAAAGAAATTAAAAAAGAAAAAAAGAATGAATATTTAAAGTTTTAAGTCAAGCTTAGAAGAGAGTTTAAGAGAGAGAGAGAGAGAGAGAGAGAGAGAGAGCGCAAAAAGTGGGAAGAGAAAAAAATTCTAAGTGCTCAATGTTATTATGAGGTGATCCGATTTTGACAGGAGCCCCTGAGACGTAATGGCTAAAGTGTTCGGCAGCGGCCACAAAATAAGCCAGTTCGAACCCCAGTCGCAATTTTATGTTCACTTTAAGACTAATATCCTTGTGAAAGGCATGAAACTCTCATATCCCTAACTTTGTTTTAAATAATATCACTGCTAAAACAAAAAACAAAATGAGGATCCTGTCTTCAGCATTTCAATTTAAAAGCAGTTTTGCTCATTACGACATTGAGCAGTTTCGAAAAAAGATTGATGGGATTTAGTTCATTCTCTTAAAGAATAATAAAAATTAAAATGAATTTGTTGTGTTATCTGATATCTGAGACTTTAAGAGACAAACGGATCACCTCACCTGAAATTTGTGAATTTTTATCGTAAACATAGTTAGTATATGCAAATATTCTCCGAGAAAATAAAATGCATAAAATTATCTTGGACTTTTAGATACAAACGGATCACACATTCCCTCCCAGAAGATGACTTAGTGTTATTTTAGAAGAAAATTAAATTGGTAACGACTGGATTTTGCTATTCCAGTGAACTTGTTTTCTCGTTAATAATATACAATGGCAGGCTGTTCCTATTGGTTGGTATAACAGAAGACAGGTTTATTCATACGGGTGTACAAATATAACGAGTAGTTTAGCCGTAATATTACTATCCTCGAAAGGGTAGTATTAAGTCCAAGCAATGGTCGATCATGAGTTCCGCGCTGAAGTCTTACGCTGAGGGTCCGTCTCTTAAAGTCCTACGTAGAGTGATCTGTGTGTACTTAAATATTGGTCAGTACTGCTACTATTGTTGGGGTACTGGGAAGATGGGTCATTCCATTATATCAGGACCCTATTGTGAAAATAAAGAAAAACGAAAATCTCGACAAATACCTGGGCTTTCAGATAGAGATATTACAACTGCGTAAGATAAAGGTGTCACTGATCATACTACTTGTAGTTAATGCAATTAGAATCTTTTCCAAAGGGGTTTTCAAAAAGTCTGAAGGATTTGAAATTCTGAGCTAGAACCAATAACACGGCATTGTTGAGATCACCTAGAATACTCAGAAGAATCTTGGAGACCTGAAACGACTTGCTGCCACTTAGACATCAGTGAAAGACCACCAGTTAAAACTGTTGGGAAAAACTTGTAAGGATTTAAAAAAAAAGAACGTATGGAAAAAAATGTCTAAAGGAACTGGGAATCAAGACCATTCTGAGCAAAGCATTGCATAAATCGGCTAGAATACCGAGAAAAGTCCTGGAGACCTATTCAGTCACTCAGACATCAGCGAAAAAACTTAAAACTCTTCCATGGAGAAAGATGATAAAAATAATAATAATTATAATAGTGGTGATGATAGAAATGCGTTAAATGTCAAAAATACAAGAGTTGAGTTATAGTAAATATTTGTTAGTTACTGTACTAAGGGTCGAACCTGCAACCTCCAGGTTGAAGCTCTTTAATCAAATGAATTCATCTGAGTAGACTTCCGAGTTTAATATAAAACACCCGAAGAAAGCCGAAAGACGCATCGGCCGAAACCTTGTGAATATAGTCCGAATGATCGAAATGCTAAAACTTATCAACTTCATCTGAGGATGTCAAACTAAGGGGAACTTCAAAAACAAATCAAGTGCTCTCAAATCAGGAAGACTAGTTTACTACTTAAACGAAGGTTTAATGGAACCCACATAGATACAGTGGTTTCTCTTTGCAATAAGTCGTTGTGGCACAACGATATAATAAAAGTCAGTCTGGGGGAAGGAAATGGAACTCGAAAAGAAATCCAAGTGTAAATAACAGTGCTGTAAAAACCGCCGAAGATGGACGTGAATACGGGGGACAAGGTAAATAAACAAAAATGGTGAAAAAAAAGTTTTGACGCGCAAGCAGAGATAATCAAAGCGAAACACAGAATAACTCAGATTACGAACGGATGGAGATCTCGCCGTTAAATAACACATAACGAGAATAACACAAGAATGCTTTCAGCGTCCAGCGGCGTTGAAAGGCGGGTAAAATGGCGTCCGGAAAGGTTAAAAGTAGAAGGGTTATGAAATATCGAATACAAAATAAGAAAAAATGTCCGATATTTTTCCAGGAACGATGGATGATCAAGAAAATAATCATTAATATTAATGTTCTATTATTAATTTTTTCATAACCGAATGTTAAGTTGATAGCTTTCACCGGATATTACCGATATATATATAAATATATATCAATCATGCCCTTGGGAGAGATATGCATACTGCTGTTCTTCCTCATTTAAGGTTAAATAGAAAGACAGACTAACTGATGCTCCTTAACCTTGGTCTAGAAGAAAAATAAATATCGAAATTTTTAATCTGTTAAAAGGCGCTTAAAAAATGACCTTGTGTTACATTCTGCGCGTGTTGAGGAGTTGTGAACATACAAACATACACACACATACGCACACACACATATATATATATATATATATATATATATATATATATATATATATATGTGTGTGTGTGTGTGTGTGTTTAAATAAGTGTGGTGTATTGTAGTATTCCTTTATAGAAGGAATAGACAATTAAAACATGGAATTCGAATGGATTCACCGCAAAATGAATGAACTCTATACTAATTGTACGTGGCTGTCAGGGTACAACGGAAAATAAAAAGGAAATTAGAGGTGAAGAATTAGAAATTGAGGAGTACGTCTTAAAAAGAAAACATGTTTTTTAAGGGGTAAAAACAGTGTAAAAACTGCTTCGAGGAGAAAAATCATATCATCAGTTTTCGAAATCCGAGTGATCCGTTAAATTAAAGATCAGAACCGGCTTCAAAATGTCGCCACCAAGTTCTGTATTTACTTTCTAATATGTTAACTTCCGACCTTCCCCACTCGATACCCTACTCTCTGGAAGGCTACGTCTACAGATACTTCAGAAGATGTTACAACTTTTTTTATTTATTATTTTGAAAGAAATAAAAATTAAAAAAAGACAAATCTCTTTCTCTTTCACTTAAACCAAATTCATCGATTTATCTTGCGCTTTGAATAAAAACGTGTGCGTGTATAGAGAAATAAAAATCGAAAACAAATTAACTAATTAATGGATAATGAGAATTATATTTTTTTCAGGAAATCATCAAAAGATGAAATAATTATCCCAGAAACAAGGAACTAAAAAAAATCAGAGCACTTAAAGCCGATTTATTTTTTTCTGAAAAATGTTTTTCATAAAGTTATATATGAGAAAAATTTTGTTTCATTGATTCGTTAAAATAACTTTTTTATATGATATCAGTGCAACTAGGTGGTTGCTTTCTACTACAAGTGAAATTGACGACTGACCACGGGATCCACAATAGCAAGTACTCTCGCTGTAAGTGCGAGATACGATTGCACGAGTGTGAGGGATTTTCGAGAATAATCAGAAAAAGTAAACGTAAAAGCACGGCAGGAGTTCGAACGAGCGTCCTACGATCTTGCAGTCCAGAACGTTAGCCATAAAGCCACGCATATTTCCCCATAAACATACCGAAAAACAAAAACAAATAAAACTTATCTTCTACCACACTAAATTTCAAACATCAAACCTAATCGTTAAGAATAACAGCAATTCTGCATATATATATATGTATCATCAAGTTCACCTGAAAACACAGAGTTCCTAGAATCTTTTTCGCCGTTCACCCTTATCACCGATCACTCCTAGCAAGTCCTCCAGGCTGTATCCAATGTCCACGCAGAGCTGATGTATATAAATTCTTGCTAGACCGCCAACACAGACTCATTCAAATATAAGAGCCCATTAGAGAACGTCGCTTTTGAGTTTGTATTTTCTTTTCCAGCAGTGTCCCACATGTCTTGTTCGTTTTGAAATGTTTGTGAGATGGGAGGTAAGTGGCAGAACAGCCGTGTTTTGTAAGATGTTGCATTCTGTATTTTTTCTTCAAATCAGCACTTAGCGGTCTTGTGTATCTAGTATTTTCTCCATGCGTTTCGTTAACGTCCAGGTGCTACAGCCATATAGTAGTACTGACACAACCACAGCATGGAAGAAACGCCATATAATTTTATCTGAGAGGTCATATTTTTTCATGATCGATAACCCGTCAATAGATCAGTTACTATTCCTCGGAAATAATATCTCATCGATGAAAAGGGATGTCAACATACGCCTAACGAAAGCGTTGACAACTCCCTATATATATATATATATATATATATATATATATTTATATATATATATATTGAGAGAGAGAGAAGGGGGATTAACAAATTAGAATAGATTGATACATAGGGAAATGAGTGATAGAAACAAATAATGAAGGCCTATTTTTAAAATTTACTTTGGAAGTTTATTTTTAAATGACGCAGTTGTTCATAATTAATAATAATCATAAAATCTTTTTAAAACATCAATTCTAATAAGATTTCGATATTTCTTCATTAACAGATAAAGTGGAATGTGTCATTAAAATCCATTTGCATTAATAATAATTATCTATTTATTTATTTGCCACCAAGTGAATGATGAGTGGAAATAAACAGATAAAGATAATCTCTAAAATAATTTATAGAGAAATCAAAATATGAGTCTTTACCCAACCCCTCCACCTCGGGCAGCAGAAGTAAGCTGGTTTGAATTCAGAGTTTTTCTTCAGCCAGATTAGTTGTCTAACCAAGGCGAAAGAATTTAGTCTCTCCAAAACTCCACAGTTGCTCTTTTGTTTATTTTCTGACTAATACTCTTGGGAAAGGCAAGAACACACTTAGCTCCCCAATCATAGCTTAAATGGTAACACTATAATCCTTCTACAAGGATGGTTTTGGCATTATATAACCAATGGAGGTTAATATGCCAATAAATTAAGAAACTTAACCAAACCATATCCTAGCACAATTCCAAATGCATGATTTTATCGCAGCTCTATTTCCTACAATGATAAACGTTGTGCTAAGATCACCTCCATATATACGAGTTCGTGTAATTAAAAGGTACATCTTTAAAAAGAAAATAATAAAGTTTTTTTCTTTGGAAACTTATGTATCAACTACATAAAAAATGTCATTAATAAAAAGCGGAATTTCTACGTGGTCGGCTAAAACGAAGGAAGAGGAGGAAGAAAAATGAAAGTAGATGATATAGAAGCGAGGAATCACATGCGCGTAATTGTATTTCAAAAGTGTCAGAGTCACCTTCTGACCTGGGATATGAAAAGGTATGAGAAAAATATTTCTGAGTAAGCAGACACATTTTCTATTATGTCTTTAATTTATACAGAAGGGAGAAAAAAACGAAGGGAACTTCGTAAGTAGAAATATTCATGATAATTTACAGGACAAATTTTTTTTACGTTGCTCTCAATGGCGTTAATTGGCCAATTTTTGTCTCCTAGATGCTCTCTCTATCACTCTCCTTCTTTCTTTCTTTCTCTCTCTCTCTGGCTCTCTCTCTCTCTCTCTCTCTCTCTCTGTCACTATGGGTCTGTCTTTTTGTACTTCTCTCTCTCCCTCTATCTATCTACCTTTTTCTCTCTGTCTTCTCTCTCTGTCACTATCTATCTATCTATCTATCTATCTATCTATCTATCCTTTTGTTTTTCTCTCTCTCCTTTTCTCTCCCTTTCTCTCTCTCTCTCTCTCTCTCTCTCTCTCTCTGACATTATCTATCTATCCTTTTGTTTTTCTCTCTCTTGTTTTTCTCTCTCTTTCTCCCTATCAATCTATCCTTTGTTTTTCTCTCTCTCTTTTTCTCTCCCTTTCTCTCTGTCTCCCTGTCACTATCTATCTATCTATCTATCTATCTATCTATCTATCTATCTATCCTTTTGTTTTTCTCCCTCTCCTTTTCTCTCCCTTTCTCTCTCTCTCTCTCTGTCACTATCTATCTATCTATCTATCTATCTATCTATCTATCCTTTTGTTTTTCTCTCTCTTCTTTTTCTCTCTTTTTCTCTCTCTCTCCCTATCTATCTATCTATCTATCCTTTTGTTTTTCTCTCTCTCTTTTTTCTCTCCCTTTCTATTTCTCTTCCTGTCACTATCTATCTATCTATCTATCTATCGATCTATCTATCCTTTTGTTTTTCTCTCTCTCTTTTTCTCTCCCTTTCTCTCTCTCTCCCTGTCACTATCTATCTATCCTTTTGTTTTTCTCTCTCTTCTTTTTTTCTCTCTTTCTCTCTCTCTCCCTATCTATCTATCCTTTTGTTTTTCTCTCTCTCTTTTTCTCTCCCTTTCTCTCTCTCTCCCTGTCACTATCTATCTATCCTTTTGTTTTTCTCTCTCTTCTTTTTCTCTCTCTTTCTCTCTCTCTCCCTATCTATCTATCCTTTTGTTTTTCTCTCTCTTCTTTTTCTCTCTTTTTCTCTCTTTCCCTATCTATCTATCCTTTTGTTTTTTTTTCTCTCTCTTTTTCTCTCTCCCTTTCTCTCTCCCTGTCACTATCTATCTATCTATCTATCTATCCTTTTGTTTTTCTCTCTCTTTTTCTCCCCCTTCCTCTCTCTCTCCCTGTCACTATCTATCTATCTATCCTTTTGTTTTTTTTCTCTCTCTTTTTCTCTCCCTTTCTCTCTCCCTGTCACTATCTATCTATCTATCTATCTATCTATCTATCCTTTTGTTTTTTTCTCTCTTCTTTTTCTCTCGATTTCCCTCTCCCCCTATCTATCTATCTATCTATCTATCTATCTCTTTCGTTCTCCTAGTCTCCTCTTGTGTATGTTTCATTTCGGGGGTGTATTTGTAACTGTATGTGAGTGTTCATGCGGGCTTGTGCGATATGAAACTGTTTTGTGCGTTGGTATGTCACTTCCTTATAAAAAATACGATAAAAATAAATCCCCTAAAATACGAGCTAATTATCTGCCGAAGAGAAGTTGGGAATTCCTAAAGTTTGACAAAAACAGATATCGCTGAGTGAATGGATATTTGAATGAAATGGGTTGTAATAGCTCTCACCACCATCAGTACATTGAATGGTGGATGTGTCGGGCATTTGTGGCGGTATATCTTTTTCACGTGACAACGTCAGCAACTTAGAGAAACACACAAGTACGCTTACATAAAAAGACATATGGACATAAAGAGACGGAGGCTTATACAAGCCCAATAAATTGGTGCTGTAGAATACACCAACTTCATCTCTGCAGGAGGGGGAAAGATCCAACCCCAACGAGTATCATGGATATTACACTAAACTGCATCTGATGGTAAGGCTTCAATCGAAGAACTTTGGAGAATATCGAGTGGCATTTCATTTTCATTACTCCCAGGTCCACTTTGACCCGGAGTGGTAGTAATTGCTAGGGTCTAATTTATGAGTCAAATAGAACTGTTCAATCATTTAATGAGGAGCGTTATATGTTTAATCATTTACCATACTTGAAACTACTTAACTGTGCGCAAACAAACGATTAATATTAATGTAAATTATTATTTTTTGATAACAATACTTAAAACCATTTAACTGCGGGGAAACAAATGAACTCTGGATCGTTTCAAAATTGTTAACAATAAACTATTCTCTTAAAATATATATGCATAAATACGATTTGGCATTAAATGACCATCAAGGTTTGATATCCCATTAAACTAAATAACTATACATAACTTGGAAGCTTATACACACACCCACAGATACACAGAGATACACACGCATGCACACATTACCGCCCATATATAAATAGTAAATTGGTGACTGTAGTCGAGAGCGATCAGAAGTCTCTCTTTTCAAAAGCTACTACACCGTGGTGTAGGGGAGGGCGCTACACTTTTCCCTGGATTGCTCCACTTTACTCTTGATACGAACCTTATATGCTGAGTGTTGAGCAAGGAAACATCAAGTACCATTTTTAAAAGTCTTTGGTACGACGTGAACTGGGATTGAACCCATGTCTCCCGGACCATTGGCAAACACTCTACCCACTAAAGCCAATGGGCCCATATATATATATATATATATACATTGGAGGCTTGGTTGTTAAATTTAACGGCCTGTCAATCTTTTGTTGAGTTACTTCATGCCAAAATCAGTTTTTTGTGAGCAATTTGTAATAATAATTTTAAATAGATTATAGCTTCAGGCATTCTTAATATAAATGATTTGAACAATAATATGGTTTCAATTATTCTTATCTATTACAAATGATTTTAATTTGACCTATAGATGGCAACCCACCTGGTAGGCTGTTCTGGGACAGTGAGTGACCTAGTAGTAATGGCAATGATGATGTGACCTCCAGAAATAGAGCCACAAAGCTGTGTCTTTTATCTCTGTACAGGGTATGATGCGGTCAGACTATTCTATGCCCCGGCGTAGCTAGCTAGCTAGCTAGCAGGAGAGAGAGAGAGAGAGAGAGAGAGAGAGAGAGAGAGAGAGAGAGAGAGAGAGAGAACGGAATTTTTTTTTCTCTTTATGCAAGATAACATCCTGACTATAATGCTTCTTGCTTGCAAGCCAATAAACTTCAAATACTCTAATGTTTTTTTGCCGAACGTTTCGATCTAATTTTATGAGGCATGTGTCATAGACCACGTTTATTTTGATCAGATACTTACTAGAAAATATCTCCTTGTAGTATAAAATATGATGTGTACATAAAAATGGCAGCGAGAGTAAAAAAAAAAAAACAAACCCAAAACAAACTCTAGTACACACAAAAACTAAGTTGAGAAAAAAAAAGATGGAGTGGAATTCGAGCTTTATTTAGAACAGTAAAACAGATTTTTTAAAGTCCTTATACAAACTCATTTACACCTGTGAATTGCACAGCAAAGCATGCCTTTTATTACGTCTTTTATGAGCTGATAAGAGAGATCTGAAATTTTGTTAAAATAACACATTGATCTTTTCTAAATAAACAGTTTCATTCCTGTGTTCTGTAAAAAAATGTTTGCAGTAAAACATTATCAATGTAGACATGTTTGGCGAATTCAGATTGCAGAACGTATCGCCTGGCTAATGAGTTCTGTATCCAGCGTTTGGTTACCTATTAAATCCCGGTGTCTCTTTTAAGACTCTAAACTGCTTGTGGTGAGGTTCAGATTCCAATTGCAGAACGTATCGCCTGTGTAATGAGTTCTGTATCCAGCGTTTGGTTACCTATTAAATCCCGGTGTCTCTTTTAAGACTCTAAACTGCTTGTGGTGAGGTTCAGATTCCAATTGCAGAACGTATCGCCTGGCTAATGAGTTCTGTATCCAGCGTTTGGTTACCTATTAAATCCCGGTGTCTCTTTTAAGACTCTAAACTGCTTGTGGTGAGGTTCAGATTCCAATTGCAGAACGTATCGCCTGGCTAATGAGTTCTGTATCCAGCGTTTGGTTACCTTTTAAATCCCGGTGTCTCTTTTAAGACTCTAAACTGCTTGTGGTGAGGTTCAGATTCCAATTGCAGAACGTATCGCCTGGCTAATGAGTTCTGTATCCAGCGTTTGGTTACCTTTTAAATCCCGGTGTCTCTTTTAAGACTCTAAACTGCTTGTGGTGAGGTTCAGATTCCAATTGCAGAACGTATCGCCTGGCTAATGAGTTCTGTATCCAGCGTTTGGTTACCTATTAAATCCCGGTGTCTCTTTTAAGACTCTTAACTGCTTGTGGTGAGGTTCAGATTCCAATTGCAGAACGTATTGCCTGGCTAATGAGTTCTGTATCCAGCGTTTGGTTACCTTTTAAATCCCGGTGTCTCTTTTAAGATTGTAAACAGCATGTAGTGAGGTTCAGATTCTGGAGTTTTGAGGAGTATGAGGTCATTTCTTCATTGCTCTAACTCGCAGATCTATTCTGACTCGGATGGGGAATATCCTTTTGGGTCCAATCTACCGGTAACATAGCTCTGAGATGTTTGGAATAGTTTGGAATTACAGTGGTTCTGAAAACACTGTGATACACTGTCTTAAAACATTGATACACTGTGTCTTAAGACATTGAAACTTTAACTAAATATTGAGTGCTTACCTGTTTAAAACGATTCTGAATTACATTAAAATATTGAATCTTAAAACATTTATATAGCAACTAAGTATGATGTGTTTTTGTGTTTAAAAAATGGAAATTATATTAATACATTTACTCTTAAAATATGGATATTACTTTAACTTGGAATATATGCCTTAATACATTTAGCGCCGGAGGGTGTCATCAGTGATATTTTGCTTGGTATCTTGGAGAGTTTCGGGTCTTCCATCATCATATTCCCCTCCCCTGCAAACCCTATCAGAGATGATCAGTCTCTGATACACCCTACCGTTCATGTAACATAGGAAAGAAAAAAAGGGAAGTTGAATATGCTTTTTATTTATTTTGAAAGTTATTGACCACTCATCGGATTAGTTGATACAACAACCAATCAAATACGAGGATTTGTTTATTTAAGTGATCTTCGAGGAGACAAGCACTTTTTAACATATGGATTGTTCGAAATTATTCATTTACACAGTTTGTATCATCCAGTCCAGTACTCAGCTCTCGCAGGACTAGGGTGTCTATATATATATCTAAGTAGGAAGGGATTACCTCTTTAAAATTTTAGGCTATTTGGTTTCATGGCATGTCAAGTATTGATAGTTATTTAATGCCAAATTCTGTTTGTATATATATTTATATATATATCTGGTTCATCTAATTTGGATAGTTTCCGAGATGAGTGGTACATGACCGTACCGTAGGGACGAGATCATTAGTGATGAAGTCCTGTGGACCCCTTCACATGGCCGAGTGAAAGCAGGGCGACTAGCTCGAACCTACATACAGCAGCTCTGTGAGGATACGGGGTGTAGCCCTGAGGACCTACCGGAAGCGATGAACGATGGGGAGAGGTGGCCAGAAAAGGCCAGGAATATCCGTGCTGATGGCACAAGATGATATATATATATATATATATATATATATATATATATATATATATATATATATATATATATATTGTAAATGATTTGCAAGTGAATAGTTTGTAGGTGACTTTACTTTTGAACGAGTTGTTAGAGCCCATTTGTTTGCAAGTAGTTTAATAATCATTTCTAGTGTTGCTAACAATAATAATTCTTTTTGATATTAATCATCTGTTTACACACAGTTAAATGGTTTCACGTATTGCTTTTTAACATTAGTCATTCTGTTTATCAAATATTTCTATCTGATATAAATGTTTTACACACAGCTTTCTGGTTTCCAATAACTACTTATAATTAGCCAAGCAAAAGATTGAACAGTTTTATTTGACTCAAATATTGGACCTTAACAGATTAAGAGTAGAACTTACAATAAAGGTAATCAAGGGCTAGTGTACAAACCCAATGCCCAAAATTGAAACTTTACCATCAGATGCAGTTTGATATCATTCTAAATAGTTTCAAGTCTGGCCATGTAACACTGATAATACTTAACATTATTCATCCGTTTGTACACTCGATAAATGATTTCAAATATTGTTATTTGATTCTAATACTTTAATTTATTATTAATCATTTGTTTACACAAAGATAAATGGTTTTAAGTATAGTAAATTTTTAAAAAGATTCTATTTGTCTTATTATTGGGACCAGTCCGGTTCAGAGTTGTCCTGAGAGTAATGGCAATGAAGGGGTACTGTACATTCCCTAAAGCATTATGATAATCCCCATCAGCTAACTGAGCGTCATATCATGGCCACTCGTTTCTATGCTTTCGTCAAGGTTATGAAAGTTACGAACAACACTGGGCTATTACATGCGTAATTCGCTTGATACTCTCTACGTGCGACTCGCCGGATTTATATCTATGATTTGGAACACGGCAAAGAAACCCATGGTTTTAGACCTACCAGACTTTGCTTGTTATTTGAGATTCTGGCTGTTCAAGCGAAATCTTGTGAACCATCTACTTACTATACTGTGATCAACGCTTTCACCTTTCACACAAGAAATGTTTTTAAGTTGCTTTTACGGTGTAATGTTCGTAAAAAAAAAGTTCCCGCATTAGGCTACGCTGCATGTCGATCAGTGCAACTTTCAAATCACACACAAGAGTAAAGCAGAGGAGTCTCAGTGGAGTAATTGCTAACGTAATAGAGTACTACATGTTAGTTAGAAAGTTCGAAATCCAGTCACGCTATTACGTTCATTTTCACACTAATTCTCTTAGAAAAGGCATAAAAATCCATAAAGAATGATTTTCCATTAAAGAAAGAAACTTAATAAAACCAAATCAAACATAGTTAAGCAACGGAGAAGGAAAACTCTGAATTCAAACCTGTTAAACTCCGCTTAAAAAAATTGACCTTGTGTCATATCCTGCCCGAGCGGAGGGGTTGGGTAAATATGGTTAAGCAATGTCGGCTCATCAACTCCCACGATCCAACCAACAACAGCATTCTACTCACCGTACCAAAATATTGCCAACCTTTCTCACCATTCTAATTATTCAAAGTAATTCAAAGGTTATTACATTATTAATATTATATAAGAATAGTTGATTAGTAGGCTGGCTGCTTGGTTGGTTGGTTGGCTGTTTTATTTTACGGTGCATCAACCCTTTTACGTCGAATCAATTTTCAAACAATTCAGTTTAGTATAAATATAGTTTTTGTTTACAAACGTTCAAATGTCAAAACAGTCCAGTTAAATGTCAAAACAGTTCTATTTCAAACAATTCTGTTTAGCAAAATTACATAGTTTCAATTTCAAAAGCTGTCCTATTTCAAACAAGTCTGTTTAGCAAATGTTCGGACAGTTCTATTTCAAACAGTTCAGTTTAGCTTAAGTATGCAGTTTCCATGTCAAAAATAGTTCCATTTAAAAAAAACACTTTAGCATAAGTACACAGTTTAGTTCTATTTGACTCATAGATTGGACCTTATCAGGTGTTACCACTCCGGGCCAGAGTGGACCTGGGAGCAATGGCAATAAAGGGTTACTCAGCATTCCATTACTCTCCATCATTACTGGAAACTCACCATCAGATTGTTTAGTATCATATCTAGGACACTCGTTGCGGGGAGTTTTTTTCCCACCGCTGAGAAGAATGCGATGTATTCTCCAGCCCCAGCCGACTGGGCAAATAGGAACAATTGAAGATATATCGCCGTGTACAAATAATCAAATCAGAAGTTACTTGAAACCATACAAAAGGTGTGTAAGCCTCCAGCTGCTCCTGTGAAATGATGTTATCAAATAATTTCTCCTTCTAAAATGAATGTGTAAAAATTTGCCTTCAAAATAGAAATAAGGCCATTTATTTTTAGAAATAATATACCATTAAAACTTGTGGAATTTTCACCATAAAATGGTTTGTTGGTTGGTTAGTTGGTTGGTTGGTAGGATTTAAGGGCATGTCAGCCCTTGGGTTATTTTTTTTTACCGAAAACGTTTTTGTTCTATTCGTTCTTTGTTGTGTATGGTTATTAGTTGCGCAGTAATTTTTGTGTTGGCTTAGGTGATACTTTCGTTGGTTATTGAATATTCGGTATTGTTATATGAATTCCATAGTTCTTACCAAGTTTGTTTGGTTTGGTTTTATGGCATATCAACCTTTGCAGGTTATTTAATGCCAAATCCATTTTTATACAGTTGTATTTCAAACAATTCAGTTTAGCATGCAATTCCATTTCAAAGAATTCGGTTTCGTATTAGTATGTATTTTGAATATCGAAACATTCACAGTTCATAGTTTAGTTCTATTTGACTCATAGATAGGACCCTATCAGGTGTTATCAATCCAGGCCACAGTGAACCTGGGAGTGATGACAACTAAAGGGTATTCTGCATTTCCCAAGGCTCCAGTATTACTGGAAACTCACCTTCCGATTATTCAATGTCATATCTAGAACACTTATTGTGGGCGTGGTCTTACCCTACTCCAGCTGAATGGGCAATTGTTATCAAGTGAAGTCACCATTTCTTTTGAGGGTTTGTACATCAAAGGCTGTGTATATCTATTTATAGGTGAGGTTTCGGTGAGTAAACATAATATCTAGTTGGTGGCAATTCTTTTTGGAAGTTGATTATATTATTAGGATATATTGTTTTAGAAAGTTCTCACTTTGTCTTTATGCTATAGAAATTTCTTCGAGAGTCGGCGAAATTCTTGCATTCAATCAAAATTTGTTTCACTGTATATAGTGTTCTTCATGAATATTTTCATGTTTGTTCTTGTTTTAGAATTAAAGAGTGAGTTAGTTTGGTATGAGATATGGTTAGCCAAATCAGAGTGGCCACTTCTCCTCTGGTCTTCCTGGAATCTGGCTTTCTTTCGTTTGATAGACATTTTATTTCTCAGGGATTATTGATCTCTCATTTCCATAGCTGTCGACATTATTTGTCAGTATTTTGTTGATATTAGGTTTTAGGTCAGGTTATGGTATTTGGGGGTGTTTAAAATATTTTCTAAAACAAAAACAAACAAAAAGGAACGTTTTACGTCGGACTGAATCGCACATCATCTCGAGATGTGCAATGTATATAAAGTGTTGAGATTTATCCATTTTTCTGATCTGTTCTGAGTTAGTGAATCGTAATTTTGAGCCTTATATAAACATTGAGCTTGAAACAAATTGTACTGGAGCGCGAATAGATGAGCTTTCAAAAAAGTCAGTTGAGGGACAAAAGACCAGGTGACAAAGTTCATCATTAAGTCCAAGTGGGCTGGGCGTTAAAAGATATACGAGATCCAACATCCTGGATCGGGTCTTGCCGAGGTTGCTGAGTTAAGCATTTAAATGGTGACCGGGGTTGGCCAAACGACGGCACCCACTCGAGGCGAAAGGGGAGGTGGAGTATTCTGTAAATCCCTACACAAGACGAGAGATATTGTGATTCCGCTTTTTTTTTCTATTTTGGTGGCTATACGAGTAGACGAACGGTTGCTTGTACGGAGAACTGTAAACAAATCAACAATACGAGAAGAGCGCTATTCATAAAAGAACGTTGCCCATTTCTTCCTGATTCACGGTGTCAAAAACTGAATGGAAAGAATAAAGCAACACTTAAGATGAATTTTTCCCTTCACCTTCAGACGACTTGCTATCACCAAAGTAAAAGACATAGATGTCTATTCTACATTGTACTCACATATCATGTTATGAAATGTATGAGCTTACACTGATACTGTCAAACTTGTAAAAAATGAGTTAAAAGAATGAAGTCTATGAAAAGTTAAAGAAAGAAAGCAGTCGGTAATGATAAATATTTGTTTGTATTAAAACGAATTATCCAAAATTTAAAAAAAAAAACAGTAAGAGTTGTGCTCCTTGAACCGTTAAGTTAACCAATGAATGTGGAGAGGGAAAATTTGATTAAAGGCAGACGAGATTTTAAGTGACGAAAACGATTTCAAGAAGGAAAAGATTGAAAGATTTTGAAAGCTGCTGGATCTCGGAAAATGCTGTGATGATTATTTTGCTGAAATGAGAAATTGTTATTTTTTATTTTCTCTCCCCAGAAAATAAAGAAAACGTCTCAGATGTTTAATATTTATTTATTTATTTTTCATTGTTAACTGTGTGGGTTTAAAAAACAGAGTCGTCTGTAGATAAAAATTGACGAGTAAGAGTTTTTTCCTCCTGGAGAAGAAAAGATTTAAAAAAAATATCAATGCACTTTTGTGTTCTATTGTTTACTTTTATGTCTTTTGCGTATGTTAAAATAAATAGATTAATTAAATGATTATTTCTTTTTGTTGCTTTCTCAATTTTCTGCAGTTTTCATACTTGTTGAAACTCAACGTTGTTTTTAAGAACTATGTCGTTTCCAATTTATTTTGTATTTTTCCTAGGTGTTCTTTACAAAAACGTTTAATTTGCAGCCTTTATAACAACCACAACTTTTAGAACTTTGTGTTCAGTTGCAAATTGTTAGATTCGTGATAAAAATATATTACTACCTCTGCTTTTCGAGCCTTTTGCTCAATTGAAAATTGTTACATGAGTAATAAAT
Organism: Sepioteuthis lessoniana; assembly: GCA_963585895.1. NCBI lineage: Eukaryota > Metazoa > Mollusca > Cephalopoda > Myopsida > Loliginidae > Sepioteuthis > Sepioteuthis lessoniana. Next base: position 45,244,730 of record OY757912.1, on the reverse strand, counting down.
GTACATTACCACATGTGCTACGGTGATTGCATGAAGAAAATGTTTGAGTTCCCCCCACCAATAATTCAATGATTAAGCTGAACAACTTCAGGACAGATACAATATTCCTCTTACTAGATATCAGAAAAAAATCTCGTCACTGGCATGTCAAGATGAGGGAGTCATGCGTCACGGTGGAAATTCATTTTCTCACGCCTCCGAAGAATTGGTTGCAAAAAAACTGTTTTATCTTTTGTCTATTTTGACCATTCGGACATTTACATGAAAATTCAGAGGGTGGTGTACAACTTATTGACCAATATGTTTTACCCCCTTCTTCAGAATCTGTACTCGTAAAAGGAAATATAATATATAATATAATATGCTATTTGCCATGAATTTCAAACTTAACGGTTAAACTAATTCCAGAACATAGAAGGGTTTTAATTCAACTCATCGTTTAAGATAGCAATGATGAGTTTCAATGATTAATAGCTACGTATTAGAAGTGATAAAAAATTTCGAAAGGAATATTTGTTATGTCATATCAATTATTGAAAAGTACATTCTTTGGATTTTATGACTGAGAGAAAACAATTCATTATCCGGGAAACGTTTTCTCGTTAAATGATGTTTTCCTCAGATTAATGGTTAGTTTATAATCTAATCCAAATGACAACGCTATGGTAGCATTTTATTTCCTGAAAATTGACAGGAATAACACTTGGGATAATGAACTCAAAATGAAAGACGAACACTTATTTGAATCTCTCCGTTATTCTGGACACATTTCTAATGTAATGTTCTTGTGAGTATTGAAGAACAATTTTCTTTTGATTCCGATAATTCGAAAAAACTGCAAAAACGGTACTCCCTAAAAACAGTAGCATTTGTTTCTAGCTGATACTCTTTTTCTTGGAAAAACCTCAGTTGGAGCAATATGGTGTGATTTTTCAAAATCGATGGAGGAAAATGGGCCGTTGCTTCCTTTGTGTGCTGTGGGAGAAGTTTAATTTAAGCGCCAAATTACTTTACCCAACGCTTCCTTGGTCCGTACTTCTTTTTTCAAATCTAACTAAATTACTCAAACCCTTGGTGACTGTCACTAGTCAATCATTTAGAAGTTTAATTTAAGAGCCAAATTACTTTACTCAACGCTTCATTTGTCCTTAATTCTTTTGTAAAATCTAACTAAATTACTCTAACCCTTGGTGACTGTCACAAGCCAATCATTTAGAAGTTTAATTTACGCCCCAAATTACTGTACTCAACGCTTCTTTGGTCCTTACTTCTTTTTTCAAATCTAACTAAATCACTTAAACCCTTGGTGACTGCCACTAGTCAATCATTTAGTGCCCATTATTTTTCAACTCTTTCTTTAGCAGTAATTAAACGTTTACTTCTCAACTTTCAATGACGTATGTACAAATAGCAGACAGAATTCTGGGATAAGCAGAGGCCATTATATGACATATTCTTATCATATATCTATTTGTTGGGTATCACCCACCTTTTTACACACAATGAACTAGTCCATCTGCCATATATAGCAGTAGCTACTAATACCAGGGCAGACTAGAAGGTGAAGAGCAGCTTCTTATAGGAATAGTATTAGAGCGTTGGAAACTGGAGATCGCACTAGATCACCTTACTTGCTACCGTAATAACGGAAGCCAATACTATCGTTGGACTATATCTTTATTCTGTATACACCAATCCTATGTTCTTGTCTTCTAATAGTCTCTCTATGGTATATACTTTTTCCTGAGAATATATCTCTATTTCCTCTCATATCGTGGTTTGTCCTTTATTTAATATTACAAGCGTTCACTAACCAGAACGCAACACTATTTGGGATAGGTTTGTTTATGTCTGTTTGTTGGTTGTTTGCTTGGTTTGTTATATGGGATGTCAAAACTTGGATTATTTAATACTGAAGTCAATCTTTGTTGCAAGTAATTATATGGGTTTAAGTAACTAATGTGTCATTTTTCACAATTATAGCTGACTGTAACGATACCCAAAACAAATAAAGTGTACATAATTCACACATAAATATATGATTTCAGGTTTCTATTATAAATTCCTCATAATAATTATAAGTGATATGATTTCAAATATTTTTTTTTATCAAAGACAACAATTTGTACATTATTATATGGTTTACATATTTCAGTAATGGCTAACGTGCTGGACTATGAAATCTTAGCATGTGAGTTCCAACTCTAGTCGGGCTATTACATTCACTTTTCGTCTTATTCTACACCGCCCAAAGTGGTGAAATCCTCATGCCCTAGCTATGAGTTAAAGAGTGCCACCGATTTTCTTTAATAGCTTTGATATTAAATAACACACTAGGGTTGACATGTCATTAAACAAATTTATTTAGTTTTAGGTATTCTTAATTCTTAACATTTATAAACACTTATAAGATTTCAAGTTTTTTCATCTATTTCTATTAATTTTCACGCACTTATAAGGTATCACGTTTTCTCATCTAATTCTATTAATTTGTACGCAATTATAAGGTTTTAAGTATTTTAAGCACTTGAGAGATTACAAGGAGCTGTTAATAATAATTCTTTGTAAATAATTACAGTTTCAATTATAATAACACGAATAATTTTCAGACAACTTGATTGTTCCTATCTAATACTAACAAATCTTAAATAGGCCCACTTAACTCATAAGCGATGTGCTCCCCTGGACCCTTTCATACGGACGAGGAAGCGTTTGAAGACCAGTCAGAACTTATCTACAGCAGCTCTGTGCGGACACAGGATGAAGACCTGCCGAAAGCGATAAACGATAGAGACGACTTGCAAGGGAAAGTCCAAGAAATCCTGTGTTAGAAGCACATGACTTTACCTATGGATAGAACATTTGTCGGTAGTACTACCCAGTCAGAGAGGTCAAAGTCGTAATCATAACGAACAGATGACTTCATACGCACCATGAAGGCACATCCTCCACTCGAGGTATTAAGTAGGGTCATCGAATGAAACAAATCATATAGGGGTAAGTGATATAGGAAGCAGTTATGTTGATGCCTCCACTTGGATAATAACTCAAATGTTCTGTTCAATAGTTTTTCGTGTTTAAGAGTTCCGTTTCTTCTTAATTTCTCCTCTTAACGCATTCTACATGGTTTTGTTTCTATATTATAAACGTACACTTTATCTAACATTATCTACGAAACTTGGGGCGACATATCAGTCTTATATTTATGTTGCAATATTTACTTAGATTAAGCAGCACTGTCGGCCTATTGTCAAATGAAAGTTTATTATTATAGAATAAATGCTTCCATATTCTCACAGTAGTACTACTATATAAAATGTTATGTCTGCTCCCATTTTTTGCGGCCTGTCGGCTAGGGCTATAGAATATGCTGACTGCATCTCTACTGAGACGCTTATTATGGGGGTTGTCTTACCCCTCTCCAAAGAGGGAGATGTTATCATTTACATAGATTTTACATGGATTTTATGGGGGTGTCCTCCTGGTGTAATGGTTAAAGCGATGGACTGCGGTATCGTAGTACGCGAGTTCGTACTCCAGTCGCACTATTACGTTCACTTTCGGGCAAACACCCTTGGGAAAGGTATGAACCCCCTTATCCTCCCAGCTATGGGTTAAATAGTATCACTACTGTTCTTCTAGGAGAATGGCTTTGGCATTAAATAGCCTAAAAAGAGTTGATATGCCATTAAACAAAGAAATGAAACCAAACCAAACCATGGATTTTACCATTAACATAGATTTTATCATTTATATAGATTTTACATAGAATTACATAGATTTATATAAATTGTATCATTTATATAGATTTTACAAAAATTAGCGTAGATTTTACCATTTGCTTGTTGTGTTCACATCAATGCATTAAATAAAACTGTTTGGCAATTTAACTGTGTGCAAACAAATGATTAATGCTAAATTGAATTGTTAGTAACTTATGGCGATTCTTTGAACAATTCAACTGTTTGGTTTTTTTTTTTATATCCAACATTGTTGGTTACTCAATACCAAATCCTGTTTTACCTAAATATTAAACATATGGTTTGTAAACATGTTTTGTAGATACACACTCTTGAATGATCAAACCGTTCTATTTCAAACAACTCAGTTTAGCGTAAGGCAACAAAGTTAAACGGTTGCATATATTGCTATGTATAACTAAGAATTCAATTAAACCTCAGTCATTTGCTTACCTTGTTTAAATGTCAAACAGTTCTATTTGGCCCATAGATAGGACCCTATCAGGTGTTACCACGACAGGCCAAAATGGACCAGGAAGCGATTGCTATGAAGGGGTACTCCGTATTCTTCAAAGACCCAGTATTACTGGAGCTTCACCATCTGATTGTTTAATGTCATATCTAGGCCACTCGTTGTGGCGAGGTCTTACCCCTCTGCAGAGATGCAGCCGATATATTCTACAGCTCCAGCCGTGTGGTCTAACTTTAACTGTGAGCAAACGAATGAGTAATGTATAATAGAATTATTAGTAATGAATAGTAATACTTGAAACTTTGTACGCAAAAACTGAATTATCAGTATAGCATTGAATAGAATTATTAGTGTTAGGTACCAATACTTAAAACAATATAACTGTGTGCAAACAAATGAATTCTGGCTCGTTTAAAACAATTACCGACAAACTATCTCTTTATACATCATATATTCAATATAAATAAGATATGGCATTAAATAACCTACAATGGTTGGTATGCCTTAAAACCCAACCAATCATCTATTTTTTATATATCGATTGATAAAACAGCATTTTTATTTTACCATCGATCTTCTAAATGACAGTTGCTCTCACCTCCACAATTGCAGAAGGGTTCTCGATTAGCTCTACGAAAATTCATCACTTTATTGAGTATTGTTTAAATACCTGTAACTAATTTTCATATTTTTGGGAGATATTTTGTACAAGATACTGTTTCTCGGGAAGTTTTTATTAATCAAATTGAGAAGCAATTTTCTCATTTTTAATTTTTACAATTTTTTTTAATGATGGCCGGAACCAAATTAAATTCCATCTCACACAGCAATGTTTATTTAATAGTTTTTAGATATAATGGCTGACAAGTGCATATAGTAAGGAGAGCATTGCTTAAAATGGAGAATTCGATATTGAAATGAAGAAGATTTTGAAGCAGGTTATTTTGTCGGGGTGTTATATTTTTTTATAGAAAGCAAAATGATCTTTATCAAAACATTTAACATCTCCCAGCTGTCTTCAAACAAATTCTAATATCCGTGCGTCGTATAGTGTCTGCAAAATCATGTAATAACAGTTTTCCGTCGGGCAAAAATAAAATAGGATCGTTCAAAACACTGAGTCGTTGATTACTCCAGAATATAGGGTATATTCATTACCAAACTCTACTACCATTGAAACCATCTATAGAAACTAAAAATATCTGGATGTCGTAGAATAAATTCATCCCTGTATTTAAAGAATTTCATTTTATGGTGATGCGTGTGAAAGTCTAAGAAAATGTACTCGACAAACTAAGCTAAAACACTGAACAAGGCTTTTTGTCTTTTCCTTTGTGCCAATGCCGTTGGGAAGGACAAGGACCAATCTCTATCTTCCATTTATGAGAAAAACTGTGGACAAGCTATGTTGTTCAGCCTTAGTGAGGTCTCAGGTCTAGAAGAGAGAGAGAGAGAGAGACGAACAATCGGTATTCCTTAGGCTGTCAAACGTTGTCATCAGCCTTAGTTTTGTTTATTTTGTTTAATGGCGTACCAATCTTTGTAGGTTATTTAATAACGAAGTCCACCCAGTCAGATGATGTTGTAGAATACGGTGACAGTGCTTTTGCAGAGATTTTATCATTTACAAGGATCATTAAATAAGTTTCCTGACTTTTTTTTGTATGGGCACTTTTATTTATAGTACACACATGAAACTCTAGTTCCCTTCGAAGTAATCTTCTCCGGCTGCAATGCACTTGTACCGTTCTAACACTTTCCGGAAGGCTCCATGAAAGTCCCCTTGTGTGAGCGTGTCAATGACCTTCGTCACAGCCTCTTTCATCTCCTCAATTGTCTCATAACGACAGCCTCTGAGCTTAGGGAATAACCAAAAGTCACAGGGAGCAAGGTCTGGACTATAGGGACGGTGAGGAACTGTTTTGATGCCCATCTTGGTCAAATAATCTATGACAAGGATGGAGTTGTGGAATGGTGCATTGTCCTGGTGGAAATTCCACTGACCTGATTTGAAGAGTGCTAGCCTCTTCCGACCGAATCTCTTCCTGAACTCCCTTAAAACCTCAACATAGTATTCCTTGTTGACTGTCTGTCCAGTGGGAACCCAGTGCATGTAGATCATGCCAGTGCTGTCAAAAAAAAAAGGGATCATCAAAAGTTTGTGGGTCTGGGAGAGCCAGCATGCTTCCACTGGGAACTCTGTCTCTTGGTCTCTAGGTCATAGCAGTATATCCAGCTTTCATCGCATGGTATTTTTCAAACTTTAAAACAGAATTTTATTGCATATCGTTCTTCTAAAGTCCAGATTACATTTTTGAAATTCACCAGCTGTGACAATCAGGCTTTAGTAGGGTGTATTCCAATTGTTTCTGTAGCTGTTCATTTGAACCTGAAATCATAAAAATTAGTCAGTCATCTCATAAAATGTATAGCAATAACATACTGAATTTTCAAGAGTCTACGACAATTTTAAATACCTGTACAAAAAAGTCTGGAAAAGTATATAGATTTTACATAGATTAACATTGGTTTTATCATTTTTATAGATTTTGCAAAGTTTTACAGAGATTGACATGGAAAATCTCTGTAAAATATATGTTACTCCACGTAAATGATAAAATTTATGTAAATCTACTTCACTTAGATCATTAGTAAATTTGACAATGGATCGGAAAGACCTGACCCGATCAATCGGCAGGTCATACCAAACCGTCTCCTCTACATGATTGTTTTGACTGTATTATTCAAATGTGAAACAAGTACCAAACCTTACCTTATCTAGTGCCAGAATTGTGAGGCTGAGGTTCATTCAATGGTGAGAAGTTGGGTCTGACAATGATGTCGAGAAGATGGATTCCGACCATGAGTTGAGAAATTGAGATTGGACCACGAGATATGCCAAAATTTGGGGGTGTTGTTAGCATAATATGATACGAAAGACTTTTAAGAATTGTCTCTCTCCTCTTGTCGAAGAACCGAAGGCAGAAGTTATTAAATGCGTTCGTGCTGAACAACGGAGTCGCTTGCGTATTTGTTTTCTAAACACTATTTTGTTGACAAATCAATCATTTCATAACATACAGTTGAATGTAAAAACAGTTCTATTTGAAGCAATTCTGTTTAGCATAAGTACACAGTTTGAATGTCAAACGGTTCGTATCCGGTGCGACCATTCTAAGCCAGATCGGAGCTGGGAACAATGGCAATGAAGAAGTAGTCCAAAGCTCCAGTATTACTAAAGCCTCACCATCAGATTATTTAAGGTCATACCCAGTACACTCGCTGGGTGGGGTCTTACTCTTCTGCTGAGATGCAGTAGTGTATTCAGCAGCTCAAGCCGATTGGCCAACCTCATCAACGGATATGACGCTAACTCATATCCAGTTGACGATATTATAATATTTTGATAACACTCAGCCGCCGTTTATTCACCTAATTTTTCTATACTTCCCATTTATCGTAATTCCAGTATTCTCGGGCGTGGTTCTTCCTAGATTGAAAATACATGCCATTATCAATCTTTATGCATCATCTATATGTCGCCAAGTGTCAGTTTTTTGTGTTAATTATTTAGAATATTATGGAGAAATATTGAAAAACAAATTAATCCAAAAGTGATGAATCTATTACGAAGGAAAGTAAACGTTAAAATGTTTCAGTTTTAATAAACCTTCTTCGGGAGTTTAAAATGGTTAAACAAGTATTGATAGAACAAGTATGAATGTTTAATAATATACGATAACAGAAGAAAAGAAAAACATTTATTTCAGGACTTTAAGATGGTAAAACAAGTATTGATAGAACAGTGAGAGATGTTAAATGAAATACAAACACAGGGAAAGGAGAATATATACAAAGATCATATAACTGTTCAATCATTCTATCAGAGTTCCTTTTCGAAAAACTATTTTGTGATCAGCACAGGTATTTATGTTAAACAAATGAAACAGCTAAGAAAGATACGAAAGAAGAAGAAGAAGAAGAAGAAGAAAAGGAAAGAAAAATAAAATAAAAATAAAATGAAAAAAATATTATGTGAAGTCTTGGAGGAAATTAGAAAAAATACTCCGTCGCAACATCTCACAATATAAAAAAAGAGGTTTTTAGAGGTGCTTCGATTAATGGAAAACTCGCTGGTATTGGTAATTCCTGAGAGAACTATTTTAAAGAAATTTAAGGTTTTATTCACAGGTTATGTCTTTTTTTGGAAAATACCGCTTCAATCTCAATACTTTTTGAAGCCAGTCATCTTCACTCTAGAAAAAGTATTAGAAGAAACTTCAGAATCTTCTATATTCGTCAGACTAAGCTCCATTGCATCAAAAATTAGAAATTTATCGCATGAGTAAGTTTTCAGAACGTGGTGGACATTAAATGATTAATAGATTGCTTGATTATAAGGGGATGTAAACACGTCTACGCTTATCTTAAACTTACAGGTTATAGAATTACGTTCATAATACATTCATATTTACATTCTTTGTGTTGTTGTTTCGTAAAGCTTTAGGTATATGGAGGTAGAGTTCCCTATGACATAATGTTTAAAGCCCTGGACTGTGGCCTCGAAGTTTGCAAGTTCAAAATCCAGTCGTACTATTATCTTCACTTGGGAAAAGTATCTCATCTCCTCAGCTATGGGCTAGATAGTATCTCAGTTATTCTACAAGGATAGCTTTAGCATTAAATTAAACACGAAAGATTGTTATGCCATTGAACAAAGAAACGAAACCAATCTGATAGTAATAATTATATCGTTCCAAGTAATTCTTTTTCTATCTTCTAGTAATATAAAACACAAGCGTAAAGTTATGTGTGTACATCTGTGTGAGTGTATACATAATATTTACAAATGTAAGAAAGAAAGACAGAAAGAAAGAAAGAAAGAAAGAAAGGTGAGATCTCTGATATTTTTTGCTGTAATCCCTAAAGAAAGATAACATCAAAGAAAGAAAGAAAGAAAAACGTAAGAATCATGTGATTTGTGGCTAGTCACATCGAAAGAGAAAGAAAAAGAAAGCAGACAGGCTGACGTAACGGTGGAACGTTTTTTTTTTCAGTTTTTGAGTTCGTCTGCTTGGCTATGTATCTTTTGAATCTACAATGACGAGAGAGAGAGAGAGAGAGAGAGAGAGAGAGAGAGAGAGAGAGAGAGAGAGAGAGTCTCCATTTATTGATGACACAGACAATTTGATTGTTCAGATAACATACGAGATACTTTTCATTTATTGATTTATTCTTCTTAGATTCTGAAATCTTTTTAATTTGGATGATAAAAAAAGATATTTCATATAAAATCCACCGTCATTATGGACGAGTGTATTCTAGTTTTGTGATAATCATTTACTTGAACATTGTTATATGGTTTCAAGTAACTGATACTAATACTTAGTAAACAATAAGAGCTTCAAGTGACAATTTTTAATACAAATAATTTTCTGTTGAATGGCATCAAATATTTTTATTAGATACAGCATTTTTTTAAACAGATCTATTCGACACATTGATTCGACTCAAACGAGTATTACTAATAATATCAATGAAGGGGAACTCTTTAGACCCCAGTTCACAAGAACTGGAGCTTAGAACGTGTATAGTGTCGTACTCAGAACAATTCTTTTTTGGAGAGATTCAATCCTCTGATGAGGATACAGTGTAACTTCGCACTATGTCAAAACTGATGTTTCAGAGTACTTCGATTAATGGTAAATTTGCTGAAATACGTATGTTGAACGCAAAAAGAACTACTTTGAAGAAAATTAAGTTCAAAATAGACCTAGAATAATATCAATGAAGGGGAACTCTTTAGACCCCAGATCACAAGAACTGGAGCTTAGAACGTGTATAGTGTCGTACTCAGAATAATTCTTTTTTGGAAAGAATCAATCCTCTGATGAGGATACAGTGTAACTTCACACTATGTCAAAACTGATGTTTCAGAGTACTTCGATTAATGGTAAATTTGCTGAAATACGTATGTTGAACGCAAAAAGAACTACTTTGAAGAAAATTAAGTTCAAAATAGACCTAGAATAATATCAATGAAGGGGAACTCTTTAGACCCAAGATCACAGAAACTGGAGTTTAGAACGAGTATAGTGTCATACTCAGGACAGTTCTTTTTAAAGGCATTTAATCCTCTGATGAGGATACAGTCAGCATATTCTAAGCTCCACTGATAGAGCCGAAGGATATTAAATGAAAACAATACTGTGTAACTATATCAAAAGATGAGTTCCTTAACTCTGTTGTTTCGTAAACGGCAAAAATAAGATTTGAGGAGGTGGAGGACATTAATAGAAAATGATGCCGTGTAACTTTACGCTATGTCAAAAATGATGGTAAATTTATGGTACATTTGCTGGAATACGTGTGTTGAACGCAAAAAGAACAACTTCGAAGGAAATTAATGTTATATTCACTGTTTCTGACTTTCTCAAATGATCTTGCTTGTGTATAGATATTGGTTTTTTATACACCACTTGATTTGAAGAATATTAACCTTTCATTCATTGCTCATTTCTGTCTTAGGAAATACAGCTTCATTCTCGCTACTTTTTGAAGACACTGCGTATTTTGAAGAATATTAATGGTCCATTCTTGTTCCTTTTCGTCTCGGTTATAGGAACTTAAGTCTCGATACTTTTTGAAAATATGTACATGCTAATATTTATAGGCATAAGCAGCCTTGCGTGCAAAAAGATAATGTACAGTCCTATTAATGTACGGAGAAGTGATCAATAATTTCCAATAGTTTAGCTAAGATGAATACTCATTTTTTCTAATATAACGTTTAACTTTTTGCTCTTATCTCAGGGAAAAAATCACACTGGGTACCCTTAATCACCTCTCCACTCAGCACTCTTCTCGATTATAAGTTTCTTTGGAAAACTGGCACTAACCAAACCCTTCATCCATCAACTGCACACCATTTACCCCACCCTATACACCATTCACCTGTTAAACCGAAAGTTATCGCTACTAAATGTATGGTTCAAAGAAAAAAAAATTAGTTACTTGGCTTTTTCGTACCCACATTGAACTGCACTTGGACAAAAGAATTCTCAATTTTGCATTTAAGGTCGGAACACATGAAAGTCCAAGATGAAATGCAAAATTTTCCTTTGATTTAGTTATACTCGGAATATTTTCCGGGAACAAATACCGTTTATCGGTCCCTCACAATGCATTCTTTTCCCTGAAAGATCTAAACAGATTCCAATTAAAATAAATGCTATATCATAAACCATCTGTTTATAATTCTCACCTAATCGGTCAGGAAACACAAGAGTTGTGGGATATCTTAGTTTTTAACATTGTTATATTTTCTCTACGCTTTTTGTGCATTGGGTGCTGTTTACTTTCTTAGTGATGGCTGCTGCTTTAATTTGTTTTAAAAAAGCAGTGGATATACCATATATATATATATATATATATATATATATATATATATATATACTGGGGGGATGTATGTGCGTACATGTGTGTGTATGTGTGTATTTTGATAAAGAGGCCAATCTGACCAACAACTTATCCATAGCTGAAGGGAGAATACCAAGATTCATCCAAGTGTATCAGTGTCCATTTCCAACGATTATTTGCACAGTCGGCTAGGGCTGCAGAATACACCGACTGAATCTCTGCAGAGGGGTAAGACTACCCCAAAGAGTGACCTGTATATGATACAATCTGATGGTGAGGCTCCAGTAGTGCTGGAGTTTTGGGGAATGTGAAGTACCCCTTCTTTGCCATTGCTTCCATATCCACTCTGGCTCAGAGCGGTAACACCTAATAGGGTCCTATCTATGGGTAAATAGAACTGTTTGATATTTAAACTGTGTAATTCGACGACACACTGCTCTGACACTGTAATGCCGTATATAACCAAAACACAACAGACAGATGGACAAAGGGATGCATCCTCACTATCCCTAAGAAAAGTGACCTTGGTATAGCGAAGAACTACTGAGGTATAACCCTTACATCCATAGCAGCCAACATCTACAATGCTCTACAACGCAACCTCTTAGAACCCAAAATTGAAAAGATGCTCCGGAAGAACCTAAATGGCTTTCGGAGAAACTGATCCATGATATCCTAAATTAAGACTATCCGTTGAATTCTAGAAGTTGTACGAGCCAAAATCCTTGAAGCAACAATGTTAATTGTTGATTTCTCCAAGGCCTTTGTTTCCATACTCAGAGGGTAGATGGAGCAAATACTATTCCCCTACCGCCTGCCCAAAGAAACTGTCACAGTCATAATGATGCTATATAAAAACATGAAAGTAAATGTTTACTCCCCGGATGGAGACACAGACTACTTCGACATTATAACAGGTTAGCTCCATACCTGTTTATCAACTACCTAGACTACGTGCTTAGAACGTCTATAGATATAATGAAATATAACGGTTTCAAACTAGCAAAGGAAAGAAACAGAAAATGCCCCGCACAAACAATTACGGACGCGGACTACGTCAATGACATAATGTTTCTGGCAAATAAATCCGCCCAAGCCAAAACCCTGCTGGATGGTCTGGAACGAGCATCTATTGGCATAGGCCTCCATGTCAACGCAGACAAGAAGGAATACATGTACTTTAATCAAAGAGGCAACATCTCCACAGTAAATGTTTGCTCTCTGAAATTAGTGGACAAGTTCAACTTCCAAGGAAGCAGTGTCTCATCAACTGAGAAAGACGTAAACATTTGACTAGCAAAGGCATGAATAGACTATTGGTCATATCGAAGTCAGACCTGACCGATAAAATAAAAGGCTGTTTTTTTCCTAGCGGCGGTCTTATCTATACTGCTATATAGATGCACTACATGGACGCTAACTAAACGTATGGAGAAAAAGCTCGACGGCCATTACACCAGAATGCTGAGAGCAATATTGAACACGTCGTGGAGGCAACACACCTCAAAACAACAACTATATGGTCACCTAACACATATCACGAAAACTATCCAAGTTATACGAACCAGAAATACTGGACACTGCATGAGAAGTGAGGACGAACTCATAAGCAACATACCCCTGTGGACCCCATCACATGGACGGACAAGGACAGGACGACCAGCTAAAACCTATATACAACAGCTAAGTGCCAATACAGGATGTAGCATTGAAGACAACTCAGGAGCAATTGACGATAGAGAGAGTGTCAGGGAGATCCATGCTGTCAGCATAATATGATGATGGTGATGATTTCGACATTTAAACCGAGTTCAAACAAATGACTTATGCTAAAACGAATTGCTAGAAATAGTACTGTTTGATCAGTTAAATCGTTTCATGCATTGCTATATAGGACTAACAATTCAATTTAACATCAGTAATTTCTTTGCACGCATTTAAATGATTAACCAGTTCGATTTGATCCATAGATTGGACTCTAACAAGTGTTTGAATAGACTTCGGAGTAATGGCAATGAAGGGGCACTCTATATTCCTTATAGCTCTAGGACTGGAGTCTCACCATCACATTGCTTGGTTTTTTATCCAGGACACTTTCTAGTAGAGGGGTCCTACTCCTCTGCAGGGATGCAATCTGTATATTCTATAGACCTAGCCAATTGGGATGAAATAAAAAGAGGAGGTATATAAGTGGAGAAAAGAAAGAAAGAAAGAAAGAAAGAAATACGAAGAAAATCGCAGAGAAGGAAAAAAAATGAAACTCTTCGCGGCAAATGACAAAAATAAAAGAAAAGGAGTAAGTGTGAAAATGACTTTGACATGAAATTAATAAATGGGGGAAAAAGAACGAAAACAAACACGGAAAGCGACAAATGAGAAACGAATGAAGAAAGCTGAAAAGAAAGACCAAAAGTTAAAAAAAAAAAAAAAGAAGTGGAAGAAAAAGAATGAAAACTCGAACGCATAGTAGCAAGAATGAAAATAAAATAATCCAAAGAAAAAACGAATCAATGAATCCTAAAAAAGAAAAGGAGGAAAGGGTTGTGGAATAAAGAAAGCTAGAAGGAGAGAGAAAGAAACAGGAAGAACATTGAAAACAAAACGAAGAAACAAAAAGAAAAATAAGAAATGGCAACGATAAAGAGAAAAGAAAGAAAGAATGAAAGAAAGATAGAAAGAATGAGGAAATAAAAATGGCTGTGAGTGAAAGAAAGACACAAAGATCATCTGGAAAGAAGAAAAAGAAAGACAAAATAAAAAGGATGCTAGAAAAAGACAAAAAATAAAAAGATAAAAAGAAAGAAAGACATTGAGTGAGATGAATGGGGAAAGGAATAAAGAAAGAAAAAAAGAGAAAAAAAAAACGAGGAAAACTGAAAAAAAGAAAGATGTATAGAGAAAAAAGAAAATGGAAAGGTTGAAAAACGAAGTATAAAGATATAAGAGAAAGAAACACAGCACACTAGATAGACGTGTGTTGAAAGAAAGAAGAAAAAAGAAAATGGAAAAACGAGAGAGGGAGAAAAGAAAAAAAGATAGAAGTTGTCGGGGAGAAAGAAAGAAAGGAAAAAAGAAGAAAAGGCATGAAAACTAAAACAGAAATGACAAAAAAGGGGAAAAAAGAAAGAAAGAAAGAAAGAAAGAAAGAAAGGACAGATATCCGGAGAAAGAGAGAAAGAAGAAAACGAGCCAGATATCCAGGGAAACAAAAAAAAGAAGAAAAAGCATGAAAACAGGAGGTGCCTGTGGTGTAATGGTTATCATCATAGGAAATGGACACGGCGATACGAGTTCAAATACTGGTCGAGACTGATTTCATTTCACATAGCACTAATACCCTTGGGAAAGGTATGAATCCAATTATTCTCCCTCCAGCTATGGGTAAATAGTAGGACAGACTAGGTTCTTCAGCCTTAGTGAGGCAACTAGTCTAAGAGAAGGAAAACTCTGAATTGAAACCCGTTAAACTCCGCTTAAAAATTGACCTTGTGTCATATCCTGCCCGAGCGTAGGGGTTGGGTAAATATGGAAAACTAAAACATAAATGACAAAAAAAGGGGAAAAAAGAAAGAAAGAAAGAAAGAAGGACAGATATCCGGAGAAAGAAAGAGCGACTCTGAGACAGAAAGAATGGATATGAAAGATATAAGAGGAATTGTTTTTCTGAGAGTGGATTTAGTTTATTTGCTTAATGGCATATCAAACTTCTTTCTTTATTTAATGCCTAAGCCATACTTGAAGTAGGACAGTAGTTGTACTATAGAATCCACAGCTTAGAGCATAAGGTGTGTTCATACTTTCTCCGAAGTTATTTGTTCCGGAAGTGAACATAATTGAGCTATTAGAGTTCGAACTTGTTTACTCCGATGTAGCTGTCCAGTACATTAGCCACTATGCCACGGCACTCCACTCTTTGTAAGTGGAAAATACTACAGGAACGGATAAAGACTCAAAATAAAGAAAAAGAAAGGACTTGATAAAAATGTGCCGTCTTTCAACTGAGCAAATCACAACGGGATAGGAAGAAGTGTTGCTTCATCTTTTGATTTTATTCCTTGTACAATTGAACTGGTGACTTTCCCTTTGATCTCACCTTTAGGTAAAAGTATCTTGAAAGGCAGTACAGTGGGGAATTATAGACACAAACGCCCAGTCAATTAGCAAATTTACCCCCACCTAATTGTCATTCACATAAAGAATAACGGGAGTGAAGTTGAAGGGGCGATGTTTCTCTCCCTCCTCCTCTCAGCCACTCGCCACAAAAAAAGCCTTATTTCTTTCGTTCAAAGTTAGGATTACTGGTTAAAAAATGATCGAAAAGTTGTTCGTCAATCTTTTTATGGTTCTGTAACGAGCAAAAAAAAAAGTAATTCCTTGGATTATTTCTAATTCTTCATATCCAGATCTACAAAGATTACGTTGTTGTTCAATAACGAAAATGTCGATAAAGAAAAGTGATGTATCAAAAAAATATTAGCCCTAACCAGATCGAAGTGTACTAAAACCACTGAAAGGTTACAAAATATGGCGTTAAGATGAAATATGGACAGCATGAGACATAAAAGGACTAACTGAATGGAGTAATGCTGGTTTGTATTCAAAATTGTCCTTCTCTTAGACTGGTTTCATACCAATCCCTGTCAGAAAAGCTTGAAAGGAATATCTATGAAAAGTAATTTTCCTATATCCTCAGAACTAGAAACTCACGATCAGATGCAATTTTGTGTTCTACCAAGAACATACGTTTTTTTATTGGGAGTTCCTGAAGTGTTGTGGCTAACGTGCTGTACTGAGACATCATTGTAAGCGATTTCAAACCTCAGTCGACCCACTGCATTAACTTTCAGACAAATAGCCTTGGAAATGGAAAGAATCCCCTTAATTACCAAGTTATGTTTTGAATTGTACCACGACTGCTCTACAAACATAATGTTTCGATTAAATAACCCACGAAGATTAATATGCCTTTAAACGAAGAAACTGAAACCAATCTTTTTGGACGAGTGGGGCTTACCTCCGTTCAAAGGATATACAATCAGTGTATTCTAAGCCTCATTGATCGGATGAATATCTAGGCTTTTTTTTCTGTGGGTTTCTTAAAACAGGTGAACAAGTAAAGAAGAAAAAGAAAAAAGAGGGTGAAAAGAGGACAAAGTAGGAAGATAAGAAACAAGAATCGGTAAACGAGAGGAAGAGGAGGAAAAGAAATAATAGGGGGTGGAGAAGACGAAGAGGTCGACAATAAAGAAGAGGAGCAGGAGGAAAAGAAGTCGATGAAGAGTAGGAAAGATAAGACGTTGTTTTAATATAAAGAAAGTAAAAGACGCTTTCGAATTGGGATATCAAAACATTTACATCCAATAAGTCGGCTTTCATGACTATGGTAGTATCTTTAACCACTACGGCCTTCCTAAGGGCTTTAGAGTTAAATGTGCAGACGCAGCCGGAAGTTGCTCTCTCTGAAGCCGACACTGTGTTCCGGGCCAAGGGTCATTACACCAAATCGCACCAACCAGTTTGTAAAATACGTTACCACTGGAGGCACTTCTTTTTGTTAAATTTATGAATATTTGCTATTCAGAACAGCCAAAAACTGTTGGTTTTAACTTTTCTTCGAATGAAGCGCCTGTCACATAATGTCATACAGCAGATAAATATTTAATATCATAGCTAAGAATTTTAACCATTATCAAATACTGAATTAATATTAGACTGTTCCATGAATGACACATTTTTAAGAAAATAAAAAACAAGATGAAAAAGTAATAAATTAACTTTATCGTTATTCCATCCAAGTGTCAGGGCTCGTTGGTTTCATGTCTGTTTCTGTTCTTTTAATCAAGTACATTATTGTCTGTCATGGGTTTGATGGTCTTTTCATTTTACTTTCGGTTTATCTTATAACTAAATGTTCTCTCTCCGCAAGACATGGGGTTAAGACTGACAGAATAAGATTGATTGATTGATTTGAACGGCATGTCAACTAGTCTAGGCTTATATCATGCCTTGACGTTTGATGAGCGCGTTCAGATATTTGTTACTTGCCCCACCAAACTAGCAACTATGGTAAAAGGCAGAGATTTTTGTGGATTCAGGAGCAAGGCTGTATCCCAGACACGTCTGGTGAGCACAAAAATGCCACGGGCTCCGTCGGCATTCTCCTAAAAATACGCGCTTCAGGTGCCAGGTGATAAGCTTTACCCCTCCAAGGAGCTTTAGAGCCAGGGGCACCGCCCCTAGACGCTCGAGAATGTGGGTCAGTCTTGCCCACGAGACACACATGGGCTTACCCAGTGATCGCGTCAAGCAGTCTCGACCCACAATGAACCACTGTTCACAATCAAATCCAATCTAATGGTGTAATCCACATGGCTTGTTAGAAAAAGGCAAAAAAGTAGTACGGTCGCGTGCATTGAACATTTTTATTTACGTTTTCTATTAGTCATTTCTCAAGAGTCTTTTTAGCACAGAGTTATGCGATATCAAGGATTTCTATCTTGTGTAAATAATTTGCACATTGTTGTATGGTGTCACATAACTAATACTCCAAGGTGAGTAGTATTTTGCGTTAAATTAATCCTCTTAACGTCGTATTTGATAACATTAGAAAGGTAATTCTATTTGTATTACAATGAGACTTTGCCTCTATCCATAATAACTGAGCAAAACAGTTACAGACTGAAACATTAGTCGGGGTATTTTGTGGATTTTGTACTGTTTGTTTCCAGTGATTAACTTGCCCAATCGGCTACGACTGTAGTATACACAGACTGCATCTATACGGAGGGGTAAGACTCCCCCAACGAGTATCTTGTTGCCCAGTCGGCTGGGGCTGTAGAATACACCAAGTATGCCGAGGGTTAAGACTCCCCCAACAAGTGTCTTGTAGCCCAATCGGCTGGGGCTATAGAATACACCAACTATGCTGAGTGGTAAGACTTCACCAATGAGTGTTCTGGATATCATACTAAACAATCTGACGGTGAGTCTCCAGTAAAATTGGAGCTTTGGAGAATACGGAGTACCCCTTCATTGCCATTAATCTTAAGGTTCACCCTGACCAGGAGTGGTAGCACCTGATAGAGTCCTATCTATGTGTCAAATAGAACTAAACTGTAATTACTCTAAACTTAATTGTATGAAATTAAGAGTTTTTATATTTAACTGTTTAAACTGCGTACTTATGCTCAACTGAATAGTTTGAAATATTACTATTTTGACATATAGCTGTGTGTAAACAAAACACTGTACTCAAACTAAACTGAATTGTTTAATTTTTTTTATCAAAATGACTTAATTCAGTGTTAAATGAACCGAAAAGGGTTGATATGCCCTAAAACCAACCAACCAACCAACCAGAGATCCATGTTATTTTTTCTATATATCTTGATCTACTCATGTTGTTAACCTCAAATTTGTGCATAATAGCAACAATAAACTCATAGTTAATATATAAAAGATATATCAGGTTCGATGACATGTTTAATAATTTAATGAGGTTTTATTGTTATAATTGAGAATGTTGCCAAAAGCAAAGTTATTAATCAATGCCTCCCACAAAGCATTATTTGACAAAAAAACTTTTTTGACATGGGGATCAAGGAGGGGGAATTCGCACCGGGGTCGAGAATCGTTCGCTGCTGGTTAATGCTGGTTATCGACTCACTCGGGCCGAAGGTTAGATGCTATATGAACTATGTTAGTCATTAGCTAAGTCTCCCAGCACGAAGCCAGATGACCTTGTTGGTCATAGTTTCATTCGGGCTAGAGGTTAGATGCTATATGAACTGTATTAGTCAGTAGTCAAGTCTCCCGGCTCGAACCCTGATGACCTTGTTGATCATAGATTCACAAGACCCGAGAGTCTCGTGCAATGTGAATCTATGCTTGTCATTGTTTGCGGCCAGCACGAATGCCAGGTGGCCAATTTCCCAACTTCAAGTAAAAAGATCAAAACCCAGAAAACTACAAAAACAGAATTTAGTTAGTTTTTTTTGTTGTTTTTTTTACAAAACTCAGAAAAATTGATCAATTAATAAGATGAAAAGCCGAATTAATATTGGAATCGTTCGAAACGAAATTATTTTTTGATTAAAATACTACGAAACTTTTATGCACACAATAAACATTATACTCACTCAAACTGTGTATAAGAACATCGGGTTTGATGAGGTTATAGCGTTTCGGGAAATTGTTAATTTCTCTAACACTATATTTTTTTAGGCAACACAAATGAATGACGAAACTTTTCTTTAACAACACAACAAAGAAAGTTTTTAATTGCAGCATGGAATATTTGGTTTACTTTTGGGGCTGCAAGTCTCGTGGAGTTTAGGCTTGTAAGTGTTGGAGAAGAAATGGCGTCATGAGATGTTGAGAAGGCAGCGTGTGTTGTCGGGCGTGAGGGATTGAACTTTTGCATTTTTGATGAAAGACATGTCGCAGTTGTAGGAATTGAACATGGGTGTCATTGTGAGTTTCGCATCTGGTATTTGGGGGAGAGTAGGCGTTATCTCCATTAATGTGGACCAGCGGTGAATTGGGAGCTTGCGTGTCGAGAGCGGAGTTAGGCTCGGAACGACACAACCAATTTTAGGGTGACACAAAGTTAGGCCTGTGCGAGGCATATTGTATGCATCTAATTTCTATTCATCTGGGATTCCTCGTAAGGAATCCATAAATTAGATTGATTTTCTCGTGTGTCCATGTTGTTGCTGCTGCTATGTTAGAGCCACAGTGAAATATCTACACTGGGCGGCTTTTCTAGCTAAAAAGCATCGCTAAGTAGGAACGGCTTGAGGAACGTCTGCTCTGGTCTGCCTTCCCAAGCCAAAAAGACTGGGTTTGGCGGCTAACAAGCTTTGGTGGACGGAAATGAAGGTCCGGGCTGAATAGGATTAGTCATCCTGATTGGTTGAAATTAAGTGTCGAAATAAATTGAGCGCCAAACCAAAATACGAGATTTTCCTCTTCTCTATCAGGGCATTAGTCATGTAATATCGGTATGATAACGTCAATGATAATGTGATATAAAAAAGATTTCACTAAAACCCAGATTTAGTTAAAATAACTCGGAAAACCAGTTAAATTTTCTATCGTTCGAAGGCAAAATTATGTAGATTATAATCATATTGATCCAGTATCTTGAATCCCTCCGAAAAATTGCCCACTCAGCTGCGGCTTTAGAACATACCATTTCCTTCTTTGCAGAGGGCTAAGACCCACCAAACTAGGTTCCTGGTTATGATACTAAACAATCTGATGTTAACGTTCCTGTAATGCTGAAGCTTTGGGGATTACGGGGTACCCTTTTATTTCCATTGCTCCGAGGTGCATACTGGCCCAGAGTGGGAGCACTTGATAGGGTCCTATCTATAGGTTAAATAGGACTAAACAGTGTATTTGAGCTAAACCGAATTGTTTAAAATAGAACTGTGTTGACATTTAACTTGACTGTTTTGACGTTTAGCTGTTTGTAAACAAAAAACAATACCAATACTAAACTGAGTTGTTTGAAATTCAATTTGGCGTTAAATGACCCCAAAAACGCCGCAAAAACAAGCAACCAGCCAGCCAACCAACCCCATGATAAATATCTACAGACAAAAAAGTAAGAAGAGGTTATTGTTTGAATTAAAACATAATTCTTCCCTTTGTTTAAGTGATCAATTTTTTCTATAGATCCATAATTACTCAAATTGTTGAACTGGCATTCTGTCGGGTAAAGTGAAAAATTTAAAGCTTGATCACTGGGGCCATCCTCAGAAGCTATACCTGCTTTGTTGCTTTGAGTTGATTGCTCGCAATTCACGGCACCCCAAACAGGAATACTGACGGGGTCAAGCATTTTTGGGCCAGGCTCGATTTTGGAGTGGCTCTCACTTTAAAGAGGCCTTCTCTCGTATTCTAGCTTGATAGGGGGTCGGAACGTAAAGTTGGACGGGTTTCGATCCCGGCTTCGAGCGTCCTGCGTGTCTAGCCACACTGAAGAGTTATGATAGAACGAAACGGTCTGTCTGTGGATGACAATATATACGCTCCCCCATGGGGGTTGAGCACTCTGGTGAAGGAATTATCGGCCGCCGCGAGCGTAATGCAAAGCTCTTCGAAAGAATTGAGCACTCTGGTAGCCGATAGGGTATAAAAATGTAAAAACAAACGGCTGCTGCTACTGTTGCTAAATAAATACCTTAAAAATTCCTAACGTGGTCTAACGTAAAGTTGGACGGGTTTCGATCCCGGCTTCGAGCGTCCTGCGTGTCTAGCCACACTGAAGAGTTCTGATAGAACGAAACAGTCTGTCTGTAGATGATAATATATATATATATATATATATATATATATATATATATATATATATATATATATATATATATATATATATATATATCTTGCAACAGTGTTGGTTGTCACTAATTCACTTTGTGGGTTTGTGGCGAACAAATTGCTATATAATTTGGAGACTTATCAATATCTGTGATAGAGCTATTATATAATGATAATAAATGTATATATATTAGATTTTATATATTTAATACCATGGAAGTTTGTCTGCGACCTTAGGTTTCACAAAGATTTACAGATAACAATCATCAGGCAGAGTACAAAAGAAAATGAAGAAATTGAAAAAAATCGAAAAATACAGTCAAAACCCGTTAGAATTGTGTACACATTTTTATGAGCGTGTTTGTGTGCGTGTTTGTGTGGGTTGTAATTGCGTATTATTGTGTGTGGACAGTAAAAGTGGTGCTTAGTAACCGTGTGTTTGAAGATACACCCGCAGTGCGATTAAATGCCAATTTCTCTCTCTCTCTCTCTCTCTCTATATATATATATATATATATAAACAGAATTTGGCATTAAATAACCTGTGAAGGTTGATAAGCCATAAAAACCCAACCAACCGATCAACCAACCAACCAACCAACCGACCAACCAGGATATATTTTGAAAGGTACACCATGTCTGATGGCTCCATAAATTTATGGAATATAATACCAAACATTGATTATGCTAGGGTAAATTCAATTTCAAACAAAAAGCAAATTTTTATATGACTATGCTATAAGATCACATGATATATTCTAAATTAATAAGATAAAAAATGATAGATATACTTTTATGAATAAGATTCAATAATCATGTTTATTAAAAACTTCAAAAATATTCTATTCTTCATTGTCTTGGATTTTTCCATAACGCTAACTTTAGAGGATTGGTTTTCACCGGCATCACTTTGACATTACCTACAATTACATAGCAATACTGCGTAGTTCATTTTCCTTATAGAAAAAGCTTGTTGAACAATTTTTTTTTATTTTTGTTGAACGTCTGCAATTGTAGCGTATGAACTGAAGCGAATTAGCTAGTACAAGTAAATATCGGATGATATAAATTATTGCGTAGAATCCAATCCCAATCTGAAGAATTCTAATAGTTTATTGCCCAGTCGGCTGCTTCTCTACAGAGGGGTAAGACCATCCCCCAATGAGTGTCCTGATTATGACTAAATAATCTGATGGTGAGTTTCCAGTGATGCTGGAGCTTTGGGAAATATGGAGCACCCATTCATTGCCATAGCTCCCAGGTACACTCTGGCCCGGAATGGTAGCACCTGATAGGGTTTTATCTATGGGTTAAGTAGAACTAAACTGCATACTTATGCTAAATTGAATTGTTTGAGTTAGAACTGTTAGACTAAGCTGAATAGCTTAAATAGAACTTTTTTTGACAAGTAAACTGTACTTAAATTTAAACTGCATGTTTATGCTAAACTGAATTATTTGAAATGGAACTGTTTTTGACATTGAAACGCTACTTACACCAAATTAAATTGTTTAATATAGAACTGTTTTGACATTTAACTCTGTGTAAACAAAATATTTACTTTTAGTAAACTAAATTAGCTGAATTAGAACTGTTTTGAAAATTAAAATGTGTACTCCTGCTAAACTGAAATAGTGCTATTTGCATAAAAATGGATTTGGCGTTAAATAACCAACAAAGGTTGATATGCCATAAACCCAACCAACCAACCACCCAACTAACCAACCACTGTAGCAGTTTAGTGGCTGAAATTTCGAATTCATTAGCTGCAGATACACCCGAAAGTAATGATTATTTACAGCATTTTCAGATTGTTGCAGTAATTTAATTTTAATCATCTTGTTTGCTTTTGCCATTTTCATATACGTACTTACAGTATGGCACCAAATCCAGTGAGTCTTCTTGATTTGTGTTGCTAAATATAAAGATGAGAAAAACACTTTCGAAATACAGTAGATAGAAATGAAAAGTAACATATAGAACATGTAAAATTTTTAAGATTGAACAATATAAGAATGTTGTGTAATGGTTATCGTCGTAGGAAATGGACACGACGACACGAGTTCAAATCCTGGACGAGAATGATTGCATTTCACATAGCACTATTACCCTTGGGAAAGGTATGAATCCAATTATTCACCCTCCAGCTAAGGGTAAATAGTGGGACAGACTGGGTTCTTGAGCCTTGATGAGGCAACTTGTCTAGAAGGAAAACTCTGAATTCAAACTTGATAAACTCCGCTTAAAAATTGACCGTGTGTCATATCCTGCCCGAGCGGAAGGGTTGGTAAATAGGATATAAGTCTGTATAACATTGTGCAAATCTTATGTTTGTCCTTTATAACTATTTCACAAATATCTCTATGTTTGCCCTTTAAATTTCTTCTTTTGAAGCGTCATCGTTCAAGTATATCATTGCGACATTTTTAAATTCCGATTTTGGAAGTCGCTAATCGTGGACGTTATTTTCCTAAAAAAGCAAACACTAAATTTGGTGAAAAAATAAATCGAATTGAGGAGAATCTCTAGTCTCCAAGAGAGATAAAAATGATTTGATTCTTACCAAATCTATGTTCCAGATAGTATGTCACAGCCAGTCCAGGAATGGAAGAATAGGATGTTAATTAGGACACCCTCTTCAGTGCTCTCATTGACATCTCTAATTGGTTGGGTTGGATTTTACTTCATATCAACAACTGAAGGTTATTTAATGCCAAGTGCTCTTTATATATATATATATATATATATAGTATTATTCAGTTCAGTTAAACCGGAGTTGGGAGGAAATCCATCAGGACAAATCAGGTTTATTTTTTTTTTACATCTTATTTCATCCATTAGATCTGAAGAAGTCCTGTTAACTTTTTTCTTGCTTTTTGATTTTTTTCAAAAACACATAACAAGATGGAAATAAATTTATAATCCTAATGTTACCGGGTTTTTTTCTTAAAAAAAAAATATATATATATATATATATATATCATCATGTCACGCCATCAGCATGGATATCCCTGACCCTCTCTCGCCACCCCTCCTTATCGTCCATCACTTCCGGCAGGCCTCAGGGCTGCATCCCATATCTACACAAAGCTGCTGTATGTATGTTCGAGCTGGTCGCCCTACCTTTACTTGGACATTTGAGGGGGTCCACAAGAGTACATCAGTTATGAGTTCATTCCTACTCCTCCTGCAGAGTCCTGCATGTCTGGTTCGTCAGCCTGAGCCAATTTCTTTAAGCGGATAGTTAAATGATTTCAAGCATTTCTATCTAGCAGGAATAATTCTATTTACTAATACTCATTTGTTTACACGCACTTGAATAGATGTACGTATGACTTGTAAGTGGTAATTTTTAAGACATAAGTTTGTTGGTAATTTCATTGTAAAATGAGTTAGAACTAATTTGTTTACACTCTTGAATTGCGATTGTTCATACAAAGATAGATGATTTCAATGATTTCTATCTAACACTATGAATTCTATTCAATATTGATCATTACAATGAAATGGTTACAAGTATAGTTATTTAACATTATTCTATTCAACATTACTGATTCGTTTGCTCATCTCTTGGATCTGAGATAACTTACGTGAAAATAGATTTAAAATTCTAGAAGCCAATGCAGACGCTGACACTCCAATTGACAAAGTAGCTTTTCAACAAGGTATGAACGGATCCGCTTTCAATGTACAATTCGATGGTGTTGATAGTTTAATAATTCTAACTAATATGTATCTCTAACATTCAATTAAGCATCAGTTATTTGTTTACACAGAGTTAAATGATCCGACTATTGTATTTCTAACAATTCAATTTAACATAAGTCATTTGATTGCACACTGTTTAAATGTCAAACCGTTTTATTTGATCCATAGATAGAACTCTATCAGGAGCAACCGCTCCAGTCCAGATCGGACCAAGGAGTCATGGCTGTGAAGAGGTACCCAACTATCCCTAAGCCTCACCATCAGATTGTTTAGGAGGTGCCCGTGGTGTAATGGTTATCGTCGCAGGAAATGGACACGGAGACACGAGTTCAAATCCAGGACGAGACTGATTGCATTTCACATAGCGCTAATATCCTTTGGAAAGGTATGAATCCAATTATTCTCCCTCCAGCTATGGGTAAATAGTAGTGCAGACTAGGTTCTTCAGCCTTGGTTAGGCAACTAGTCTAGGAGAAGGAAAAAACTCTGAATTCAAACCTGATAAACTTCGCTTAAAAAATGGACCTTATGTCATATCCTGCCCGAGCGGAGGGGTTGGTAAATATGACCAGATTGTTTAGTGTCATATACAGGACACACGTTGGGGAAATCCTACCCATCTACAAAGATGCAGTCAATGTATTCTACAGACCTAGTCAGCTGGACTCATTGACATCTCTGATATTCCATGTTTGTCTATTTGCAATACTTCCCTTGACAGTTTGTAAGTACGATTAACCTAACACGATTTTACCGTGATGGATCAATATACAGAAACTATCAACACCATCGAATTGTACATTGAAAGCGGATCCATTCATACCTTGTTGAAAAGCTACTTTGTCAATTGGAGTGTCAACGTCTGCATTGGCTTCAGGAATTTTAAATCTATTTTCACGTAAGTTATCTCAGATGCAAGAGATGAGCATAGTTTTGTTACTACCATTTTTGAGAGACATTTCTTGCGATATATTAACTTTCTCGTTGAGAAAACCTTTATCTTCGAACCCGTCATATATGAACTATTGGACTTGAAACACTGTCGTATCGATAAAAAAAACAAAAAAACAAAAAGAAACAATAGTACAGGGATTAAATTGTAATCTCAGTACTATTTTATGAAACGTTCATACAAAAGATTCGATGTCATCTAAATGAGGTTGCTTGTTAGTCGGGTTTCACGGCTTATCAAGTCTTATCGGTTATTTAATGCCAAATCATATATATATATATATATATATATATATATATGTGTGTGTGTGTGTGTGTGATTTGTAATCACATAGTTTGGAGGTAACAAGCTCATTTGTTTGCATACAATTAAATGGCTTCAGTTATTGCTATTCAACACAAAGAATTCAATTTAACATCAGCCATTTGTTTGCACACTGGGAAATGGTGTCCAGTATGGAACATGATAAAGTAATTCCGTTTAACCTATAGACAGAATACACACAGGTACTACCTCTCTTAATGAATCTGAGAACAATGATAATGAAGCGTACTCTACATTCACGAAAGCTTCAAGGCTGGAGTATCTCAATCGGATCCAGTTTAGTGTCATATCTAGGAATCTCTTTAAGGGGAATGTTATTCCCCTACAATAGTGCAGCCAGTGTATTCTGTCATCCCAGTCGACAGAACTATCTAACTAAATAAAGAACATGAATACCAATAACATGAAATGCATTTGGTAGGAAAATACAATGGTTGACATTTTCGTCAAGTATTAGAGTAAGTTAGGAAGTGCCCGTGGTGTAATGGTTACCGTCCTTGGAAATGGACACAGCGACACGAGTTCAAATCCTGGACGAGACTAATTGCATTTCACATAGCACTAATGCCCTTGGGAAAGGTATGAATCCAATTATTCTCCCTCCAGCTATGGGTAAATAGTAGGGCAGACTAGGTTCTTCAGCTTTGGTGAGGCAATTAGTCTAGGAGAAGGAAAACTCTGAATTCAAACCTGTTAAAATTCGCTTAAAATTGACCTTGTGTCACATACTGCCCGAGCGGATGGGTTGGTAAATATGATATGATTAGAGTAAGTTACATTTCTTACCTATTACATCGTTGAAAAAAGAGGTTAGATATGGTGAAAGCACGTGGAAAGTGATTGTGCAATGTTCTTCTCTCTCGTTAACAAAGCAATTAAACGAGGAAGCCATGTCATGAGAGTGATTGCAATTTCTTCATTCGTTAATTTGTGCTGACTGAAAACAAACCAATGTTTTTACTTTATCGCAACACTTGATTTTACGGACTTGAAAATGAAAATTATTCAGGGCTCTTTGTATCTTTTCACCAACTTCCTCGACTTTTTCCCAATTAACTTGGAATTCTTTAAAAGCAGTTATAACATTTCATAAAGATATCAATTCTGTTACATCCGTAAAAAGTTTGTATGATTATTTAATGTCTGCATATATCAATCATTGCGGGATTCTCTGAGATCTACCTGCTCTCTATTGGTTAGATGGATCTGATCAGTTAAGAAAAAAAAATGAAACCATGAATTACAGCAAGGTAAATCCACTTGGTAAGAAAACTACTACTCATACATCTTTATTTGACCCAGTACAATGTTTCATTGATCCTATCAACTCTAGCTCCCTAATCAAGTCTAACCAGAGGCCAACTCAGTATCGATCACTACTTATTGCAAGGCAGCATGGATGAAGGCAATGATATTTCTTGGGAGATCACCTATGCTTTGAATATACATTCTTGCTCACTTGGCGTAGTTTACATGACCAGAAGCGGAAAATAAATTGAGTATGCGCTTAATCATATTTACCCAACCCTTCCGCTTGGACAGGATATGACACAAGGTCAATTTTTAAGCGGGGTTTATTAGGTTTGAATTCAGAGTTTTCCTTCTCCTAGACAAATCGTCTCACCAAGGCTGAAGAACCTAGTCTGCCCTACTATTTACCCATAGCTGGAGGGAGAATATTAGGATTCATACCTTTCCCAAGGGTATTAGTGCTATGTGAAATGCAATCAGGCTCGTCCAGGATTTGAACTTGTGTCGTCGTGTCCACATCCTGCGACGATAATTGTCAGCAAAAAAAAAAAAGACTTCAACCACCAACTCTTTCTGCATAGATAAAATCTCTAACAAGACCTGTGTAGCACAGGTATTGAATCGATGTTCTACTTTACACAGAAAGACTAATTTTATATTGATCTATAGTTGAGGCAACTCTCTGTAACGTATCACTTTTCTGTAATGCTTCATCGATTTCTTCAATATAATAGCAGACTAAGTCTTTGTACAATCCTTTCATTTCCTTCAAGTCTCTTACGTTGATTTTGTCTTTAGAAACTATTTTCTTAAACAAAAATTGATGAAGTGATTCTTCAATAAGAAAGTAACATCTACTTCTTACATAGGCCTCGGCATTCAACATGTGCTCATCGTGTTCATAGCTTCATACAATTCGGAACTCTCAATACTTGATCCTATTCCTCCAAGAATTATCCTCGTAGGAATTGGAATTATTATGGAGGATTCCTTTTCAAATAAAATCCTCCGAGGCAAAAAAATGTTACTGTCTTTGTTTTCTCAATTTCAAATGTTTTTTATGAAATGCAATTGGCCAATGTGTTTGTATTTTAAGTAGTTAAATTCGTACAAGTAGCAAAGTTGGAATTAAACAAGATTTATTTGAAAGATTTGAGTTCATGACTGAAAAAAAGTTAATTATGCATCAACCACATAATAATCGAATGCAGCAAAGTAGCATACGACTGGGTGGGCAAGATGATCCCCTGGGAAATATGCAAGAAATTTATATTTGCCCGTGCAAACAAATACTATACGCACAACTCAGAATTCGTGCAAGAGAATGAGGCATATTGACTCCTATTGAACTTTGACATACAAATGGATCACCTAATCTCAGCCAGAAGACCAGACCTTATAATAATCAACAAAAAAAAAGAGAACTTTCAAAATTGTGGACTTTGCTGTTCCGGCTGACCACAGATTAAAACTGAAAAAAAAATGAAAAGAAGGGTAAGTTTCTAGACCTTGGTAGGGAATTGAAAAAACTATCGAACATGAAGGTGACAATTATACCAATCGTGATTGGTGCTTTTGGTACAGTCACGAAAGGATTGTTAAAGGGACTGAGGGACTTGGAGGTAGGAGGATGAGTGGAGACCATCCAAACTACAACATTATTGAGAATAGCCAAAATACCGAGAAGAGTCTTGGAGACTTAAGGAGACTTGCCATCAGCTAAAACTGATGTGAAAAACTCTCAAGGAGTAAATAACAATAATAATCAAAACTGAAAGAAAGTGAAAAGAAATATGACATTACTAGAGAACTGAAAAATGTAGAACATGAAAGTGACGGTGATACCAATTGTAATTGAGGCGCTCGGCACGATCACCAAAGGATTAGTATAGGGATTGGGAGATTTGAAGATAAAGGACGAGTTGATACCATTCAAACTACTACATTGTTGAGATCAGCTAAAATATAATATCAAGAAGAATCCTGGAAACTTTAGGAGACTTGCTGTCTTTAAAGACTCCCGGGGAAAACCATCAGCTAATATTGGTATGAAAAACTCTCAAATGAGATTAATAATAATATTAATCCTTAGCTTAGCTTATTTGGTTTAATGTTATATCAACCGTTGATGGTAATTTAAAGCCAAATCCTATATATATATATAATTTGTAAGAGAACAGTTTATAGGTAACTTTATTTCAAACAAGTTAGAACTCATTTGTTTACACCTAGTTAAATGGTTTCAAGTATAGCTATTTAAAATTAACTATTTTCTTTATCGAGTATTTCTATTTAAAATGATATTAACAATTTATTTTCAAACAGTTAAAACGTTTCACGGATAGAAAATCTTTAAATGTTTCTCTTTGGCAAATAGAAGGGACATAACAGGTACAACCATTCCTGGTCAGAATGGACATGGAACTATTACCAATGAAGATGTGCTAATAATACATCGAAGCTTAAAAACAGGACCCTCACCGTCAGATGCAGTTTCGTGTCATTACTAGAACACTAGTTCTATTCGAACAATATATGCTACATTAACAGGCACTTCTACTCTGAGTCAAAATGAACATGGGAGTAATGGCAATGAAGGTGCACTCCACATTCCTCAAAGTGGCATACCTGGAACCACATCATCCGATGCTGTTTTGTGTCATATCAAAGACACCCATTAGATAAGGGTATTGGAAATTAAGTGATTTCTGTAGTAAAAAAAGGTATCAATTTGGTGTAAAATATAGGCTCCAGATAGTGAAAATCTATATCTCTCTCGTTTTGTATTTATTGGCCAATTGGCATTTATGTACTGATTTTAAAACTTCTTTGAGATTCGCAGACGGTAATGTTTGACTTGAACGAAAAATTTGATGGATCTCAACCAAAAATAATTAAAGAAATTGGTTCAATTTTAGGTTGAAATATATTTTTAACTGATAAGATTTATGAATAACTCATCAAATGTTAACTATTTTTGAGCCTACCGCTGTAACGTAATGGCCAATGGATTTCGGTTCTTGCCTTTGGCTTTAGTTAGGCTGAGAACCTTTCGGCTCAGCACATGGGTTAGTTTGGTGCAAATATTGATGCAGGTGTTAAAGCGGGTGCGCGCGGGCGGATGAAGGTGTCACTCAGAGATGTTACAATAGTCCGAGACGAAACGGGTGACAGAGTGCGAGTGACGTCACGCACCGGAAGCGCGCAGAGGTTTGTGGAGAATTGAAAGAAAGTTAGAGAGTTAAAAACTAGACGCCAAACGAGGAGGATCGACTTTTGGAGCTCGCAGATGCGAGGCGAACTTGCGCCCTATGAGGGCCGCTCGGGATGGGGACCAAATGAATAAGACAGCATAGAAGATTGTGTCTCTTCTCCTTATGTCGAAACCTTTAACTCAAAGTTAATAAAAAAGGTTTCGTTCCTACACAAGAAGTCGTTACGTGTTTTCGAATTTCGAGATTCTTATGTTCTATCGTTATGAACATAATATGTCCATTTCGCACATGGCGTTAATTGTGGCTATGGAACACCGCAATCTTATAAAAAACGATAAAATAAATCTTTTGTAGGTTTCACAGATTTATTCTATTACTTCACAAAAACTTTCGACTTTATTTCTTTTGAGTGAAGATATATTTTTTTTTTTGTTTCAAGGATGCATCAATAAATTATCTTACAATGAACAAATATGATGTCGTTTACAAAAATATATGTACTGCTATTATAATCTCTTCGATTGCAGTCGAAAATTTAAGTTGCAGCTGCATACATGTTTAACACAATTATATTTTCGCTTTTACATTAGTAACACACTGATATAGTTTGGTTTCTCTGTTTAATGGCATATCAACCCTTGTAAATTATTTAATGCTAAAGCCATCCTTCAAGAAGAACAGTAGTGGTACTATTCGACCCATAGGTGAGAGGATTAGGAGGTTCATACTTTTCCCAAGGGTATTTGACCGAAAGTGAACGTAATAGCGCGACTGGAGTTCGAACCCGCTTACAATGATTCCACAGTCCATTGCATTAGCCATTACAACACGATGACACAAACCTCACTCTGATATAAGAATCTTTTACGTACACAAAATATACAACTTGAGTTAGACAATTCCAAACTGCTACTTTTCATTTAATAATTTCACTTTCCCGCTTATAAAAATAATCGAAAATTGACTTTTCTTCTAAGAAAAGACTTTGTAATTTTTATTTTAACAAACTTTTCACCTAGTTTAAATAAATTCAACCATTCCCGCCTTTGACTTCTATGGGGATTCTTTTTTTTTTTTTTTTTTTTTTTTTCAGAAGCGCAGTCGTATTTTACAGCCGTAGTCTACACGGCAGGTAGTACAATTGTAATTTAAATTAAATTACCTTTCCAAACATGAAAATGTATAAAGGTTTAATACGTTTGGGGGTTAATTCTCTGTAGTTTTGTTGTAAAATAATGTTTTGCTAACATTACGTCATCAAAAAATCATTGATCTTTCAATGACGTCATAATACTTTCTTTATTTTTACATAGAATAACATACTCCCCTGCCTTTTTAGTTGGGGCGTCTGGCATTCGCGCCAGATGGGGTATCAACTCAACAATAGATTCGGGTGGGCGAATAATCAATGACAAGCATAGCACTTGACGCTCGGTTCTGGTTCAAGCTATGATCCACATGGTCACCTGGCTACATTCCTTGGGAATTAGCAAAGTCTTGCATAGTTCAAATTGGACATAGTGATCTTATTACCAACATCGTCCAGCAGGGCACCTGTCTCGGCTCATGCCTGACCTTACTCTCTTCTATACCCTTACAATAAAAAAGACCTTATTTCAAATCCTGTCTGGTGGGAGGCAGAGATAAACATCATGACATAACATCTACCTGCACATAATGTTTATTATCTAAGGTATATTTGATGTAAATGACTTGAGCATATACAGATTTATTGAAAAACTAAGATAAATTGAAATAAACCACTGAAAAAAGGTTATTCTCAAAACGCCTACGATCACATTTTAGTTTGTAACATTTTATCCACACGGATTGAGAGTCATCATCAATATGATCATCATCAAATCACGCTGACAACACGGATTTCCCTGACTCTCACTCGCCATCCGTCCCTATTACCTATCGCTCATGTTTGCTCATCTAGGATTCATCAAGGATCCATACAGGACTGATATGTTTGAGTCCTTGTTTGTCTCTGTAGAAGTCCATGAGAGAACGTTGCTTCAAAGTTTTGTCTTACTTCTCCAGCAGTACCCCACATGTTTTGCTCGCCTTACTTGGATGGTTTGTAAGATAGGAGGTAAGTGGCAGTACACCAACATTTGTTTGGAGTGTTATATAGCATTCTTGTGTAGTTTCCATCAAGTTTTCTTTCCACTGATTCATTTGAATTGAGGTGGTATATCCATACAGTAGTACCGACGCAGCCGCTGACAAATGATTTGTATCATCGTTATTCACCTTTCCATTATACTAAATTTAACAGGGCTCTTAAAAATTATGGTTAATGTGGGAAATATAATACATCACCAATTACGCCACCATGTCATCAATGACGTCATGATGCCATTTAGAACGTCATCAAAACCGGTGGAATTTTCAGATATTTTTCTGGAATATTTTATGGGTAGTGAGCCCAATCCCGAGGTCATATTTATCGAAAAATAAGGCTGATCCAGAAATTTTGTCTTTACATTTTGAAAATATTTACCCGCACATATTGGGCTGTTATTTCTTTCCAACGGGAATTTACGATAAAAAATTAAAACCATTTTAATTCACATACAATAACTTTTCTAACCGTACAAAATTCATTAAGGAGGGAGAGGTCACACACGTGCCGAGACTCGTGTGCTACTTGTCAAAGCCGGTCATAGAATCACTTGGGACAATATGGATCTATGCTTGTCAGTGATATTAGGTTTTCTCGGTTTTTGCTCACGATTCTGAGTTTTGAGAGATATGCGTTCTGTCTTACGTCATCATTGATGTAATTCCATATTTAATGACGTCATGATGTTATTAAAGTGCTGTTACTCAGTGCCATTAAAAATTGAGACCCAATGTGAGTTGTAGGTTTATGGTTACCTATCTATCAGAATCCCAGAATAAAGCATGAACTCATACATTCGAATATCCATTCTTATTTCGCCTTATTGATAATGGACCAGTTAATTTTGATTGTGAGAGAAAAAAGTGAAGAACACATTACAAGTTAGAGAGGAAAATAGAGCAAATATAATCAGAAGAAAGAAAGTAGAGAGAGAGAGAGAGAGAGAGAGAGAGAGAGAGAGAGAGAGAGATAACTGCTTCAATGGAATGGAATGAAATAAAGAAGAATAGAAGCATTTAAAAGGAAGAAAAGGAAAATTCAGAGAGAGAGAAATTACATATATATATATATATATATATAGCGTGTGTGTTTATTTTCCAAACTTCATTATTGGGAGGTGCCCGTGGTGTACGGAAGGTGCCCGTGGTTTAATGGTTATCGTCGCAGGATGTGGCCACGACGACACGAGTTCAAATCCTGGACGAGCCTGATTACATTTCACATAGCACTAATACCCTTGGGAAAGGTATGAATCCAATTATTCTCCCTCCAGCTATGGGTAAATAGTAGGGCAGACTAGGTTCTTCAGCCTTGGTGAGGCGACTAGTCTAGCAGAAGGAAAACTCTGAATTCAAACCTGTTAAACTCCACTTAAAAAATGACCTTGTGTCATATCCTGCCCGAGCGGAGGGGTTGGGTAAATAGGATTATTGGTAGGACGTCAGGCAAGGTTAACTTTAAGCAGATTACTTTTTTTCTCATAGAATAGGTGTCTTACGAAGACTAGGAAACCAAATCTGCTCCACAATCTACCCAATCTACTCTACAATGGGAGAAGAGATTGATTCATAACTTTCTCAAGTTCATAGCTAAAGTGCTTTGTCCAGATTCTGAAGTTAGGACGCTGATTACATTTCTTATGTTAACCATCACAATCAGCTTATATTTACTTTATTATTATTATATATATACAAATATATATATATAGAGAGAGAGTGAGAGATAGAGACAGAGAGAAAGAAAGAAGAAGGGAGTAAAATACCTCATATTAAGAGTTGAAGGTTAATATTAGGATCCAAAATTTAATGACCTTACAACCACTTCAAGGTTGACATTTGGGAATGATAAACGAAGGAAAGATAACTTTCGTTAATTTTTCTCAGAATATCTGAAATAATATGTACGAGGTGCATATGATAATTTTCCAGACTTTTCTCGTATGGGCATTTAAAATTGTAGACTCTGGAAAATTCAGTATCTTATTGCTATACATCTTATGAGATGACTGACCAATTTTTATGATTTCAGGTTCAAATGAACAGCTACAGCAGCAATTGGAATACTCCCTACAACAACCTGATTGTCACAGTCGGTGAATTTAAAAAATTCAATCTGACACTTTAGAAGAACGATATGCCATAAAATTCTGTTTTAAACTCTGAAAAATGCCACAGAAACGTATGGAATGCTTCAGACTGGTTTTGGAGCATCTTGCATGAATCGAGCAGCAGTTTTTGAGTGGCATAAGATATTCAAGGAAGGCAGGGAGTCTGTGAGGGATGATGAGTGGAGTGGGAGGATTAAGGAAGTGAATACAGCAGAGTTGATTGGCCAAAGGATTAGGGTTAGTGTTAGGGTTACTATGTTGAGGTTTTAAGGGAGTTCAGGAAGAGATTCGGTCGGAAGAGGTCAGCACTCTTCAAATCGGATCTGTGGCATTTCCACCAGGAGTATGCACCAGTCAACAACTCCATCCTTGTCACAGACTATTTGACCAAGATGGGCATCAAGACAGTTCCTCAGCCTCCCAATAGTCGAGACCTTGCTCCCAGTGATTTTTGCTTATTCCCTAAGCTCAGAAGCTGTCGTTATGAAACAATTGAGGAGATGAAAGAGGCTGTGACGAAGGTCATTGACACGCTCACACAAGAGGACTTCCATGGGGCCTTCCAGAAGTTGTTGGAACGGTACAAAAAGTGCATTGCATCGAGAGCAGATTACTTTTAAGGGGACTAGAGTTTCATGTGTGTATTTTCAGTAAAAGTGCCCATACGAAAAAAGTCTGGAAGCTTATCGTATGCACCTCGTATCACTTAAATAGGTTTGATTTCTAATTTGTTAAATGACTGAAGTGGCTTATTCAATGCCAAAGGCAGCCTTGAAGTAGAATTGAAGTAATACTATTTAAACCCTGGTGGGAAGAAAGGGGGTTAATAAATATTTCAAAGGCATTAGTCCGAAAATGAACCTAATAGCTCAACAAGGGCTTGAACACGTTTATTTCGAGGCGTTAGTCCAGCTAATTAGCCTTTACACCACGAGGAATCTTCCTTGAACAGAACTTGCTTCAGTTTAAAAGGCAAAAAATGTAGAAATATTCTTTTAAAAAACATCGAAAAAACACATTTTGTGACATATATTTATTGATTTCCAGTCAGATCCCCTTTCTCTAAAGGAATCAGTTTGTCAGATTTGTAAAATATTAGTTTTCTGTGCTTCTATGCCACAGTTGCGTATATATATATATATATATATATATATATATATATATATATATATATATATATATATAGTGACAGTGTTAAAATGATCTTTGACTTTTCGACATGAATATAAACGTGTTATTTTCTCCATTTTTCGATTTTTAATATTTTTTAAGAGGAGGGGAGAAAATCTGCAATGAAAGAAAGTTATTAGAGCCAAAGTTTAAATAACGTAAGTATTTTTAAAAAAATTCGACGTAAGTGTTGTTGGCCCAGAATGGAAAATACACCAACTGTCATCTGAAGAGGAATAAAGGCCTCCTCCACTCGCAAAGGAGGTTAACTTGGCTGAGTGTAGCCACCCGCAATGCTTCTAGACAATCAGTTCTTAATCAGAATTCCATGATTCGGTAAACACAGTGGTCAAGTGAACAGCAACAACCTTCTTTGGCTCCTACTAGGGTAGATGGTCGTCGGTCGGTATGGCTTAATCCCATCAATCGGCTGGTCAAGGCAAGTCCTTGAATTTACGTGTTTAAATCCAGACAGTTTTTTTTTTTCAAATAGATCTTGTGGCCAAAAAATAACCAGCACTCTTTTATCTAACAGGTGCTTGAAGGTAGTAATTGAGGGCCAATTAAAAGAAATCATTTAATCCTATATCATATTTACCAACCCCTCCGCTCGGGCTGGATATGACACAAGGTCAATTTTTAAGAGGAGTTTAACAGGTTTGAATTCAGAGTTTTCCTTCTCCTAGACTAGTTTCCTCACCAATGCTGAAGATCCTAGTCTGTCTTACTATTTACTCATAGCTGGAGGGAGAATAATTGGATTCATACCTTTCCCAAGGGTATTAGTGCTATGTGAAATGCAATCAGTCTCGTCCAGGATTTGAACTCGTGTCGTCGTGTGCAATTCCTACGACGATAACCATTACACCACGGGCACCTCCATTTATTTAATCTTATATAAGTAAATAACTAATATCATTAACTTCGAGCAAATAGATGAGGAAGATTAACTAGGGTAAGAATGCTTGATAAGCTGAATTATTAATGTTAAATAGTTGTACTATTTTGCTGTCAATAAACAAATAACATTAAATAAAGTTATTTGTGTTAACAATACTAGAGACCATTTAATTGTCTGCAAATAAATGAGTTCTGATTACTTTAAAAATTAAATACAAACTATTCCTTTATATATATATATATATATATATATATATATATATATATATATATATATATATATATATATATATATATATATATTACAACCAGGGGTGATAACACAGTTTCGGTAGCTCAAGGCGGTATTGTCACACCTGACGCTACCAAGCGGCTTTTGCTACCGCACAAGGTATTTAAAATATATATATATATATATATATATATATATATATATATATATATATATATACGCCAGATCAAGAAACAGGATATATTACGTTGATGTTCATCTTCATTTTTAGTGTGCAGTTTCTGATTTTTAAAAAGCGCGTTTAGACTGCTAAATTCCATGGCATTAAATATATATATCTAATATATATATATTTATTCATTATTATTATATAATAGGTCTATCCTATATTTTGAGCACTCTCCACATCATATTGCACTTGGTTCGCCACAAACCCACTAAGTGTTTTTTTTGTGACAACCAGCACTATGTATATATGTACATATTAGAATCTAAAAAATAATTACGTAAACAAATAATTAATATAAAATAGAATTATTAGTGTTGGATGACATTACTTGGAACCATTTTACTGAATGCAGACAAATGAGCTCTGGATCGTTTAAATCAATGTTACGTGCAAACATTCTAATTACTAATTATGTATATATATATATATATATATATGACTTTTCATTAAATATCCATCAATAGTTGATATGCTATTAAATCAAATAAGAAACTCAAAACTAAAGGTTATATATCGAAATAAAAACAAAATAAAGATAACTTTTGTAAAAAGAAACAACCTATGATTGTTTCGACGTTTTATTTATATCTTAAATAGGATACCCACCCAATTTAAAAGACGGAAAATCAATAATTTTCAAAACTGCCTAAATGCTTGTGTTTAGTAAAGCTTTTTGAATGCACAGAAAAAAAATCATCATGAAAACAAATGGTTTTCTGCTTTTTTTAGTTTTATTTTCTTGTTTCATGTTTCATTAAAAGGCGTTCGTTGTACCATGGTTATCATCGTTGGAAATGAACATGGTGTCCCGAGTTCAAATCCTGGATGCAACTGTTTACATTTCGCATCGCACTAATACCCTTGAGAAAGACATGAATCCAATTATTCTTCCCGTAGCTATGGGTAAATATTAACGCAGACTGGGTTCTTTAACCATGGTATGGCAACTGTTCTACGTGAAGGAAAGCTCAGAATGCAAACCTGTTTAACTCCGCTTAAAACTGATATTATGTCATTCCTGTTCCTGTTGAGGAGTTGAGTGATATATATATATATATATATATATATATATATATATATATATATATATGTGTGTATTAAAATTAATCGTTCCACGAAGAGATCAATATTTTAAAAAAATTCATTTGTTTATTTATCTTTATATTACCCTAAGACGAGGAGATGAACAAGAAAAATACCCTAATTTAAGGGAAAATATTAGTAGGAACATGAACACAATTTCAAAATTAAAACAAGAGAAATATAACTTATGGATAATCATGTCTAAAAGTCGAGATAGTTTCAACCTTGTCGTTTTGGTCAAAGAATACGCCGATTTTACCTCTGTAGAAGTGTAAGACTTCCCCCCACCACCACAACGAGTTTCCTAATTATAACTCTAATCTACATCTGATGGTAAGGCTCCAATATTGCAGCTTGGGGAATATGAAGTACCCTTTCAGTGCCATTACTCCCACATTGACCTTGATTGGGATAACGTTCGAGTCACATTAAATTTCAAAAAGAACAGTTTTTTTTTTTTACTTAGGATCGTTATCATTAATTTTTTACAGCCATACAACTGTGCTAAAACATTTGAAACCATTTAACAAATGCAAACAAATAATTGATATTAAATTATCAGTTCTTGATAACAGTACTTGAAACCATTTAACTTGGTGCAAACAAATGACTAATATCAAATGGAATTATTGGTGTTAGATGGTAAAACTTGATAACAGTTAACGATTTGAAACCAATGAGCTCTCACTCTAATAAAAGCAGTTACCGAAATACTATTAACAAACAAATCAAATATATATGCTTGTGTATGTGTGATTTGACATTAATTAACCCATAAGGGTTGATATGCTATAAAATTCTCAACAATTACCCATCTTCAATTTCAACGACCAAAAATTGATATTCTAAATGTCAAACAACAAAATTTGGCACATTTTTTTTATATCTTTAAAAATTTTTGGATAGGACCAATCTGTTTCAGTTGTGACTGAAAAATATCGTGCCAGGAAATTTTGCTCCGATTCAACAATCTTACCAGAAGTTAACTTATGAGTTTTACAGTAAAATAATGATCCGATGGTTTGTTTGTGTGTATGAGAGAGAGAGAGAGAGAGAGAGAGAGAGAGAGAGAGAGAGAGAGAGAGATGTAGGTAGATACAGAGACAGGGAGAAAGAGATGTAGATATATTGGTTGATAGATAGATAGATTGAGTGATGGAGATAGATAGAGAGACAGATAAATAGATAGAGAGAGAGAGAAAGAGAAAGAGAGAGAGAGAGAAAGAGAGAGAGAAAGAGAGAGAGAGATGTAGGTAGATAGATACAAAGACCGGGAGACAGAGATGTAAATATATTAGTTGATAGATAGATAGATAGATAGAGTGAAGGGGATAAAGAGACAAATAGATACATAGATTGAGAGAGAGAGAGAGAGAGAAAGAGACAGAGAGAGTAATAA
The DNA here is from genome assembly GCA_963585895.1 of Sepioteuthis lessoniana. NCBI lineage: Eukaryota > Metazoa > Mollusca > Cephalopoda > Myopsida > Loliginidae > Sepioteuthis > Sepioteuthis lessoniana. The sequence continues at coordinate 45,204,072 of OY757912.1, read as the reverse complement.
TAAAAAGAAGATAATAAATTAACAGATGATGGCGGACAAGGTTAAGAATAGAATGGAAACAAAAAAAAACGGTAAGGCTGAGAATGGATTCCGTCTGCTTGATTCAATCTTCTCACCTCGGATAATTCTCAACCCAGGGAGAAACACCTCCTTCTGCTTGAACAGGCATAACGTCTAATCACAGTCACCTTATGAAAATCCTATCTCCACATCCATTTCTCCTCTTACTCCTCCTCCTCGAGATTTCTTGTCGCTTCCTTGTATGTTTCGCAAAGAGGTTATACGAGTTTATACATTGTATAATAGCAACAACAGCAAAGAAAACGCCTTCCCCTTTCGGATTCGATTAGATACGAGTCATTGAAATGTTTCTAAACTGTCTTAACGAGTTTCTTTCTGTGTGCCAATTAGTAGCGTTTGTTCTCTGCGGCAAGAGACGGGACATATGTAAAGAAATGTGCAATGGCCTCATGACGCGTACATGAAGTTAATGTTAAATGACTGACTGTCCGCTCACTTAGCCCAATGAATAACAAGTGGCGTTGGATTTTACTAGTACATGGGAGGACAGACCCGAAAACTTCTAGGTTACTAAATTGGTAAGAGCATATTGATTGATTGGTTTTAACGGAACGCCAACCTATCAAGGTTTATTCAATGCCTAGAGGGTAGTGTTAAATAATAGATCGACTGATTCTTTTATTTGTTATGTGATGTAGAAATTGAATAACCGTTAAACGGCTAGAAAGATACAGTGAGTCAACACAGTTTAATTAGCACATGGTGATCGTTAAGAGCTATCGAAAGATTGGCCATCATTGGAGGATTGTAAATTCAGGTGACTAAATTCTAAAAGGTAAGAAGTTAGATTTCAAGTTTAAATCAGTTAGCCTAGAGCAGATGAAGGCTCGTCAATTATTTCTTTTTTGCGGGGGGTGGGTCAAATGGGCGTTCCGAGTTTTCGTACGGGGTTATTTTTTTTATCTACAGGTATGTGGGCCCACGAGAAACGAAGTCTTCGTATTTGTTATTCATCAAAGGGAAGAAAATACAGTGGTTATTAAAAAAGCTGGAAAAGCGTGGAGCAGCGAAGAAGAATTGTCCCGGGCCAAAGAAGAACAAGATGAGTATACAACATAAAAGAATCACAGTCTGTTGTATACTCATATGCAGATACATGCAGAATCATAACGACGACACAGTGGTGTAATGGTTATTGTCATAGGAAATGGACACGGCGACACGAGTTCAAATCCTGGACGAGACTGATTGCATTTCACATAGCACTAATACCCTTGGGAAAGGTATGAATCAAATTATACCCCTTTCAGCTATGGGTAAATAGTAGTGAGGCAATTAGTCTAGTAGAAGGAAAAATTGTTGGCTTCGACTTGGATTCTTGGTAAAACAACCACGTGTGATTATCTAAATTTGTTGCCGTCGATGAACAGTACCAGACTTTTATCTCAGTAAAGTGCCCGTGGTGTAATGGTTATCGTCGACACGAGTTCAAATCCTCAATGAGACTGATTGCATTTCACATAGCACTAATACCCTTTGAAAGTTATGAATCCAATTATTCTCCCTCCAGCTATGAGTAAATAGTAGGGCAGACTGGGTTCTTCGGCCTTGGTGAGGCAACTAGTCTAGGAGAAGAAAAACTCTGAATTCAAACCTGTTAAACTCCGTTTAAAAATTGACCTTGTGTCATATCCTGCCCGAGCGGAGGGGTTGGGTAAATATGATAACGACGACACGATAAAGTCGAGCGACACAGTTTTGTTTTTAAAAAAATCCACCTCTTACTTTATTTGAAGGGGTTCGAAAGGGTTACTAAAGATTTTACTGTGTGAGAAGGAGTTGGAGACCGAAAGAGAACTGCAACATATTGACCCCCACTCTTATGGCCATAACAGCGTTTCTTTCCCGTTCTCCTGGGCTGCTCAACCGGGGGCCTGGGGGCCCAGCCTCTCTGGGACATGTTCCTCTTTCCAGCATCTTCTCTCCAACTTCCTGACTTCCTATCTTCATCTGCTTTATATAATTGTTCGAAGTCCACCTTCTTCTTGTTGGCGTCACAAATCGCACACAATTTAACCCGTCCACGGTCAAGGTGGTATTCCTCGACCGGGTGCACTTGTTATTTACACAGGTGCATTTCCTATTTTGACAGTTTTGCCGGGTCGGAGGTCAATGTACAACAATTAATTGTGAGTTCAAATTTAAATTTTTTTTGTTGAGTTGTTGCTTAAATGTTTTTTTTCTCATGGCACAATTGATAACGAAAATATATTAAATAGCTTTATGTGACTCATCGATGGAATCCTAACAGGAAATACCACTCCAGGTCAGAGTGGATCTGGGAGAAAAGATAAGCCCCCGTCATTTCCAAGATTTACAGAATTGGAGCCTTACTGCTGGCGATTGGACATTCCATTTTTAGAGAAAGGGTTCTTATGTTTCTGGTGGTACACTCTCACTGAATTCTAAGACCCACAAAAGAGCAGTGGAAGGTGCATAGTTTATTTTTAGATAAAAAAAAGACACTTATCATCATTATCATAATGGCCCAGAGTGGTAGCACCTGATAAGGTCTTATCAATGGGTCAAATAGTGCAAAATCTACGCAAACAAATGACTGATGTTAAATTGTGACTGCAATACTTGAAAAAATTTAACTATGAATTAGAAAAAAAGCTTAGGCTCGTTCACGAATGTTATCTACAAAATGTATTTACAAATAATGTATATGCTAGATATATATATGTATAAACAGGATTTGGAATTAAATAACATACAATGGTTGATATACCATAAAACCAAACCAAACAAAACTGCTCTCTTTCGTTCTCACAACATCCAGCTCTATCATTCATCGCTTCAGCCAGGTCTTCGAGTCTACGACCTGTATCCGCACAGAGCTGTTTTAAATAAGTTCTTGCTGGTCGGCCAACGCAGTGTTGTCCATATGTAGGGGTCCATTGAAGAACGTCATTGATGAGTTCGTCCTTGCTTCTCCAGCAGTGTCCCGGATGTCTTGTTCGTCTTACTTGGATGGTTAAATACTTTCAAGTATTGCTATTCTTTGCTTGTACAGTTAAATAGTTTCATGTTTTCATATTTTATACGATTAGTTCTATTTGCACACAGTTAAATAGTTTAAAATATAGTAAATGAATGTTCTTGTTGGCCCCTTCATGGAATCTTAACAGGTGCTACCAGTCTGAGCCAGAGTGGAATTGAGAGTAATAGTAACGAAGAGGTACTCCACATTCTCCAAAAATCCAGGATTAAAACCTTACCATATGATACAATTTAGATGCATCTCTGAAGAAGAGTAAGTTACCCCGGTAACGAGTGTTCTGGATATGACACTAAACTATATCAGGTGTTTAGGCTCCAGTCCTGGAGCTTTTGTGAATAACTTTATAGCCATTATTTCTAGGTCCATTTTGATTCGAAGAAGTAGCACCTGTTAGGATCCCGTCAATGATTTG